>CM056051.1:198680020-199880020 GCA_029574335.1 Rana kukunoris
AGGGGGGCCCTGCCTAAAGCTGTGTGTAAGGGGCCCCAAAATTTGTGATGTCTGCCCTGAGTGCACTTTCTGGAATGTGTCCCTTAACTATACTGTGCCTACAGCCTCATGGCTGTATATCGGCAGTGTGAGATCCAAGGCACTGCTTCCTTTGACTACTAGTCTTGTGAGATTTGGTGTGAGATTTGTGATGTCACTGCTGTGCTACTCACTGTTCTCCATGCTGTAGGTTCTTATATGAGGAAGGATGTAAAACCAGTAATAGGTAATAGGTAAGTCAGTAATAGGGAAAAGACCAGCTGCAGGGATTGACTTCTGGAGACCCGGGCCGAAGTGAAAAGATGGCCACAAGGTGGCTCTATAGATCTTTTTACGGCCTCGGGTCCTCTGGCCACCGGGAGGGCACGCGTGCCCGGCGCGTCACTGAGATGCCGTTGCACGTGCCTGGCGGCCGCGATGTCTGCCATGTACCCGCAATCGGCAGTGAAAGAGCCAGGGACATGGATCTCTGTGTGTAAAGACAGAGATCCACGCCCTGTCAGAGAGAGGAGACTGATGGTGTGTCCCTTGTACAAAGGGACACAGATTGGTCACCTCCCCCAGTCAGTCCCCTCCACCCACAGTTAGAATCACTCCCAGGGTACACATTTAACCCCTTCCTTGCCCCCTAGTATTAACCCCTTACCTGCCAGTCACATTTATACAGTAATCAGTGCATTTTTTTAGCACTGTTCGCTGTATAAATGTGAATGGTCCCAAAAATGTGTCAAAAGTGTTCAATGTGTCCCCCATAATATCGCAGTCCAAATTAAAATTGCAGTTAACTGGCATTACTAGTAAAAAAAAAAAAATTGTAGCCGCTATAACTTTTGTGCAAACTAATCACTATACACTTATTGCGATTTCCCCCCCCCCCCCCCAAAATATGTAGAAGAATACATATCAGCCTAAACTGAGAAAACATTTATTTTTATTTTTTTATTGGGATATTTATTATAGCAAAAAGTAAAAAATATTGGCCCAGATTCACAGAGCGATTACGCCTGCGCAACAGGAGATGCGCGTGCGTAAGTCGAAATGTGCGCGTGCGTTTCGTTGCGCGGCATCCCCAGAACGAGATACGCAAAAAATCGAAATTTCGTTAGACTGGCGCATCCTTCCGCGCAAAAGTGCGTTAGACACACCATTGATTTGCTAGTCAAATATGCTAATGAGGGACTTACGGGGATCCACAAAACAACGTTGGGGCAGCGCAGGCGACGCAGTGTGCGCAACAGCAAAATGTCCTGTCTAAAATTAGAGCTGATAAAAGCTGGTCTAAAAAAAGAAAAAAAGTCTACTTGTTAGATAAAGCAACACTGTTAGTGAGCAGCTCAGCAGTCACACGTGTTGCACAACAATCTGTATGCCAACATGCCAGGGGCATCGTCGCACATAGCTATACTACTGACTTTAGATGAACAAAGAAGGATGAGGGCACGGAGGATGGCACGGAGGAGGGCACAGGAGAGGATATACCGCACCCGCATAGACCTGTTTGGCATGAGTGATTCTGAGGTGTTTCGCATCTTCAGATTCACCCCTCATGTCATCCTGGAATTAACCACAACCCTGCAGGAGGACATCAACAGCCCAACACACCGCTCACATGCAGTGCAGCCACTGGTCAAGGTCATGGCAACACTCCATTTCCTTGCCAGTGGCTCTTTTCAGCGTACAAGTGGAGTGGTGGCTGGGATGTCACAGTCCTCCATGAGCAGATGTGTGCACCAGGTTGTCCCTGCAATCCTCAGACGCATGGCCAACCAAATCATCAAACCCACCACTGAGGAGCTGCGGCTGAAGGCAATGACAGATTTCTACAGAATTGCCAGATTCCCACGCACTGTGGGGGCCATTGATTGCACACATGTGGCACTCCAGCCCCCCCAGGAGACAGAGCACATGTACCGCAATCGGAAGCATTGGCATTCCATCAATGTACAGGTGATAGTCGATGCCCAAGGCCTCATATGGCACGTCCGTGCCAAACACCCAGGGTCCAGCCATGACAGCTACATATACAATCAATGCCACATCCGATTGGAATTCGATCAGAACGTGTATGGAGACAGCTGGCTGGTTGGTGAGTGACATGGGTGGCAGGCATGACTATCCCCTCCCATGATGCACATCACAAGGGGCACATGCATGACTAACATCCTCCTGTCTTTTCCCTTACAGGTGACTCTGCATATCCACTGGGACCCCATCTCATGACTCCTATCCGGAACCCCCAAACCCCAGGAGAGGAAAGATACAATCAAGCACATGCCCAAACACGAGCAGTGGCGGAGCGCACCTTTGGCCTCCTAAAGTCACGTTTCCGATGCCTGGATAAGTCTGGGGGTACCCTCTTGTATTCCCGAAACTTCGTGTGCCAGATCATCGGTGCATGTTGCATGCTGCACAACTTTGCAGAAAGAAAGGGCCTGCAGATTGACCTACGTGATGACCTGACCCCTGAACCAGACAATCCCCCCTGACCGAGGATACCCCGTCTTCTGAGGGAAGAGCAGCCAGGAGACAGCTCACATTGGGCATCTTTGCACGTTAAACATACACATTAATCATGGCACAATGAGAATGCATGCATGCACACCACTGTGGTCCCTAGCACAGACACACCACATCCACATCAAATTGGATTGGCACCAGTCCACCATGCTGGACTTGTGAGCAGCAACGCCACGCCAAGGCTCCAATTATGTTACTGAACATTCATGCACCAATCACACGGACCTGGGGATCACTTCTCCCTGGTCCTGGGGAACCCTTCTCCACCAAAATAGAGGGTGACACCCCTTTTCCGGCAGGAATGTCACCCCCACATTCACACAGCATTCACAACACAAAAAAAAAAAATGACCAGCAAAAGCAAAAAATTTCCAGCCAAAAAAAAAAAAAAAATTTTGTAAAAAAAAAAAATGGGGGAAAAACAAATTACTGCCCTCTGCGTGAGCCACGCCTGGGGCGCCCCCGGCCACGGCCCCGGCTTCTCAGGGGAGACTCATGGGGAAGGGGTAAAACCGGGGAAGGAGGATCAGCCCCTGATCTCTGCCCACCTGGTGGCCTGCCCTCCAAGGCCACGGCAATTCTGTCCAGGGCAGCACCAAGTGTTGCCGTGTTGGCCTGGATAGCCAGGGTAAGGGCCCTCACATCCTGCCCAACGCCTGCTGATGTCGTCTGCAGTTCGTTTAGGCAGGTTGTGAAAGCCCGGGAGTGGGAGTCCAGGTTCCCCAGCGTATCCTTGATGGAGGACAGGCTCTCCTCCATCCGCACCAATGTCTGGCTGACCTGTCCCAGATGGCGGGTCTGGAGGAACTGGTCCCTTCTCAGGGTGGCGGGCAGGAGATCGGTCAACCCCCTGGTGGTCTGGGATGACATCCTGCCTCCAGCTGATGCTCGTGGCCGGGGAGAAGGGGAGGCCCTTGTGAGGGGAGCCATGTTGGGGGAGGAGGGAGGGGGGCTCCCCCTTAGGGAGGCCTGCCTGCTGCCAGCCAGAGGGGAGGAGTCCTCAAAACCCAAACGCCCAGTGCCTGACATGGACTCCTCGTCCTCATGATTCTCCTCCTCCTCATGATTCTCCTCCTCCTCATGATTGTCCTGCTCCTGTTGAACCTCCTCCGCGGACTCCGGCCTTGTTGGGGGGGCCTCATTAGGCTGCTGTCCTGGGGTTGGTGCGGTCAGGCCAGATGGCCCTGCACCCTCCTGCACATCTGTGGATGACACAAAACATTCACAGGTTGCAGGATCCACACACTTGCCACATATTCCCTTTCACCCCCTCCCCCACACATGCTACACACCTGATATTAAAAAAGAAAACAACTTACCTGGCACCACGGGCTGGGGACTGGAGTCAAAGCCGGGCAGGCCCTCAACTTCATGCCGATGAAAGGTCAGGGCCACCGCACGCTCCTCCGCTGTCAGGCTAATACGGCATGGTGGGCCCCCTCCTGTGCCCCTGGCATGGGCATGCATTCTGGCCAACTTCTTTTTGACCAGACGCCGGAGGTCATTGATTTTTTTGTCAATCCCAGACCTGGTCCGTGTCTCCCCCTGCCCCGCAGAATTCACCTGGTCAGTGATCCTATCCAAAATCTCCCTCCTCCTGGCCGGGGTGGTGTTGGCACTCTCTGGGCCGTGGAGGTAACGCCCATACTCGCTAATGGCCCGGGCAAGAATCTGTTTTTCCACAACTGTAAAATTCAGCTTTCGTTTTCTCTCAGTCATCCTTCCAAAAAAAAAACAGTCCCAGTCAACAAAATTCACGCACACAAACAAGCACAACCAATCACAAAAAAACACACACACAGAGAGAAAACTACTCACCAAGAAACAGTCCCCAAAAAACAAACAGCAAAAAATCAGCAAGAAAACAAACGAACAGAAATATATCAAACAAACAGTCTCTCAAACACTTATCAAAAAACACTTTCAAAGATCTACTAACAAACACTTGATCACACAGAACACTAATCTGACAACTACAAAACACAACGCAACGAACAACAGGACAAAAGCACTTGGTTAAATGGGAAGGGACAAAGGGATGTACTTTTGCAAAGGAAGTGCGTTTGTGTGTGTCTATTTATACTGTTTGCGTAGTTCACAACGTTGCCCTAGTCCATTTCCAATTTCACTGATTGCGCCGCTCCCGAGTTGTGAGCATGCGCACATCGGAGCTGACATGGTCTCGTTCAAGCGCGCATGCGCGAGCCGGCCGGCCCTTCATTTGCATGGGGTCACGGCTCATTTCAATGTAACACGCCCACGTCCTTCCCAATTTGTATTACTCCGCCTTACGCCTCTGAAAAAACGTTACGCATGCGCAATTTCCTGCGCAAAAGCTACGAGAATAGGGTGATTACGCGGCAAAATTCCGCAAGTCTAACGTAAAGGCGGTGCGCTACGCCGGTCTAATAATGCGCAGATGTACCTGAATCTGGGCCCTTGTGTTTTTTTCAAAATTGTTGCTATTTTTTTGTTTATAGCGCAAAAAATAAAAACCGTGATCAAATTCCACCAAAAGAAAGCTCTATTTCTGGGGAAAAAAAGGACGTCAATTTTGTTTGGGAGCCACGTAGCACGACCGCGCAATTTTCATTTTAAGTGTGACAGTGCCGAAAGCTGAAATTTCGCCTGGGCAAGAAGGGGGTATATGTGCCCAGTAAGCAAGTGGTTAAATACTGGTGACTGTGCTCTTTAGCCTCTGCCTGTCTTCTTTGGACACAGGTTTTGATAGTTGTTTAAATCTTTACAATTATTTTATATAGTTGTTAATATAGCAGCAGCAGCAGCATGCCATCATTGAGTAGTTCTACAATAATATTGTATGATGATGTGTATGATGATTGTCTCAAAGCAGCCTGTGGTCCTTTTAATGCATCAAAGGTTCTTCATTTAGGACACATTGGGCATTTTGTCAGCTTTTGTAGAGCTTGGACAAGGTAGAGATGAGTGATACAATCCCTCTCGTGTTTTTCCTGGTACATGCACCAGACACTGGAGACAAAGCACCAGTAACCAGGCCTATCTGCAGGTAGCACTCACAGCCAATGTATAAACCACATGACTACTGGCTATATTGGGTCCAGACTCCAGAGCCGATGTGGAAACTTTAAAAAATGAGGATGCCGTGGACTATTGGGTGTCCAGGCTGGAGCTTGCAGCTTGCCCTGCAGAAGTGATGGGAGAATAATGACCAAGTGGTCCATCAAGTCTGCCTTTTTTTTTGTACATGTTTTAGTTTTGTTTTATTTGTTTTTTGTTTCTTTTGTTAACTTTTTTGTCTGAAAAGTTTTTGTCTAAGGCCTCGTACACACGAGGGGATATGTCCGCTGAAAACGGTCCGATGGACCGTTTCAGCAGACATCTCCGCTCGTGTGTATGGGCTAGCGGACAGATTTCTCCACCCGACAGATTTCAAAGCATGCTTTGAAATCCATCTGGTGGAATCTGTCCGCCCGACATGTCTGCTGGTTAGTACACTTACCAGCAGACATGTCGTCCCCCACCCCCGCCGCGCCGCCGCCGAATCCGGAAGAGATTAACTTCCTGGTGCGGTGACGTGGCGGGTCAACGTCACCGCCGCGTCACCGCCACGTCACCGCGCCGTCCGGCGGCGGGGAATTTGATCCGATGGTGTGTACACGCCATCGGATCAAACTCCCGATCGGACATATCCGATGGAAATGGTCCGCGGACCATTTTCATCGGATATGTCCGATGGTGTGTACGAGGCCTAAAAGTTTTAAAGGTTTTACACCATCGAGGCCCCCTCTTTTTTCTTTTCTCAACCCATGAATCGTTTATTCCTTGGTTTAATGGAACGAGATGATGATCCACAATAGATCGGCTCCACTCAACTTGTAGCTCTGTCATCCCATTTACCTACAGGCTACCTGGGGTCCCCTATAATCAAGGGACTGCCGGGCTCTGGTAAACAGACATATTTGCTTTGGTGGTGGAGGTTTCTAGCTATCTGGTCGTCACTCTATATCGGTGGTTCATCTGGCTATATTATTTTTTGAGGACTTTTCTTCCGTCACTGGGGAACAGCATTTCACCTTTTGATCACTTTGTGATTTAACAATTCAATCACATCACTTACGGACTAGTGTTTGTATTCTTTGTATGTCATATAATTTAACATGATTGTTAAACTTTATTGACCATATAACACACTTTAAATTTTTGGTAACACCAATTGTTTATAATGTTTAGTGCCACTTGTTTTTTTTTTATACAAAGTACAAACACGCATGCTAAGAACCAATGCTAAACATCAGACAGCAATAGCAGAAGTTGCAGAAGAAGCAGTAAAGAGCTAAAAAAAAACGTGGTTTAGTGAACGTTGGCTCAAAAAGTTCTGCCGTGTGTATGCAAAACAAGTGCGCCCTTTGGACCAAAATCCATGGAACGATCCGATGGAAGTCCAATCGTGTGCATGAGGATTTAGATTCATTTTGAAATTTCCCGTTGTTAGTTTGAGGTCACGTTTCTGTGTTCTTGATCTTGGTTTCATATTTTTGATATATAGTGGGTATAGAAAAGAATCAACCTAAAATAATCACATGTTGTTGCTTTGCGTCCTGAAATTAAGACAGACACTGTTTTATACAGTTGTAGTTACTCAGTGCAACCTATAACATCAAAGTTAAAGATATACAGTGCCTTGAAAAAGTATTCATACCCCTTTAAATTTTCCAAATTTTCCCATGTTACAACCAAAAACGTAAATCTATTTTATTTCGATTTTATATGAAAGACCAACACAAAGTGGCACATAATTGTGAAGTGGAAGAAAAATTATAAATGGTTTTCAAAACTTTTTACAAATAAAGATCTGAAAAATGTATTCAGCCCCCTTTCCAATTACCTTCAGAATTCACCTAATTAGTAAATAGAGTCCACCTGTGTGTAATTTAATCTCAGTAAAAATACAGCTGTTCTGTAAAGCCCTCAGATGTTTGTTAGAGAACCTTATGGCCCATACACACGATCCGAATATCGGACGAAAACGATCGTCCGATGATGGATCGTACGATTTTCGGATCGTGTGTACACTACTTTCGACAGCCGATCACAACTGTTCATCCGATTAAATTCGATCGGACAAGCGCGAAAATTTTTCTCGTCCGATCGCCCGATTTTCGTTTAGTCAGTACAGCCATCGTCCGACAATACAATACAAATACATTACAACACGTGACATCACTTCCGATCGTTTTTTTCTATCGTACGATAATTTTCGTGAGTTTAAAACCTATTTTATTTTACTCGCGGATATTAAGCGAAAAAAGTCGTACGATCCGTCGGCCGATATTCGGATCGTGTGTATGGGCCATTAGTGAACAAACAGCACCATGAAGGCGAAAAAACACACCAGACAGGTTAGGGATAAAGTTGTGGAGAAGTTTAAAGCAGGGTTAGGTTATAAAAAAATATGACAAGCTTTTCACTGTTCAAGCCATAACCTGAAAATGGAAAGAGTACGGCACAACTGCAAACCTACCAAGCAATGGTCGTCCACCTAAACTGACAGGCTGGGCAATGAGAGCATTATTCAGAGAAGCAGCCAAGAGGCCCATGGTAACTCTGGAGGAGCTGTAGAGATCCACAGCTTAGGAGGGAGAATCTGTCCAAGGGAAAACTATTAGTCATGCACTCCACAAATCTGGCCTTTATGGAAGAGTGGCAAGAAGAAAGCCATTATTGAAAGAAAGCCATTAGAAGTCCCATTTGTGGTTGGCGAAACAGCGGACATGTTCGATCGTGAATCAAATGCACGCCACACTTTTTACATATTTATTAGTAAAAAAAAATTGAAATCCATTTATCATTTTCCTTCCACTTTACAATTATGTGCCACTTTATGTATCACCAACACCACGGATGACGGATAGGAATGCGGCGATCGACCTCAAAACCTAAGACTCCCTGGGTAATCAGGTTGGGTGTTGGGCCAAGAGGTGGGACCCTGAGAACACGGGAAATTTAAATGAAAGATATTACAGCAGGCAATCCTGCTCTCTGCTGATCCGGATGCATTGCATCTTCCTCTGCACAGGTGAGGCTGCATTAGGCACAGGTGAGGCTGCATTGGGCACAGGTGAGGCTGCATCGGGCACAGGTGAGGCTGCATTGAGCACAGGTGAGGCTGCATTGGGCACAGGTCACATAGTATTGGGCACAGGTCACACTGTTTTGGGCACAGGTCACACTGTATTGGCCACAGGTCATACTGTATTGGGCACATTTGAGGCTGCATTGGGCACAGGTGATGCTGCATTGGGCACAGGTCATGCTGAAAAGGTTACAGGTCATGCTGTATTGGGCAAGGTGGGGCTGCATTGATGGCCACAGTTGGGGCTGCACTATTTATTTTTGTAACTTATTTCTGCATAATTTATTTAATTAGCTCATTTATGAGGGCGTGTTTAGGGGTGGGATTAGGAGTGGGGCATTGGTGTTGGGTGGGGCAACTGGTGGCGAGTAACCCTTAAGGCCTGGCTAGTAGCTCAGGACTTGAAATGTTGAGCTCTGCTATACACTGTCACTGTACTAATGACGCTGGCAGGGAAGGGACTAACATCTTAAATCAAGGAGTTAAGTCTGTGCCTAACAAGTGTTAATGTGTGCATTATATGTTGCTTTTTGCAAAATGGGGACACTGGTGCCCTTGGTGGCAATCAAGAATTCCCTCACATTGGAGGGGTTTCCTCTCACTTCCTGTTTTGGTCATGGGACAGGAAGTGAAGGGAAATTTCTCCAATGGACAACTGAAAAAAGCAAGCATCCCTGCTGTTGGTTTTTAGACAGGACTTTTACATTTTAAAGTAAAAAATTACTGACAGGTTGACTTTAAAGAACACAGACATTTGAAAGCAGCTAATGAATAATGAAAAAAAACATATGCTTATGTGTCAGAAAAATGTAATAAATATCAATGCAACATATTATTGAAAAAATATCTCAAAGTGCAAACTTTACTCTTTGCACTGAAATACTGGTGGTCCTAGGTAGGGTCGGCTTCCTGTCCAAACTCCTGGCATCTAAATTAAAAGGAAAAATTAGTCTGCAATCTAAGCCCAGTGATCCTGGCTACAAACAAAGGCCTGTGCTTAGTTAAACAGGAAAACCCTTTTCTCCCATACGATCCATAAGTAACTATGTCTACCGGTAATTCTTCCAACAGCTGTTTCTCATTTTCTGCTCAGGACAGCAAAAGCCGTAAATTTACACCTTCAGCTTGAGTGGATTTCAAGTATATTAACTCTTTCAAACCCAAAAATTCATAGTTTCCTTGAAAGCAAAATCTGTTACAGGTAAAACTAGAACGTAGACATTTATTTGAATATTTTAAATTCACAATTTGCCAAATAATCAACAGTAGAAAAATCTGAGAATTTGGCACATTTTAATTTCATGCCTCTTAGCAGAAAATTGGATAGTCCCAGAACTCTGTGCTTGGATATTGCCAATAGTTAAAATGGGCACACCCAGAATGAGTTTAGTCTAATGTAACTAGAGCTTCAGAATAACATCTGGGATACTCCCAAGTCTGGCTGAAGAAGACAGGTTTTCACTGGCTCAAGAGAAGTACATTTCTTTTTATTGCGACAATCGGGTATACTGAAAGTAAAAACGATTCTTTTCATTATTGTCACATTCAAGGGACTTCATTTTATTTTTGGTCCTGTAGACACAACAGGAAGCAGGAGGAAATCTCTCCAAATGAAGGTAAATCTTTTCTGGGACAGTTGCCCCTACTGGAACATTAATGCCTCGTACACACGGCCATTTTTCTCGGCTGGTTTTTCCCGACGTGATTCCACTCCAGCCTGACTTTCTGGAGACGTCCGACCAAACGTCCGACCAAAGCGTGGTGACGTACAACATGTACGATGGGACTATAAAGGGCAGGGGCGGAATGACAACTCATGGGGGCCCCGGGCAATAGAAGATTATGGGGCCCCTGGGCTTACTGTTGGCCACCACACCAGGAGGCAGTGCAGAGGCGGGGCAGCTAAAATCCTTAGGATTTTCACATCAAAAGCATGTCAGTTTCGGACATATCAGGGACAAATGAAAAAAAAAACACTGATTTGTACATACTGTCCCTGGTTTTACTGAGCCTGGCAACCCTGATGGGGCCCCCTAGTGGCATGGGGCCCTCGTGCAGTGCCCGAGTGACTCAATGGTCAGTCCGCCCCTGATAAAGGGGAAGTTCCTTTCAAATGGCGCCACCCTTTGGGCTCCTTTTGGGCTGCATACTTGATTCTGAGCAGGCACATTTTTTTCCCCTCGGAAAAGCATACCCACGACCGTTTTCCGCAACGAGAAAAAGACTGACGTGAAACACGATGAGAAAAAAGAGAGCTGGTTTTAATTTTTTTGCAGGCAGTTTTTTTGTCGAGAAAACTGCTAGGGTGCATACACACGACCAGTTTCCTCGACCAATATAAAAATTGCAGTTTTCTCGTTGTGAAAACCGGACATGTGTATAGGCATTAGTCCTGTTCTGATGACAGTTAAAATATTAAATTTTCCCTCACTTTTCATCAGGACAATTTCATTGATGCTACTTTAACCACTTAAGGACCGCCTACTGCACATTTACGTCGGCAGATTGGCACGGCTGGGCCCATCAACGTATATATACGTTGATTTTAGTACCCAGCCGTGGGTCACGGGCGCGCGCCCACGGCGCTCTCCCGTGACCCGGTCCGAAGCTCCAGGACCGGGACCGCGGGATTCGCAGACCCGATCGCCGTTGCAGTGCGGCGATCCGTCCCTGGAGCTGAAGAACAGGGAGAGCCGTGTGTAAACACGGCTTTCCCGTGCTTCTCTGTGGCCGCAGCATCGATCGCGTCATCCCTGTTATAGGGGGACGCGATCGATGACGTCACACCTACAGCCACACCCCCTACAGTTGTAAACACACACACAAGGAACACTCAAAGTCACAGCGCCACCTGTGGTTAACTCCCAAACTGCAGCTGTCATTTCCACAGTAAACAATGCAATTTAAATGCATTTTTTGCTGTGAAAATGACAATTGTCCCAAAAATGTGTCAAAATTGTCCGAAGTGTCCACCATAATGTCGCAGTCACGAAAAAAAACGCTGATCGCCGCTATTAGTAGTAAAAAAAAATAATTAAAAAAAATGCAATAAAACTATCCCTTATTTTGTAAACGCTATACATTTTGCGAAAACCAACCGATAAATGCTTATTGCAATTTTTTTTACCAAAAATATGTAGAAGAATAGATATCGGCCTAAACTGAGGAAAAAAACGTTTTTTTATATATTTTTGGGGGATATTTATTATAGCAAAAAGTAAAAAATATTGAATTTTTTTAAAATTGTCGCTCTATTTTTGTTTATAGCGCAAAAAATAAAAACCGCAGAGGTGATCAATCACCACCAAAAGAAAGCTCTATTTGTGGGGAAAAAAGGACACCAATTTTGTTTGGGAGCCACGTCGCACGACCGCGCAATTGTCAGTTAAAACGACGCAGTGCCGAATCACAAAAAGGGGCAAGGTCCTTTACCTGCATTTTGGTCCGGGTCTTAAGTGGTTAAAATCGCGCTACTTCACTTCAAGCAGCGTGTTTCCAAGTAGCAAGGTCAGCGCAATTTCAGGTGCTACATGATAGATATCTGTGTGGTTTCATGCACAGATGTCTATTGAAGTCGCACCTGAAATCGACAAAAGTAGTGCAGGAACTACTTTTGCAAATCAGTGTCACACCAATTGGAACAGTGCCATTGCCGCCAATAGGCTGTGACTTGTCATTCGATTTGATCTCTTAAATCGCATGACAAATCGCTCCAATGTGAACTTAGGCTGAGCCCTGGTTCACATTGATGCTACTTTGAAATCACGCTACTTCACTTTAAGCAGTGCGATTTCAAACTAGCAAGGTCAATGCGATTTCAGATGCTACTTGATAGACATCTGTGTGGCTTCATACACTGATTTCTATTGAAGTCACACCTGAAACCGGCAAAAGTAGTGCAGGAACTACTTTTCCAAATCGGTGCGGTGCCTCAAATCGCCTGTCAAATCGCTCCAATATGAACCTAGGCTTAAAGAGAGTTATTCTCCCTAGCAAGAACACAGTCAGCAATGGAGTTTTATGGCAGACAAGGCAGTTTACCCATATGCACATACATGCATGTCAACTGAGAATTTAGGCATTTCTCTTTAAAATACAAACAAATCTGGTTAAAATAAATGCTACCTTACATCCTAACTATTTTGGTCCCAGTACCTCATCGCCATTTTTTTCTTTTTAATTCCTTAAGGATTTTTTTTTTCATTTCAGGGATATGTTGTCTCAATAACCTTTTAAAGTTATTCTGCCATTAGAATCAGCCTATTATGTAAAAGAATTGTATGCATACTTACCTCTCTGATGCCCCTGTGCTAAAACTCCCCCTCATTGCTTTAAAGGAGTTGTAAAGGCTTTCAATGCATTAAGATAAAAATCCTTTTGTGTGTAGCAGCCGCCCCAGCACCCCCTAATACTTACCTGAGCCCCATCTCTGTCCAGCGATGTCCACAAATCGCTCAGCCATATGGGACTCTCCCTCCTGATTGGCTGAGACACAGCAGCGGCACCATTGACTCCCGCAGCTGTCAATCAAAGTCAGTTAGCCAATCAGGGGATAGAGGGGGCAGGGCCGAACAGCAGCTTCATGTCTGAATGGACACAGAAAGCTGCAGCTCGGCTTGGGTGACCCCATAGCAAGCTGCTTGCTGTGGGGCAAGTCAAACGGGAGGGAGGGGCCAAGAGCAGCAGAGGGACCTGAGAAGAAGAGGATCCATCTGCACATAGGAGGTACAGTATCCCACAAAAGTGAGTACAACCCTCACATGGAAATACTTTATTATATATTTTCATGTGACAAAACTGAAGAAATCAAATGCAATATTTCCAACGCACACATTCCTGCAGAAATGGCTGTATTTACAATTCGGTGCTGACGCGACCACTGGCTGGATTCGTCACATGCCTGATGAATGGGTCCTGCGTGTCTCCGAAACGTTGCCTTCTGCTGTAATTATGTGATCGCTGATTAAAGTTTTGGACCCATTTTTGGAGATCCTGGTGTGCTGGTGACATTAATCTCGCTCTAACACTGAAGAAATTACAATTTGCTTCAATATAAAGAAGTGAGTGTACAGCTTGTATAACAGTGTAAATTTACTGTCCCCAGAAAAAAGTAAACATATGTAAAATAACAACACCTAATTAGTAAGAGGCCCCCTGATCGGGAGTGAAATCTATTCACATTTTCAAGTGATGCTATCTATGCAATATACAGGGATGGTGCAACCCCCCAAATAAACACTTATTAACATGTAAATAAATAAACCAATTTCACAATATATTCATCAGTCCATATATACCTTCAAATGTGCACAATTCCTCCTTGTGTCTAAGGGCATGCAAATAATATGATTGTTCTCAAATGTGCAATCTTCTTTTTAAAGTGCAGACAAGGTAAATTAGGTGCAAACACTCTTGTGACTCCTCCACCAGTAACACTAGCAGGTCACCTCCACCCATAGACCTATATAAATCATAGGTCATAGGCGTTTTGCCCTTTTGTATGCTGGGACCAACATATGGAATGGCCGCAGACTGTAGTATTGATAAACTCTTAATGATGACACCTGAAAGGTCACAGATCTCTATAATTTCACTGGCGAGATTGAATACTCAAAAGAACATAATGGGAACCATCATTGTGCAACATATTAAAATTTCAATAAAAAAATAAATAACCCTTTTAAAAGCACTCACATTTACATGTGCACTTAGATGAAATAGCCAACAATCAAACGCTAGCCCATTAAGGAGCATGAACCCCCCATCTCGAGTTCCGATGTCCGACCACCTGATGACATTACTGGTTCCGCCCCAATGTGTTTTGTCACCTCCACGTGACATTATCAATATTTATAACTTACACAAGAGGAGAAAAAAGAGCCTTAACCCCCCCCCCCATATTCATATTAAGATATACATTTTTTTTTACTGGTTATATACATTTTATGTCTGCTAGAGTGTAATTTCCTTGTTGGAGGTACATTTAAAGTCCCACATCCTACTTTAACTATTATGTGGGTGGTTCTTTGCTGTATGAAACCTCTTAAAAAGGTGCTTAGTAACAGAGTATTACTTTCCAAGAAGATAGATACAAGGGAACCTTGAATTAGCATTATATAGTAACACTAACATAGACATTTAAAGACTTTCTAGGAACTTTCAGGAAAGCTATGTGAGAGACACTGGGGCTGATTTACCAAGCCTGTGCGCCAAGACTCATGGTGCACAAGCAGGAGTAAACCTGTTTTTGACATTTACCAAAGAAACACGCTGCCAGTGCAGCGTGTTTCCTCATTTACTAAAGTGCCTAATGCGCCCAGAAGAGGGCGCACAGCACGCCAGTACAGAGCTGGCGTGCGGCATTTAGTAATGTAAACATCGGGGATTCGGGCGGGAGTTTATGAGGGGAGGGAGGGGGGTGATGCAGGGGAAGTGTAGTGACATGTGTTTCAACTTGTGTGGCGGGCCGATTTGAAAGGGAAATTGACTTTTGGGACCCGATCCCCATGCCCTTGCAAAGTACGCTAGAACCTCGGAAGGTTCACTTGCATACTGGGCATGCGCAGAGGGAAAAATCGGAGCTTACCGCGCGCCTCTTCAGTACGCCGGGAAATCCTTGGTAAATACCAGGCGGCGTAGCAGTGTTTGCACTGCCTGGAGCGGTGCACGGCAAGCTCCGAGCTGTTCTCGGGCTGCGCTGACACTGAAGGGGAACTCCGCGCCAAATTTCAAATGTGAAACCGGCGCGGCTTCCCCCCCAGGGGTACAATAGGCTCTCCGGCTTGGTCCGGAACGTGAGGGGTTAACCCACGCCAAAATCGGCGTGGGGTTCCCCCCCAGATCCGTACCAAGCCCTCATCCCAGGCATGCAGTCTGGCCGGACAGGAATGGGGGTGGGGACGAGCGAGCGGCCCCCCCCCTCCTGAGCCGTACCAGACCACATGCCCTCGACATGGGGGAGTGTGTGCTTTGGGGGAGGGGGGCGCTGCCCCCCCACCCCAAAGCACTCTTGTCCCCATGTCGATCGGGACAAGAGCCTCTTCCCGACAACCCTAGCCATTGGTTGTCGGGGTATGCGGGCGGGAGCCAATCAGAATCTGGGAGCCCCGTTTAATAAGGTGGCCCCCAGATTTCGGGCCCCCACCCTATGTGAATGAGTATGGGGTACATCGTACCCCTACCCATTCACCTGGTGAACGTTTTCACTTTTGAGGGTCTTCCGCCGCCCCCTTCAAATTCTTCTGCCTGGACGGGGGTCGTACATCCCATCCAGGACTTGGACGTGGCGGGCTTCTCGTCGCTGTCTTCTGCCGCTGCCCCCTTCACCACGAAGCTCCGTGCTTGTTTGATGAGGGCAGCGGGCTTCCGTCGTCTTCTCCGGGGCGAGGGTCGTACATCCCACCCCGGATTTCGTCGCCGGGTTCTGCCTGGCTCCTACTAGGGGCCAGGGCTTCTTTTGCCGTCTTCCGCCGGAGGGCGCCACTCTCCGGGCTTCTCGACGTTGTCTTCCGCCGCGGGGGCCAGGCCTTCTTCTTTGCCGCCCCCCTCGATTTTTTCGGCCTGGACGGGGGTCGTACATCCCATCCAGGACTTGGACGTGGCGGGCTTCTCGTCGCCGTCTTCTGCCGCTGCCCCCTTCACCACGAAGCTCCGTGCTTGTTTGATGAGGGCAGCGGGCTTCCGTCGTCTTCTCCGGGGCGAGGGTCGTACATCCCACCCCGGATTTCGTCGCCGTCTTCTGCCGCTGCCCCCTTCACCACGAAGCTCCGTGCTTGTTTGATGAGGGCAGCGGGCTTCCGTCGCAGTCTTCCGCCGCGGGGTGACACTCGCGGGCTTCTTCTTCCATTCGATGTTGACACGGCGAGGTCCGGCGCTGAAATGCCTTCTGAGCGGCGGGCAAGGACTTATATTGGCATTGGGCGTGGGCGTGGTTATGCCAACATGTGACCTTAACCCATGTGACAGTGATGTCACGTCACATCACTGTCACATGGGTTAAGGTCACATGTTGGCATAACCACGCCCACGCCCAATGCCAATATAAGTCCTTGCCCGCCGCTCAGAAGGCATTTCAGCGCCGGACCTCGCCGTGTCAACATCGAATGGAAGAAGAAGCCCGCGAGTGTCACCCCGCGGCGGAAGACTGCGACGGAAGCCCGCTGCCCTCATCAAACAAGCACGGAGCTTCGTGGTGAAGGGGGCAGCGGCAGAAGACGGCGACGAAATCCGGGGTGGGATGTACGACCCTCGCCCCGGAGAAGACGACGGAAGCCCGCTGCCCTCATCAAACAAGCACGGAGCTTCGTGGTGAAGGGGGCAGCGGCAGAAGACGGCGACGAGAAGCCCGCCACGTCCAAGTCCTGGATGGGATGTACGACCCCCGTCCAGGCCGAAAAAATCGAGGGGGGCGGCAAAGAAGAAGGCCTGGCCCCCGCGGCGGAAGACAACGTCGAGAAGCCCGGAGAGTGGCGCCCTCCGGCGGAAGACGGCGAAAGAAGCCCTGGGAGGAGCCCGAGGTGGGGCGACACCCCCGTTGTTCTCCGCTGTTTTCGGCCGGCCCCCCCCGGATGTAAAAGAGCTTCATTTTGGGGTGGGGGCACAGTCGAGCATGGCGGAGAGCATGGGTGGGTGTTTCCCCCCCCCGGCAGAAGACGGCTAGAAGACCGAGGAGTGGCGACGCCCCCGTTGTTCTCCGCCATTTCCGCCGGCCCCCCCCGGATGTAAAAGAGCTTTGTTTGGGGTAGGGGGCCTGGCCGAACATGGCGGAGAGCATCGGTGGGTGTCTCTCTCCCCGGCGGAAGGCGGCGGCGAAGACCGGGGGGGGGTAGGTGTACCCCCCCGGCGGAAGGCGAAGACCGAGGAGGGGTTTCGCCCCCCGTTGTTCTCCGCCATTTCCGCCGGCCCCCCCCGGATGTAAAAGAGCTTTGTTTGGGGTAGGGGGCCTGGCCGAACATGGCCGAGAGCATCGGTGGGTGTCCCCCCCCGGCGGAAGGCGGCGGCGAAGACCGGTGCGGGGCTGGAGCCCCCCCGGCAGAAAACGTCTGGAAGACCGAGGGGCTCCGCCCCCGTTGTTCTCTGCTTCTTTCGGCCGGCCCCCCCCGGATGTGAAAGAGCTAATTTTGGGGTGGGGGCCTGGCTGGACATGGCGGAGATCATCGGTGGGTGTCCCCCCCCGGCAGAAGACGGCGAAGCCCGGGGCCCAATGGGCTGGTGGTGGGGGGTCCCGGCAGAAGACCCCCGGAGCTGACTAATAAATTATTTTTTTCTGTGTGTTTTTTTTTGTGTTTACACTTTTCCACCCGGTGAATGGGTAGGGGTACGATGTACCCCATACTCATTCACATAGGGTGGGGGGCCAGAATCTGGGGGCCCCCTTAATATAGGGGGCTCTCAGATTCTGATAAGCCCCCCGCCCGCATACCCCGACAACCAACGGCCAGGGTTGTCGGGAAGAGGCTCTTGTCCCTTTCGACATGGGGACAAGAGTGCTTTGGGGTGGGGGGGCAGTGCCCCCCTCCCCCACAGCACACACTCCCCCATGTCGAGGGCATGTGGTCTGGTACGGCTCAGGAGGGGGGGGGGGCGCTCGCTCGTCCCCACCCCCATTCCTGTCCGGCCAGACTGCGTGCCTGGGAGAAGGGTTTGGTCTGGATCTGAGGGGGAACCCCACGCCGTTTTTTGGCGTGGGTTTAACCCCTTATGTTCCAGATCAAATCTAAGAGCCTGTTGTGCACCAGAAGGGGGACCCCCACGCCGTTTTTTTTTGTAATTTGGGGTGGAGTTCCCCTTTATCCCGGTCCTGTCAGGGGGGGGGGGGAATGCCTGCTCGTCTGTCCCTACAATGTATGAACAGCGATCTGTCATTTCCCCTACACAGTCCCACCCCCTTTACAGTTAGAACACACCCAGGTAACATATTCAACCCCTTCCGCGCCCCTAGTGTTAACCCCTTCCCTGCCAGTGTCATTTTTATAGTAAGCAATGCATTGATATACCATTGCTCGCTACAAAAATGCCAAATCTCACAAAAATGTGTCCGCCACAATGTCGCATTAGACAGAAAAAACAAATGATAGCCACCATTACTAGTAAAACAAAAAATTATTCAAAAAAAACCCATAAGACCAACCCCTACTTAGAACTTTTGCCCAAACCAATCAAACGCTTATTGTGATTTTTTGCAACCAAAAAGATGTCCAAGAATACTTATCGGCCTAAACTGAGGGCAAACATTTTTTGAATATATTTTGGGGGAGATTTATTATAGCAAACCGTAAAAAAGATGTTTTTTTAGTTACCAAATTGTCGCTATATTTTTGGGTCAAGCAAAAATAAGAAAAAACGCAGAGGTGATCAAATACCACCAACAAAAAAAAAAAAAAATTTTTAGGGGGGGGGGGGGAGGATGAGGACGCCCAATTTTTTTGGGGGCCACGTCGCACAACCACGCAATTGTCAGTCAAAATGACGCAGTGTTGAAATGCAAAAAATGGCCCCGTCAGTGACCAGTAATATGCTCTGGGGCTCAAGTGGTTACAAATTAAGAATACACTAAAGTTAGCCCAATTTATGGCCATAATGTGAAAGATGATGTTACACCGAGTAAATAGATACCCAACATGTTACACTTTAATATTGCACACACTCATGGAATGGCGCCAAACTTCAGTACTTGAAAATACCCATAGGCAACGCTTTTTTATGTGTTTCAGGTTACCAGTTTAGATTTACAGAGGAGGTCTAGTGCTAAAAGTATTGCTCTCGCTCTAACGTACGCTATGATACCTCACATGTGGGGTTTGAACGGGGGTTCAATATGTGGGCGGGGCTTACACATTTAAGGCCCGCCCCCATATATGGAAACATTCTTCAAACCACACATGTGAGGTATCATAGCGTGCGTAACAGCAAGAGGAATATTTATAGCACTAGACCTCATCTGTAAATCTAAACTGGTAACCGGAAACAATAAAAATGCTGCTTGTTCGCTTCTGACTGCGAGCTACTAGGGACAGGGGCGTTTAAATTATTACTATTTAGGTTTGTTACGTAAAAATTCTATAAGACCTCCCGTTCAGCTTGTAAAGCATCACTTCATGGGGACCAAAAAAAAATTTAACACCTCTAATGCTTTCATCCGCCATTGCAGATTTGATTCTGGTACTGCATTTCGAGTGAACTGGGCATGCTCGAACAGTTAGAAAAAGAAGTTGGAAGTTTCATCCTGAAAATGACTTGCATCTTTCTGAGCATGCTCAGAAAGCTCTTTTTTTGGCTTAGTAATTTAAGGACATCCTTAACAGGTGTAAGCAGTTCCAAGTGCACACAAACTAGAGGCTGACATTTCTTCATGTGTTTCCAATTGGTTCATTAGCACACATGTTATAAAAAGCGTGGATACTGCACGTGTCAGCTGCCCCTCAGAGGGGGCAGATTTGCTGGCTGGAAGTAATGGCGGAGTGAAACAGAGATGTTTTGGAGCAAGTTTTGTATTTTTTGATGTTTTCTCTGCTACATAATTTTGCTAAATGTTTCTCAAGATGTTAATGACTAATGTTTTAATCCTGTGGGTCTATCCTGTTATTTCAAAAGCATGATTTATTTTCCAATGACTGTGAAATAAACGTTGGTCTTTTTTGTTTTTAGGTGTTTTTATATATTTTTGGTGTGTTTATTTGTAATTTTTTTTTTGCTTTCCTTGTTTTGTGGACCAATAAAATTACTTTCAAATTTTGAAGTTTGTTTTGTGATATTTTTTTCATGCTATGGATTTCAACCGCTGCAGCTGAAATAGTTTGGGCCTAAACCATCAAGTGTGATTTGTCTCTAAGATCTTTCCTGGTGTGTATGCATGAAATGTTTAGTCACCAGAAAAGGAAGGACAAAGCGGTAAGTATTGTTTCCTAGAACTGATGTCCAGACTGACTTTTTAAAGCACATGTGCAAGATGTAGGAAAAGCTGCAAACAGGGCCTGTTGGAGGGGGGGGGGGGTGGTGTATTGGTGGACAGGCTTGAAGTGCTGATTTACAGCGCTGTGCTTGAAACTAGCACAAGACAATCCTATTCTAATTGTGGGTTGTTTGAGGGAAGCCAATTGAGTGTTAGAACCCCTGCTAGTGTTTTTAGGTTGGGCTTTGTGTCCCTTTTCCTAAAATTGGCTTCACTTCCTGTCACACAGCTGAACAGGAAGTGAGGTTAAAACCCTACCAATGGTCTTTTCTTCGGGGCACAGGTCAATCTAACTAGTGTCACCATTAAGCAAATTGCACTGCAGTGTACACCCCAAATGATTAGTTATTTTGGGGTTTAGTAAAGGCAAAGCCGCTCTGCAGTAGAAGCGTAGGCAATGAAAATCAGAAGGGAAGCACTGATGGTTTTTACTTCCAATCCCGCCAAGTTTTGAGTTTTCTTCCTTGCTTGTCCACTTGTAGTGCAAAGTGGATTTGCCTTTAGTAAATGGACCCCAAAGTCCAAGATTCCTACTAATTTGGGGTGTACACAGCAAAATGCCATTTCCAAAATGGGAAACTATTTATATTGATCTGTGTGTCCCCAACAAAACATTACTCAGGTGTTTCCCTCACTTCCTGTTTGGCTGTGTGGCAGGAAGTGAATGAATTAAGTAGAAAGTGACAACATTTGTGAGGTGTCTTTACCCTATCAGGGGTGCAGGCATCCCCAAAACAAACATGAAAATAGTTGATTTAACATTGGGTGGTGTTTGTGGGGGTCCCTAACACACATTCATACATATTAGCAACGCTGGATCCTGGCCTATTGGCATGGTTATATTTTCTTAAGCCTCTCAATAAAATGATCTGAAATTTGGGGTTAAACTGGAACAATAATCATCACTTTTATTTTTTGGATTTCTTTCATTTTGGATAGAGTTGGTGGGGGGGGGGGGGGTTAGAAGCTCTGTCAGTTTATTTTGTATTATCCCTGTCCGTTTGGGGAGATTGGCCTTCACTTCCTGCCCCATAGCCAAACAGGAAGTGATCGAAAAAGTAGGCAAATTAAGGGCCCCCCCAAGTCCCCCCCCACAGAACTTGTGTGTGTCCCCTGAAAATTCCTGGGTGGGTCATAAAAAAACAGGGTGTGGCCTTGACAGGAAGGGTGGGTCATTTTTCTATTAGGGGGGTGCCAAAATTTGGTCAGGCCTAGGGAAGCACAAAACCTAAATATCCTACTGCATATTAGGGCTTATTTAGACAGGATCCAATTTACAGCATGTTTTTAGATTGTGGGAGGAAACCCGCACAGGGAGAACATGCAAACTCCAGGCAGATAGTGTCACGGGTGGGATTCGAACCAGCAACCCTTTTGCTGCTAGGTGAACATGCTACACACTACGCTACTGTGCTGAACGAACATGATTGCAGCTGAAAGCATGAGATGTTTTTTTTTTTACCAATTCCATGATTTCCAGCCTGGAGGACAGATGTGGGGTCTAATTGACCCCGCCTTTCTCTATAAAGAGGACCTGTCACACACTAGTCCTATTACAAGGGATGTTTACATTCCTTGTAATAGGAAGAAAAGTGAAAAATAATACAAACAAAGGGACAAACAAGTGCAAAAAATAAAATATTAAGTAAAAAAATAAAATAACAAAGGAATTTAAATGCTCCTGTCCCTAGTAGCTCGCACTCAGAAGCGAACACGCATGCAAGTCCCACCCACATATGTAAACATCCTTCAAACCCCACATGTGAGGTATCATAGCGTGCGTTAGAGCGAGAGCAATAATGTTAGCACTAGACCTCCTCTGTAACTCAAAAGTGGTAACCTGAGAAAAAAAGTCAAGCGTTGCCTATGGAGATTTTTAATAACGAAGTTTAGCGCCATTCCATGAGTGTGCGCAATATGAAAGCGTGACAAGTTAGGTATCTATTTACTCGGTGTAACATCATCTTTTACCTTATCCCTAAAAATTGGCCTAGCTTTACTGCTTTCTTATTTTGTCATTCATGAAACAGGTTTTTTTTTGGAAAGCCAAAAAAAAAAAAAAACTTTAGAAAATTTTTGGCACAAATACTGTTGGAAATGTGTCCGAAAAAATGGCCGCCACTTTATTCCCTAGGGTGTTTGTTAATAAAATATATATAATGTTTGGGGGTCCTGAGTAAGTTTCAAGGAAGAAAATATAATTGTTACATGAAGGAGAGAAGTGCCAGAATAGGCGCGGTATGGAAGTGGTTAAAGTGCACCAATAAAAGTGAAAAATTCCTTGAAATTTCGTACCATGGGGGGGGGGGGAGGCAATTAGGGGCGCCATCAGGAATTATGGGGCCCCTTACACAGCTTCAGGCATGGGCCCCCTGGAGCAGAGAATAGGGGGGGGGGTGCCGCCTGATATTAAGAAGGGGGGGGGGCTGCCGCAATTTGATAAGCGGGGGGTTCCTTTACTAAAAAATACATATAGAAAAATATATATTAAAAAGGGTGGTAGCCATCCGGGGGCCCTGGGGACCACTGGGCCCTTTAATAAAAAGAAACTTCTGGGCTCTTTAATGAAAAATAAATTACAATATCTACATATATAAAATAATAAAAAAGGGGGTTGCCTTGGGAGCTCTGGGCCCTTTAATAAAAAATAACTACCAAAAATCTAAAAAAAAAATAACATTGGGTGGGAGCTGTGGTGGCTCAACGTGAATGGCACTGCGCTGACAAGCCGTTCACCTCTGCAGCCAAGGGTTCGGATCCCGGTCTCGGCTACATATGAATTGAGTTTGGTGGTGTCAGCCCGGCTCCCGGTGGGTGTGCTATGCAAGGTACGCCTGTGCTTAGTATGCCCACCCCCCCCCCCCCCCACAAAAAAAACACCACACTTGCACACACTTTGGCCATGAGGTCTCCTAAAATAAAGGGAGGCGAAGGACCTACAGGGCTGGCTGGGTGGGCTACACTCCTTCATAGGGGGAGTCCCTCTGTCCCATCGGGCTCCCAAGTGTAGCAGGTGGGGTGAGTGGGAGGCCCCCCTCACACCCACCATTGCCACCGGGGGCATGGAGAAGGATGGCGATTGCAAGTCCAGCTCCTCTCTCTCGACTTCACGCACAAAATACACTTTAAAAAAGAAATTAAAGTAAAAAGTAACAAACCTGGGGAAAATGTTTATAACATTTTTAGAAGCAAAAAGGTTGTCATCTGGGGCCCTCTGGGAGCTTTCAAAATTATATTATATATATATATGTTTAAAAAATAACCAAAAAATATATCATATGTTTTTTTTTTTGATTTTTTTGTAAAGGTGGGGGGTTGTCATCTGGAGCCCTGGGATCTCCGGGCCACTGGGGACCAGGCCACTGGGGACCTCCAGACCCCTAAACCAAAACATTGGCCCTTTAATAACAAAAAATTTGGGGGGTTGCCACCCGGGGCCCTGGGGACCTCCAGACTGCAAAAAAATATTAAATTCCAAAAATTGGCCCTTTAATAAAAAATCCTACAAAAACCAACTAACAAATATATATACAAAAAAAAAAAGAGGGGGGTTACCATCTGGGGCGCTGGGGGGCCTCCAGGCATCTGGGCACCTCCGGACCCCCGGGCCCCTTACAGGTGTACAGGGCCGCCATCATGAATTTTGGGGCCCCTTACACAGCTTCAGGCATGGGCCCCCTGGAGCAGAGAACCGGGGGGGGGTGCTGCCGCATGAAATTGAGAAGCGGGGGGGGGGGGGTGGTGCCACAAATTGAGGAGCGGAGGGGCCCTTTACAAAAATTTTGACAGAAATAAGAAATAAAGAAAAATATATATAAAAAAGGGGGGTAGCCATCCGGGGCCCTGGGGACCTCTGTGCTCTTTATCAAATAAAAATACAAAAGAGAGAAAATACATATATATATATTTTTTAAATATAACATTTATCGAAAAAAAGTAAAAAAACAAGGGGGTAGCCTTCCAGGGCCCTGGGGACCTCTGGGCCCTTTCCTTAAAAAAAAAATAAACAAATATATTAAAAAAATATATATTTTTTTTTAAATATATATATTTTATTTAAAAAAAAGGGCTTGCCATCTGGGGCCCTTAGTGGCCTCCGGGCCCCTGGGGACCTTCGGAGCCCTTAAACAAAAAAAAAAAAAAAAAATTGTTTTTTTTGTTTTAGGGTGGTTCCCATCCGGGCCCCTGGGGGCCCCTGGGGACCCCCGGGCGGTGTAATGCCTGTACCCCCCTAATGGCGGCCCTGCAGGTGTACTGCCTGTACCCCCCTGATGGCGGCCCTGGGTGTAATGTCAGCATGTGAAAAATGACATTCTGAAGGAAAAAAGCCATTTAAAACTGACTCGCGGCTATAATGAATTGTCAGCTCTTGGAATTTGCAGGAGAATTCATTCATTAAAAACACCAAAAAAAAAGCGTGGGGGTCCCCCCAAATTCAATAACCAGACCCTTTAGGTCTGGTATGGATATTAAGGGGAACCCCGCCATCAATTTTTAAAAAAAATGACGTGGGGTTCCCCCCAAATATCCATAACCAGACCCTTCAGGTCTGGTGTGGAATTTAAGGGGAACTCCACTCCAAATAAAAAAAAAAATGGCGTGGAGTCCCCCCTAAAATCCACACCAGACCCCTTATCCGAGCACGTTGACCTGGCCGGCCGCAGAAAAGAGGGGGGGACAGAGCGCGGCCCCCCCCCTCTCCTGAACCGCACCAGGCCACATGCCCTCAACATTGGGAGGGTGTTTTGGGGTGCCCCCCAAAACACCTTGTCCCCATGTTGATGAGGACAAGGGTCTCTTCCCCACAACCCTTGCCCGGTGGTTGTGGGGGTCTGCGGGCAGGAGGCTTATCGAAATCTGGAAGACCCCTTTAACAAAGGGGCCCCCCAGATCCCGGCCCCCCCCCTGTGTGAAATGGTAATGGGGTACCTTGTACCTCTACCATTTCACGAGAAAAAAAATGTAAAGGGTTAAAAAAGACAAGAGCCGGTTTTTGACAAGTCCTTTATTATCTTCTTTCTTCTTTTCTTCGGGTTTCTTCTTCCTCCTCCTTCTTCTTCCTCTGCTTCTGTCTTGGGTCTTCTATTCCCGCATCTTGCCCGGCGTGTTCTTCCATCTTCTTCCGCTGTCCTTCTCGTCCGCATCTTCTCCTTCTTCTTCTTCTTCGCCGGAGCGGCCGCTTCCAATTGAAATCCCCGCTGTCTGCCGGACCACGCCCCCCCCTCTGACGCCTCGGGCAAGCTCTTAGGAGTGTGCTGCAAGTGCGTCAGAGGGGGGCGTGGTCACATGTCAGAGGGCGGCCAATTCAATTTGAAGCTTGTGCGCGGCTTTTTCTTTGCCAGAGTCGCCGCTTCCAATTGAATTGCCCGCTTTCTGGAACATGTGACCACGCCCCCCTCTGACGCACTGGCACCACACGGGGACTTTCCTAAGAGCTTGCCCGTGGCGTCAGAGGGGGGGGCGTGGTCCGGCAGACAGCGGGGATTTCAATTGGAAGCGGCCGCTCCGGCGAAGAAGAAGAAGGAGAAGATGCGGACGAGAAGGACAGCGGAAGAAGATGGAAGAACACGCCGGGCAAGATGCGGGAATAGAAGACCCAAGACAGAAGCAGAGGAAGAAGAAGGAGGAGGAAGAAGAAACCCGAAGGAAAGAAGAAAGAAGATAATAAAGGACTTGTCAAAAACCGGCTCTTGTCTTTTTTTACACTGACACTTTTTTTTTCTCGTGAAATGGTAGAGGTACAAGGTACCCCATTACCATTTCACACAGGGGGGGGGGGGGATCTGGGGGGCCCCTTTGTTAAAGGGGTCTTCCAGATTTCGATAAGCCTCCTGCCCGCAGACCCCCACAACCACCGGGCAAGGGTTGTGGGGAAGAGACCCTTGTCCTCATCAACATGGGGACAAGGTGTTTTGGGGGGCACCCCAAAACACCCTCCCAATGTTGAGGGCATGTGGCCTGGTGCGGTTCAGGAGAGGGGGGGGGCCGCGCTCTGTCCCCCCCTCTTTTCTGCGGCCGGCCAGGTCAACGTGCTCGGATAAGGGGTCTGGTGTGGATTTTAGGGGGGACTCCACGCCATTTTTTTTTTAATTTGGGGTGGAGTTCCCCTTAAATTCCACACCAGACCTGAAGGGTCTGGTTATGGATATTTGGGGGGACCCCCACGTCATTTTTTTTTTAAATTGACGGCGGGGTTCCCCTTAATATCCATATCAGACCTAAAGGGTCTGGTTATTGAATTTGGGGGGACCCCCACGCTTTTTGTTTTCGTTTTTTTATGAATGAATTCTCCTGCAATTTCCAGGAGCTGACAATTCATTATTGCCGCGAGTCAGTTTTAAATGGCTTTTTTTTTTTTTTATTTGTTTTTTTCAGAATGTCATTTTGTGCAAAGACATATTTCTAACCACAGGAAAAGTGCACTTTATTCACCTGCTGACATCCCCCCCCCCCCATGGTACGAATTTTAAAATAATTATTCAAATGACGTGGGGGTCCCCCCAAATTCAATAACCAGACCCTTCAGGTCTGATATGGATATTAAGTGGAACCCCGCCATCAATTTTTAAAAAAAATGACGTGGGGGTCCCCCCAAATATCCATAACCAGACCCTTCGGGTCTGGTGTGGAATTTAAGGGGAACTCCACCCCAAATTAAAAAAAAAATGGCGTGGAGTCCCCCCTAAAATCCACACCAGACCCCTTATCCGAGCACGTTGACCTGGCCGGCCGCAGAAAAGAGGGGGGGACAGAGCGCGGCCCCCCCCCTCTCCTGAACCGCACCAGGCCACATGCCCTCAACATTGGGAGGGTGTTTTGGGGTGCCCCCCAAAACACCTTGTCCCCATGTTGATGAGGACAAGGGTCTCTTCCCCACAACCCTTGCCCGGTGGTTGTGGGGGTCTGCGGGCAGGAGGCTTATCGAAATCTGGAAGACCCCTTTTACAAAGGGGCCCCCCAGATCCCGGCCCCCCCCCTGTGTGAAATGGTAATGGGGTACCTTGTACCTCTACCATTTCACGAGAAAAAAAAAGTGTCACTGTAAAAAAAGACAAGAGCCGGTTTTTGACAAGTCCTTTATTATCTTCTTTCTTCTTTCCTTCGGGTTTCTTCTTCCTCCTCCTTCTTCTTCCTCTGCTTCTGTCTTGGGTCTTCTATTCCCGCATCTTGCCCGGCGTGTTCTTCCATCTTCTGTTCCTCCCGCTGTCCTTCTCGTCCGCATCTTCTTCTCCTTCTTCTTCTTCGCCGGAGGCGCCGCTTCCAATTGAAATCCCCGCTGTCTGCCGGACCACGCCCCCCCCCTCTGACGCCACGGGCAAGCTCTTAGGAGTGTGCTGCCAGTGCGTCAGAGGGGGGCGTGGTCACATGTCAGAGGGCGGCCAATTCAATTCGAAGCTCGTGCGCGGCTTTTTCTTTGCCAGAGTCGCCGCTTCCAATTGAATTGCCCGCTTTCTGGAACATGTGACCACGCCCCCCTCTGACGCACTGGCACCACACGGGGACTTTCCTAAGAGCTTGCCCGTGGCGTCAGAGGGGGGGGCGTGGTCCGGCAGACAGCGGGGATTTCAATTGGAAGCGGCCGCTCCGGCGAAGAAGAAGAAGGAGAAGATGCGGACGAGAAGGACAGCGGAAGAAGATGGAAGAACACGCCGGGCAAGATGCGGGAATAGAAGACCCAAGACAGAAGCAGAGGAAGAAGAAGGAGGAGGAAGAAGAAACCCGAAGGAAAGAAGAAAGAAGATAATAAAGGACTTGTCCAAAACCGGCTCTTGTCTTTTTTAACCCTTTACATTTTTTTTACTCGTGAAATGGTAGAGGTACAAGGTACCCCATTACCATTTCACACAGGGGGGGGGCCGGGATCTGGGGGGCCCCTTTGTTAAAGGGGTCTTCCAGATTTCGATAAGCCTTCCTGCCCGCAGACCCCCACAACCACCGGGCAAGGGTTGTGGGGAAGAGACCCTTGTCCTCATCAACATGGGGACAAGGTGTTTTGGGGGGCACCCCAAAACACCCTCCCAATGTTGAGGGCATGTGGGCTGGTGCGGTTCAGGAGAGGGGGGGGGCCGCGCTCTGTCCCCCCCTCTTTTCTGCGGCCGGCCAGGTCAACGTGCTCGGAT
This sequence comes from Rana kukunoris, assembly GCA_029574335.1. Taxonomy (NCBI): domain Eukaryota; kingdom Metazoa; phylum Chordata; class Amphibia; order Anura; family Ranidae; genus Rana; species Rana kukunoris. The sequence goes on from CM056051.1 coordinate 198,708,762, forward strand.
AAGGGGTCTGGTGTGGATTTTAGGGGGGACTCCACGCCATTTTTTTTTTTTTGGGGTGGAGTTCCCCTTAAATTCCACACCAGACCTGAAGGGTCTGGTTATGGATATTTGGGGGGAACCCCACGTCATTTTTTTTTTAAATTGATGGCGGGGTTCCCCTTAATATCCATATCAGACCTGAAGGGTCTGGTTATTGAATTTGGGGGGACCCCCACGTCATTTGAATAATTATTTTAAAATTCGTACCATGGGGGGGGGGGATGTCAGCAGGTGAATAAAGCGCACTTTTCCTGCGGTTAGAAATATGTCTTTGCACAAAATGACATTCTGAAAAAAAAAAAAAAAAAAAAAAGCCATTTAAAACTGACTCGCGGCTATAATGAATTGTCAGCTCTTGGAAATTGCAGGAGAATTCATTCATAAAAAAACGAAAACAAAAAGCGTGGGGGTCCCCCCAAATTCAATAACCAGACCCTTTAGGTCTGATATGGATATTAAGGGGAACCCCGCCGTCAATTTATTAAAAAAATGACGTGGGGTTCCCCCCAAATATCCATAACCAGACCCTTCGGGTCTGGTGTGGAATTTAAGGGGAACTCCACCCCAAAAAAAAAAAAAATGGCGTGGAGTCCCCCCTAAAATCCACACCAGACCCCTTATCCGAGCACGTTGACCTGGCCGGCCGCAGAAAAGAGGGGGGGACAGAGCGCGGCCCCCCCCCCCTCTCCTGAACCGCACCATGCCACATGCCCTCAACATTGGGAGGGTGTTTTGGGGTGCCCCCCAAAACACCTTGTCCCCATGTTGATGAGGACAAGGGTCTCTTCCCCACAACCCTTGCCCGGTGGTTGTGGGGGTCTGCGGGCAGGAGGCTTATCGAAATCTGGAAGACCCCTTTAACAAAGGGGCCCCCCAGATCCCGGCCCCCCCCCTGTGTGAAATGGTAATGGGGTACCTTGTACCTCTACCATTTCACGAGAAAAAAAATGTAAAGGGTTAAAAAAGACAAGAGCCGGTTTTGGACAAGTCCTTTATTATCTTCTTTCTTCTTTCCTTCGGGTTTCTTCTTCCTCCATCTTCTTCTTCTTCTGCTTCTGTCTTGGGTCTTCTATTCCCGCATCTTGACTGGCGTGTTCTTCCATCTTCTTCCGCTGTCCTTCTCGTCCGCATCTTCTCCTTCTTCTTCTTCTTCGCCGGAGCGGCCGCTTCCAATCGAAATCCCCGCTGTCTGCCGGACCACGCCCCCCCCTCTGACGCCACGGGCAAGCTCTTAGGAAAGTCCCCGTGTGGTGCCTGTGCGTCAGAGGGGGGCGTGGTCACATGTTTCAGAAAGCGGGCAATTCAATTGGAAGCGGCGACTCTGGCAAAGAAAAAGCCGCGCACGAGCTTCAAATTGAATTGGCCGCCCTCTGACATGTGACCACGCCCCCCTCGGACGCACTTGCAGCACACTCCTAAGAGCTTGCCCGAGGCGTCAGAGGGGGGGGCGTGGTCCGGCAGACAGCGGGGATTTCAATTGGAAGCGGCGCCTCCGGCGAAGAAGAAGAAGGAGAAGAAGATGCGGACGAGAAGGACAGCGGGAGGAACAGAAGATGGAAGAACACACCGGGCAAGATGCGGGAATAGAAGACCCAAGACAGAAGCAGAGGAAGAAGAAGGAGGAGGAAGAAGAAACCCGAAGAAAAGAAGAAAGAAGATAATAAAGGACTTGTCAAAAACCGGCTCTTGTCTTTTTTAACCCTTTACATTTTTTTTCTCGTGAAATGGTAGAGGTACAAGGTACCCCATTACCATTTCACACAGGGGGGGGGCCGGGATCTGGGGGGCCCCTTTGTTAAAGGGGTCTTCCAGATTTCGATAAGCCTCCTGCCCGCAGACCCCCACAACCACCGGGCAAGGGTTGTGGGGAAGAGACCCTTGTCCTCATCAACATGGGGACAAGGTGTTTTGGGGGGCACCCCAAAACACCCTCCCAATGTTGAGGGCATGTGGCCTGGTGCGGTTCAGGAGAGGGGGGGGGCCGCGCTCTGTCCCCCCCTCTTTTCTGCGGCCGGCCAGGTCAACGTGCTCGGATAAGAGGTCTGGTGTGGATTTTAGGGGGGACTCCACGCCATTTTTTTTTTAATTTGGAGTGGAGTTCCCCTTAAATTCCACACCAGACCCGAAGGGTCTGGTTATGGATATTTGGGGGGAACCCCACGTCATTTTTTTTTTTAAATTGACGGCGGGGTTCCCCTTAATATCCATACCAGACCTAAAGGGTCTGGTTATTGAATTTGGGGGGACCCCCACGCTTTTTTTTCCCTTTTTTTAATGAATGAATTCTCCTGCAATTGCCGGGAGCCGACAATTCATTATTGCCGCGAGTCAGTTTTAAATGGCTTTTTTGCTTTGAAAAATGACATTTTGTGCAGAGACAGTTCTAACCACGGGAAACATGCGCTTTTTCACATGCTGACATTAGAGACCCCCATGCTACGAAATTTAAAGGAAAATTACACTTTTATTATTGCACTTTTAGCATTATTAAAATCACTGCTCCCGAAAAAACGGCCGTTTTAAAAAATAAAAAAAGCATTGGTACATGTCCCCTGGGGCAGGACTGAGGTCCCCAAACACTTTTTAGGACAAAACTTGCAGATTAGCCTTTAAAATTCACTATTAAGATTTTCCCCCATAGACTTATACAGGGAGTTCGGCGGCGGCTTTACTTATCAATCACATCGCGCTGCTGCTGCCGCCGGTTCATGCGCCTAATTAGGGATTCATCCAGCGCACTAATTAAGGCATGTACCGGCGCAGCGCAGATTCATTAGTAAATCAGCCCCACTGTCTCCCACTCAATAGGAAAACCTCATTCTCTCCTGTTTCTTTTTAGTTCATGAAAAACAATAGATTACCAAAAAAAATGTACATGAGGATGGGATAGGCATTCTATCCTTGAAGATTCCCAGAACAAAAATGATTCTCATTTTCCAAGCCAATTCAAAGTTTTTAGCATGTAAGCAACTTAATAATTAAATAGGCTGATATGTGTAAAAAATATTTTTAAAATGCCAATTGGTGTTGAAGAAGACTTTGATATGATAAGATCTGATAAAGTCATGGACACTTATCCAGATAGATTCGCTGCAGTGCTGCTTGATGGGGCGCCTGGCCATCTTTGTCTAAAGCCCTGTACCCACGGCCGGGAATCCCGTCAGAAAACAAAAGTTGGTTTTCCTGATGGGATTCCTGGCAAGCTTTTCTTGCAAAGCAGTGCATACAGACGGCCATTCAAAATAACCGCCGTTCTTTTGAATGGCAAGAACGCGGTGATGTCATCGACTACAAAGAGCCGGCGCTTGTCACATTCGATGCCGTCACCGACATCTTGATACACCCCACACTATGCCTTGTATGCTACCGCGCATGCGTTAAGGGCTTATCGAGCATGCGCGGGTTTACCTTTGGACAGGTAAGCATACAGACGACCGGTTTTCTCGACAGGAAACACTCTGCCAGGAAACCTGACGAGAAAATAGAGAGCAGGATTCTCTATTTTCCCATTGGGATTCCCGGCTGTTTTCCTGACAGGAAAACTGCTATGGAGCATACACACGATCGAGATTCCCGGCCAAATGATCTCCTGGCAGTTTTCCTGCCGGGAAAACTGGTCGTGTATACAAGGCTTAAGGCTGCATTCACACCTAGGCGTAGTCGGTATGCAGCGTATTGCGGCAACATGAAATAGGCGTTTTGTCCCCGCGATTTGCGGCAACAAAACACGCCTTGTTTTTTGCTGGAGGGGTGATTTTTACATTGTCGGCTATGCCCGAACGCCTGAAAAAAGGGTCCGGGACTTGTTTTAAGCTTCAGGCGTACAGCGTTTTGGCGTTCGGCGTAGAGATGTGAACGATCTCCATAGCCGACAATGTAAATTCGCCCCTCCAGCGTATTTCAGGCTGCTACAGCGTCGGACGTAGGGCGACAAAACGCCTAGGTGTGAATGCAGCCTGAGAGTTTACTCATGCCCTTGTAGAATTTACAGATTCTGTTGGGAATAACTTTTCATTTTATTTCAGGAAAAAAACGAATGGCTAATTTAATCTTCTAGAATGTTTGGAAATCGGATTCCTATTGTTGAAGCTCTGAACTGAACTAAAAGGCTAAAACCTTCCTGTGCTTTTTAGTGACGTCTAGATACCTCAGAAAGAAGAATTTGACATCATGGGAATTAAAAAGCAATTCTAGGCAGTAAATGAAACCTAGTCAGTGAACAAAATATTACCAAGAACATATAACCATGAACATGATTTATTTCAGTGTTTTCTATTTTCAGCTGAAGAAATATCGGTAGTGGAAGCTACAGTATTGTTGATTGCCTAGAATAATGAAGTCTCTGAAGAACATTAAACAGAAATTCTTAGTTATTGGAAAATATATAATGATAAATGACAGACAGATCACTTGTTTAGAATTCCTAAGCAATCAAAAGTGAATCTTACAGACCAAAAGAATCAATCTTTAATCAACAACCTAATAATTTTCTGTTTCACCATTTAAACAATTATTGTTTACACTAAACAGGTTAGCTTATGATTACGCGCACGGTTATTGACCAGCAATATGGTATCAAACACATTCCCCCTTCTTGCTACAATCATCCAGGCTTCGAGTCCACTAAGATGATCCCCACTCTCATCGTTATTTTGCTAAAAACATCAGTCCACCCAAAACCGAAATTTCATGATTGGTAGATACTAATTTAAACCATGTGACAGCTTTTATCTTGCAGGACGTTTTTGATGACATCTGTGTTCTTGTGTGGCCATTAAGAGGGGCTCCACTCTCACTGCAATACTTTATTATGACAGGCTTCACTCCCACTGCAATCTGTATTCTTGTGTAGCCATTAAGAGGGGCTCCACTCTCACTGCAATATTTTTTAAGGGGAATTATACTCCTACCTAATTATCTTATTCAGGGGGACTCCACTCTCCACGCATTAATTGTTTCGCAGAGCTCCACTCTCACTGCAATATTTAAAAAAGTATCTAAAGCTGTGCCGAAAAAGGCAGGTTGGAGCAATGCACCTGTATGTGGTCTCCCTGCAGCAGATATTTCCCCCCTTGTCTGAGTAACCATGCCTTGTTCTGCACTGTGCCTCTGTGTGGGGAAGAGGGGGGGGGGGGTGCAGCTTGGTAGAGGTAGAGATTTGCCTCCCTCAAGAAGCGTAAGCAGCACTGTAGTGACGTCACCAAATATCTCCCATAACAGGAAGCGCTTATAATTTTTTTAGGAGCAATTTAAGCTAAAAGTATACCCTTTGGGACCTTCCATATACACAAATGTGCCTTTTGTACTATGTACACATGTGCGTTGCCAATTGATGTTCTTATTAAACTGCTTTTAATCCTACACTAAGTCCTGGTTCACACAGGGACAACCCGACTTACAGCATGACTTTGCAAGGCGATTTGGAGGCGCGACTTTGAGCAAATTACACCGCAACTTAAACTTGCCTCCAGGACAGGCAACTTTGGCTGTGGGCAATCACAGAATAATCAGCTCTGTGGGAGGGAGTGGTTTGACTGGGTAAACTATTTTCTTTTCCCTGTAAAGTTGCTTCAATATAGATGGAGATCCGACTTGGAGGCAACTTTCATTGAAATCTATGGGTACAAGTAGCCTAGAAGTCGGATTGAAGTAGTACAGGAACCTTTTCTGAAGTCAGAGCAACTTCAGTAGAGTGCATTAAGACAGCTCTCATTCACTTCAATGGAATTTCTTATGTCCAGCGACTTGGGGCAACTTGAGGTTTGACAAGTTGGATGCCAAGTCGCTGTAGTGTGAACCGGAACTGGGATTCGCCTCTTCTTTGTTTATTTTTAACCACTTGCTTACTGGGCACATAAACCCCCTTCGTGCCCAGGCGAAATTTCAGCTTCCGGCACTGCGTCGCTTTAACTGACAATTGCGCGGTCGTTCGACGTGGCACCCAAACAAAATTGGCGTCCCTTTTTTCCCCACAAATAGAGCTTTCTTTTGGTGGTATTTGATCGCCCGTGCGGTTTTTATTTTTTGCGTTATAATGAAAAAAAGAGCGACAATTTAAAAATATATATATATTTTTTACTTGTTGCTATAATAAATATCCCATTTTTTTTTTTTTTATATTTTTTTTTCTCAGTTAAGGCCGATGCGTATTCTTCTACGTATTTTTGTAAAAAATAAAAAAAAAAATCACAATAAGTGACTGCTTTGCGCAAAAGTTATAGCACCTACAAAATAGGGGACATAATTATGATTTTTTTTTTTTATATTTTTTTTTTACTAGTAATGGCGGCGATCTGCGATTTTTATTGGGACTGCGATATTGCGACGGACACATCGGACACTTTTGACACATTTTTGGCGCCATTCACATTTATACAGCGACCAGTGCTATAAAAATGCACTAATTACTGTATAAATGTGACTGGCATTGAAGGGGTTAACACTAGGGGGTGAGGAAGGGGTTAAATGTATTGCCTGGGTGTGTTCTAACTGTATGGGGGGAGGGGGGTGACTGGGGGAGGTGACCGATGCTGTCTCCCTATGTACAAGAGAAACAGCATCTGTCACCTCACTGACAGGACGTGAAGCTCTGTGTTTACACTCAGAGCTCCACGTCCCTGCTGTCTCACCGACGATCGCGTGTACCTGACGGACATCGCGGCCGCCGGGTACACGCATCGGATCCTCGGTGATGCGTCGGGACTGTTTTTCCCCGCCGCGCGCCACCCTGTGGCGCGCGCGGGGAATTACAAGCAAATCACGTCCAAAGACGTCAACCCGGCGCCTCAGGTCTGCGCTGTTCACGTCTTTGGACGTGAAGGAGGATTGAAGTGGTTAAAAAACACACACAACTACTGGATGGATAGAAGCATAGATGATAATTATGAAAAGGGAATCTCACTGTTGCACTGATGCATTCATGACATACCGAAAGCTATCAGGTGCTAGCTAAGCCCACCAGACTTGTTATTTAGCCAAAATATCACCTTTTGCCCCGTACACACGACCAGTTTTCCCCCGTACACACGACAGCTTTTGGCCGGGAAAACACAACAAAATATCAACTTTGGCCCCGTACACACGACCAGTTTTGCCCCGTACACACGACAGCTTTTGGCCGGGAAAACTGGCCTTGTGTATGCTCCATGGCAGTTTTCAAGCCAGGAAAAGACATGTTCTCTTTTTTCCTGCCGTGATTCCCAGCAGTCTTTTCCCCAACAGTTTCCCTATGGGAAACACTGTGGTGGAGCATACACATGGCTGTTTTCTGAATGGGAAAACCTCTGGTGAGTACACGGGGAAAGCCGGTTCTCGGTTTTCACCCCAGGATTCCCGGCCGACTTTTTACCACCGGGAATCCCCATCGTGTGTATGGGGGCATATGGATGGACTGCCATTTAAAGTTATTTTATTACTGGTATTGAGGACTATTAGTACAATTAGGAGTGTGTTAGTTAATTTGTATTCATGAAAATATAGCTAGCAATGTGCAGTTAGGTTACAATGTTACAGAAAAGTCTGCATTACTTGCGAGACACAACCACTGTGGAGCAGTACTAATAGGAGGACCCTTCATTAATATAATGGTGACCCCAGACATATACCCAGATAATATTGGTATTATATATGTTAGCTAGAGTTTTATAAAGCAAAACAGGTTTGCATGTCTCCCTTAAATTACTTACTTCCATTATTATTCTGTCATTGCTAAACCTAAAACTCTTGATGGAAGAAATTGTAATTGCCAAAGAGAAATGCCAATAACTAATCATAAAGATGGAAAGAGAAAGGAATGAGACAGTTGTCCTTTTTCATTATTATTTTTTTATTTAGAATAGTTCACTGAATTATTATCGATAAAATGAAACAACATCCTGTTTCTATCCACAGAATTAGCAATGAAGCAATTAGTTGGTTGTCAAAATTATTTCCAAAGTCACAAACTGTAATTAAATAATAGTTATTTTCCAGATACAATATCATGTTAATTATAGTTTTTAGAATGCAGGGAATTGCTGTGTGTAGATTTCTCTGGGCTTTCCCTTCTGATATTGCAGCCAGTTACCAGGGGGTTTCACACAACTGTCCACACTCTCATCCACTCGTTTCCAATAATCAATCCAGGGGTTTGAGTTTTTTTTTTATTTATTGTTGGAACTTGGATATGAGAAGGGAATAGTGGGATACTCCAACTGGAACTAATTACAGATGAGGACAACTCTCACTCAGCCTAACCGGGTTAATTGTGGTAACAGATTTGCTGTTATGTCATATGACACTTGTATGGGAAGAATACGTCCTTTGCTTGTTCTGGCAGCAGACTTGGTGAAACTGGTTATCTTCAGGACACTCACTATCATCCCCTTTAACTAACACCTGTCCACTGACTCTACTAGCTGAAGGGTTGGCCCTCACAGGACAGACCCCATGACACAGATCTGTACTCACTGTAGGCAGAAACAAATCTTTCCTGGCATGGCTGTCTTCTAGTCAGCAATGCAGGACAGGGGTTGCAGCTGTACTCCAGTTCAGGACCTCAGGTCAAGCCCCTGAGGCTGCATGGCAGGTTCTACAGAGGAGGGGCAGTCACCCCCTGCCTCTGGGATCCTGCTCTCCAGCTGAAGACCCCTAGCACATGTGTTCCTGGCGTATATACAGTCACCCAGCATGCACTGAGGTACTTTTCTCGGCCAATCACCAGGGTTGTAACTATGTTCTCACTTGTCAGGTTTTCTCCCACTGTCCAATATGCCCCCCTATTGGACCAGTGTGAAACTTTCAGACAACATGATCAGCATCTGAGCTCTATGAGCAGACCACTATCAATGGATCCCTGGTGGGCAGAGAACATCTAAACTTACCTGGCAACCTTCCTGATAAGCATAAAGATACAAAAACTATACTCTCTTCTATCACCTACCTAGGAGGGTGCTACAGATATATAAAAAAGTAAAACCATATATGTGTATGCACATTTAAGATGCTACAGATGTATTCTTCTTCTTGTTAAATCGTTTGCTAAATAGCATTAAAATAAGATTTTATGGTACACCTAAAAGTATTGTTCTTTTTACACTAAAGGCAAATTGTCATTTTTAAATGGCACCGCAGAAGCTTCTCTCAGCCATTTGTATGTGATGTTTGCTGCAAACCTTATTTCTAATGGCAGTGGAGGTCAGGTGCATAATTTCCTGTCTTTGCCATAATTTTAAAACATAATGTTTCTGCATGATGGTTACATGGGAGATTCCAGCGATATCTCTGAAGTCATCTTGATATTATGTGGGTTCTCAAAACTGATGCATCTCTCTTCTCCTTTTGCTGTAACTGCAGAGATCTATTGCTTGCTGTTGTTGATAACAGCAGATAATAAAACACAAATGATCTTTTTCTGCAGAGGTGCATGGGGAAATGTTGTCAGTGTAATAAAAGATTCATGTATAATTTATGATATATTAGGCTTCTACACATTTTCCCAAATTTAGAAGCCTGACGTGAAGCTGCTGAGTCAATGATATAGCATAAATGACACCAATGATGACGGGGGGCTCTGTGGAGGAAATACCCACCAAAAATCAGTGGCCTGCAGTGCAAGATGAGTATGGTGGGGCCCTGCTGAGGAATAAATAGACAGTACCAGAGACTGCTATTTCTGTATGTCATCATCTTTACATAAAGAGAAGTTTGGGATGTAAGAAGAAATAAACAATTCTAATCACCTAGGTGGATGCAGAATCGATTCGATACTACACCTGCCCTCCACTGACTCTGAAGTGAGAATTGAGTAATCAAACAACACTGTTGGCTCAGTTGTCCCCCTGCTCCGAGCAGAGAGCTACAACTGTAAGTCAACAGCTCTCTGTTCACCCCTCCAGTGCTCACTGAAGCAATGGGCTGTGGAAGGGGCGGGATGGGCTGGCTCAGGCTCTTGGCTGATCACTGAGAGGCTAAGCCAGGGCCTGGTCCAGGCATTTGGGTGGATCCTGATGCTGAGCCTGGACTGGCTGAGTGAATTCAACCCACTGCCAGTTGAAAACGGAACAGTTTTGTGCAGAATTAACTGTACTCCTGTGATCCATAGAAGTATAGGCAAAAAAAAGCTTTGGCCATACTTCTCATTTAAGTAAAATTTAATAACTGGAGGTGCCACCAAAATCTGCCCATTGAATTAAAATGGGCCATACATGGATTGAATTCTGTCTGGTTCCTTATAAAGTAGCTGTGTCAGCCCTTGCCTGCTTGACAATAGAGACATGGAAGGAGCCAGATGGAATATTGTTGGTCGAACAGCACTTGCAGCCAATCAGATGCAGGCCCTGTGAAGCCCTGTACACACGATCGGTCCATCCGATGAGAACGGTCCGACAGACCGTTTTCATCGGTTCACCAATGAAGCTGACTGATGGACTGATGTGCCTACACACCATCGGTTCATGAACCGATCGTGTCAAAATGCGGTGAAGTAAAACACAACGACGTGATGAAAAAACGAAGTTGAATGCTTCCAAGCATGTGTCGACTTGATTCTGAGCATACGTGGATTTTTAACCGATGCTCGTGCGTACTAACGATCGGTTTTGACCTATCGGTTAGCCGTCATCGGTTCGATTTTAAAGCAAGCCATCTGTTTTTGGACCGAAGGATAACAGACTGATGGGGCCTACATACGATCGGTTTGGACCGATGAAAACAAACTTCAGTCCGTTTTTATCGGTTTAAACCGATCGTATGTACGCGGCTTAAGGGTATTTTGACAGCTGAAAAAATACAATTGTTGGCAGGGGAGATTTGTCAATCAATGCTGTGATGGAAATTGGTTATTTGACTATATTTGTTTGGCTAGTTTAAGAGATTATCTAAGGATTTTACCAAAGTACTAAAGCACTAAATTCAGGTCATAGCCCTCCTAATTTAGCCCTCCTATGATGAAAAAAGTATTTGTGTAAAATAAATAAATAAGTATAGGTTCGAGTAAACACAGACACTGGATGCTTAGGCTCCATTCACATCTAGGCGTTTTGTCGCCCTACGCCCGACGCTGAAGGAGCCTGACATACGCTGGAGGGGCGAATTTACATTGTCGGCTATGGAGATGGTTCACATCTCCACGCCGAACGCCCAAACGCCAGACGCCTGAAGCCTGAAACAAGTCCCAGACCCTTTTTTACAGGCGTCTTGGGCGTTCGGCAATAGCCGACAATGTAAAACATCCCAGCTCCAGCAAAAAGAAAAGGGCGTTTTGTCGCCGCAAATCGCGGGGACAAAACGCCTTTTTCATGTCGTCCGAATACGCTGCTCCTGCAGACGCCTAGGTCTGAATGCAGCCTAAGTGGCATTTAGCAGTTTTGTGATCATACACCCGAGAAAAAAACATCATCACACCAATTCCCATTTATAGAAAACCAACTTATAGGTGCTACCTTAATGTTACTTTAATGATTTACATAAATGGAATCTTTTTACCTAAAGCCTCGTACACACGATACGATTGTTGGCAGGGGATTGTCTATTGACAGACTGTTGTTGTTAAAATCTTACCGTTAGTGCGCTCCTTTTGACAATTTTTGTCTAACTTTCGACCAACAAATTTTGGATGACATGCTAGTAAATTTTCGGTGGACAACGATTTGTTACCAGATTTTATGATGGTCAGTACACAAATCCGTCACACAAAAGTCAAAGTACAAACACGCATTCTCGGTAGAAATGCTCATTAACCACTTTACAACCGGGCCTATTTTGGCACTTCCCTCCTTCATGTAAAAATCACAATTTTTTTGCTAGAAAATTAATCAGAACACCCAAACATTATATATAGTTTTTTTGCAGACACCCTAGGGAATAAAATGGCGGTCTTTGCAACTTTATCTCGCATGGTATTTGCGCAATAATTAAATTAAAATTGAATTAAAAAATAACAAAACAGTAAAGTTAGCCCAATTGTTTTGTATAATGTGAAAGATGATGTTACGCCGAGTAAATAGATACCTAACATGTCACACTTTAAAATTCCGCACACTCATGGAATGGCGCCAAACTTCGCTACTTAAAAATCTCCATAGATGACACTTTAACATTTTTTACAGGTTACTATTTTCGAGTTACAGAGGAGGTCTAGTGCTAGAATTGTTGCACACGCTCTAACGCACGCGACGATACCTCACACGTGGGGTTGGAACGGCGTTTACATATGTGAGCGGGACTTGCATGCGTGTTTGCTTCTGCACGCTATATCTGAATGATACAGTGCAGAAAATAAGTATTTGAACACCCTGCTATTTTGAAAGTTCTCCCACTTGGAAATCATAGGGGGTCTGAAATTGTCATAGTCCAGGTGCATGTCCATGTGAGAGACATAATCAAAAAAAAAATTCCAGAAATCACAATGTATGATTTTTTAACTATTTATTTGTAGATACAGCTGCAAATAAGTATTTGAACACCTGAGAAAATCAATGTTAATATTTGGTACAGTAGCCTTTGTTTGCAATTACAGAGGTCAAACGTTTCTTGTAGTTTTTCACCAGGTTTGCACACACTGGAGGAGGGATTTTGGCCCACTCCTCCACACAGTCTTCTCTAGATCAGTCAGGTTTCTGGGCTTCGCTGAAAACACAGAGTTTGAGCTCCCTCCAAAGATTCTCTATTGGGTTTAGGTCTGGAGACTGGCTAGGCCACGCCAGCCTTGAATGCTTCTTAGGCCACTCCTTGTTATCCTGGCTGTGTGCTTCGGGTCATTGTCATGTTGGAAGACCCAGCCTCGACCCATCTTCAAAGCTCTAACTGAGGGAAGGAGTTGTTGCCCAAAATCTCGCAATACATGGCCCCGGTCATCCTCTCCTTAATACAGTGCAGTCGCCCTGTCCCATGTGCAGAAAAACACCCCCAAAGCATGATGCACCACCCCCATGCTTCACAGTGGGATGGTTTCTTGTGGATGGTACTCATCATTCTTCTTCCTCCAAACACGGTTAGTGGAATTATGACCAAAAAGTTCTATTTTGGTCTCATCTGACCACATGACTTTCTCCCATGACTCCTCTGGATCATCCAAATGTCATGGCAAACTTAAGACGGGCCTTGACATGTGCTGGTTTAGCAGGGCAACCTTCCGTGCCATGCATGATTTCAAACCTGACGTTTAGTGTATTACCAACAGTAACCTTGGAAACAGGTCCCACTCTTTTCAGGTCATTGACCAGCTCCTCCCGTGTAGTCTTGGGCTGATTTCTCACCTTTCTTAGGATCATTGAGACCCCACGAGGTGAGATTTTGCATGGAGCCCCAGTCCGAGGGAGATTGACAGTCATGTTTAGCTTCTTCCATTTTCTAATGATTGCTCCAACAGTGGACTTTTACCAAGCTGCTTGGCAATTTCCCCGTAGCCCTTTCCAGCCTTGTGGAGGTGTACAATTTTGTCTCTAGTGTCTTTGGACAGCTCTTTGGTCTTGGCCATGTTAGTAGTATTCTTACTGATTGTATGGGGTGGACAGGTGTCTTTATGCAGCTAATGACCTCAAACAGGTGCATCAATTTAGGATAATAAATGGAGTGGAGGTGGACTTTTAAAAGGCATACAACAGGTTTTGAGGGTCAGAATTCTAGCTGATAGACAGGTGTTCAAATACTTCTTTGCAGCTGTATCATACAAATAAATAGTTAAAAAATCATAAATTGTGATTTCTGGATTTTTTTTTTTTGGATTATGTCTCTCACAGTGGACATGCACCTACGATGACAATTTCAGACTCCTCCATGATTTCCAAGTGGGAGAACTTGCAAAATAGCAGGGTGTTCAAATACTTATTTTCTGCACTGTATCTGTAGCTGCAGGCATCATTCAGATATCACCGCACAAAGCCGAGGACGTCCCAGTGACGTACTCAGTCGTCAAGAGGTTAAACACAAAATTAGCAGAAGGGGCCCAAAGGGTGGCACTCACAAGCTGAAATCGCCTGTAGTACGTCACTACATTTGTGTTTGTGGCACGACAATTGTGTACCGTTAGTATGCAAGACAAGATTGAATGCCCTTTTGAAAAAATCAAAGGAGCTTTTAAGTATATTGCAGGTGTAAAAAACAAACCTCCCTCAAACTAAAAGGTCAACTTTGACTTTGGGCTTTAAAGCTAGCTAAACACTGAGAGAATTTAATAAGTGGGTGGCCCTGTCAGCATCAATTTGAAAAATCAAAGGAGCCAGGTGTAAAAAGTAGCCAGCTGAACGTTAGAAATCTGTAGAAGTATGTCCAACTAAACATTCATAAAAGGCACATGCATGTGGTATCTTTGTGCTCAGCATATTTAAATTACATTATTGTGGAGTGATTATCTTGAGTGGTGCAAAATACATACTAGTAGCAAAAAAATCTTATAAAATGTAAAATACTGTAAAATTTTAATTAGCTTTCGTATTAACCACTTAAGGACCCCCGCACGCACATATACGGCCACAGAATGGCTCGTACAGGCACAAGGGCGTAAATTTACGTCCCCGCCTAAGTGCGGTTCGGGGGTGCCATCGGGACCCCCTCCGCGGCGTGCGGGGGTCCCCCTGGCTCCGGGAGCGATCCGGGACGAGCGGGCGGATGTTGGCGTTTACCCGCCCCCCGCGATCGCTCCCAGCCAATGCGCGCGCTCCCCCTTTGTGTCACTTCCTCCTCCTGTGTAAACACAGGAAGGGGGAAGTGATGTAATCTCCCATCGCAGCGGTATTTACAACCGCTGCGATGGGAGAAACACCTCACAGTAAGTGTGCACCAACATTACACTGACACACACTCACATAGGCATACTTAACCCCTTGCGATCCGCCCCCCCACCCCCCCTGTCACAGTGTCACTGAATGCAGTGATCTAATCACTGCATTTAGTGTCAGTGTGACAGGCAGTGTAAAATCAGTTAGTGTTAGGCCCCCCCACCCCCCCTAATAAAGTTTTAACCCCCTGATCACTGCCCTAGTTAACCCTTTCACTCCCTATTGCCAGCGTCACTAAGTGATCATTTTTCTGATCGCTGTATTAGTGTCGCTGTTCCCGCTAGGTAGCTATTTTTTTTTATCGCGATTTTTTGTTTTTACTAAAGACATGTGGCTAAATAAATTTTGGCCTAAATGTTTGACTAAAATTTAGTTTATTTGATTTTTTTTTAACAAAAAGTAAAAAATAGTGTTTTTTTTTCAAAAATGTCGCTATATTTTTGTATATAGCGCAAAAAATAAAAATCGCAGAGGTGATCAAATACCACCAAAAGAAAGCTCTATTTGTGGGAAGAAAAGGACGCAAATTTTGTTTGGGAGCCACGTCGCACGACCGCGCAATTGTCTGTTAAAGCGACGCAGTGCAGAATCGCAAAAACACCTTGGGTCATTTACCAGCGTATTGGTCCGGGTCTTAAGTGGTTAAAGATCTATCAAAGATAAGATACGTAGTATGTTTAGATACAACTACTAATTTAAAGTAATTTGGCCAGTGGTAGTGCCAGGAGAATGCTTATACTTTATATACCAGTACTTTAGCATCTCCAAAATTTCCTCACATACCCCCTTGGAACCTGTAAAATTTGGTGCCCCATTCAGACCTCTGTCAGCATGGACCTGTACATAGCGCTCACAGCTCGCTGCTGTAACTTGTAAATAGATCCGGTAGAGGAAGTCTTCCACTAATCGCTTCCTCTTACGTCTTCTTTCAGAGTCTGATAGAGAAAGTGAGTAGTGGAGGACCTCTTCTGACAGATCTATTTACAGGTTACAGCAGTGAGCTGCTATGTGTCAATAATTTGAAAAGTCTTTGTCCATTTGGTAAAGAGGTGGAGATGGATGTTTCTCAGTTTAATTGGATAATTGGGAGTATTTGCCCAGTAAAGGGTATGTTGGATGTTGAAGTATAATGTAAGCAGAAGAGGCAGGATATACAGGGTGTTTTAGCAGTGTTTGAACAAATGATTCAGGGTACGCTGGTTGTTGCTGTACAGTGTAAACAGAACTGTCAGAATATGTTGGGTATTGTAGTAAGGAGCAACCAGAACATGCTGTGACTAGAGTGCCCACCTATCCCGGATTGGCTGGGACTGTCCCGCAATTGACATGTGTGTCCTGGGTCCCAGGCTCCATCATTTCGGGACAATACAGTGTCCCAGAATGAAAAAGAGGACACAACCACTCTACTAAATGATTGCCGGAACTGGTTGATAGGGCCGCCCCGTCAGGTGTCTAGCAACCAGTGATGTCTGTTAGAGACTCAGAGTGAGGCTACGCCTGTTAGAGACTCACCTAGTGCTGCACCGCACTGTGGCTGCTGTCTCCACCCACCTCCTCCTTCTCCGGTGCCCAAAGTGACTTGCAAGCAGCAGGGACTGGTGTGATCTTCTTTACTCCAGTGTCTCCACCCACCTCCTTCTCCGGTGCCTGCGGCCCACCACCCAGCTACATCTGCAGTTCTGACTGGCTCTGGATCAGTGCCATGGCTGCTCAACTTCTCCTCCTGCCGTCTGCGGCCCTGTCGTCCACCCAACTGTGAGGAACCCCTGGACGGACCAGTGGACCACCAGAGGGGATATTAGAAGGTGTGGAATGGAATAGAAGGTGACAGAAGTGGGGGCACTGGGGGCAAACAGGGAAACAATGAAGGTGACACAGGGGAACAATGAAGGTGATGCAATGGAACAATAATGGTGACGCAGGGGAACAATGAAGGTGACACAGGGGAACAATGAAGATGACACAGTGAAACAATGAAGGTGACACAGGGAAACAATGAAGGTGATGCAAGGGAACAATAATGGTGACACAGGGGAAGAATGAAGGTGACACAGGGGAAGAATGAAGGTGACACGGGGAACAAGGACAGTGACACAGGGGAACAATGACGGTGACACAGGGGAACAACTGAAGGGACAGTAATAAAGAAGAGGGAGGGGGGGGGATGTCCCTGAATGGCAGTTTGGAAATGTGGTCCCCCTAGCTGTGACATACTGGTCTTTTAACTTGTACAGACAAGACCCAGACACCCATTGTACTCTGCATTATGTGCATCAAGCATCTGTTGAGCTACAACACACCCAGCATGTTCTTCTTACTCTATACTGCAGGGCCCATATTCTGACTATATATACAAACCTGAGTTGTTTCGGCATTATTGCCTATGTATCCGCTGATTCCTGCTGAGCAGGCAGATGACAGGTCCATGTCCACTCCACTTATGCAGAGCAGACACAGACTCAGCCCTCTCGCCTGCCCATTTACATCTGACTGTCATGCTATCCAATTTACCAGATGGATGGGGAAGATCCCACATCTGTCTGTTTTTAGAAGGTAGGATCGGATGTTAATGTGTCTCAATGGACACATTCCTTAATACCTGCTGCTCCTTGGAGGCGGACCTGATCGGTCTGACTGTGTGCAAGGGGCCTTAATTTTTAATCCAGTGATGTTGTCTATTTTAATGATGCATTCAATAAATGTTCACTTGATACACTTTATAATCCCGTAGCCCTGGCTGATGCCCTTGGGAGCAGCACAGCCCAGGCATCAACCCACTTTTCACTATGCCCACCAATTAATACTGCACATTTTGCATAGCAGAACAATTTCTTTAGCACAAAAAACTCAATCCCATCAATACCATGAAAGTGCCACTTGGCTCTACTTCCCTGAGGCTAAAGGTTTCAAATCCTGCTTGCACAGTCAAAAGTAAACTGCACTAGGAATGGTGCCTAATGTTGGTAGTCATTGTTCACCCATGTATGGTTGTACAAATGATGAGCAGTTTTACAAGCAGTTTACTGAAATTATAGTCTTAATCTGTGCAGTTCCCAACAGCATGTAGACATTTTCAAACCAACACATTTTGTCTAAGAACGCAAGAATGTATTTTTTCTATAAATCTCATCAACCTTTACACGAGGGATTCACATCTGCTGTTTTAGTGATATTTTTCCCACTTTATAAACTGCTACAAATTTAGAAATCTTCCATATGGAATATCCCTTTTTATAGTTACATTTTATTCATGTGTCATTATAATCTTTACTATACAAAAAAAACCTGCTGATTCAATCTGCACTAGCTCAGCCACAATTTATATCTGTCTTGGTTCACTTCAATTTAGCTTGGGAAGGTATGAAATAGAAAACTAAAAATCTCCAGAAAGCAAAGAGACGAGACAGTGGTGTGTTGCATCCACAGGCATTCTGAATTGTGGCTTCTTCTATTAGACTTTTTATGAAAACTGCCACTAGTGGCAGAGTAGGTAGATGGAAAAACTTTCAAATTAAAATGGAAATAGAAAAAAATATATAATTTTAAAGTCTTTTTAGCATAAACAACTCCTTACGTTATTAGGGAAAAAAAGCAATTTTAACTTCCATATCTTGGAGTACAGTAGTTGACACTGGCAACATGTTTATACAACATGGGGTATATGCACGTACCTTTATGTGATTGGACACTGGCAAGCTTTTGAGGACATGCCACTTCTAGAGCGCATCCCCTTTAAACCTACCACACTTTGTGAATCTTCCATCTTGTAGCAAGCAATGTCGAGTTAACAATGGAAAGGGAGCGTGACTTGTACTCCAGGATTAAAACAAGAGCTAAAAGACCCAAAAGTGCAAAAATCAAAAGCTCCACCTGCAGAAGACTGGACTGCATCTGGTAAAACTTTTATAAAATATGAACAGAAGACCAAGTGGTGGCCAATACGCTGGGCTTCAGAGGATTGGCGCCAAAATGTCCAGAAAACTCCCATTGATCTGGTGGAATGGGCATATAGCAACTTAGGAGAAGGTTTTTGCTTCATGCCCTGTACACACGGCCGGTTTTCCCGTCGGAGTAAACTCCAGCGTTTTTTCCAACAGAGTTCCGCTCAAACTGTCTTGCATACACACGGTTACACCAAATTCCGACCGTCGAGAACGCGGTGACGTACAACACTATTGTCAGTACTGGACCCCTCTAGGACCCAGCGCACTCACCTGACACAGCCTTGGCTGGGAAACACTGATTGGCCAGCTCTCCTTTAAAACACCTGTGACTTCACACAATCAGTGCTCGTGATAGAGTTACTCTGCTTGCCTTGTGTGATCCAGCCTGACCTGTTAATCTGTAAACTTTGTGTATGACCCGGCTTGTTTGACCCTGCTTGTTGCTTCCGATTTGGTACCTTTCGAACTCTGATCCATCCGTGTATGAACCGGCTTGCCTAGACCACGCTTTGCCTGACTCCTGTAAGCAACACCCATTGCAGCGGTGCACTACTAGCACCAGCAACACCACCAACATCCACACCTGCGGTGAACTACAAGTTCCAGCCTTCCTGCTCATCACAACACCTACTTCAGCAGTGAACTACAAGTGCCAGCTGTCCCGCTCATCTCAACCCTGCATCCGTGGTGAACTACAAGTCCCAGCGCTGACCTGCTTCACAAGACCTGCTCATGGTATGTGCTCTTGTTATTGAACTATAAGCATATTAGCACACCTGAACTGTTGTCTGCTCCTAGCCTGATATGAAACCTGACATTATCACGAGCCATACATAAAAAGGAAAAACCCATCATGGATTCTGAGCAGGCTCAGATGTTTGCACAAGAACTTTGCCGTTTATCCCATCAAGTTCAGCAAATGGCCACAGAGCTCACCAAGGTGCAATCTCCTACTACAACTGTTACAAAAACTTTATCTGAACCGAAAATTCCTTTGCCTGACCGTTTTTCTGGCGACCGTAAGGGATTCTGCAACTTTAAAAACAGCTGCAAATTATATTTCAAATTAAGGCCATCCTCTTCTGGCTCTGAAACTCAAAGAGTTCGGATCATTATCTCTCTGCTACAGGGTGACCCCCAGGCTTGGGCCTTTAACATTGAACCAAACCATCCAGCCCTGCTAACTGTAGATGCCTTCTTTGAAGCCCTTGGGTTGCTGTACGATGACCCAGATCGTGTGGCTACTGCAGAATCAACCCTGTGTAACTTAAAGCAAGGAACTACCACAGCTGAAATGTACTGCTCAGAGTTTCGCAGGTGGGCCCCAGAATCTGGCTGGAATGATGCATCTCTCCGCAGCCAGTTCAGAATAGGTCTTTCAGATGCAATTAAGGATGCTCTGGTCAACTTCTCCTATCCAGCCTCACTGGAGGAAGCTATGTGTCTAGCCATTAAAATTGATCGCCGTCAGCGAGAGAGGGGGCGAGAAAAAAATATGGCTGTGGCAAACTGCATACCTCCCTTACCACCTGACCATCCCACCTCCAGTGCCAGTTCAGTGGAAGAACATATGCAGTTAGGCTCCACCCGGCTATCTGCCCAGGAACACACACGCCGGCGTAATATGGGACTTTGCCTGTATTGTGGCCTCAGGGGTCACATGCTCCGTTCGTGCCCTACACGTCCGGGAAACTCCAGGACCTAGGTGATTATGGGGAGGTCACCTTAGGTCTGCTTTCATCTCCCCAGGGGGACAATCGTATACTTCTACCCAGTGTTATTCACTTTGGGACAGGGACTCATGAACTGTTGGCCTTGGTAGATTCTGGAGCTGCTGAGAATTTTATTGATAAGACTCTGATTACCTCCTTGCCCCTGGAAACTCATACGCTAGATTGCCCAGTCCGCCTAATTTCTGTTGATAACCGGCCTCTCTCACAAGACCTTGTGCTTCAGTCCACCAATCCCTTCCAGTTACAATTGGGGGCCCTGCACTGGGAGAAGATTTCATGTCTTGCCATTGACTCTCCATCCACTCCTTTGATCCTAGGCCTTCCTTGGCTTCAGAAGCACAATCCTGTAATTGACTGGCAAACAGGAAATATTCTGGCTTGGTCCAATCAGTGTAAAGGAAGTTGCATCCAGCACCCTGTTCGACTTGCTACTTGTCAAGTGGGAATGGAACAGATTCCGCTTTGTTATAAGGACTTTCAGGATGTGTTTTCTAAAGGGAGTGCTGACACCTTACCTCCTCATCGCAGTTATGACTGTCCCATTGACCTTTTGCCTGACACTACACCTCCGCGAGGGAGAGTCTTTCCATTGTCCGAACCAGTGAACCTTGCTTTGCAAGAATACATTCAGGAAAACCTAGCTAAAAGTTTCATCCGTCCCTCTACTTCTCCTGCAGGCGCAGGTTGCTTCTTTGTTCCAAAGAAGGACGGGGGTCTAAGATTTTGTGTTGACTACAGAGGTCTAAATAAAATAACCGTTCCCAATCGGTACCCTCTCCCTCTCATCACAGAGTTGTTCTCCCAAATCCAGGGAGCAAAGATCTTCTCCAAACTAGACCTAAGGGGAGCCTATAATCTAGTGCGCATCCGTGAAGGAGATGAGTGGAAGACAGCCTTTAACACCAAGGATGGCCACTACGAATGTCTTGTCATGCCTTTCGGTCTCAGGAATGCACCAGCTGTCTTCCAAAACGTTATGAATGACATTTTCCGTGATCTGTTGGGTCGCTTTATGCTTGTGTACTTGGATGATATTTTGATATATTCTCCCAATCTTGAAACGCATCAGAGGCACGTCCGCTCAGTGTTGGCCCGATTAAAGGCTCATTCCCTTTTTGTTAAGCCTGAAAAATGTTTATTTCATGTCAAACAAGTACCTTTCCTGGGCTACCTAATCTCTGACACAGGCCTAACCATGGATCCAGCCAAGATTCAGGCCATTCTAGACTGGGCATCACCTTCAGACCTGAAAGCAGTTCAGCGCTTCCTGGGCTTTGCAAATTTCTATCGGAAATTCATTAAGAATTTTGCCACCATTGCACATCCCATCACCTCTCTCACCAGGAAGTCTCAGTCTAAGTTCAAATGGACTACTGAAGCCCAGACAGCCTTCACTCAGTTGAAGAAAGCCTTTACCTCTGCACCAATTCTATGCCATCCTGTTCCTGAGCTGCCTTTTATTGTGGAGGTAGATGCAACCGAAGTAGGGGTGGGGGCGCTTCTGTCACAAAAGGACCCTGTAACTGCTGCCATCCACCCCTGCGCCTTCCTGTCCTGTAAATATTCCCCAGCAGAGCGCAACTATGATATAGGCAACAGAGAACTGTTAGCCATAAAGCTAGCTTTGGAGGAATGGAGACATTGGCTGGAGGGAGCTCGCTATCCATTCATAGTTCTGACTGACCACAAAAACCTTGAATACATCCGTTCTGCTAAAAGACTGAACTCACGTCAGGCCAGGTGGTCATTATTCTTCTCCAGATTTGACTTTACAATTTCTTATTTACCAGGGACAAAAAATGTTAAGGCTGACGCCTTGTCTCGCAGTTTTTTATCAGAATCCCCACCTCCGCTTCCTCCACAATCCATTATCTCTGAGGACAGGATTTTGGCTTTCACCCAGACTGACATCTCTGAGGCCTTGTTACCTGCACAGGCTGAAGCCCCCCCTTCCACTCCCCCTGGTATGCTTTTTGTGCCCTTGGCTCTTCGTTTGCAGGTTTTGCAGCAGGTACATGCGTCAAAGCCTGCAGCGCATCCGGGGTTTAGACAAACTTATGAGATTATCTCTCGCAACCTCTGGTGGCCATCGATTAGGCAGGAGGTGCTTGCCTTTGTCCAGGCTTGTGAGGTTTGTGCCAGAAGCAAGGGCAGTACCTCTAAGCCCTCCGGTCTCCTACGTCCTCTACCAATACCTACTTGTCCCTGGACCCATTTATCTATGGACTTTATCACTGACTTGCCTCCGTCCCAGGGATGTTCCACGATCTGGGTGGTGGTAGACAGGTTCAGTAAGATGGCCCACTTTGTTCCACTTCCAAAACTGCCGTCTGCTAGAGAACTGGCATCTTTATTCATTAAACATGTTTTCAGGCTCCATGGGGCACCAATTAACATTGTCTCAGACCGTGGCTCTCAGTTTATAGCCCAGTTTTGGAAGGCCCTTTGTTCTCAGCTAGGGATTAAGTTATCATATTCTTCAGCCTATCATCCCGAGACAAATGGCCAAACAGAAAGAACTAATCAGACTCTAGAGAAGATGGTACGTTGTCTGATGGCCAATGATGAGGTGGAGTGGGTCGACAGCCTTCCATGGGCAGAGTTTGCCTTTAATAATTGTGCCAGCTCTTCTACAGGGACCTCTCCCTTCTTCTGTGTTTACGGGTTGCATCCTCGTGTGTGCTCCTTTGATCTTCCACCCTCTGATGTTCCAGATGCCAACACCACGATTGAAAACTTCTCCAAAATCTGGTCTGACGTCAATCGTGCTATTTCTCGCTCGGTGCAGGCATTTAAGAAAACGGCTGATAAGAGGCGCTCAAAGGCCCCTGGATATAAAGTTGGTGACAAAGTGTGGCTATCATCCAGGAATCTGTCCCTGCATGTTCCATCCAAAAAACTTGGCCCAAAATTCATCGGGCCCTATGAGATTTCGGAGATTGTTAATCCTGTGTCCTATAGATTAAAACTCCCCCCTTCCATGCGCATTCCTAATGTCTTCCATGTTTCTTTATTGAAACCTGTTCATTCTAGTCTCCAAGTAAATTAACCAGAACCTGTAGATGTGTCGGATAGCCAGGAATATGAAGTGGCATATATTCTTGACTCCAGACGAGTACGCAATTCCTTACAATATCTAGTTCATTGGAAAGGTTTTGGCCCAGAGGATCGATCCTGGATCCCAGCTCGCGATCTCCATGCTGATCGCCTTAAGAAGAAGTTCCATCTTCGATATCCAAGTAAGCCTGGGGGTGCAGGAGCAACCCCTCGAGAAGGGGGGGGTACTGTCAGTACTGGACCCCTCTAGGACCCAGCGCACTCACCTGACACAGCCTTGGCTGGGAAACACTGATTGGCCAGCTCTCCTTTAAAACACCTGTGACTTCACCCAATCAGTGCTTGTGATAGAGTTACTCTGCTTGCCTTGTGTGATCCAGCCTGACCTGTTAATCTGTAAACTTTGTGTATGACCCGGCTTGTTTGACCCTGCTTGTTGCTTCCGATTTGGTACCTTTCGAACTCTGATCCATCCGTGTATGAACCGGCTTGCCTAGACCACGCTTTGCCTGACTCCTGTAAGCAACACCCATTGCAGCGGTGCACTACTAGCACCAGCAACACCACCAACATCCACACCTACACTACAAGTTCCAGCCTTCCTGCTCATCACAACACCTACTTCAGCAGTGAACTACAAGTGCCAGCTGTCCCGCTCGTCTCAACCCTGCATCCGCGGTGAACTACAAGTCCCACCGCTGACCTGCTTCACAAGACCTGCTCATGGTATGTGCTCTTGTTATTGAACTATAAGCATATTAGCACACCTGAACTGTTGTCTGCTCCTAGCCTGATATGAAACCTGACAACTATGAGCCGAGAAAAATTAAGTTCAATGATTCCGAGCATGGGTCAACTTAATTCTAAGTATGCATGGTTTTTAGTCCGTCGGAATTGCATCCAGGCGAACGGAAATTCCGATTGATGTTCTCTATCTAATTCCGTCGGAATTTCCAACGGAAAAAGTCAGGTGGGGCATACACACGGACGGAATATCCGATGAAAAGCTTCCGTGTACAAGGTATCCTTGTGTAAACAAGGCATAAGAGCATAAGCTATTGCTATCAAGTTCCTTATCCACGGTGCAATAGAGGATTTTAAAGCAGTGGCTGGTGCTACCACTAGGCAAACTAGGCAGCCGCCTAGAGTGCACTGCTGCCTATGGGCACCCGGCCACTGGTGTTCCTACTCTCTTCTCTCTGCAACTAAGTCTCAGCATCTGCAGGCAGATACTGCTCTATTCATACATAGTGTCAGAGGCGCAGGACTGTGTCTGTGTCCCAATTCCCGAATTAATGGAAGCAAGCAAACATTCATTGATGGGCACTAGTAGGCTGCATTGATTGGCGCTGGTGGGGCTTCATTTGATGAGCGCTTCATTAAAAAGGTGAGGTATACATGGGCAGGACAAATGGGTGGAGTCAAAGGGGGTGCAACAAAATTAGGTTTTACCTAGGGTGTCAAAAACCCTTGCATCAGCCCTGAGTGTGCCCCTTGCAAAGTCCCGAGGAGAGAACCAACAGGGAATCTGTTTAATGGAAGCTGAAGCTTTAGGGTATACTCTAAAGCCTCTGACTATCTACAGGCAATGTAGAGAAAATTCCTTTGGATGCTTCAGAGCAGAGCAAAAGAATGACAGTATAATATCTTCGCTGAGGTGGAACTCTTGAGCATAAGACAACTCTGTTATTGTGAGGTATTAGAAATGGCTCTTTACAGGAAAGGGCTGCCAGTTCAAAAACATATCTGACAGATGAAATAGCTACCAAGAGGCTACTTTGATGAAAAGGGATATATCCCTGATGGGTTCCAAAAGGTGGTTTCTGCAAGGCAGAGAGAACCAAATGAAGGTTCAATGGAAGCACAGGGTGCTATAAGTGGGGCTTTTACAGGAAACACCTTGAATAAAGGTTTTTACAAGGAAGTGCAAAACCTGAGGCCTTGCTAAAATAATGGACAAGGCCAATACCAGTTCCCTTAAGGGTGCTTACAGACAAGTTTTGGGTAACCCCTGTTTTCATCGCATGTTGTTAGACAGGTAGGAATCACATATTTAGAATATCCTCTATCCTTTAAAGCTGGATACACACTATACAATTTTGGTTGTTTAATTTAGATTTACCTTCAACTATGTAGTGCAACGGCCTGCCTGATTGCATACAAATTGAAGGTGTTGAGGTTTGACCTCATATTATATGGTTTTGGTAAATCTAAAGGAAATTATATAGTGTGTATCCAGCTTTACAATCATGTTTCAACAATCATGCTGTTAAAATTAGAGACTAAAGCCTGGAACACACTAATGCAGCGTACACACGATCGGACATTCCGACAACAAAACCATGGATTTCTTTCCGACGGATGTTGGCTCAAACTTGTCTTGTATACACACGGCCGCTCAAATGTTGTAAGAAATTACGATCGTACAACACGTATGACGGCACTATAAAAGGGAAGTTCAATACCAAATGTGTCACCCTTTGGGCTCCTTCTGCTAATCTAGTCTTAGTAGAACTTTGGTGAGAGACGACTCTGTTTCCGATCTCACTGAGTCTCTAAGAAATCAGTTTGTCAGAACTCTGTGTGAATATCAGCAGCAAAACAACTTCATTATTCTAGCATTATAAAGAAGAAGAGAATGCGTTGCATTAAAAGATTAAAAAACTTGCAGTGTGACGAATGTGCTATCTCCATTATTAACGCTAGTTTTACCAGACCGAGCCTCGTACTTGATTCAGAGCATGGGTGGAATTTTGTGCGTCGGAATTGTCTACATATGCACGGAATTTACAAAAACTGATTTTATTGTCAGAAAATCTAAGATCCACCTCTCAAATTTTTGTTGTCAGAAATTCCGACAGCAAATATCCGATGGAGTCTACACACGGTGGGAATTTCTGACAACAAGCTCCCATCGAATATTTTTTTGTCGGAAATTCCGAGCGTGTGTATGCGTCATTACAGGTTTTTTTTTTTGCTCGTCTGACAGAAGCCGGCCGTATGTCTGCTGTTTTTTTTTTTTTTAACCAGCAAATGTCTCCTAAAATTCAGCCCATGTGTACCTGGTTTAAAAAGCTGCATGGAATAGGAGACCTTGAGATAGCAGATCTGGCCTGTTGGGAAGGGACCATCTGAGGCACAGGCCGCTAGAAGATCTGCTGCTTGTAATTGCTAGTCTCAAGATCTAAATGATGTCACTATTGTGCCGCACACATCTACATGCTTCTTTCATTCTTTGGAGCAGTGATTTGTGTATCTCTTCTACTGAAATAGGCATGATAAGAGTACTAATGGAGAGATCAGATGGAGAAAGCCTAAAGGCAATATGGCTGACTAGTCCTTTTTCCCTTTGTTTGCCTTAATTGGGCTCAGCCTCTGGAGTTCAGGTCCTCTTTAGAGGAACCACAAATGTGAAAATGAAACACAGTCAGAAACCACAGTCTACCTTCTCAGGGCTTTGGTATTTCATCCAGGCATTGTTGTAGTGCATCAGTGCACTTCAATCCCTTTTACCAGTAATCTGAGAACTCCCTTTGTTAACATGTTTATAATGCAGAATCTGTGTTCCAAAACTGATTTGAACCTTCCTTGAAGACTGAGTGGTAATACAGGAAGCTTAGAGAAAGGAAGTTTAATATCATACTGTATATTTCTGGGGAAAAACCTTTTTTTACAGAACATGCTTGGAGCATATGCTTTGCTAAAATCTCCATTGGATTAGATAAAACTCATTTTTAGGACTTCAACACCATTGCAATGCTATTTATTGGCTTCACTTCCTTCAATGGCACATACCATACAGGATATTTGTATTTTAGATTTCTGTGCAGCTGGTTTAAATGCATTCTTTAAGCATTTCATTTTATATTTAAAGTGGTTGTAAACTCTTAAAAAAAAACAGTGAAGTGACTGGTCTCAAGTAAAAAACAAAGATCTGCAATCTTCTCTTCTCTACATCCTCTCAAAGTCCAATTTTTTTAAACTTGTCTAAGCTGTCAGAAAAAAAAGGGGGCAGGGAGCTGAAATTAGACACTGCAGAGCTCAGACAGCTGATTGGAGAGAAGGGACACATCCTCTTCCACACAGCACAAAGCTCAGGCTGCCAATCAGCTGGAGCTCCCTTTCCTGTCACCTTTTTTTAGCTTGGTGTCAGAAAAACATGTCAAAAGTGATTTGCTCTGATAGCAGAGGAATAAATCAGCAGACAGAAATCACACTTGGTGCTCTTGAGACACAGTACACTGTATAGAGGGACATGGTTTGTTTGAAATTGGCAAACATAATTGGGCTCCCATTAGACTAAATCTTTCATAATATATGTATCAAAATATATCCCATGTGCCGTACACATTATGGCCTGGTTGTCCTTGTGATTCCATAATTTTGTTAGATTGGATTACATTGTAAAAGTAGGTCCAGTCAAAGCCGGACACTGGACTAATTTCCCAACTGTTATTCATCCTTCCCAAAAGAAAAAACCCTGTATACATACTTTTTCTAGTGATCTTTATCCTAGAGACATATGTTCCCTTTGCCCAATTTCTCTGGTGGTGTGTGGATCCCAAATACTGCAGAAAGTACTGACAAATTGCATAGTCCAGCTTGCTTGTGCAAGACCAGGGTGTAGGGCAGAGCCTCGATGCCCTGGGATTACAGGAATAAGGTTAGATATTGAGTGGCACAGTATCACTGGATGGAGAGTCTGTAGAGGATGGCACTGGAGCCTTTTTTTCATCTCATGCCACAGGTTGGAATTTAGCATATTTTGCCAAAGCTGCAGCCTTAAAAAAAGGTGCTCTACAAAATAAGCAAAATGCATTGTATTTTGCTTGAAAGTACCAGTACAACATTATTGAAATATGTATAAACATTACAATGATTGAACTGGCAAAAATCCTAATAATTAGAGCTAAAGTCACCAGGAAATATTCTTAGCACAAATCAGCATATCATTAAATGAGGTTTCATGATGCATTATTTTTTTTTTAGGGGAGAAAATGTCTGGCTATCACTCAATAACCATTACCTTTAAAAATGTGCCTAGGAGAGCCTAAAGAATGAAAAAAATGAAGACACTTGAATAAGGCAGGTATTCTTCTTTATAGCAGCTATAAATGAAAGTTATGATTTAATTTGATCAAACCCGATGACTCTGTGTTTATTGGGTCTGTATATTTGACCGATGTTGCAACATGGGTACTAGTCTGCACGTCCTCTAGCATCCTTTTAAAGACAGTCTATTTAGTGCAGTATGTAACCGTGTACCAGTTGGTTGCCCACCAACATTAAGAGGTTGACATTTATTAAAAATAAGCGGTCTGGATAGGTCAAAACCATCAGCCAATCATCTCTGCTGCCTCAGAATAAATACACCACCGACGCTACCAAGTAGTTACTTAGGATAAAATATAATTTATAGTCTGAAACACTTCCCTTACCTACCCACCATTCTGAAACAACTCCTATAGCTATTCTTTTACCTACCCACCATCACTGTGCCAATCTCCAAATGTACTTTGGCCCTTCAATTTTAATCAATTTCATTCTTCAACTTTTATGCATAATTTTGAACTATAGAAATAAGTTGAGTTCAACTTCCTTGAAAGGAGGCGAAAGGGAGTATTAGCAAGCACCCTCTGCCACCATCACGCACATAAACAACAACCTTAAAGTGGTAGTAAACTCTGTACTACCACTTGTACCTACAGGTAAGACTTTAATAAGGCTCATCTGTAGGTATTGTGAATATCTCTGAAACTTGCACAGTTTAGGAGATATTCAGAGCGTATGGAGCCAATGAAATCTTCGGCGCATGCGCTCTTAAGGTCTGGACCTTTAGAGCCAGTGCCGGAAACGGCGGCTCCCATGAACATGTGCGGGAGTGACGTCATCACGCCCCTGGCCACTCATGTAGCCGGATGCCGCAAATCTGGAAGGAAGACAAGGGGAAGAGGTCAGCCCTCTCAGTGTTGACATCGCGGCCCTGGAGGGCTTAATTCTAAGGTAGGTTTCTCAAAATGTGCTAGTATGCGATGCACCAACGGTTTACAACTGCTTTAACCACTTAAGACCCGGACCAAAATGCTGCTAAATGACCTTGCCCCTTTTTGCGATTTGGCACTGCGTTGATTTAACTAACGTGCGACGTGGCACCCAAACAAAATTTGCGTCCTTTTCTTCCCACAAATAGAGCTTTCTTTTGATGGTATTTGATTGCCTCTGCGATTTTTATTTTTTGCGCTATATACAAAAATAGAGCGACATTTTTGAAAAAAAAAACAATATTTTTTACTTTTTGTTATAAGAAAAATCAAATAAACAAAATTTTAGTCAATCATTTAGGCCAAAATTTATTTAGCCACATGTCTTTAGTAAAAAAAATCACAATAAAAAAAAAATAGCTACCTAGCGGGAACAGCGACACTAATACAGCGATCAGAAAAATGATCGCTTAGTGACACTGGCAATAGGGAGTGAAAGGGTTAACTAGGGTGATGATCAAGGGGTTAAAACTTTATTAGGGGGGTACGGGGGCTACCCTGAACCTAACACTAACTGCCTGTCACACTGACACTAAATACAGTAATCATACATGTATGATTACTGCATTCAGTGACACTGTGACAGGGTGGAGCGATCGGGGGGGGGGGGGGGGGGTTAATGTGACTATGTGTAGTGCGTGTCAGTGTAGGGTTAGTGCAGACTTACTGTGCGATGTGATCTCTCCTCAGCGGTGGTTGAAAAAAACGCTGAAGGAGAGATCACATCGCTTCCTCCTTCCTGTGTTTACACAGGAGGAGGAAGTGACAGGGCGGGGGAGGTGCGTGGATTGGCTGAGAGCGATCCGGAGGGGACAAAAACGAATAGCCGCGAATATATACGTTGATGTGCCTGTCGGTGCCATTCTGCCAACGTAAATGTACATGCGGCGGTCCTTAACTGGTTAAACGGTCATAGGCTATGGCCTCTTTGCACTAAGACTGCTTTCACACTGATCAGTTTTTTTCTGCCTTTTTTTTTTTTTAATTATTAATAATAACCACTTAAGACCCGGACCAAAATGCAGGTAAATGACCAGGCCCCTTTTTGCAATTCGGCACTGCGTTGCTTTAACTGACAATTGCGCGGCCGTGCGACGTGGCTCCCAAACAAAATTTGCATCCTTTTCTTCCCACAAATAGAGCTTTCTTTTAGTGGTATTTGATTGCCTCTGCGATTTTTATTTTTTGCGCTATATACAAAATCAGAGCGACATTTTTGGAAAAAATACAATATTTTTTACTTTTTGTTATAAGAAAAATCAAATAAACAAAATTTTAGTCAAACATTTAGGCCAAAATTTATTTAGCCACATGTCTTTAGTAAAAAAAAAAAAAAAAAATCGCAATAAAAAAAAAAAATTAGCTACCTAGCGGGAACAGTGACACTAATACAGCAATCAGAAAAATGATCGCTTAGTGATGCTGGCAATAGGCAGTGAAAGGGTTAACTAGGGCGGTGATCAAAGGGTTAAAACTTTATTAGGGGGGGGGGGCACGGGGGCTACCCTGAACCTAACACTGACTGTCACACTGCCACTAAATACAGTAATCATACATGTATGATTACTGCATTCAGTGAGACTGTGACAGGAAGGAGGGGGTGGGGGGGTGATCGCAAGGGGTTAATGTGCCTATGTGTAGTGTGTGTCAGTGTAGTATTGTGCAGACTTACTGTGCGATGTGATCTCTCCTCAGCGGCGGTTGAAAAAACGCTGAAAGGAGAGATCACATCACTTCCCCCTTCCTGTGTTTACACAGGAGGAGGAAGTGCAGGGCGGGGGAGCGCGCGGATTGGCTGGGAGCGATCCGGAAGGGGCGGACAAAAACGAATAGCTGCCCCCTTGTCCTGGATCGCTCGTACAGCCGCGGGGACCGGCGCATGTACCGAAGGGGGGTCCCGATCGGACCCCCGACCCACATCAAGGCACCACAGTATATATACGTTGATGTGCCTGTCGGTGCCATTCTGCCGACGTAAATGTACATGCGGCGGTCCATAAGAGGTTAAAAAAAACAGAAGAAAAAAACACATCACCAATAAATTCTATGGAACTCTTCACTAAGATCAGTCCTAGGTGCATTTTTTAAAGTCCTGCTTGTTGCAATTTTGGTGCGGTAAAAAAAAAAAAAAAGCACAAAAAATAAATAAAAACTACTCATCCCCACTGAACGAAAACCACATAAAAAAATGCATCACAAATGCACCCAGAGTTGCGTTAAGTCACATGTCCTTTTTTCAAAGGTGCACGATAAACGGGAAACGCGGCAAAAATGCATATGCGCTTTTACTGCATTTTTGCAATGGAGCAGTGTGAAAGTAGCTTTTTGCACATTGTTGGGTGTTTTTCAGTCAGTGTCATCAGAATTTATTTTTTGAGTGGACACCAGTGCGCTGGGAGGTAAGTGCATTTTGTCATTGAAAATGAATGGCAATGCACTGCAGCATGCATATAGGTTGCTGTACTGAGGATTAACACATTATAATGTTCATTAACATGGAGCACTACTAGCGTGTGAAAGGTTAAGTGGCGCTTAGAGTAAAGTATTCAATAATTAAATTTCTAAACATAAAAAGAAGAGGTGAAATTCAAAAGGGATAAAACAAGGAGAGAAAAAATTATACTGCTTAAACCGGTTATATGAATTATTCATGGTAAACATATCTAGACCTTCACTTGCGCACAAAAAAAAAAAAAAAAAAAAGCTGAAGAACACAGTTCCATTTGTGGAATGGGTACTGCTTATGATTGATTTCATCTGTATTACTGATTTGTACAGCTCCACATTCTCCTGAGGCACTATAAGCAAATGGGTCTCATTACATGCATATTTTGTATATTTAGTACAACAGAGTCACTTATGAAAATTACTTAAGGAACCTGTTGCCATATTTTATTCAACATATTGTGCAAATGTACAATACTTGTTATAATTCATTAGCAAAAGCTTTTCAATTTAAAAAAAAACAATCTCAATATAAAAATACAAAATATTTATAACAATATTTACACTTTTTAAATTATGCTTTTCATTTTTATAAAAATTGCATGTTAATGCAAATATTTTCTTCCAGATGTATCTTCTGAAATTTCATTTTAGAGCCTTGGCATTCAAGCATGTGATAATAAGTGTCTTTTTTTCTCCTTTGGATAAAGCAGCTGAGGTAGCACGTTAATGTCTTTGGCTTAAAGTATGTAAATAGTGCAACTCTGCTATGTGTCCATGTCATAGCTGTAAAATATAGAAGTCCTGTGATTTTCTAGAAGGTTTGGTTTATGTAACATATTTCCTGGTTCATCAGGTAAAACAGTCTTTGTTGACTCTTCTTTATCACACTCAAATGGTATATCCAATGAAGAGTTAGAATCACTCAAGGAAGAGACATAATCCACTGTGTGCAGAAAGGAATCTTGGGGGGGCTTCCATATAGACTTTCCAAATGTGCCTGTAAATAAAGAAAAATAATTGCTATTAATGCA
The DNA here is from genome assembly GCA_029574335.1 of Rana kukunoris. NCBI lineage: Eukaryota > Metazoa > Chordata > Amphibia > Anura > Ranidae > Rana > Rana kukunoris. The sequence goes on from CM056051.1 coordinate 198,741,811, forward strand.
CTGATCTTAGCCAAATTACATTACCGTATATACTTGAGTATAAGCCGACCCGAATATAACCCGAGGCACCTAATTTTACCACAAAAAAAATGGGAAAACGTATTGACTCGAGTATAAGCCTAGGCTGTCCATGTGCATGCCTCACTGTGTCCATGTGCATGCCTTACTGTGCCCATGCCTGTGTCCATGCCTCACTGTGCCCATGACTAGACTGACGTTTAACATGGGAGTCTATGGAAAGTGTGCCTGGCTTTGAAAAATTGGTGTTCCCCAGACAACAAACTTGCACACTTGTAGAGGAGAAATGGGGCTACATGTGTGCCAAGTTCTGGGTCCAGGGGACCTATGACCGGCCGATACTGGGTCCCCAAAGTTACCGGAGAAATTACTGTTTAACATGGGAGTCTATGGAAGGGGTGCCCGGCTTTGAAAAATTGGTGTTCCCCAGACAACAAACTTGCACACTTGTAGAGGAGAAATTAGGCTACATGTGTGCCAAGTTCTGGGTCCAGGGGACCTATGACCGGCCGATACTGGGTCCCCAAAGTTACCGGAGAAATTACTGTTTAACATGGGAGTCTATGGAAGGGGTGCCCGGCTTTGAAAAATTGGTGTTCCCCAGACAACAAACTTGCACACTTGTAGAGGAAGAGTGGGGCTACATGTGTGCCAAGTTTGGGGTCCAGTGAATCTACAGCCGACCAGTACTGGGTGCCTAAATCCGGGAGATCAGGCGTAAAAAGGTGACTTGAGTATAAGTCGAGGGGGGCATTTTCATCCATAACCAAGGCCACCGAGGACTAGGTGTGATGAGAAGATCCATATCAGCTTCTAGACAATGACTGCCAGTTGTACATCTCCAGCAATAATACATTTGTAAAATATTTTTACACTAAATATGCAACTCAATTCAACCTGCAATAATAGGTCAGAATTCTAATGTACTGTCTCAGAATGTCAACTACTCTGACCTATTGTCACCAATCGTGAACTATTTCAGAACTCCGGGGCTCACTTGCACCAAGCAGAGTAAATATGTGACATAAGAAAGGTACAATTCATGACATAGCGATTGCGCTCTTAGGAATTTGTCAGTATTTAAAATTAAAAGTTGGAAAAATCAGTCCATAAAATAGAAAGTAGGACCAAGTACAATTTATTCTGAAGAATAAGAGTGTATACTTCACTCATGGGTTGAAAAAAAATAAAAAATTGGTCCCGACTCCAAAGTGTTAGAGCAATTTTGAAAAAGGAAATATGAGAACACAGGATGTGGAAGTCAAGCACAGATTGAAGCCACATGCATGCAGTGCATAACACAGAACAAAAAAGTTACATGTGCTGTTGCCATTTTCTGTAACTGGGAAAGTGGTGTGCCAACATTGCTAATTCTGCATAAACATACCCAAATGATATGCAGGCAACATATAAAAATGCAAAAACAGATTATATCTTATACATAACTAAAAAAAAAAAATATATGTGTATATAAAAAAAATTGAGATCAAAATTAAATTGTTAAATTACAGTATAAAATGTGTCAGCAACCAACAGATGTATACTTTGCATATATAAATGTACTGCTATTATTTACTTACAAAGTGATTATCGGGTCAATACTTATTATTGAAACATTTTACGCCTTTCTAAACAAGCAAATAGAAAAGGAGGATATATTTTCTTTTAATCATATGCATATTTTACGTTCAATTAATTTAAAGCGTCTAGGAACTAAAAAAACACAAAAAAATTTAAGTCATAGAAAAAATGTAGGCTATAAGCAAACAAACTGCCGTGGGTCCCTAATAAAACAATATACTACAGCTAACAAACCAAAAAAAAGCAAAAAACTAACAAATAACACCACCACACCTACCCATATAGGAATTCTTTTCAGGATTGTTCTTCTGCACATAAAGATCCGTCTCAGATTCTATCCTTGCTCTGTTCTCTTCAGACTTGTTGCAGACAGTGCCAGGAAAGGAGTGAACCAGAGGAGGATATGTTCCATGAATATCTGTTCTTGTGATAAAATAATCATCATCATCTTCAGCATCATCTTGTTGTACATATAACCTGAAGTCCTTTTGTTTTAAGTAATCCTGTTCATATCCGTTTAAGTTGACCAGTTTCTGATCGAGACTGTATCCTTTTTTTTACAGCAAAAATAAATAAATAAAGCAAATATTAAATTCGGCCCAGCTGTGTATAAACATACCACTATGTGATGTAGTAAGTAAACTAACCTGAGTGATAGGTCTCACATGTATCCTGGTTGTAGGCATTTCCTTTCAGGTACAATGAAGTCTGGGGCCCCATGTAGTGAAACAACAGTGGATCAGCCACAGCCTCTAAATCTGGTTCACTTCCATTATCCAATTGGCAAACACCTTAAAAAATAAAAAAATATGACAGAAATTCATAAATATATATATTTCTATGGGTATGCAAGTTAGGACTAGCGATGATCAACCATAAAAAGCCTTTATTAATATGATAGAAGGTCTGTTTGTGCTGCCAATTAAATCTGTATGCATGAAGCTTGATGTTTGCCACAGAGCAATACAGACTGCTCTTTTAATTTGCTTATAATCATGGTTCAGATTGTTAAGTGACAAACAGAAAGCAAGACCAACATAATTAATATTTCATAACCCTAAATGCTACCAGTAAATTTGGCCATGGATGACAGTTTATTAATGACTTATGCCTTTTCCACACATTTAATCCCAAAGATAAGGTGAGAAAGGGCATAAAAATGATGCCTAGTACACACAACCGTTTTTCCTGTTGCGAAAACTGCCATGTTTTCCTTTGGCCTTAAAAAACAACCGTGTGTATGCTCCTTAGTAGTTTTCCAGACAGGAAAACTGTGGTTTAAAAAATGAGAACATGGTCTCTTCTTTCTCGCCGCGAATCGCAGCTTTTTTTCCCTGCAGTTTTCCTATAGGAAACACTGCAAATGGAGCATACACGCGGCCGGTTTTCCCGACCAAAGTTCTCCTGGCAGTTTTCCAGCCGTGTGTACAGGGGAAAAGGGACAGAGCTGGTTCTCGGTTTTCCCGGTGGTCTTTTGACCGTTGGGAAAACTGATCGCGAGTACTAGGCATCACCCTCTGATGGACCGTTTAGCAGACATCTCCGATCGTGTGTACAGGCTAGCGGACATGTTTTCCCAGCGGACAAATTTCAAAGCATGCTTTGAAATTTGTCCGCCGGAGACATGTCCGTCGGATATGTCCGCTGGTAAGTACACTCACCAGCGGACATAACTGTCCACGCATGCGTCGAATGGATTCGACGCATGCGTGGAAGTATTTTACTTCCTGGAGTGGTGACGTGGCGGTGTCAACGTCACCGCCACGTCACGCTTCCTCAGCCAGAGGGGATTTTCGTCCGATGGTGTGTACACGCCATCGCACCTAAATCCGATGAGACATGTCCACTGCAAACGGTCCGTCGGACATGTTTGAGCGGACATGTCTAATTGTGTGTACGCGGCCTAACACTTATTTAACCACTTGCCTACTGTGCACCTACACCCCCTTTCTGCCCAGACAAAATGTTAGCTTCCGGCACTGCGTCGCTTTAACTGACAATTGCGCGGTCGTGCGACGTGGCTCCCAAACAAAATTGCCGTCCTTTTTTCCCCACAAATAGAGCTTTCTTTTGGTGGTATTTAATCGCCTGTGCAGTTTTTATTTTTTGCGCTATAAACAAAAAAAAAAGCGGCAATTTTCAAAAAGACACAATATTTTTTGCTATAATAAATATCCCATTTAAAAAAAAAAAAAAACATTTTTTATCTCAGTTTAGGCCGATGCGTATTCTTCTACATAATTTTGGTAAAAAAATGTAAAAAATTAAATCGCAATAACCGTATAGTGACTGGTTTGCGCAAAAGTTATATTGCCTACAAAATAGGGGACATAATTATGATTTTTTTTAATTTATTTTTTTACTAGGAATGGCGGCGATCTGCGATTTTTTATCGGGACTGGGACATTATAGCAGACACATCGGACACTTTTGACACATTTTTGGGACCATATACATTTATACAGTGAACAATGCTATAAATATGCATTGATAACTGTATAAATGTAACTGGCAGGGAAGGGGTTAACCACTAGGGGGCGGGGAAGGGGTTAAATGTTTCTCCTAGTTTGTGTTCTAACTGTGGGGGGAGGGGGGGTGACTGGGGGAGGTGACCGATTGTGTCCCTATGTACAAGGGACACAATCGATCTCCTCTCTCCCTGACAGGGATGTGCGGCTCTGTGTTTACACACAGAGCTGCACGTCCCAGTTCAGTTACACGGCAATCGCATGTGCCCGGCGGCCATCGCGGCCGCCAGGCACACGCACGGGGGTCCCAGTGATGCGACGGGTGCGTGCGCGCGCCGATAGCAGCTTTCTATGACTGCACGTCATATGACGTGCAGTCAGGACAATGAAGTTATCCGCCCGCCGTCATATGACGGTGGACGAATGACAAGTGGTTAATGGAAGAAGTTGGGAACTTTGTGGTCATAGAAAAGACTGTATACGTGACCTAATTAAAAACCCAGTTCAGAATCCTTGCTGAAATATATTATAGTGCCTAAACATGTTACAAAGACCTTGGAGATTGGCAATGAATTAGCAAATCAGAAGCTTGTGCACCAACACAGTTTTCTAGGTTAAAAATACAGCTTCAAATTGTTCAAAATGATTAGTAAAATGAAGGAAACAGAATAAAAACATTGGCATATATCCTACCATTGGCATCCCTTTGCTGCAAGAAATATCCACTCATGGAGGAAGAAATAAAATGATGGCTTCCATGTTCAGAAAGGATGTATCCATCTTGTCTCTCCGCTAGTGTCCCCTGTGAGGACAAATAGCTGGGTGTGTCCACAGGTAGGTTGGTTTCATCTGTGAATAATAAAAAAAATATATATATATATGATTGGCATGCTAAAACTTGAAATCGATCCATAACATGTATTAAAAAGAAAATAGATTTCTGTTATAATGGAAATCAAAAGCTGTCAAATTCTAACAAACCACTAATCAATGTACCCAACTTTCTGTGCAGTAGGTGAACAGTTAATATGCAGTGCTGAACGTGGCTTCATAAAAAAAAACCCTCTCTTCACTACATCATATTGAATAGCAGCAGAGTACACAAACAAAGACCTCTACTAAAGCTATCTTCTACCATGATGCATTTTTGAAAACAGTATTTGCTGCAAATCTCAACTGCATGTGCCTGACAGAGACACGGAAATAACAAACAAAAAACTCCTTACACACACATTAGGTATGAGATCTATAGCCGAGATGTAAACTGCCTTCCAAAACTTAAATTTTTCAAGTTAAAAAATCGAACATATGAACACAAATCAAGGAATATGTACTGAGAAAGGTGCTCCCAACCTGTCAAGCCATCAAATGGGGCTGGTGTCATAACTATCAAGTTTTTTTTTTTTTTTTTTAAATATAGAAAAAACAATTCAGGGCTCCCAGGCAGCACTGGAGCCTCGACCAAGGAGAAGCACACCGCCCAGGCAGAAATCAGGTGCAAAGGCAGATCAAAGGTGCAGACCTCGTCTCACCACCATAGAAGACCAACAAAACAAAGAATTGGTCGCACACTGGAACTCCAAATTAGCTTGGTCTTTATTGTCGCAATAGGTCAGACAAACACAGGGCAGCAGTTGACGTGTTTCACATGCAATAGCTTGCTCGTTCACAACAGCACTGGAGCCTCATATGCTTAAAGAAAAGCCAAGCACAGACACACTATAGTAACCACTTTAACATTTTAGGTCTCCAAAGAACAGGGCTACTTTAAAAAAAGCTATATTGAACTCCAGATTAAAGTGGAAATAAGCCCTACTATTGTTTTCAGATAGGGAAGCTGCCACCTTGGCCTCTGTTTAATCTTCAGCTGCTATGATGCTACACATGTGATCAGTTATGACACCAGCCATTGCATGGGGTTTGACAGTTTGGTTGAGAGCACAGCCAATGTGACTGTTACATTCCCATAACCTGCATTAAATGTAACTGTTTTTTTTAAAACTGTTAAAACCATTTATTTAAGTAAAGAGGTCACCAGCTCTGAAGGGAAGTACAAGCATTTTAATATTTCTGCTATATAAAACATAACGCTGGTTAGTTTCACTTTAAGTGACCTTCTCATTATTAGAGCTAAAGCCTTTTTAAGAAATATGTGCACTTCTGTATTTTTGCTTTGCGGTAAAAAGTCAGACTGTCATGAGCATAGACAAGCTCTTTAAAAACCATACTGGTGGCTTGCCAGATGAAGCTTATATTGTAACATATGTTTTCCAAATTTGTTTGGCACAGTTACATGGCAATCTGATTAACCAAAATTGAAAAGTAATGTTTTTTCTTTCCTGCCTTGCTCTGCTGTTGTACCCACCTGTGTTAGTGACACTGCAATCCTCATTCCTTCTCCTTGTGTGGTATATGATGACCACCCAGACAAGGGAGGTTCCCACCACACAGCAAACCACTGCTATTATCACAACACCAACTGTGGTCCATCCATCATCGTCCAATGACGGGGTGGCATTTGCAGGGGAATCGCACGTTGGGTTGGGAACGACTGAAAGATGAATATTGCCTCTCTCCGTTCCGAGGATATTGGACATTTCGCAAGTATATTTTCCAGCGTCTGCAAAATCTGTATCCACTAAAATTAGAAGTTGGTTTCCAGCAGCAAAGAAATGTCTCTCTGTTACAACCAATGGACTATCATCCTTCGTCCAGTTTACTTTTGGAGTGGGATTTCCACCTGCAATGCACTGCAGAACTGTGGTTTCTCCCTTCGATACAGTACGATCCACAAGCGGACGCAGAAATGACGGTGTTTCTGAATTGACAAAAAGGATAAATGCATTATAATACATGATACTTGCATGTACAGACATTTTAACTGGGTTTTTTATTTTTTTGCTTTTCATGGTTTATTTTTAGCTAGAACTTTAGCTTTAAAAAAATAACCCTTATCTTATTTTCTAAAGGCAATTTTAAATGATGGATCTTAAACATGTATTATACAAGCAGATACTGGTACGGGTGTGTTTAAAACACTTACCTAAAACCGTGAGTGTAGCATTGGCTGAAATGCTCCCTGCACTGTTCTGGGCTGTACAACTGTACACTCCAGTGTCCCCCACTTTTGCATTCACAATAAAGAACACATCATCTTCTGGCATAACATGCATCCGTCTCTCACGAGCTGCAGGAAAGTCCGTGCCACCGTTTTTCTGCCAAGCAATCTGAGGTGTTGGATGCCCAACCGCGGCACATTCCAGGCGAGCCGTTGATCCAGCCCGAATGGTGAGGTCTATAGGCATCTTCATAAATGAAGGAAGCACTGCAAACGTAAAAAAAATAATAATCAAGCATTTCTGCCAACGCTAGAACTATATTTGCCCAACACAACATAAAAAAAAAACTGATGCTTACTGTTCACAGTTAGTTTGGCTTTAACAGAATACGAGGTTCCAAAGTGATTAGAAATGACGCACTGAAATTTTCCTTCGCCGTCAAACTCCACATCACGCAATCTTAGGATAGATGTGTACTCCATTACTTCCCCACCTTGCGCCCGCAGGTGAGCATAATTTTCCATCTCAGCATCATGCAACAGCTCATTGTCTTTCTTCCATGAGAAAGTCATTGGGGAGTCACTGCTACTGGCTGCCGAACATATAAAACTCACATTGGAGCCTCGTATTGCAGATTGCGTTTCAGGCTGAACAGTGATCTGTGGCTTTGGAAAGTCATCTGCAGGTATGGAAAAGAAAAAATAAAAATATACAGAGATTAAATTAAGCAAATATAGTTCAACAGTGCTGCATAATCTCTGGATAAAATGTGCACAGTAACATACAGTATTACATTCACTTCAAGCTATAAATTAAATTATGGGCCTCAAGGGACTGCTATTGGCCAGTGATAGGGTACGGGTAAATCGCAGTGGACATTAATGAAAGTCTGAAGGAAGATATAAAAATGATATTATAATATAAATATATATTTACTAGGGCTGCGGAAATAACAATTAATTCCTTGATTAATCATTGATTGCTTTGATCGTTCAAAATATTTTTGATTGAGTACAAGATTGAGCTCCGTGGTCTCGCCCATAGGAAAGGATGCGGCTAGCTCCCGAGCTGCGGCCATCTTGGTACACCCGGAGGCGGCCTATTAGCGGCGCGATGACACCATCGTCTGCTGCCTGGGAGATGTGGACATTACTGGGGGAGATGTGGACATTACTAGGGGAGATGTGGACATTACTGGGGGAGATGTGGACATTACTGGGGGAGATGTGGACATTACTAGGGGAGATGTGGACATTACTGGGGGAGATGTGGACATTACTAGGGGAGATGTGGACATTACTAGGGGAGATGTGGACATTACTAGGGGAGATGTGGACATTACTGGGGGAGATGGGGAGATGTAGACATTACTGGGGGAGATGGGGAGATGTGGACATTACTGGGGGAGATGTGGACATTACTGGGGGATATGTGGACATTACTGGGGGAGATGTGGACATTACTGGGGGAGATGTAGACATTACTGGGGAGATGGGGAGATGTGGACATTACTGGGGAGATGTAGACATTACTGGGGGAGATGTAGATATTACTGGGGGAGATGTGGACATTACTGGGGGAGATGTAGACATTACTGGGGGAGATGGGGAGATGTAGACATTACTGGGGGAGATGGGGAGATGTGGAAATTACTGGGGGAGATGTGGACATTACTGGGGGAGATGTAGACATTACTGGGGGAGATGTAGACATTACTGGGGGAGATGTAGACATTACTGGGGGAGATGTAGACATTACTGGGGGAGATGTAGACATTACTGGGGGAGATGGGGAGATGTGGACATTACTGGGGGATATGTGGACATTACGTTTATAATTAATCTAAATTAGTCGATTAATCAAACACGAACATTTTAATCAGTAACTCTGCCCCCAGAATGCATTTGGTCTATTTATTCTCCTATACCACTAGGATATATGGCTGCTGTGTGAAAGAAAAAATTAAAAGAAGCAGTCCTTCTTTCAAAAGACTTTTACAAAGGCCCATTGATGTATAAATTATGTTTCTGAAATAATGAGCAAAGCACATGTATTCAAAATGAAGCAGCAGCGGAAATAATATGGACCAATGATGATCTATCGTAGGTTTATTTTATGTTAAGCTCAGATTCATCAAAAATCAATTACATACACACATCCATACAATAATGGAACATAAGGCAAGAAAAAGAATTAAAACAAAAACAACCCCAACTTACCACACACAAATCCATCAACACTAACAGCAAAGATGCTTTTGCTCTTGAGACTTTGGGGATGTGCACAATTTGCTTTTACAAACTTCTGCAGTTTATTTTCCGTTAACCACTGAGGCAGCCACTTCAACTGACAGTCACATAAAAGACTTGAAGAGTTTAAATGTCTGTATGAAAAGGAAAAATACATGATTATTCTTCCTAGGATTGTTAACAGTTGGCAATAAAAGTCTTTAAAGTGGTTGTAAACCAATGTAAAAAATATAAAATAAACATAAAAACCTGCAAGACAAAGGCATAAAAAGCTGGTATACATTGCATACTAGCTCATTATAAAATACTTAGTTTAGGTCAAAGCTGTTGCAGCGGTCCCCGTACACCATTGTGTCCGGCGACATGTCTCTCCCGGCGCTGTGATTGGCTGGCGCCGGTCACAGCACAGGCCCTTTAGCTTGCATGGCCGATGACGTTGGCGCAAACGTATATGGTAAATCTCTCCTACACCGTGCAGGTTTAAGAGATATTTTCAGTACCTATGGGTATGCCTTATTATAGGCTTACCTGTAGGTAAAAGTGGTGAAACAGGGTTTACACTTTAAAAGGATTATTTTTTAATTAAACGCAAGTTTTAATGCACACATTAAAGTGTTTGTAAACCTAGTTACACCACTTGTACCTACAGGAAAGCCTGTTATAAGGCTTACTTGCAGGTACTGGAAATATCTCCAAAACCTGCACAGTTTAGGACATATTTACCATATATGCTTGCGGCGCCGTCATCGGCGTATGCGCTGTAAAAAAACGGTCCTTCGTGCCATTTTTTCACTAGCAAGTGCCATGTCTGAAGGCTCCCGCAGTGACGTCACATGGCTCCGGCCAGTTAGAGCTGGAGTCCGTGGCCCCGGAAGGAAGGGGGTGAAGATGGATGTGGCCACCAGTGATTGCAGGTAAGTGGCACGTAATGCTAGCCCTTAATGCTTTTACTTGGCAAAGCAGGGGGAAAAAAAAGAGGAAGTAAAACCCACCAGGGTTTACACTTCCTCTTTAACTGAAACAATACAGACTCTTTCCTGTAAATAAACAATTCAATATATAGTACTGTAGTCTGCATAAATGGGTTAGGTTGAATTCCTTCAGGGACACTGAGAAAGACATTAAAGCGGATCTCCACCCTAAAGTGAAGATCCGCTGATCGGAACCCTCCCCCCCTCCGGTGTCACAATTGACACCTTTCAGGGGGGAGGGGGGTGCAGATTCCTGTCTAAAGACAGGTATCTGCAACCACTTCCGGCCCGCAGTCTCGGGCAAAAGACGGGTTTTTTGGCGACATCCCGTCGCCCCCCGTTGTGTGCTGGGAACTCTCAGCTCCCAGCACACAGCGGGAGCCAATCACCGGGCGCAGCGCGACTCGCGCATGCGCCGTAGGGAACCGGGCAGTGAAGCCGCAGCGCTTCCCTTTCCTGGTTCCCTTACCGTGGATGGAGGGGGGAGCAGCAGGGTGACGAGCGATCGCTCATCCTCTGCTGCGGACGCCGCTGGACTCCAGGACAGGTAAGTGTCCTAATATTAAAAGTCAGCAGCTGCAGTATTTGTTGCTGCTGGCTTTTAATATTTTTTTTCTAGTGGGCCATCCGCTTTAAGATGTGTCGGGTTTTCTTCAGGTGTTCTAGTTCTGCAAACTGCTAAGCTGAAGAAAACCTTTCCTATGAGAAAACACGGTGGCTGCATTGCTGACATCTAATTCAGGACAGGGTAATCTAGAAGTGTGCAGTTTTTAACTTGGTGAAGTATAGTCATAAAAAATATAATACTGATGCACCTGGGAAAACTTTCACTCCACTTTCACACATATTGCAATTAAGGAAACCTGTCGTGACAAATATGGGAACAGCTATTGAGGACTTTATGAAAGTACAGCCTTCAGGGACTGTTTACTTCCAATTTTCCTTCTCTTACCTGAAACAAGCATGTGTATTATAAAGCACATGCTTGTTACAGGACAATGACTCGCAACAGCAGCTCTCATTATTTCCCCTGAAAGGTAATCAAAGGATGGAGTGCTACATACAAGCTAACGCAAAGAATATATGAAGGTCAAAGCAAAGTTGCCTTTTTGTGAGTGAAGGCTACATAAGTAAATGGATAAAGTTCACCTTTTGAAAAAAAAAAAAATATATATTTTTTTATGCAGGTAAAAAAATAAATAAAAAATGTGCATTATTTATTTTCTAAGGAGCTGCAGATCGCAGATGCAATGCCAGGTTCCTGCAGACACTGAGGAAAGCTGTGCGCATGTACTTACATTACAGGTAGGCAGGAAGATCAATGCACTATGATGGCGCTCACCAGCACTGTCACAGTGCATTGAGAACTACAAGCCGTCAGCTGCGGTAAGTTGAAGGTACTTGTAGTCTATTCGTTCACCAAAACTGAATGAATGATGCAGCTGTATGGGTGGAGTCCTATGCGGCCGCCCTGTTTTCAAATTGTGACAGCATATGCGGGTAGAGGATCCCCCGTTCTCTGTCACAGGGTTGGGGGCGGGAGAGGATGCTGAACATGTTACACCCCAATTATGGGTATAACATGTAACAAGTTCTCAAAAGGTGCCTTAAGACCTCTTTCACACTAAGCCGCCCATAGCTATCTTTACCGCCAACGCTATGGGCGGGTCATTTCGGCTGCTAGCGAGGCACATTTAACCCCCGATAGTGGCAGAGTAAGGGTTAAACCAGCGCATTGCAGGCGGTATAGCCGTACTGTCCCATTGATTTCAATGGGCAGTAGCAGTGAAGGAGCGGTATACACATCGCTCCAAAGATGCGGCTAGCAGGAGTTTATTTATCGTCCTGCTAGCGCAACGCTCCAGTGTGAAAGCCCTCAGGCTTTCACACTGGAGACAATGGAGAAGCTTTTTAAGGGCGGATTGCAGGTGCTATTTTTAACGCTATAGCGCCTGGGCCCTCAGTGTGAAAGGGGTATTTAAGCAGATGTGTGTTATTTACTTTTGTTATCCTTCCGATTGAACACATAAGCCCTAAATTCTCTGGCACAAGAACCTTTCATTCTGTACATATGCTGTACATCAAGTGATTTAAAACAACACTACAGATTAAGAGTCAAACATATATTTTTGCAACATAGATAAAACAAAGATGATAACTTACAATTGCTGTAGGTTTTTCATTTGAGAAAATGCATTACTCTGCATTGACACAATTGCATTATTACTCAGATCCCTATAGAAGAAGAACATAAAATACATTAACCTTTACAATAATTTTAAATAAAATAAATCGTATCAAACTTTGATTTTGTTACTACTAGGTGCATTTTCTTATTAGTTACATTAAAATCACACGTAACAGGAGTTGATATTGCTTAGCATGAGCCAACATTTATATAAAGCTTGTGGCAACTTCAGGCATGTTTTGTGAATACTGTGGGATGCAAGCGATTACAATCAGATAACCAGTGATCATTTTACACGTAGAGAGCTTTCTGATATGTGAAAACAGCATCAATCAATAACTATTTTACATAGAAATGGAAACAAACCGTTCACCATGTGTATGTAAACTAGACATGTGCAGACAGGAATATTTTGTTTCGTTTTTTCGTTTTAGTCCGGAAAATACATTTATTTAGTTACTCCCGAAAATCGTTTTGATTTATTTTGTTTTCATCGGGAAAGTTTTTGTCCGAAAACGATGATTTTCAATGACTTTGTCGAATTGAACGACGGAAATTCGACACAAAGCATCGAAAATCGTCGTTCTGAATACAGTGAATATACCTATTCACTGTATTTAGAACAACGATTTTCGATGACTTTGTGAAATTGAACGACGGAAATTCGACAAAGCATCGAAAATCGTCAGATCTGAACGAAAACGAAAATAAAGCATTTTTTATGTCGGATCTTTCGGTTTTCGTTTCTTGCGCTTTGGTTTTCGTTCGTTAAAACGATAACGAAAATACACGATTTTCGGACGAAAATGCATTCTAACGAAAATGAATGCACATGTCTAATGTAAACCAAGCCACAAAGTAGATCACAGTGGATCCTAGCTGCCTGTCAATATAAGTAAAAATGAGTAAACCGTTCTGTCCATTTGTTTCCATCATTAAATTTGTAGATGTAGATGTATGAGCATTTGTAGATATATGACCATCCTGGGCACTGTTAAACATCAGTTTAATGCCTCTCAAAACTAGCTGAGCTTTTAGCTGTGGTCACTGCCCCAAAGCACCAGGACTGCTCTAACGTGGACCATCACCACCACCTTCTACATTGGCTCTGCGCCCCCAATAAATTTGAGCACCAGCCACCACTGATTTCTAGTACGATTTTTCCTATATGTAAAATGGTTATTAACCACTTCAGCTACGGAAGGTTTAACCCCTTTCATGACCAGGCCATTTTTTGCGATACGGCACTTTAACAATTGCACAGGCGTGCAACACTTTACCCAAATAAAACGCATGTCTTTTTTTCCACATATAGAGCTTTCTTTTGGTGGTATTTGATCACCTCTGTGGTTTTTATTTTTTGCGCTATATACAAACAGAAATAAAAAACTTTCTGCTGTAAAGCATTACCAATAAAAATAATGCAAAAAACAAAACAAAAAACAACATTTCTTCATTTAGGCCAATATATGTATTTTGCTACATATTTAAAAAAATATGTTTTGCGCAAAATTTACAACGTTTTTTTTTATTAAATAGTATGGCGTCGATCAGGGACTTATAGCGGGACTGCGATATTGCTGCGGACCACTTGGACACCTGACACTTTTTTGGGGACCAGTGATACTAATACAGTGATCAGTGCTAAAAAAAATATACACGGGCGATCAAAGGGTTAAACGTGTTCCTTGGGTGTGATTACTAACTGTGGGGGAGTTACTTTGACTGGGGGAATGCAAAGATCCATGTTCCTGCTTAGCAGGAACAAAGGATCAGCACATTCCCCTCTTACAGAACAGCGGTTTGCCTTGTTTACATAGGCAGCATTCTGCCTTTCTCACAAAAGATCGGTGGGTGCCGGCAGACATCGCAACCGCCGATTGGCTCCCACTGTGTCCAATCACAGCGAGAGTAGTGTTGGCGGCGGTGCACATGCACGCCCCATAAGTGCCAGATCACGTACTAGATATGTGATCCTGCACAGAGTGGCTGCCTTGCCACAGTATATCTATGGTGGGCAGTCGCTAAGCAGTTAAACTTACTCATTGAGATAGAATTAAGCAAGAAACAATACACTAGAATTTTGCTGAACCTTGGAGAGCAACTTTAAGAATGCATTTCTCACTCTATAAAAAAAGCTGCTCATTTATAGAAACCAATTACTTACAGATATTCAAGTGCATCCAGCCATGAAAATGCCTTTTTCGTTATTGATCCTATTCGATTACCTTGGAGCATCCTTTAAGAAAGAGGGGGAAAAAATACTTAGGAAACACAATTTGTGACATTTAAGTGATAAAAACAGCAGCCTAAATGAAAGCCAAAATGAAAAACAAATGCTATACTAACATCATTACTATTAGTGATACATTTTAACTTACAGACTTTTAAGGTTTTCTAATCCAGAAAATGCTCCAGTCATATCTTCAATAGTCCAAGAAATTTCATTGTTCTTCAGATCTCTGTAAAAAGACATATATTACAGCAGATGAACCCACAAATATATTGTCACACAAAAAAATACTTTCTATGGGTTTTCCAAGACTATAAATTCTTTCTGCCTGCATAAATTGTTACCATGTTTACAAAAAGTACAAAAAGTAGGCAATGGCAACTACAGGATCCTGAAGAGAACAAACTTTTTTGCCCTCATCTAACCTGACCATTGATAGTCATGATTGCTTCCCGTCTCCACCCCTAGCCCAATACCTTGCAGAAAAGATAATGAAATATTTTACCTTAAGCCTCGTAAAATTAGATGAGAATAATGGTCTGTTTTTTCCCCCATGCTAGTCTTGTATCAAAAATCAAGAGGTTACTAAAAAGGTATGGAAATTCTTGTACGAATTCGGAAGTGTTGTAATGCGTTGTATTATAATGTATTTTTTTTTGTTTTGGACCATGCTTATTCTTCTCTATTCCAAGTTTTTTTCCCCCTGGACAAATACTGTGCTGATTAAACGAAAATTGTACGAGAACATTGGTTTGTCCCTTCGGATAATTTTGGATTAACGGTCATGAACGGCTCTCGAAAACTGTGTACTGACAATCAGATTATCGAGCAATCGTTTCGAAAGCAATATTTTTTCCGATTTTCTGATAGTGAGTACTAGTGTTGCTCACGAATATTCGCATAGCGAATATTCGCTACGAATATTGCATATTCGAGTATTCGCGAATAACGCGAATATCGCGGCGAATATTCGCTATTTCGAATATTCGTATTTTTTAATTTTTTTTTTAGTACAGATCACATCCTAGAGATCCCCATCGACGTGTAAAAGCATTGCTGGTATGATTAGAGACCTTGGGCCGAGTAGCTGCAGCGCTCATTTTATATTGCCGAAAAATCGCAATGCGATTATTCGGCAATAGCGATATCGCGCGATTATTTTGTATTGTAATATATCACGAATATTCTGAGCCAATCAGAGTGCTCCATTCCGCATTTCTCGAAATTTCGCAATTATTTTATATTGTAATATATCACAAATATTCTGAGCCAATCAGAGTGCTCCATTCCGCATTTCTCGAAATTTCGCAATTATTTTATATTGTAATATATCACGAATATTCTGAGCCAATCAGAGTGCTCCTTCCGCATTTCTCGAATATTCGCAATTATTGTGTATTGTAATATATCACGAATATTCTGAGCCAATCAGAGTGCTCCTTCCGCATTTCTCGAATATTCGCAATTATTTTATATTGTAATATATCACAAATATTCTGAGCCAATCAGAGTGCTCCATTCCGCATTTCTCGAATATTCGCATTCGCATTTGCAATTCGCAATCGCATTCGCGATAGCGAAAATTCGCAATGATTTCATTTCCAAAATATATCACGAATATTCGTATTTAGCGAATATATCACGAATATTCGACTATATATTCGTGATATATCGCGAAATCGAATATGGCATATTCTGCTCAACACTAGTGAGTACTAGGCTTTAGAGCAGGGGTCTACAAACTTTCTAAATAAAGGGTAAATTTACTGTCCTTCAGACTTTAGAGTGGCCGAACTGTAGCCATTGGGAGTAGAATGGTGTCCATGAGAGGGATACTGTCCATCATTGGTATCGGGAACAGTGCCCCATTGTTGGTGTCAATGGGAGAAATAGTGCCCTGTTGTTGGTGTTAATTGGAGGAATAGAGACACATCCTTGGTATCAGTGGGAGGAATGGTGCCCCATCATTGGTATCATTGGTTGGAATAGTGCCCCAGCATTGTCATCAGTGGGTGGAATAGTGTCCCATGATTGGTGTCATTGGGTGGAATCGTGCCCCATCATTGGTGTCATTGGGGGGAATCGTGCCCCATCATTGGTGTCATTGGGGGGAATCGTGTCCCATCATTGGTGTCAGTGGGTGCAATAGGGTCTTGTTGTTGATGTAAGTAGCAAAAAATTTCCCCCGTGGTTGGTGACAGCAGGAGGAATAGTGAATAGTAAGCCTGAATAAAGGCAAGCAAACGGCCACACCTGGCCCCTGGGCCGCAGTTTGGAGACCTTAAATATCTTATCTGGAGGATATTAGTTATGAGGAAAGGTGTGAGCATTGAACTCTGGAGAAGAGATGCTTGAGAGGGGATGTGATTTAAATTTACAAACACCTTTTTTTGTGGAAGGGAGTTTAACAAAACATGTGGCCATTCATTAAAATTAGAAGAAAAGCGGTTTAACTTTAAACTACATAGAGGGTTATTTACTGTAAGAGAGGCAAGAGAGGCAAGGATGTGGAATTCCCTTCCACAGGTGGTGGTCTCAGCAGGAAGCCTAAATAGTTTAAAAAAACTATTAAATAAGCACCTGAACGACCACAACATACAGGGATATACAAGGTAATACTGACATAATCGCACACATAGAATGGACTTGTGTCTTTTTTCAACCTCACCTACTATGTAACAAAGGGCTTTGTTTTGCTCACTCTTTTTTATACAGTAGAGGATTTTTTTCTCCATTCAGAAATACCAATATTCAAAGCAGAATCACATACATTAATTCTAAGCCTGATCCTGTGTGCGCCTCAAATCAGATGTCTGAACTACTTACATGATCATCACAGTGAAAATCCCCCCTCTAGGACCCAAAAGATTTTGACATATTTAATCCATAGATACATCTATTCTGTTTCTTTAATAAGCATCCCTTGCTTAGAGCACTGCAAAACAAGAAGAGGAAAATGACACTTACAGTGTGTTCAGATTGGATAATCCATGGAATGCCCCATCCGCGATATTACTAATTTGGTTGTTTCCTATAAATAGTCTACCAAGAAGGCTTAATCCCATAAAACTTGACTCTTCTAATCTTGTTAGTTCATTGAAGGTTAAATCTCTGTAAAATGCAATAAAAAAGCAACCTGTTAGTGTAACAAACTCTCCAATTTATCCTGCTATCACTGTGCCTAGCACATAGGAGATAAAGGCATATTTTCAGGCTTAATTGAAACAGCATGCAGTAAGCAGAGAGACTGCACAAGTCAGTTTAAGAGAAATACAAAAATTGCCTTAGTAATTCTGCTATGGAAAAAAAAGGTCTACAAAACTGTGGTAAGAAACTCATGTTCTGGCATGAAATATGTACTAAAACTGGAACTAAATAAAAGCAACGTACAGCTCACTGAGTTTTTGGCAAAACTCCCAGGCATCGGGGCTGATCTGGCTGATGGCGTTCTGGCTGAGATGGAGGTGCTGTAACATAAGCAAGCCATACAACCAGCCTCTGCTAATCTCTGTCAGATTATTATGATCCAGCAGTCTGAAAAAAAGGAAAAACGCAGATGTTAGATGAACAGTCTGATGACAGAAATATACGTATAACAGACGCATCATTTTTATATTATTTACTACACATCTATTGTTATAACAAAATTCAGCTTTTGTGGGGCTCCTTCCCTAAAATGGTGGTTAATCATAGCGATCGTCATGAACATTTGGATCTAATACACCCCAGATCAGATAATTTCAAGGCATACCAGCAAGTTAGTTTGAGTGCCATGTCACAGGATAAAGGAAACCTGTACTAAGGCAAGCAGACTACCAATGCCGATAGTATAAACAGAAAAGTCAGTGCTACTACCCGTACACCACATAGATAGCAGAGCTACCGGTTGCTCGATCCACAGTCACTGGCTGAGTAGAGTAATGAGGAAAAATCTGTTTTTATTGAGAAGCCACAGTGAACAAAACGCCAATAATCTTCTGAAAATGCTAGTTGCTGCCACTTTTAAGTACATAATGGGGTTTATTTACTAAAGCTGGAAAGTGCAAAATCAGGCTCACTTCTGCATAGAAACCAATGAGCTTCCAGGTTATGTTACCAGGTTTAATTGAACAAGCTGGGGGTTAGAAGCTCATTGGTTTCTATTCAGAAGTCAGCCTGATTTTGCACTTTCCCGCGATAGTAAATAAACCCCATTGTGTACTTAAAAGTGGGGTTTGCCTGTATTGCGCTATAAAAAAGTATGCATAAAGCTGGCTAAACATACAATTTTTTATTGTTCAATTTCCTTTAGATTTACCTTCAACTATGTAGTGCAACGGTCTGCCTTATTGCATACAATTTGGAAGTGTTTAGGAAAATTTTACCGAAAAAAAAATATTTGTAGCCAGCTTTAGAGTTGCTAGAAGGAAGGTAAAAAACTCCTGATCTGCACACTTGTCTTAGATCAGCATTACTATGTACTAAAAAGTAACAGATCAGCATGAAAACCAGCCAAGTAGAATGTTTAGAAAGAAGAGTCAGCACTGGCAGCCTACATATCTCTAAATACAGGTTTTCTTTAGGTTGATCCACTTTTGTAAATGGGTGCATATATATATATATATTTATTTATTTTCTATTTAATTTATTTTAAAGTTAAAGTTTTCAAAACCCAACAGCATAAAATAAAAATCTAAGACTTACAAAACTTCCATATTACTCAGTCCCCAGAATGCTCCATCCATAAGTCGTGTGATTCCATTTCTTTGCATGTTTAGAGATTTTAGGGCATCCAGACCCTGAAAAGTGAGCCCATCAACATGTCTCATTCGGTTACGCTTCAGCTCTCTGCAACAGAAAAGAGAACTATAATGCAGCTCTGTTGTGAGAACACAAAATTAAAGACGCAACTCCTGAAGGCCAGAATGAAACGGTGCCTAATAACAGTTTTACTAAAAGATTGTTATAATTAGGGTTGTCCCGATACCACTTTTTTAGTACCGAGTACAAGTACCGATACTTTTTTTCATGTACTCGCCAAAATCCGAATACCGATAATTTTTTTAAATGTCATGTGACTGTTTTCAAACCACAATACAGACTAAGGATATTTTCTTTAGAATTATGAAGAACTCTAACTCAAGACATTATAAAAGAATAAAAATAAGTAAAAATGAATAAAAAATGTTTTATTTTCTTGTCACGCAGTAGTAAAAAACTCAAAGAATTTTCATAGAACATGTTGATAAATACAAAAAAAGTATTCTATTTAGGCATCGGGAGCATTTGCGCGAGTACAAGTACTCCCGCAAATACTTGGTATCGGTCCCGATACCGATACTAGTATCGGTATCTGGACAACCCTAGTTATAATCAAGCTTATCATACAGAAAAATAAAAATACATCTTTGTGCACGTTTACAGCAATACACTTTTGGTTTAATACTTACAAGTGTTGCAAGTTAGGCAACTTAAACATCTTTGGTGGAATATGGCTAATACGGTTCTTGTTGAGCTTCAATACTTGTAAAGTAGCATATAAGTTGTCAAATGCACCTGCTTCCATAGATGTTATAAGGTTTTTATTGATGTAACTGCAAATAATAAAAACACACTTAAAATGAAGGTAGCTACTTATAATTATTATTATACAGGATTTATATAGTGCTAAAAGTTTGGGCCATTTTTTTTACCTTGTGGAATTAAGATATATATAAAACAAATCCTGCCTTTAGAACAACGTTATTTACTGACCTATAGAAAAATGATCCAGACAATGGAATAAAAGCAAACGGGACAGCAGTTAGGTCATCCAATCAGATTTAAGTTGTCTTTTTTCAGACTCGGCCTGGAAGAACCAAGGGCAAAGACTCAGGCCTTGTATACACGACCGAGAATCTTGTCGTAAAAGAAACGTTGTTTTCCTTGACGAGTTTCTTGACAGGCTTGTTGAGAATCTTGACAAGCTTTCTTTGCATACACACTGTCGAGACAACATCTCGTTGTTCTCAAACGCGGTGATGTACAACACGTACAATGGCACTATAAAGGGGAAGCTCGATTCCACTGGCGCCACCCTTGGGGCTGCTTTTGCGAATCTCATGTTACTGCGTGTTAAGTAAAAGTTTGGTGAGAGCCGATTCGTGCTTTTCAGTCTGTTATAGCGTGACGAATGTGCTAACTCCATTACGAACCCTACTTTCTTTCAAATAGTTTTTATTGAGCATATTTTAAGTACAGTAGTGTTTCGAACAGTAGATAAGAATCCATAAACAATACAGGATATATCGACAAATCGTGTATACGTACAAAGAATAAGTGCACACTATAGGAAATAAACAATCAAAATACGAACAGTTCAAACAGTGTAAAGTTGTAACAGAATGTATTTAAACCAACAAGAAGGGAGGGTAAAGGGGAGAAGAAGGGGCATAAGCAAAGGGGAGAGGGAATGAGAGCAGCACCGGAGTATCAAAGCGTGAGTACGGCCATCTGGGAGCGTTAACAGCAATCAGTATGATCAAAAGGGGAGTCATTTAATCCACTTGTGAGTGTACCAAAGTCGCCATGGGACGAACCCTACTTTTACCGAAGGTGCGATTCTGTCTTATACTTTATTCTGAACATGCGCGGGTTTCTAAGCATACACACGAATGTGTTTCTTGTTGTAAACCAGCCCGACGAGAAAAACTATGAGGAAATTGAGACTCCTGACGAGAAAAAAGAGAGCATGTTCTCTTTTTTTCTCGTCGAGATCCACAACAGTTTTCTCGACGAAAAACACACAACCGTTTTTCTTGGCAAAAATGCACTGCCAGCATTTTTCTTGATGGATTTTGCCAAGGAAAACGGTTGTGTGTACGAGGCCTCACCCTTTTTCTTACCTTTTAACTAGGAACAAACAAAGCCACTAGTCGAGTTTCTAGCAAACACTCATGGAGCTTGAAAGACAAAAATCTGCCTCTGCTTGCTATGTTACAAAACAGACAGTAAAAAAAGACGGCCACTTACAGGTATTTGAGTTTCAGCACAGGAAACGATGGTGCTTTAAGTTCAGTAATAAGATTATTACTCAAATCTAAGGTTTCCAATGACTGGTAGGGTTCCAGATGCTCTGGTAAAATTACATGAATCTTATTGTTTGTTCTGGGATAGAAAAAAAAAAAGAAAACAAATGCAATTTTATCATATCATACAGTTGTGTATCAAGCAAAGCAGAAAAACTAACCATATACATATTTTCAACACAGAAAAGCATTAAATAAAAAGGTATACAATTGGATGAAAGAAAAGCCTGTTCCAAAACATGACACATACATGCATTTTTTAAAAAAATATATATAGAAAAAAACAGTTGTAGCACACACAAAACTTTAATAATACAGGTGTAGCTTCTTGAAATGTAATGTGAAAACGCAGCAAAGCACAATACCGGTTTATTAACAAGGTAATTACGGACAAGGTGTTGAAGCCATAAATTACTGCAGTGATAAACTTTCCCTTGCAGCATTGCTTGTTACAGCAGGGGCCAGCAATTTCCTGAACTGCACACCCTCTCAATTGCAGCCTGAAAGTGTTCACTTATAATCCAGCCTGCTTCACAGTGACGCCTTTGTACACTCGTTTTTTTTTTTCTTTTAAACACAACACAGATATTTCTTATGGCTGTAGGCATAATGGATTCTGTATCACAAAACATTGAAATGATTTAACATGCCCCAATGTTATCATAATTCTAGTTTTAGCCAGAAAATAGCATTCTGTTTAGCATGTTTTGTATAGTCACATTATGATGCTAGAGGCATATTTATAGATTTATGCTGTAAAATAGAGAGGCCAATCATTTAATAGACATTGATGATTTAAACCAAGTTTAAATAACTTTGTATAGCGTACAGCATTAAGCTAGTGTAAAGGATTCACCAGATAGAAGGATTCAAAGCGTTTAGTGGTCCACCAACCAACATAGTTTGACCTCTTAATATTAGTATACACATGGCAATTTTCAGGAAAGATCAACTCGTTTTTAAAAATGGTAATAGTAGTGTTATTTTTGTATTTGATATAATAGAAATATATATATATATATATATATATATATTAACATAGGGTAAATAAATAACTAAAAACTGGGTTCCGCCCTGACTAGTTTCGTCATTCGACATCATCAAAGGGGTGGAGCCCAGTGCCGTGAGATGTCCCTTTAACCTCATTGTCGACCAATGAGAGTGGCAGGATGGGGCTCTCCCTTAAGTGCTCGCGCGGTCAGTTATCTCCAGCGCGATCGCGCCACCCCTTTGATGATGTCGAATGACGAAACTAGTCAGGGCGGAACCCAGTAACGTGAGTGAAGGACGCCTGGATCTGTGGA
Organism: Rana kukunoris; assembly: GCA_029574335.1. Taxonomy (NCBI): domain Eukaryota; kingdom Metazoa; phylum Chordata; class Amphibia; order Anura; family Ranidae; genus Rana; species Rana kukunoris. Next base: position 198,764,928 of record CM056051.1, read on the forward strand.
GAGGATCGTATCCACCCCCCTGCCAAGCACAGAGCGGTAGGAAACGCCGACCATTTGATCTAATAAGAACGTCCGCAATGAATGTGACTACATGCTGGTTTATATTTGAATGTTTGTAAGTGCACATCTATATGGATTATTTATATACAGAGATGAATTAAAGGTTTAAACAGTATTACACTATGTCCGTTCTCTTTGTTTTCACTCTCGTTTGGAGTGAGGAGACATATAAGGAGATCACCTTGGATCCCGCTATCTTATGGGCTTTTGTCTATCTGGTTGCTGGTAAGAGGCTTTCTTAAGAGGGGGCTGCTATCCACACCCCCCCTCCTTTCTCTTTACACGATTGGTGGTGGATCTTCTGGCAACATCAAGATCATGCTTTTACCTTCTTGGGACTAATTGGACTGTTTTGATACTTTTCTTATTCCATTTGAGTTCTTCTTTGTAGAAATCCGTATATAACATAGACTAAACCAGGATATCAATTGATTTACATATATGTTGCACTAGATATATACACTAGCGCTGCCTGGTGGATGCCAAGTATTTTCAAGCATTGCTTTTTATTTTTAGTTATTTATATGTTAATATTCTATGATACCATTTAGGTATTTTTAGGTAGCAGCTGACCACTGAAAAGTGGTAATATAAATTGATTTTAGATTTGGTTGGCTTGATATTCCAAGAGCGCTTGATTGATTTGTTTTGGGACAGTGTGCCCCTTTTTTCTCATTACCGATCACTACTAGGAGATAGAATATATATATTCTATCAAAAATAACACTTGAGTATGTAACAATTTGGCAGCAACAAAAAATGTGACATATAACACAACAAAATGGTATGAAATTAACAACAAACACGAAAGAAAGTCCAAAAAGTGCTCTTAAAAGTCCAACACAAGCTGAGTGAACACACCAAATAATCAGATGAACGAACATCACACTGAAGTGTTTGTGTGGAAAAAAACAAAACAAAAGAATCCTCCACCTCGTGATGTCACCAACATTAAGAGCATGTGCTCTTACCCCAAGTGATGGGCCCTCTATTTTGGAAGGTCCCTCTATTTTGGAAGGTCAAATAGGCATTTGAATATCTCAGCTGTATCCATGGGAGGTATAGTGCAGATGACGTGTGTCTCACAACCCCTTCCTCCGCGTGTCTCACAACCCCTTCCTCCGCACCCCTTCCCCCGCATGCCTCACAACCCCTTCCACCACACCCCTTCCCCCGCATGCCTCACAAACCCTTCCTCTGCACCCCTTCCCCCGCGTGCCTCCGCACCCCTTCCTCCGCATGCATCACAACCTTTTCCACCACACCCCTTCCCCCGCGTGCCTCACAACCCCTTCCTCCGCGTGCCTCACAACCCCTTCCTCCGCGTGCCTCACAACCCCTTCCTCCGCGTGCCTCACAACCCCTTCCTCCGCGTGCCTCACAACCCCTTCCTCCGCGTGCCTCACAACCCCTTCCTCCTCTGGCCATGAGGAGGTTTATTACAGAGGATATTGGAGTGTAATTAGATCACAAAAAGTGTTTGTGACTCGAGCACGTCTCTGCACCTCCTGCACTTTTTGGACTTTCTTTAGTGTAAAGAGCAACTTTATATATTTTTCATATTTCATATATTTATAATAATTTAAATGCACATTTTTTTTTACCTGCAAACAGATGGGCATTTAAAAAATGTTCACAAAAGGTGAACTTGGCAGACTTTGACATCTCTAAAGTTAAATAAAATAATTGCACTTACAGAGATAGAAGCGTTATATTCGCAGATAATGGTCCTAAATTGGGTATAATCTTCAGGTCATTTCTATTCAGTCTCCTGTTAAAAACAAGTAATAGAAGTATTAGGAAAAGTTACATTTCTTCAAACCTACACATACAGTAATTAGCAACTTAAAGTGGAGTTCCACCCATTTTTTATGTTTGTCTGTGCTGCATGCCCTAATCTCATAGTGTTCAGAATGGACAATTTTTATTTATTTTGTTGCTTGTAAATACCTTTATTGTGTAGTCCTTCATTACTTTCTCCTCCTTATTAGCCTAGGCCAGTGATGGCGAACCTCGGCACCCCAGATGTTTTGAAACGACATATCCCATGATGCTCAACTCCACTGCCGAGTGCATGAGCATCATGGGAAATGTAGTTCCAAAACATCTGGGGTGCCAAGGTTCGCCATCACTGGCCTAGGCTATTAAGTCACATGGCTATTTGCAAGGGTTTCTGGGATAGGCATCATGTTTCCCAGTAGTCCTTGCAAACCTGACTGAAACCTATTACATTGCTTGTGCAGCACTGAGCATGTGCGAGATATGCAAAGCTGAAATCCAGGAAGTCATACAGTCTGGCTTCATGATGCCCACACTTAAGATGGCCACGGTCTATTTCTAGATTATAAACTAATTTAATCTAAATGCTGTAACAACCTAACAAAACGGACCTTAGTTTACAAACTAACTTTACTAGAATACATTAAGCTTGTGTATTACAGGGGTATTTATATTTAAAAATTGAAATTGTGGGTGGAACTCCCCTTTAAGAACTCAAATAGAATGAACTTACAATTCACGAAGGTTATGAAGGTGAATCATTGAAGAAATTTTGATGGAGGATAGTTTGTTGTGGCTTAAATCCCTATAAAAAACAGAAATATAAAATGCATTAGTACAAAAAGAACAATTTGTTTTAATGCTACCATTGCAACTCTGGAGTGGAAATGGGAGCACCTTAAGAACATCTAAACCATATGCAAGTCAGTGTTCTTGTACAGAATGTGTGGAACACACTTTCATATGAAGATCAAAACCACTGCCTGTTTGAAGTTGTTGTAAAAATGTATATCGTACATTAGAATTGTAAAATACACCACGCAACACATTATGATAACTTGCATAGTCATCTAAAAGAAAGTAGCTCTTGTCATACAAAAGTACAGTTCCTAAGCAATGGCAAAATTATTAGCGGAAACCGGGTGAGATTTTACATTATGGCAAATTCCTAAAGGATGTTGCTAATTTCTGAACACAAAAGACGACTGCGCCAACACTTCATGTTGATTTAGCTGAAGTACCACACACCAATCCGCAAAGCACGACACCTAATGAATTATCCAACTGCACTGTGTGTGGCCAATTTAAGATTACTCAAGTATAACATTGTATGTTTATTATTAGCAAAACACAAAAAAAAAAAAAAAAAAACACTTGGAGATTTATTGTTCAAGAAAAGAGAGACATTATACCTTTAAGTAATGATTCCTATTACACACTACCTTGGGAGGTCAGTGCTGCACACTGTGCCTTACAGTGTGCAGCACTGTTATTATATTTTAGTTCAAAATTATTTTAAAAAGATGGTGGGCTATTAGCAAATCATATGACTACTGAAAAATGTTGTTTTCCCCAAAAACAGAATCTTTTTGGCTGCAAAGTTATAGTATCATCAATTATATTTGATGGCACAGTATCTTTTACCCTACTATAAATATACATGCACAATATTACCAAAAGTATTGGGACGCCTGCCTTTATACGCACACAAACTTTAATGCCGTCTTAGTCTGTAGGTTTCAATATTTAGTTGGGCTATCCTTTGCAACTATAACACCCTAAAATCCTCTGGGAATCTGGAAAGGCTGTTCACAAGGTTTATGAGTGTTTCTATGGGAATGTTTGACCATTCTCCCAGAAGTGCATTTGTGAGGTCAGGCACTGATGTTGGGCGAGAAGGCCTGGCTATCAGTCTCCACTCTAATTCATCCCAAAGGTGTTCTGTTGGGTTGAGATCAGGACTCTGTGCAGGCCAGTCAAGTTCCTCCACCCCAAATTCACTCATCCATGTCTTTACTGACCTTTCTTTGTACACTTGTGCGCCTGTCAATCAACTCCTCTTGGCTTAGGAACGCCCATTCCCCGCACGATTCCCCGCTCGGAGCCGGATAACAACGGCTCATAAAACGATAAGTACAACAAAAAAAAACAGCATACTGCAGATGTTAGCAGTATGCTGGATCTAATGTCAGAAAGTTGATTTTTGGGTGAACCTCCGCTTTAATAAGAAGCACAAATGTATATATTTTTTTACATTTATAGAAACTTAGGGAAACTATGACTTCCTTTTTGCTCCTTTTCAAAACAGCATGTCATATTTGGACAGCCAATAGTTAAAACTGAAATCTGTAGAGGCAAATTAAAAAGGAAGGTTTTGCTCCGATCACATTACATCACAGTATGGATGTTTAAAAGCAACTGGAATTTCTTAGTCCTATTTTGCCTTGCTTCTTCCACTGTATATAGCAGCGCATGCCGGCAATTAATGAAAACCAGATGAAGCTGGAGACAGTCGGGGACCATGATTTGGAATTTATTAACATCTGACCCATGTATAGGCGGAAAGCTGCTGACTTCACGTTTTCTAATGAATAAACATGCAAATCAGATGAGCAGCGCACAACTCCTTTCTCTATACCTGAGGCTTTCCGCCTACATGGCTGCATACTGTTCATTGGAAATTATAAAAATTCTTTTTATTATGCATCGCAAGTGTAAACTTGTACAAAATACTCACATTCAGTACCTCAAACTACCTTAAAAATAAAAACGGAACAATGTGAGCTTTAACTGAATACACTGGAGAGCAGAAAACTTTACTGAATGCAAAAAAAAAAAAAAAAAGTAAAAAAAATAAATAAAAAAAAAGTCGCTCTTGCTTAGGTTTGCCAAATTCCCCCCATGTCCCAGCCCATAAAGAAGTGAGAAAATCTGGTCTGTGGAAATTAAGGCATGCTCACAAAAAAAAAGCGGGACTTTGAAACTATTAAAATACTGCATGATCAACCACAGTGGAGCCAGACACTTTCACTCAAAGCTCAAGCACCTATCCATCTGGATTCCATCACTGCAGCCACAAGCGTAACAACTTCCATTATGCATCAAACAGGCTCTGGTATTTTAACACTGAAAATATGTACTTGCTTTACAATTTCACATTAATCAGGCATACACAAAAGAGATCACTAGAAAGGTTTACAGCCGTGCCTAATTGGCAAGCTAAAATAAACGTTTGCCTTTGACACCGAGAAAAAACAAAAAACACACCTCTAAATCTCTACCCACCAAAATCTTTCATTAAGGAAAAAAAAAAAAAAGCAGATACGCTGTTCACAATGCACCTGGATCTGTAAAAGTCATTATTTAAGAGAGACGCCTACACCGGTGGTCTAGCTAGCACACATGTTTTTGTAACTTTAACTTTTACACCATATATCTCCAAATAAACCTGCAGCTGTAACCACAACCTGACAACTATAAATGCAATTGGAATGGCTGGGCAAAAAGAAAAATATTTTGTAGAAAAATGAGCTGGAAAAAAATAAATGTGCTTTAAAAAAAAATTGGATTTTCTTTCTTTTTTTTTTCACCTGTGTGGTGCAATTAAAGTATAGCTATATTTAAGATGTATAAATATGTCAATTATACATGTCCATATATGGTAATTTTGAGAAAGCTGAACAACATATATAAACTGTATAACCTGCCAAAGAATCTGCAATTCTGTTTAGCTGGCCTTGTGATCCAGGGAACCCCTGCCAGACACCACATCAAGGACCTCCCAATGAGACAGCACTACAGTCTAACAAAAGAATCTGGCCGTGGATTAGAAGAATATAATCCCTGGGGCTTTCGATTCCTTTAAATTTGGGAACAGAATGTACCCCCACAGGAGCCCTGATTAGCATAGAAAACTGCTCATCCTTCAGAAGATTACAGGAGACCAATCAAGATACAGTATATTCAGGTACTCATGTGTTTTCTTCAGGAAATGGTTAATGTATTCCATATAGCAACAATACAATTATGTACCATGTACTTGTAAGATAAAGTATCCTGTTCTCTTTGTATTGCTTTTTTTATGTGAAATCCCTGGTGTTTCTGCTGGTCCTCTTGCTTTCCTATTAAAAACTGACCACGCTATGTATGGGAGCACCCTGTGGTCAGTTCTCTAGCTATCCTGGGAACTCCGCCTGCTCTCCTTCAATGATCAGACTTGTCTTGACATGCCCCTACTGCACAGCCATTTACTGGGAGACCCATTTCACACTGGGGTGCTATATCGCTAAAAAAAGCGCCTGCAAAGCGCCCTGAAAGAGCCACTCCATTCACTCCAGTATGAAAGCCAGAGGGCTTTCATACTGGAGCGGTGCGCTGGCAGGGCATCAAAAAAAAATCCTGACAGCAGCTTCTTTGCAGGGCATTAGGAGCGGTGAATACACTGCTCCTAAAGTGCCCCTGCCCATTGAAATCAATGGGCAGCGCCACCGAACCACCAGCAAAGCGCCACTTTTAACCCTTTTTCGGCCTCTAGCGGGGGGTTAAAAGCACCCTGCTAGCCGGCAAAAACTATGGTAAAGTGATGCTAAAAATAGCAGTGTTTTACCGCCGACGCCTAGGGCGGCTCAGTGTGAAAGCACTCTTAGTGTGATGCTGTTTCTCCTCCCCCCAGCTTCTATGCAACTGAGAACAGAGGGAAGGTGATCACTTATAAAAAAAAGGTAAAAAAAAAAAAAAGTTATTTATATTGTTTTTTTTTTTTTTATATCTATACATAAAATGTTTTGCCTTTCAATTCCATTTTAACCTGAAAGGGTTGTCTTACAAGGTGATCGTTTCCAATCACTTTAAACTTAAAAGAGCCCATTTACACTTATGCATTGAGGCAACACATACATGTTGTCCCAATGCATGTCAACACACCTGCATCTCAATGCACTTTGCAGACAGCTTGCATTTAGGTATGCAAGTCTGCCTGCATGCACCACTTTGCACAAGTAGTGGCATATACTTGCGTAAAGCCATCTACAACCATTCAAGCCTATGGGTGGATGCAGAGCTTTTTTTTTTAGAAAATAGGTGCAGGAACTCAACCACGACCCCTTTCAGATTTCAAAAACAGTAGAAGGGTCTTAAAGGGGCATTAAATACCAGGATTGCATTACATACAGAGTGCAGAGTTCAGATGGTTACACACAGAGTGCAGAGCTGTCACTTGTAAACACAGAAACCAGACTTCTGTGTTTACAAGTGATTGTGGTGAGAAGGCACAAATGAGTCTGAGCCAAAGGTGGTGGAACTGAGTTCCCCCAAGTTCCCCCTGAAAAAAAGCCCTGGGTGGATGTAAGCAGAACCAGAGGCTCCAGGGCACCAAAATATGCCAGTTTGTTTATTCTGTAAGGAGGAATGCGCCCATGAGCCTAAAAAAGTATAACATACGCTTTGCCCATCTTATCTATCTGAAATTCAAGAATAATAGACGGGTGTGTGCCAGCAGCAGTTTTTTATTTAAATTAATTTAAAGACAGGGATTGTTAAAGCAGAGATCCGCTGAAAAAAAAAAATATTAAAAGTCAGCAGCTACAAATACTGCAGCTGCTGACTTTAAATATATGGACACTTACCTGTCCAGGGCGCCTGCGATGTCGGCACCCGAAGCTGATCTTTCCCTCGGCTCTCAGGTGGAGGCGCCGCCATCTTCAGTAAGGGAATCAAGAAGTGAAGCCACAAGGCTTCACTTCTTGGTTCCCTACTGCTCATGTCCAAATCACGCTGTGCAATCTCACTGGCCCCTGCTGTCTTCTGGGACCTGTGTGTCTCCCAGATGTAGGCGCCAGACGTGGCATAAGTCACAGCGGTGATCTATGCCCAGAAGTGGGAGAAAATACCTGGATTTCACAGGTATCTGCCCCCCCCCCCCCCCACGAAAGGTGCCAAATGTGACACCGGAGGTGGGATTGCACAAAGCTGAAGTTCCATTTTTAGGTGGAACTTTGCTTTAAAGACAGGGATTGTTAAACTCAAGGATGGCTTGAGCATAAACTACATGTCAAAACAATCCGTACCTTCAGAAATATAGGCCAATGAAGTTAGATTCAAATACGTTTTTTTTTTTTTGTTTGTGAGATTGCCCATTTGCTTTTTCTGCCTCCCTTTGCTTCCTTTAATAAGATTGTCAAACTTTTTTTTTTTAAATAAGATGGTCATCCTCACCAACAGGGAGGTTTCGGATTCAGAGTGCTGAGTGGAGTTGGCACACTTGACTCTTGCAGGAAAAATCAACACTTGCTAAAAGCAAGCTCTGCTTATAAAAAAGAAAGAACATAATAAATAAATAAAATAAAAAAAGTTCTTTCAATAGTACATTTCTTTTTTTATATAATAACCTTGACTACTTTCCATATACATTTCAATTTTTTATCCACTTTTTTCATTTACATTCTATTCGCACTTTTTTTTTTGTGCATGAGCTCTGTTTGTACAACAGGCTGACCACATGTGTCCCTCACACCCACAGAGATGTAGTCCTGTGACTCCAGGGCCAAATGTCACAGCTGTTAATTGAGTAAACACAGTGGGGTTTCTGTCTTCAACTCGCAGCTTATTTACACAGATGCAATGCTCTTGAATGAATTTGAGGAATGTTAGCTTGAAAAGAACAACAGAACTGAATCTGCCTTGCAAGATGTGTGTTTATTTGACACATATGCAAGTTTGCAGCTATGTAAACAGCAAATGTACTGGCATCGCACAGCTCTACAGAAAAAAGAAAATTGTGCAGTTAACTCAAAAAAAAAAAAACTAAAGAAAATTTAGCTTTCATATATTTAAAATAAATAACAAATAAGAGGGAACATAACAAAAAACAAAACTTAGTCTCAAAACAAAGTCCTACACTAATCTTATGTTGAATGTGAAAATAAGCACACTATTTAACATGTCAAAGATATGGACTTTAAGGCACATACACATTAATCAACACTTAAAAATATATTATTTTTTTATTGTTAATGTCATAAAACCTTATACAAAATTTCCAATCAATAATGAATCGCTACAAAGCACTAAATATCCAAGGCATGGTGCAATAAATGCATACCACACACATAGAGGCTTAGGCCTCGTACACACGACCGGTTTCCTCGACAGAATCCATCAAGAAACTTGGTGGGAGAGCTTTTTTGCTGAGGAAAACGGTCGTGTGTATGCTTTTCATCGAGTAAACTGTCGAGGAACTTGACGAGGAAAAAAAGAGAGCAAGTTCTCTTTTTCCTTGACGGGAGTCGTCGTGTTCCTCGGTCGGGCTGGTTTTCCAACGAGAAACACGTTTGTGTGTATGCTTAGAAACCTGCGCACCTTCGGTAAAAGTAGTATTTGTAATGGAGATAGCACATTTGTCACGCTGTAACAGACTGAAAAGTGCAAATGTCTCTTACCAAACTTTTACCTAACACGCAGTAACATGAGATTAGCAAAAGCAGCCCCAAGGGTTGTGCCAGTGGAATCGAACTTCCCCTGCCGTTGTATGTGTTGAAGTCACCACGTTTGAGAATGAGGAGATTTGGTCTTGACAGTGTGTACGCAAAGACAGAATGTCAAGTTTCTCGACAAGCCTAACAAGGAACTCGTTGAGGAAAACGATGTGTCTTTTCCAACGAGTTCTTCGGTCGTGTGTACGAGGCCTCATGCGCATATCTGGATGTAGACCATATAAATCAGGTTCCTTCAGGTGCTAGGGTTCCACTACACCATCATGGATAGTTCTACATGTTTTGCAACCTAGTCGCTTCTTCAGGAGACTATACAGTGTGTTAGTATTAAAATGCAAATATTTATATGCTTGCTCTAGTGCGGAGAGCATTCATAATATATTGCTGTGGAACTCTTGGGTCTCACTATCTCAAGGATAGGGGTTATTAGGTCTCAAATAGGGTAGCCATAGCCTGCTTAACCTGTATCCAATGTCTACTACTTGTATGTTCACAGGGCCACTTGCACTCATAGAGGTGCTCTGGGGAAAGGACAGGTGTTCCTGCCGCGATCCCTGTAGACATCCTCTGGAAAAGGAGGAATGCCGACAGTACTCTGTTGGCAGAGGACAACCAACATTGTGATGTGCTACCTGCTTCTGTATGGAATTGTGTGGAAGTGATCCTCTGAGTCTTTTGACAACTGGGTGGGAACATTTTACCACTTACCAGGAAGTGTATACAGCCAGAACAACCAGTAGGCTGATTAGAAAAAAAGCAGATTAGGAAAAGCCAGCCAATCAGAGGCTCCCAATCCAAGTCCTAAAGTTTAACTAATCCTGTAGAGCAGGGGTAGGAAAACTTCAACTACAAGTTTCACCATGCCTCTGCTTTTGGGAGTCAGGTTTGTGGCTGTTGGAGTCTTGCAATGCTACAAGGGACTTGCAGTTATGCAAAAGCTGGAGGGCCAAACTTTAGCTACCCCTACAGTATATTTTTATTAATATAAGATTTCAATTTTTCATACCCCTACTATAAATGATGTTAAGTCAATATCAGAACAGCTTCAATTTCAAGCATTTGTGATTCTGGAGCTCGCACATAAGGTCTTTTAAGGCTGGTCATACATTATATAATTTTCCTTTAGGATTTACCAAAACCACATAGTATGAGGTCAAACCTAAACACTTAAAATTTGTATGCAATCAGGCAGGTCCTCACACAACGTAGTTGAAGGTAAATCTAAAGGATATTGAACAAGAAAAATTGTATAATGTACGGCCATCTTAAGTCAGAAATTCAAGAAAAGCCATAAAAGTGGAGTCAAAGATAATAAGCCACGGCAAGTCCTGGCATAATAATTGTCTTCTTCCAATGCATTTCATCTTCTCTCTTTGGCCACAAGGTGACCAATAAAGGTGCAACCCCTGTGCGCATGTGCCACAGGTAGTGTAAACAAGCCCTTTTTGGCTAAAGAGGCATAAAAGTCTTTTAGAATACAGTTTTTTTTGTGTGTGCAGAGGATAGTTTAGTGGTGTCCTTAGAATTTGCTTGCCCTACAGGTTTTTCAAGTCTGGAAATAACTGAGAAGAGTTAATTGACCTGCTCCAGGGCAAATTATTTAGTGCCGGATGCACCTGTGAAATGAGCCCCCAAAGACTTGTATACGTACTCTAAGACTAGAGACACTTGGTGTACAGCTCTATTAACATCTATTGGGGTTCACAGTGCAGAAGTATGGCACCATTTAAGTTTATGGGGACTTACTAGAAAGGTACCTCCAGTATGGAAGAATTAATTTTGGCCCAAAAGAAAAACCGGGGGTACTGTATGCAAAAACTAGGTAAGATGTTCTGGGTCAATCCATGTTAGGAGAATGGACTAGTGGATTTTGTTTACTTATTTGAAGGATAAAACAAGAATAAAGATGACCGGCCTGTAACATGTATCTTTAAAAGCAGTTGCCATATTCTTCTACTGACAGGTTTCTTTCAACTTACTACTACAGGCTTGTTCTAACTGGCACTCTTCCCACCAGTCTAGATGGACCTGCCCAGTAAATAATTAATGGGAGCTTACATTGCTCAACATTCACTTTATTCCATATATTATTTTAGCTGGGTTAGCAGATAATTACTCCCCTCAGGGTTCTGTCATCCATTGCCAATAACTGGATTTGAATCACTGTAATTGTTTGCCTTAAAAGGCCCCTTTCACGCCAGTGGACCAATCAGGTCCACCTGTTCGTTTTTCAGGTGGATCTGCATGGAATGTTCTCTATGGAGCAGCAGATGTCAACGGACACCTGTCCACTGACACCCACCGGCACCAATACTATTTTGTCCACTAAAAACAAAAGCTGGATGTAGACTTCTCCTCATCCGTCTGGTGGATTGACCACTCCATGGAGAACAGCAGGCTGTGTCCATGTCTACTCTGAATAGTGGAGTGGACATGGACCTGTCATCCATCTGCTCAGTGGAGAGATTCCAGGCTGAGAAGGCAGATTCGCTGGACAGAGTCCGCTCTGTCTGAAAGGGGCCTTATAGTTATCAATGGGGGGGATATAATTACGGGAAACCTGACAACTGTCAAATTTGGCATTTTCCCTCACTTAGTGGAGATTTTATTATACTGTATTTATTGGCGTATAACACTCACTTTTTTACCCTGAAAATAGAGGGTAAACTGTGCCTGCGTGTTATACTCAGGGGGCTGTGGAACGTTTTTTTCCTGAAACGTCCCTCTTAAAGTTAGGGTGCGTGTTATACGCCTGTGCGTGTTATACGCCGATAAATACGGTACTTTCTATTATATCTCCAGGACAGAAAGTAATGAGAAATTTCAAAGTAAGGACACAGACAACCATATTAACCCAAGAATGGTTCTAACCTTCTCCACTCTATAAAGAAAACGATTTCAGCTAAAATTCCACTTTAACATCCTTGGTTTAATGTACATGTTTAGGTTTCAACATTAAATGTAACAGCACTTCACCGACCTGAAAGTCCTTACTTGCCACCTCTTGCACTGTCAATGTCCCGGCTGATCAAAATCGATTGCCTAGATGCCCACACCTGCAACCTAACATCACATACAGTAGACTTGAATGGGATGCTGTTTCTGCTATACAAGCAAGTAGAGCCGCACGATTAATCATTAACCACTTCCCGCCCGGCCAATAGCAGATTTACGGCCGGGAAGTGGTTATGAAATCGTGACTAGACGTTCTCAAACGTCTAGCACGATTTCAATGCTGCGCGCGCCCGTGGGGGCGCGCAGCGCGGCGATCGTTGATGCGGGGTGTCAGTCTGACACCCTGCATCACCGATCTCGGTAACGAGTCTCCGGCGGAGGCTCGCTACCACGTGATCAGCCGTGTCCAATCACGGCTGATCACGATGTAAACAGGAAGAGCCGCCGACGGCTCTTCCTTTACTCGCGTCTGACAGACGCGAGTACAGGAGAGCAGATCGGCGGCTCTCCTGACAGGGGGGGTTCGCGCTGATTGTTTATCAGCGCAGCCCCCCCTCGTATGCCCACACTACCACCAGGGATGCCCACACTGGCAGGGCAAAAAAAAAAAAAACGTAAAAAAAAAAAAAAAAAAAAAAACACACAGGATAAAAATACAGGTAAAAAAATAAAAAACATGCCAGTCAGTGCTCACACATGGGCACTGACTGGCAACATATACATCAGTGCCACCCTGCAGTGTGCTTCAGTGCCACCCCTCTGTGCCAATACATGCCCAGTGCCCACCTATCAGTGCCCATCTGTGCCACCCATAAGTGCCGCCAATGAGTTCCAAGTGCCGCCTATGAGTGCCCATTAGTGCCGCCTAAGAGTGCCCATCAGTGCCGCCTAAGAGTGCCCATCAGTGCCGCCTAAGAGTGCCCATCAGTGCCGCCTAAGAGTGCCCATCAGTGCCGCCTAAGAGTGCCCATCAGTGCCGCCTAAGAGTGCCCATCAGTGCCGCCTAAGAGTGCCCATCAGTGCCGCCTAAGAGTGCCCATCAGTGTCGCATACCAGTGCCGCCTATCAGTGCCCATCAATGCCACCTCATCGGTGCCCATCAGTACTACCTCATCAGTGCCGCCATATCAGTGCCCGTAATTGAAAGAGAAAACATACTTATTTACAAAAAAGTTAACAGAAAAAAAAAAATGTAATTTTTTTTCTAAATTTCCAGTCTTTTATTAGTTGTTGCGCAAAAAATAAAAATCGCAGAGGCGATCAAATACCACCAAAAGAAAGCTCTATTTGTGGGGAAAAAAGGACGCCAATTTTGTTTGGGTGTAATGTAGCATGACCGCACAATTGTCATTCAAAGTGCGACAGTGCTGAAAGCTGAAAATTGGCTTGGGCGGGAAGGTGCGTACGTGCCTGGTATGGAAGTGGTTAAAGAATCAAGATCCCGATTCTACTCTCCTCCCGATCTTAACCACTTCAGCCCCAGAAGGTTTTACCCCCTTCCTGCCCAGGCGAAATTTCAGCTTCCAGCACTGCGACGCTTTAACTGACAATTGCGCGGTCGTGCTCCGTGGCTGCCAAACAAAATTGGCATCCTTTTTCCCCACAAACAGAGCATTCTCTTGGTGGTATTGGATCACCTCTGCGGTTTTTATTTTTTGCGCTATAAACAAAAACAGGAGCGACAACTTTTGAAAAAAAAAAACAATATTTTTTACTGTAATAAATATCCCCAAAATATATATAAAAAAATGTTTTTCCTCAGTTTAGGCCGATACGTATTCTTCTACATATTTTTGGTGAAAAAATTCAATAAGCGTTTAATCGATTGGTTTGCACAAAATTTATAGCGTTTACAAAATAGGGGATAGTTTTATGGCATTTTTATTATTATTATTTTTTTACTAGTAATGGCGGCGATCTGCGATTTTTTATTGGGACTGCGACATTATGGCGGACACATCGAACACTTTTGTGACATTTTTGGGACCAATCACATTCATACAGTGAACAGTGATATAAATATGCACTGATAACTGTATAAATGTGACTGGCAGGGAAGGGGTTAACCACTAGGGGGCGGGGAAGGGGTTAAATGTGTAGCCTAGTTTGTGTTCTAACTGTGAGGGGAGAAAGGTGACTGGGGGAGGTGACCGATTGTGTCCCTATGTACAAGGGACACAGATCGGTCTCCTCTCTCCCTAAAGAAGGTGGAGCTCTGTGTTTACACACAGAGCTCCACGTCCCTGATCTGTTACCGGGCAATCGCGGGTGCCCGGCGGCGATCGTTGCCGCCGGGCACGCGCATCGTGATCCCAGCAAAGCGGTGGGCGCGCGCCGTCGGCAGAGTGCCCCCTAGCGGCTTTAAAAGACAGGACGTCATATGACGTCCTGTCAGAACAATGGAGTCTTCCGCCCGCCATTATTTGACGGCGGACAAGTGGTTAAAAAAACATTTCCTCGATTCAGCATAGAGCGTTCTTTGCTCAAGCTGACAGCTGTCAAAAAAAAAAAAAAAACACAGGGAGCCTGCCAAGTTTCTTACAACATCGCTTAGGCCAGTGATGGCTAACCTTGGCACCCCAGATGTTTTGGAACTACATTTCCCATGATGCTCAACTACACTGCAGAGTGCTTGAGCATCATGGGAAATGTAGTTCCAAAACATCTTGGGTGCCAAGGTTCGCCATCACTGGCTTAGGCGGAGACAAAGAGAAACATTGTAAACAAATTAGATCACACTATACAAAAAAATAAATTAAAAAAAATTGGGCTAACTTTACATTTTTTTTTTATTAATTGAAGTGTATTTTTTTCCAAAAAGTTGCGTTTGAAAGACCGCTACGTAAATACAGTGCAAATGTTTAGAGGTTCCAAGTAATTTTCTAGCAAAAAATACAGATTTAAACATTGTAAGAAACAAGTGTCAGAAAAGGGTTAAACTGACCTCATTTACAGACCACAGTTCATTGCTTTGATCTAAGAACAAAAAGTTACAATGTTTATAGTTATCTACCAGCAAGGACAATGTTGTGAAAAACTTGGCAGGCAGCCTGTTTTTTTTTCTTTTGACAGCTGAGTTAGCAGAGAACTTTCTGAATAGGGATTGTGAGGGGGGTTGAATCGAGATCACGTTTTTTTTTAACAATTAATCGTGCAGCTCTATACACCAGTAGATTTCCGAACAAAGATTTGTATGAACAGTCATACAAAAATTCTCAGTACATTCGATCACTTGGAAAATGTGGTTTGATTTTGGAGTGATTGTAATCTCCCGAGCGAAAAACCTCATGTTAGAAAGAAGTTTGTTCGAGAAAAATTTTCCATCCTGCGTCTTGGAGTTTTCTCCTCACCATGGTCAAAAAAAGAACGTTGTTTTGACCACAGTAATAATTAGAAAATTAAAAAAAAATTCTACTGGCCTATGGCTATCTTTATGCACACATCGAACAATGGAATAGCAGGAAGTGACCTCAAAGGGGAAATACTGGCATGCTTCAATTAAGTGAATAATAAAAAAACACAACAAAAAAATTAAATCCAAAAAAGGATTAAAACAGGTTAAAACGCATATGTGGAAACACACACACTGAAATAAAAGGATTGTGGTGTGATTTTATTTTTTACCTGCTCTATGAATAAGTATAAATCGTGATTTATATTTTGCACTGATGTCAGTTTATTTTTGTATGTTTGAGTGTATTGCCTAACGTTTATGACCAGGTTGTCTGGTGTTTGGTTTGTCTTAAAACAAATAAAAATATCTTAAAAAAAAAAAAAAAGTATAAATCGTGACAAAACGCAAAAGAACATTAAAAGACATAAAAAGTTTCAAAACTACCCTGAACTTTCTGGCTTCCTAACCTCAGTATGTAAAAGGTTGCACAGCTGTAACATGTATCACTCCTAATAGAAAGGAAAGTATTTCAGTGTGACTATGCCTCTTTACAATTGAACTCTCCCTGGGAGGCGGGGGGGGGGGGGTTATGCCTC
The DNA here is from genome assembly GCA_029574335.1 of Rana kukunoris. Lineage (NCBI taxonomy): Eukaryota > Metazoa > Chordata > Amphibia > Anura > Ranidae > Rana > Rana kukunoris. Next base: position 198,781,202 of record CM056051.1, read on the forward strand.
CTTCTCCTTCCTGGACACATCTGTACGGTCACTTGAGTGAAACACAGCAGGAGTTGATGTGTGTAAATTGCATTCCCTACATTTAAATTAACATATTACACATGAATGCCATCAGCTGAATACATCATTACAGTATGCAACAAGAAACAAAACCTCGAAACTACAGTGTATTCGATCCCTTAGATCCAATCAACATAACACAAGTCCTACTGAAGAGGTTTCCCAGTGTAACATTTTTAAACGCAATGCATTAGAAGTTTTACACTCTTCATCAAGGCGGCAAAAAAATCAAATCAAACTGCTGCCAACCTCTGCGCCATCTACATGGAGTTGGTATATAAAAAAAAAATCCAAAAGACTTCCTCCATAAAACCAAAACCACTACAATAGCGTGTTTTACTCCACAAAAGTGGCGTCATGTAATTAAAAAGGATGGAAACCGTTAAGGCATCTCCTCCTTGGAAACTTTCATTTGTTTCAGCAACAATAAAATGTCTAATAAAAACAAAGTAAATACTTTCTTTGTGTATTAGTAAAAGAAACAATGTATACTTTAATTTGTTAGAAATTAGGAAAAATAAAACAAAAGTTCAGGTACAAGCATTGCTTGCACTAAAAAAAAAAAATAACAAAATGTTACAAATTAGAAATGGAAACCTGAAGCTTAGGGAAATGTAATTTTGTGACAGGAGAATAATTACACAGCAGTAGATCTGTGCAGCACAGAACAAAATGCTCTCCAGCCGAAGGTTTTGGGTTACACTACCAAGGTGTGGTAAGAATTCGGTTGACAAATTGCTATATTGCTGGGTTGAGTCTGTGCACACTTTTTTTTTTCTTTTAGCTGCTCAAAAAGACCTACAAGCTCTTGGTGTGGAGTTATAATACAATGAGTAACACCAAAAAGTCACACTGTCAAGGACACCAGAGCTTTTGAAGGCGCTAAAAAAAAAAAAAAATCCACTCAAACATTAACAAGACTGGATAATAACAGCTTATGGAAAGTCTTAGGCCTCTTACACACACATCAGTTTTTCTTCAGGTTTTTCTTTTCAGTTTACCAAATCCATCTAATATGAGGTCAAACCTCAAGAGTCTCAATTTGTATGCAATCAGGCAGGCCCTTGTACTACATAGTTTTGGTAAACTGAAAAGAAAAACCTGAAGAAAAACTGATGTGTGTGTAAGAGGCCTTACTTCATTCTTATGGACTAAACAACCAGCCTCATACCACATAACTAGCTTATTCATAGGCTCTTTGTGATAAAACAATAAACTCTTGATTACCACCAGTATGTGATAAGATTGCAGATCTGCAGGTCCTGAGTGGAACATGCACATAATAAAATATTACAAGATAGTACAGTTATGGGTCACCTAAAACTTTTGAATGCCAACAGTATGTAATAAAAAGTGCAGATAGGTCCAGAGTGCCAAAAGCCTCATAGTAAAACAATAGTTATAGATCATCTAAACCAGTGGTCTCAGGGGCCCTTTGCTTACCTTTATTTATTCCTGCCACTGACACTAACCACAAAGCACTATTTCTTCCACTCACACCAATGATGGGGCACTACTATTCCTTCCACTCACACCAAAGATGGGGAACTAACTAGTTATTCCACTGACACCAAGGATGGCAACTACTAGTTCTTTCACTGACACCAAGGGTGGGGTACGATTCCTTCCACTGACACTGAGGCTGGGCCACTGTTCCTTCCACTGTCACCAATGATGGGGCACTACTATTCCTTCTGCTGACACCAAGGATGGGGAACTAACTAGTTCTTCCACTGACACCATGGATAGGGAACTAACTAGTTCTTCCACTGACACCAATGGTAGGGAACAATTCCTTCCACTGACACCAATGATGGGGCACTACTATTCCTTCCACTGACACCAAGAATGTGGAACTAACTAGTTCTTTCACTGACACCATGGATGGGAACTACTAGTTCTTCCACTGACACCAAGAGTGGGAACTACTTGTTCTTCCACTGACAGCCTGGGTAGGAACTACTAGTTCTTCCACTGACACCAAGGATGTGAACTACTTCTTCTTCCACTGACACCAAGGATGGGAACTACTAGTTCTTCCACTGACACCAAGGATGTGAACTATTAGTTCTTCCAATGACACCAAGGATGGGAACTATTAGTTCTTCCACTGACACCAAGGATGGGAACCAATAGTTCTTCCACTGACGCCAGGGATGGGCCACTGTTTCTTCCACTGGCACCAGACTGTTCCTTTCACTGGCACCAAGGATGGGCCACTGTTACTTCCACTGGCACCAAGGATGGGCCACTGTTCCTCAGACTGACACCAACTATTTCTCCTCCTAATATCAAAGATTGGGCATTGTTTATTCCCACGGGGCACAGTCTGGCCCCCCTAAAGTCTAATAAAATGGCCCTTTCATTAGAAAGTTTAGAGACTCCTGATTTAAACAACAAATTCTTGAATGCCACCAGAATGTGCTAAGAAGTACAGATAGGCCCAGGGTAGAAAGCCTCATGATAAATACAAGATAGTATGGGTCACTCAAACTCCTGAATGCCACCAGAATGTACTAAGAAGTAGGTAATAAAAAATATAGATAGATCCTGAGCAACATAAGCCATATAAAACACATTACAAGTTAATACAGTTATGGGTCACTTAAGAATATCACTAACTTTCTAAAAAGACAAGCTGCTTTATTTTACATCCACTAAACAATTAGGACATAACAACTAAAGCAACCTTGCATTCGTTAAAAAGGCCCATATTTAAAGCACAAATCTTCAATGATTCTTAATGGGTGGGAACTTCCAACTGAGCTGCTATGGGCTTCTGCACATGACTGCCCTTCACACAATACAGGTTTGTTATACACAGAGCTTTGATGGTAATTGCACATTTGAAATGAGCCATTGTCACCCACTATGACCAGGTATTTTGTGACTACAAATGTACACAATGGACATAGGAAGAGGGCCTGGAGCTATTTGGGAACTCCAATAGACCTGCAACTAAGAAATTAAAGGGAAGACAATTCAGAATAATTGAACATTGACTGTCACTAAGGCTAGGAAGCTATAATCTTTTACTTCTAGGTCGTTATCACATGATACCTCATACACTTTCCAATGTCCAAGCATGACAATAGAAAGTTATACACGCTCAGACATCAACATGTACATTTTCAAGTCTGCTAATAGAAATGGCTCTACTCATCTATGTATATTTCCAAGACTGAAAATGGTTACACCACCAACATGTGTACCTTAATTAGTCATCTATATGTATACCTCCAAGACAGACAATAAGAACAGCTACACTGCCAACATTTGTACCTTTGTTAGATGTCTAATTGTGTATTTCCAAGACTTATAATAGAACTTTTGTACCCTCAAAACATCTATATGTAGGTCTTAAAGACCAACCATGGAAAATGGTTAAACTACCAACATATGTACCTTCATTAGATGTCTAACTGCGTAATTCCAAGACTGATAATGGAATACTTGTACCCTCAAAACATCTTCTATATGTAGGTCTTAAAGACCAACCATGGAAAATGGTTAAACTACCAACATCTGTACCTTCATTAGATGTCTAACTGCATAATTCCAAGACTGATAATGGAATATGTGTACCCTCAAAACATCTTCTATGTGTAGGTCTTGAAGACCAACCATGGAAAATGGTTAAACTACCAACATCTGTACCTTCATTAGGAATTATTATATACACACACTTCCAAGAAGGACAATGGGAATGGCTATACTACCTACATATGAACCTCTATTACACAGGACTGACACTGGGATATGGCAACGTTTCCAACATCTGTACCTTCATTAGTCATCTATATTCGTATTTCCAGGATGGACAATGTGAAATGGCTAATTGACCAACATTCGAACCTTCACTAGAAATCTATACTCACATATCCGAGATAGAAATTAGGAAAGGCTATACTATCAACATTTGTACCTTCAAACATCGAGATATATATATATATATATATATATATATATATATCCAAGACCACCCATGGAGTTATATTACCAACATCTGTCCAGTCACTAGATGTCTACATGACTTTTTCCATGACCGACAACAGGAATGACTATACTGTACTACCAACGTCATAATGTATCATTATTAGACAAGACTGACACTGGAATAAGTTACCAACATATGAACCTTCAGTAGACATGGTATTTCCATTCCAAGATGAACAATGGTTGTACTACCAACATTTGTACCTTGCCTAGACTTATCCAAGGCTGACAACATGTGGACCTCTATCATTTCTTCTTTTCACCCCCATAGGGCTCCATATGTGTACATAGAGATCTGTGTATCAGAGATGTACACACATGGGTCACCCCACAGACACAGTGTCCGATCTTCTATTGGGAAGCGATGGTCCCATACTCATGGAGTAGACCCGTGCCCCCCTTCTTTTATACTACAACCTCTCCATGAAATGTCCAGCTATACTTACAGTTGCACAGCCCTTCCAGGCAGCCGATCGGGCACCATATGTAGATCTCCACGACTACAATCCAGCAGATCTCCCAGACACCGACATGGGGGCGGACAGGACCCTCGATCAGCGATCAGGCCGAGCGCAAAGCTCTGGCAGCCCAGCAAAGCCGCGAGCACTACTAGCAGCGCCATTCTCCGCCTCCTGGGTCCCGGCACGGTGAAATCCAGCTCTAGTAGGCAGCAGTCGTTCCTCCGGGCCGGGATCCTTGCATACCTTGCACACTCAGCCACTCAACTCCTCCAAATCCGAGCGCACAAAACTCCAACTCCACTCTGAAAACTTTCCCCCTCCTGTACCCCTGGCTCGGCACTCGGCAGGGAAGGGTGCTGGGCTCTCCTCCGATTGGTCAACGCAGCCCCCCTCACGTGATGAAAACAAGTCAGTGCTGTGGGGGGATGGGGAGAGGGAAGAGATTACAGCCCTCCACATCACACCTCTCCATCACAAGAGGACACAGATCGCCAATGATAAGCCATCAAGTGGTGTGACCGTGTGCTCCCCTCACCCTGGGGGACAACTACTATCTACATATCAAAACATGCTGCTTTACTATTTATATTTGTATCTAATATATATAATGTTTACTATTTATCTTAAAAATGACACCATTTTAAGATGTTTTGCTTTTCTATTTATATTACATTTTGTACTATTTTATGTTTTATTGCTTTTCTATTTATATTACATTTTACACTATTTTGTTTTCAATTTGTTTTCTATTAAATATATAAACACTTTACAAAATACAAATACATATACGTTTATATATTTAATATTTATGCATATTATCCTGTTTCCCTAACATGGGATTTTGATTTATAATATAGGGTCTATTCCCTTCATTCTTTCTCAGGACTTCATTGTTGTTTTCCTTTCTCATTCATTCATTTATCATTTTACACTATTTTATGTTGTATTGCTTTTCTATTTATTTTGCCTTTTACACTATTTTATGTTTTATTGCTTTTCTATTTATATTGCATTTTACACTATTTTATGTTTTTTTTCTTTTTTATTTATTTTGCATTTTACACTATTTTATGTTTTTTTGCTTTTCTAAATATATTAAATTCTACACTATTTTATGTTTTATTGCTATTATTTATATTACATTTTACACTATTTTGTTTTCAATTTCTTTTTTATAAAATGTATAAACTCTTTACAAAATATAAATACACATATATTCATATATTTTATATTTATGTGTATTATCCTGTTTTCCTAACATGGGATCTCGATTTATAATATAGGGGCAGATTCACAAAACAATTACGCCTGTCTAACTGGTGTTAGACAGGAGTAATTTCAAATTTCGCGCGGCGTATCACTAGTTTGAATCCTCAAACCATGATACGCCGGCTTCGGGCTTCGATCCGAGAGGCTTACGTCTTCGTAAGCCTTCGGATCTACGCTGCCATCTATTTGCGGCCGCTGGGAGGAGTTCGCGTCGTTTTGGTGCGTTGGGATATGCAAATGTGTTTTTACGGGGATTCACGAACATACGAGCGGGCGTCGCAATCGTTTTCGTCTATTTTTTACTACGTAATGTTAGAGCAGCTTTTTGCTGCTCTAACTTTACGTAGCCCATGTTAAGTATGGCCGTCATTCCCGCTTCGAATTTATTTAAATTTTTATTTTGTTTACGTAACTCGTCGGGACGTGGATCGGCCGTAAAGTACGCTACATAAACAACGAATGACGTCACAACGTGATTTCGCGCAATGCACGGCGGGAAATTTGCGAACGGAGCATGCGCAGATCGATCGCCGCGGGAACGCGCCTAATTTAAATGTTTCACGCCCCCTACTCGCGCAGATGGATTGCGACGCGAGAAATACACTACGCCGCCGTCGTTTACCGTAGAAAATCTACCTGAATTCCACGTAGAGCAAGGTAAAAAATGGCGGCGTAGTGTATTTCTGATACGCTACGCTAAGCAAAATGTCTGTGAATCTGCCCCATAGGGTCTATTCCCTTCATTCTTTCCCTTGTCATTTTCCCAGGACTTCATTGTTGTTTCCTTTCTCCTCATTCATTCATTTAATATTCTACACTATTTTATGTTTTTATTGCTTTTTATTTATTTAGCATTTTACACTAGTTTATGTTTTTTTTTTTTTTTTTGGTTTTCTAATTATATTAAATTCTACACTATTTTATGTTTTATTGCTTTTCTAATTATATACAATTCTACACTATTTTATGTTTTATTGCTTTTCTATTTATATTACATTTTACACTATTTTGTTTTTAATTTCTTTTTTATAAAATGTATAAACACTTTTACAAAATACAAATACACATACATTCATATATTTTATATTTATGCGTATTATCATATTTTCCTAACATGGGGTCTTGATTTATAATATGGGGTCTATTCATTTCATTCTTTCCCTTGTCATTTTCCCAGGACTTCATTGTTGTTTCCTTTCTCCTCATTCATTCATTTATCATTCTACACAATTTGTATTGCTTTTCTATTTATTTTGCATTTTACACAATTTTATGTTTTATTGCTTTTCCAATTATATTGCATTTTACACTATTTTATGTATTTATTTTTGCTTTTCTAATTGTATTAAATTCTACACTATTTTATGTTTTATTGCTTTTCTATTTATTTTGCATTTTACACTATTTTATGTTTTACTTTCAATAGATTTTTATTTTTTCAAATAAAGGATACAGATAAATCATGACCAAAGGCTGAAATTACAACATCATAACATTCAACAAACCGGGCATAATGACAGTAACAATGACTCAATTGATTTCAAATTACCCAACTGTGGGTTGATTAAAGGAATCCAGCGAGCTTGATAACAGAGGAAGAGGCGGAAAAAGAAGTGTATATGGTGATCTTGCGCACAGGGGAAGCCTGCCTGTCCCGGACACCCCTAATGGGATCAATCTGTGTCCCAGCCAGGCGCCTCCCAATCCGCCTCTTCCTATAAAATTATTTGATGGGAAATTAGTGGGTTCGAATTTGGCTTCATTGAACCTTTAGCTCATACTAACGAAATAAGATAGGCCTATAGTGTTACCAAATTGCACATATGAATAACCGGACGAAGAACAAAGAACATTACCTTCTAGTCATACAACTGTCTTAAAAGAATAGAAGTAAGAAAAGAGAGAGAGAAAAGTGGGGGTAAGAAAAAGGGAAAGGAAGGGAAGCATGAGCCTAACTTGTACTGAAGGATGCAGGTTGCGTGGGATGTACCCCAGTCGCCAAAGGTATACCACAGTGGGATGACTATTTTATGTTTTATTGCTTTTCCAATTATATTGCATTTTACACTATTTTATACATTTTTTTTTTGCTTTTCTAATTGTATTAAATTCTACACTATTTTATGTTTTATTGCTTTTCTAATTATGTTTACATTTTACACTAATTACAGTTTCTCACATTTTTGTAAATATTTTATTATATATTTTCATGAGACAACACTAAAGAAATGACCCTGGGGGTTATGTACGAAAGGCAAATCCACTTTGCACTACAAGTGCAAACTGCAAGTGCAAAGTGCACTTGGAAGTGCAGTCGCTGTAGCTCCAAGGGGGACATGAAAGGAAAATAAAAAACAGCATTTTAGCTTGCACATGATTGGATGATAAAATCAGCAGAGCTTCCCCTCATTTCATATCTACCCCTTAGGCCGCGTACACACCATCGGACATATCCGATGAAAACGGTCCGCGGACCATTTCCATCGGATATGTCCGATCGGGAGTTTGATCCGATGGCGTGTACACACCATCGGATCAAATTCCCCGCCACCAGCGGGCGCGGTGACGCGGCGGTGACGTTGACACCGCCGCGTCACCGCCACGTCAACGCAACAGGAAGTAAAACACTTCCGCGCATGCGCCGAATCCATTCGGCGGCGGCGCGGCGGCGGTGGGGGACGACATGTCTGCTGGTAAGTGTACTAACCAGCAGACATGTCGGGCGGACAGATTCCCACCGGATGGATTTCAAAGCATGCTTTGAAATCTGTCGGGTGCAGAAATCTGTCCGCTAGCCCATACACACGAGCGGAGATGTCTGCTGAAACGGTCCATCGGACCGTTTTCAGCGGACATATCCCCTCGTGTGTACGAGGCATTAGATTTACAGTGCAATTTCAAGTGCACTTTGGACTTGTAGTTTGCACTTGTAGTGCAAAGTGGATTTGCCTTTCGTAAATAACCCCCCTTACTACAATGTAAAGTAGTAAGTGTACAGTGTGTATAACACACCTCCAAAGATGACCACTGCCTTGCTAAAGGGTGAGGGTAAAGGTGATGGACTGACCAAGCATGTCTCCAGACCTCTTGGAGGAGTAGAAGAGGACTCCAGTGGCAACCTGTGAAGTCCATGCCCAAGAGGGTTAAGGCTGTGCTGGAAAATAATGGTGGCCACAAAAAATGTTGAGACTTTGGGCCCAATTTGGACATTTTTACTTAGGGGTGTACTTACCTTTGTTGCCAGCCGTTTAGACATTAATGGCTGTGTGTTGAGTTATTTTGAAGGGACAGCAAATTTGCACTACCTATACAAGCTGTACACTCACTATGTTACATTGTAGCAAGTGTCATTTATTCAGTGTTGTCACATAAAAAGATATAATAAAATATTTACAGAAATGTGAGGGGTGTACTCATTTTTTGTGAGATACTGTATATTACATTTTACACTATTTTATGTTTTATTGCTTTTCTATTTATATTATCTATTTTAAAACACTATTTTATGTTGTATTGCTTTTATAATTATATTCAGTTTTACACTATTTTATGTTATAGGCCCCTTTCACACTTGTGTGACTGCAACTTGGTACTGCAATGTCGCATGACAATACTCCATGATTTCCAATGAGTACCGTTGATATCTGTGCGACTTAAAAGTATCCCTGCACCACTTTGGTCCGACTTTGATGCGACTTGGGGTCCATCGACCTCAAGATTACACAGGCATTGCCTTAAGCCAATGTCACTCAACTTTCAGGTCTTACAATTATTAAAGAGGCCTAAGGCTCGGTTCACACTGGGGTGGCTTCAAAGTTGCCCAACTGTGAAGCTGCCCCACACAGCGTGACTTCAGCACGGCTTGCAAACGACTGCTTTAAAAGAAGTCAATGGAAGCGGCTCCTAAGTCACCCCCCAAGTAGTGCAGGAACTTTTTTCTCGAGTCGCTCCGGTTAGAACAGTTCCATTGCACTGAATGGAGCACGACTTGTCAGACGACTTTGCCCCAGTGTGAACCGAGCCTTACCGATTTTCTATTTGTTTTACATTTTACCCTATTTTATGTTTTTATGCTTTTCTATTTCTATTATGTTTTATTCCGTAAACATAAAAGTTCTTTGTTTGTCTTCACAATCAACATATAAACACACAGTGATTAAAGCAGACATAAATCCAATCACGAAAATGTCATCTATGGAGAAGTCATTGTCAATATTTAGAAGGACTCGTTTACACCAGATGCAGTCGAACGTGTTTTTAAACATAGTACAAGCGTATATATCCAAGAAAAATGACTATGGGACAAACATAGATCTATACTCACTCTGATGTAAAATTTTACTGCCGTCGCTTTTCTGTTTCTATTTCAATAAAGCTGGGGCGAATGTCGGTAGATATCGGCCGGTTAAAAAAAGAAACAGCTAACATTTGGTCCATGTGTATGTCGGTTTGCCGGACAGAAGCCAACCGGTCAATGGCAGAGAGCGCGGATCCCCCTGTCAAAACACAACAGCTCATCGGGGGAGATCACTGCACTAACATTGCATGGTTAGTACAGCAGCTCCGACCGGAGCTGACAGTTTTTTTTTTCCTACAACCCGCTGGGTTATAGGAAAAAAAAAGTGTAGTGTGTACCCGGCTTTAGCCTAGTTCACACCATTGCAGTGCTTTTGTGTGTAATTAAAAAAGTACAGCATGCCGCACTTTTTCGCACTGTACTGGAACGCACATAAAAATGGCAAAACACATGTAAATGCAACTGAGTAAGAAAAAAAAAGTTATAACGCTCTCACCTTAGTCTGCTCACCTTAGGGACTGGGAGAGCAGGACGCTCTCAAACGAGTCGGCTCTCCCCAGGGTTAGCATTAGGCAGGCAGGATCTTGTCACAGCTCTCTCCTCCACTTCTTCTCCAGACATCCAGACATCCTCCCCAGGTAGGCCCTACCTTCCATCACCTTCCCTGGAACCGATTGGCGGCCGTCCTTATCAGGATAAGCCGCCGAATCGGCGGAACACTGGGGTTTCCCTCCCTCTCCTTACCCCACATTACCACCCACCTATCAGTGTAACCTTCCCCTCGGAGCCTCCCCGCGATTCCCCGTTTGCTCCCCTGAACCGCGCCGGCCGTCACTGATTCGCGGCCGCCGCAGCTTAGGAAAGGCCGCGGCTTCATCCGCGGCCTAGCGGCGCGCCGCATTTTCGGCCAAATCTTTGGTTGTAGCCCCCAGGAGTTCACCCCCAACCACTGTAGGCACTCATCCACCCCTGGCCTTAACAACCACCCCCCCCCCCTGGCTCACCAATCCACCCAGCTGGCTACATACCAGCCTGGGTCCCATGCCCTGCTCCTGGTCGGCGGCCATCTTGGTACACCCAGCAGTGTTAGCAGTGTCAGCTTCCCCCCCCACCCCCCCCTGTCACAACTTAATAGCACTTGATCCAGGGGCTTGCCCGATCGCCTTTCAGGGATCAGGAAGGAATTTTTTCCCCTACCAAAGGCAAATTGGCATAGCATGGTTAGGGTTTTTTTGCCTTCCTCTGGACCAAGCCGGGAGGATTCACTGAATCCTCTCTTTCATCGCCACCAAAAGGAACAACTTTTTCACCAGTGAATGGCGACCATGGCTGATCGGCGGTACTCCGCAGAAACCATTTGGAATTTGAGGCGTTTCGCCGCAATACTGCCAGCCATCACCAAAAAGACCCTAAGAATTGAGCACCTTTTGAGGATCGATCGTCGATCGACCGTCAAAAATTTGAGCCGTTTACCCCAACCTAAGCGCATTTCATGTGCTCTGATCAACACAAGATCGGCAGTAAAACACCGACTTGAAATCCATGATTTCATTCTACAACACGACCTAGACTGCCTCTTCATTACAGAGAGCTGGCTCACAGCCGACTGTAACACCATTCTAGGAGAATTGGTGCCAGAAAACTACCGTATTATAACGGAAAACAGAATAGGGCAAAGAGGAGGAGGACTGGCGGTGATCCATAAGACGCGTCTTGCGATCACAAAACCAAGCCTCCAAAACCCTCTTCCATTCATGGAAACCCTTACTCTTCAACTGCAAGTAAACGGCCAGGAGACCGTCCGGATTCTACTCTGCTATAGGCCACCTGGCCCCAAGTCGCAGCTGCTCCCATCCTTGACGGACTTTGTCTCCACTTATACCCTGAATAGCAAACACCTTTTGCTGCTCGGGGATTTCAACCTTTGGGCCAACTCCCCGCAAGACCCCATTGCCGACGCCTGCATCGACCACCTGGAAGGATTAGGGCTTCAGCAACTAGTATGTGGGCCCACACATGCTTCAGGTCATACGCTCGATCTTATTTTCAGACAAGATCTGGAAATAAAAATCTTGGAAAATGAACCGTTGCCATGGACAGATCACCATGCAATTAAATTCATTATTTCCGAATTCCCCCCCTTAACAAAAACATCAAATCCAGTGACAACACACTGGACCAGATGTCAGAAGAAGCTCCATTCGGAACTCTTCAAAGCCACGTTAGGGGCAAAAATAAACACAATTCAGCCGCATCAAACAGCGGAAGAAATACTAGAGGCCATAAACACAGCACTATTGCAGTCAGCTGACTTGATAGCGCCGAAACGAAAGACCCAGATCAGGAAAAACAACTCCGGCTGGTTTAACAACCAGCTGGCGTTACTGAAGCAAGAGCGTAGAAGGGCAGAAGCAGCCTGGAAAAGAAGCTCTTCAGATGAGAACCTCGCGATTTACAAGGCAATAACCAGAAAATACTACAAGCAAATTTTCGAAGCCAAGAAAAACTATTTTTCTGAGGCTATCAACGGTGCCCTAAATCGCCCCCGCGAACTCTTCAAGCTGGTCACTCAGACCATGAATCCAGGATGCCTTGAAGCCCCTAACTTGGATACACAAGAATTTTGCGATGAGTTATCGGATTGCTTCATTAACAAAATTGAGGCAATCCGGCAAAGCATTCAGCAGAACAATTGCTCTCCCAGCCCCCCCTGTAGTCATTTACACAGTACCAGCAGCAATTCACCACAGTGTGGTGAGTTCACGCTGGAACCCATCTCCATTCAGACCACTAAAAATATCATCGGCACTCTGCGCAACAGCACTGCGCCAAATGATATTATCCCCACCAAACTGCTGAAGGAATGCGCCGACATCCTGGCACCTCCTGTCACGCAGCTTATTAACCAATCCTTCAGGGAGGGCAAAATGCCCTCCCAGCTGAAGGAGGGCTTCATTCAACCCATCTTGAAGAAAGCCACCCTGGATCCTAAGGATCCACTTAACTGGCGCCCCATAACAGGCCTAAATGTTCTCTCCAAGGTAATGGAGAAGGCAGTGGTACAGCAGCTGCAACAGCATCTAGATACCCACAACTTACTCGACCCATTGCAATCGGGATTCCGTCCCGGACACGGGACGGAAACAGCATTGCTTAAGGTATGGGACGACGTTCTTGAGGCCGCAGACGAAGGAGAATCTTCTCTTCTGGTTCTGCTGGACCTAAGCGCAGCCTTTGATACAGTTGATCACAAGCTATTATTGACTCGGCTGGCTAAAATAGCCAAAGTCGCAGAAAGCGATCTATCCTGGTTCTCCTCTTTTGTGGAAAACCGATCGCAAATAGTTAAGCTAGGACCATTCACTTCGGAACAACGCACATTATCGTGCGGGGTCCCTCAGGGATCTCCCCTGTCGCCGATGTTATTTAACATCTATCTGCGTCCTCTTTTTGAAATCATCAGCAGCCAAAAACTGGTATATCACTCTTACGCAGACGACACGCAACTGTACTTCCGCATTTGCAATAAAATGGATCACCACCTCAATCTAGAGACATGCCTCTCTTTGATTGAGGACTGGATGACAAAGAGTTATCTCAAACTCAACGGAGCGAAAACAGAACTTCTTCTGTTTCACGCCAAGCATAGCAATCAATCGATAACAACCTGGATCCCCCCGCCCATTCTGGGCAAAGTCATCACCCCTAGCGCCAAAGTCAAAAGTCTTGGGGTCATCTTTGACTCCGACATGACAATGAACGCACAAATAGGGGCAGTAGTCAGCGGATCTCACTATCTGCTGCGCCTACCACGCAGACTCACGCCTTTTATTCCCAAGAAAGACATAGCGGTCGTGGTGGGAGCGATTGTAAACTCCAGATTGGACTATGCAAATGCCCTTTACCTCGGACTTCCCAAGTACCAAATCGCTCGTCTTCAAGCCGTTCAAAATACGGCCGCCAGACTTGTGACTGGGAAAAAACCCTGGGAATCAATCTCACCCTCGTTGAGATCCCTTCACTGGCTACCAGTCAAAGACAGAATCACCTTTAAAGCACTCTGTCTAACGCATAGATGTATCCATGGGAATGCTCCCCATTATCTATGCGAAAAATTAAAAATTTACAATCCCAATCGTATTCTACGATCCAACAATCAAAATCGGCTTCAGATACCGAAAGCCAGATACAAGTCCAAAGGAGACAGGAGATTCGCTGTCCAAGGTCCCAGACTATGGAACGCCTTACCTGTCAGCATTCGACTGGAGGAGAACTACTTGGTCTTCAGGAGAAAGATTAAGACTCATCTCTTTTGATCTCAAAGGAGATAGGAACAACAAGCGCCCAGAGGCGATTTATTTCGCATGTGCTGCGCTATACAAGTTCTTCATTCATTCATTCATAATGGCTAAAAGCGGACATACAATAAATGCACCGCAAATGCATTGGAAATGCGCATAGAGTGTAAAATTAACCCTTTGGGGTGGTTCACACAAGATGTAGTCCAGTGTGTTTTTATTCTGCATAAAAAACGCATGGAGAGTGTTTAAAGGGGTTGTAAAGGTACAATTTATTTTTCCTAAATAGCTTCCTTTACCTTAGTGCAGTCCTCCTTCACTTACCTCATCCTTCGATTTTGCTTTTAAATGTTCTTATTTCTTCTGAGAAATCCTCACTTCCTGTTCTTATGTCTGTAACTCCACACAGTAATGCAAGGATTTCTCCCTGGTGTGGAGTGTCATGCTGCCCCCTCCCTTGGACTACAGGAGAGTCAGGACACTCACTAACATACAGCTCTTTTCTCTGTCTGCAACGCAGAGAGTGTCCTGACTTTCCTGTAGTCCAAGGGAGGGGGCGAGCATGACACTCCACACCAGGGAGAAAGCTTCGCAGGATTTCTCAGAAGAACAGGAAGTGAGGATTTCTAAGAAATAAGGACATTTAAAAACAAAATAGAAGGATGAGGTAAGTGAAGGAGGACTGCACTAAGGTAAAGGAAGCTATTTAGGGGGAAAAAATTGTACCTTTACAACCCCTTTAATATGGATCCCAATGACCCTAGTTCACACCAGTGCATTGAACAAAAGTAGAACATGTTTCATTATTTTCTGCATTGAATGCATCTGGAACACGGCAAAACGCATCAAAAATGCATCAGAATGTTCTCAATTGTCCCCAATTTAGATGAACAAAAAAAAGAGAGGGGAAATACGCACTCAAACACATCAAAAATGCACCGGAAAGCATCAAAAACACATCAAGAATGCACCAAAATGCATAAAAATTTATACAAAAAGTGCATGCATAAACGCACCCAGAACGCAGAAAGTGTGGCGTGATCCTGGCCCTAATGTAGCTATAAATACAATCACAAAAATCGTATAAGCTTTAAAATGTAAGAAGTAGTTTCCAATATTTATAAGGGCTCATTCACACCAGATGCAGTACAAACGAATATCTAAGAAAAATACCCGTATTTCACTGAACCCACTTTAACCTACTTTGAAGTGCTTAAATGTGTCATATAAAAAAAAGAGCACTATGCTGCATTTTTTTCCCCACACATAAACACACGGCAAACATGTAAATGCATTGCAAAAAAATCATAACGCCTACAAATGCACTGAAAACATGAGCAAATGCGTTACAAATGCATGCGGACATGCAAGCAGAACTGTACAATGAACACCTGGAACCTGTGGTTGCAGGAAATAAGTGTGTACCTAGTAAGTCGTATATATCATTACAGCTACTTTGTACATCGAGGGGGACTATACCTTTCTTCTCAGGACAAGCTGGGCTTTCATTTGGTGGTATATGGTGACAGATATCTCCTGATTTTTTTTAATTATCAAAGGAAAACTGGCCCAAAATAGTAAAAATAAAAAATAAATAAAAATAAAATGTAGCTGTATATTACTTGTTAATACCATAACATACGAGCAAAGAACAACCCAAAATAAATTCTCCTGCTCCCGAAGATCACAGCGATACCAAATATGTGTATGTTATTTGTTGTTTGTACCCGTAGTACAGCCCAGAAACAATAGTACGCATTTTTTTTTCTTTTTTGTCCTACCTACAACACACTGACACTGATACCAATTAAAAAAAAAATCCTGCCCAAAATATACTGTCTCTGACCTTTGACCCTAACCCTGGTGCTGACCTAGCTCAAACCTTGATCTAGGTATTTCTTTTTTTATTTAATATATATATTTTTTTTTTAATTATGTCTGCAAGGAGAGACACAGATACAAATGGGGTTGCTTTACTAAAGGCAACTAGGCTGTTCACTCTGCAAGTGCAATTGCTCCCGAGCTTAGTAAATGAGGTAAAGCTTCACTTTTGCAAAGAACACCCAATCAAATGCGAGGGAAAATAAAACTGCATTTGTTGCTTGCATATG
This sequence comes from Rana kukunoris, assembly GCA_029574335.1. Taxonomy (NCBI): domain Eukaryota; kingdom Metazoa; phylum Chordata; class Amphibia; order Anura; family Ranidae; genus Rana; species Rana kukunoris. Next base: position 198,797,694 of record CM056051.1, read on the forward strand.
ATTGGATGATGGTAGTCAGCAGAGTTTCTGCTCATTTACTAAGCTCTGGAGCAACTGCTCTTTCAGAGTACAACTGCACTTTGCAAGTAAAACATTATCTCACTGCCTTTGCAGCTTAAGGGGGGTGGGTGGTAAAGACATGGCTCAATTGCATGTTTTTCCTTGTCCCACACCCCCAAGTGTAAACTTATCCTATAAGAGTTGGTTTTAAAACAGATATATCTACCTCGATGCCCACAGTCCTCTAGTCCAGGGTTTCTCAAACTTTTTTCCGTCAAGGCACCCTTTAAAAATTATGGACAGTCTTGAGGCTACCCATTCTAAAATGTAAAAACTATTCTAATAGTTTTACAGAACACAGCCACATTCATACATGTAGGACACCCAACGCGTACACACGAGGAGACAAATCCGATGAAAAAGGTCCGACAGACTGTTTTCATCGGACATGTTTCCTGGGATGTTTTGGTTTGATCTGTGTACACACGATCAAACCAAAATCCCTGCAGACAGACAGCGCGGTGACGTGGCGGTGACGTTGATGCCGCCACGTCACCGAATCAGGAAGTAAAATACCATTCGACGCATGCGGGAGATTTCGGTCCGCTGGTTAGGCGTACTAACCAGCGGACATATCCGACAGACGGCTTTCCAGCAGACAAGTTTTAAAGCATGCTTTAAAACTTTTTTCTGCTGGAAGCCTGTCTGCTAGCCCGTACACACGATCGAATCTGTCTGCTGAAACTGGTCTGCGGGCCAGTTTCAGCAGATATATTCGATCGTGTGTACGCGGCCTTAGAGGTGATTAACCACTTGATAACCGCCCGCCTTCAAATGACGGTGGGCGGGATACTGTATTGTCCTGACAGCACGTCATATGACATCCTGTCATTTAAAGCTGCTAGGGGCGCACTCGTCGCGTCACTGAGAACACTGTGTGTGTGCCGCCGGGCACACGCGATTGCCGACAATTGAGCTGGGACGTGGAACTCTGTGTGTAAACACAGAGCTGCACGTCCCTGTCAGGGAGAGAGGAGACCGATCTGTGTCCCTTGTACATAGGGACACAATCGGTCACCTCCCCGAGTCACCCCCCTCCCCCTACAGTTAGAACACAATCTAGGACATACATTTAACCCCTTCCCTGCCCCCTAGTGGTTAACCCCTTCCCTGCCAGTTACATTTATACAGTTATCAGTGCATATGTATAGCATTGTTCACTGTATAAATGTAAATGGTCCCAAAAATGTGTCAAAAGTGTCCAATGTGTCCGCTATAATGTCCCAGTCCCGAAAAAAAATCGCAGATAGCCGCCATTCCTAGTAAAAAAAAATGTCCCCTATTTTGTAGGCAATATAACTTTTGCGCAAACCAGTCACTATACGGTTATTGCGATTTTTTTTACCAAAAATATGTAGAAGAATATGTATCGGCCTAAACTAAGATAAAAAATGTTTTTTTTTTTTTTTTTAATGGGATATTTATTATAGCAAAAAGCAAAAAAATATTGAGTCTTTTTTCAAAATTGTCGCTCTTTTATAGCGCAAAAAATAAAAACCGCACGGGCAATCAAATACCACCAAAAGAAAGCTCTATTTGTGGGGAAAAAAAGGACATAAATTTTGTTTGGGAGCCACATTGCACGACCGCGCAATTGTCAGTTAAAGTGACGCAGTGCCGGAAGCTAAAATTTTGTATGGGCAGGAAGGGGTGTAGGTGCACAGTAGGCAAGTGGTTAATTATTTCAAAGCAAACTTTTTCAAACTGGTACTGACTAGTGATGAGCGGAATACGCCATATTCGATTTCGCGATATTTCGCGAATATTTCGAAAGAATATTCGCGAATATTCGTTAATATCGAATATTCGTGATATTTTATAAAAAAAAAAAAAAAAATGTGCGAATTTTCGCCAATGCGAATTTTCGCCAATGCGAAATTTCGCGATTTTTTTTTCTTTATATAAAATATCACGAATATTCGATATTTACGAATATTCGCTATATTTTATAAAAAAAAAAAAAATAGCGAAATTTCGCATATGCGAAAGCGAAAATGATTGCGAAATTTCGCTAATTTTTTTTGGATAAAATATCACGAATATTCGATATTTACGAATATTCGCTATATTTTATAAAAAAATAAAAATTGCGAAATTTCGCTATTGCGAATTTTCGCGAATGCGAAATTTATTGCGAAATTTGAAAAATACGAATATTCGAAATAGCGAATGTTCGCCACGATATTCGAGTTATTCGCGAATACTCGAATATGCAATATTCGTAGCGAATATTCGCAATGCGAATATTCGTGAGCAACACTAGTACTGACTAGTAATCCAATGTTTCTCTACTTCCTCAATTGTTCTCCATCACTCAGCTAAGGTGCCCTCAAGAAGGTTGTAATGGTGCCCAATGAAAATCTGTGGCTTTGTGTAACCAAAAGGCAGCTTTATACACACGCCGGCTTTTTACAGAATTTTGGGGCAATTTTTAGGCATTTTGCCAAGGCACCCCTGAAGAAACCTCAAGGCACCCTGGTTGAAAAAGACTGCTCTAGTCTACAGTGTAAAACCCTGTTCCGAAAAAAAATTCCCTGGATGTGGTGCCAATGGCTTAATTTTTGTCTTTATATATATAAGATCCCCTAGCTAGTGATGAGGTTCAGAAGATCAAACACCAGGGAAGATCTTGAAGGTGAGATCCGTTAAGCTGTGTTTGTTGAGTTTATCTTGAAGATGACCCTACTTCTATTGATCTTGAAGCTTTCAATAGACCTATAGTTGAAACTTTCACTTCACACGAATCAATAGGGTACATGTCAGGATTACCAAACCACATTTTTATTTTAAGTACAGAGTAGCTCTTTCCTGACATTAATAATAGATGCTACTCCCCCCCCCCCCCTCGCTCAAGTGTTTTAAAATATAGGCGGCCAAGATCACATGGTCTTTATCTTATCTTTGTCTTTATCATATGCATAGTGGATGTTTAAAGTCATTGTAGACCAGTGGTCATCAACTCTGTCATCAGAGCCCACTAACAGGTCAGGTTTGCAAGATAACTGAAATACATGACAGGTGATATAATTTGCTGCTCAGTGATTGCAGTATTCTAGTCTGCATCTCCCCAAGGTAATACATAAAATCTGGCCTGTTAGTGGGCCCTGAGGACAGGGTTGATGACCACTGTTGTAGACTACACAGTCTGTTGATGTTAAGCAGGCAAACTTGCAGTGAAATAAGGTCATCAATGAATAGTCATTGCGCAGCCCTTCTAAGAGGAAGCAGAGCCTACATATTGTATATAGTGCTCACATATGGCCGTGTAATGTATCTATGTATTAAAGTGATGTTAAAGGCAAAAGAAAGTTAAATAATAAAGATGTTATACTTACCTGCTCTGTGCAATAGTTATAAACATAGCAGCCCCCAAAATCTTCTTCTGGGGTCCCCCTGCTGGTGCTCCAGGCTCCTTAACTCCCCCCACCCCACGAGTGCCCGCATAGCATCAGGCTGTGTGCCTCTATGGACACATACAGTGTGGCTCGGCCCTGCCGCCTGCTCCCTTCTTACAGGATTTGATTGACAGCAACAGGATCCACTGGCTCTTACTGCAGCCTCTGTGCCTGTGCTCTTGGTCACAGCATTGGATTGAGATCAGGCTCAGGTAAGTCTTTAGGGAGTCTGCAGAGGAACTGACCATGGAGCGTTTTCTACTTTAACCTCCCTGGTGGTATTCCCGAGTCTGGCTCGGGTGGAATTTCAGTACTAATAGTGGTAACCCCGAGCCAGACTCAGGATCGCATCACAGTATCCAGGCAGGGAGTTACTTACCTTGTCCCCTGGATCCTGCACTGTACCCCCGCGGGCGCCAAATTCAAAAAAGTAAAAACACACAATACATACAGTATACTGTAATCTTACAGATTACAGTACTGTATAAAATAATTACACACCCCCTTTTTTTCTGCCTGGAAACCAAAAATTGTCCCTTTATGTCAAAAGTGGTTTTAGAGCAGCTAGAAAACAGCGATAATAAATTATAATCACTTGCAGAATTGAGCGATAGCAATTTGTGAGGAAATTTGTCATCAAACACTGAATGTAATGACAGCGACAATTCTGCAACTGAGCAAATTTCAGTGTTTTTGATTTGATAACATTATTGAATAATTTTTATTACTATTATTATTTGTTATAATTATTTATAGTTATATATTATATTATAATATAATTTTGTGTTTCAAACTTTATCATGCCTGGGATGCCTACTAGACTCTTGTTTGGACAGATTTAAGTGAGTTCTTCCTAAGAATTGCAAGCCTATTGTATAAAACGCCAAATTTCCATGCAAAACAATTGTACCGCTTTCAGCACCAAAAATCTGAAAGAATCATACCGCCAGGGAGGTTAATGCAGACAATACAATAAAGTAAAAAATATTCTGCCTTCATAACCACTTTAAGTAAGAAATAACGTTATAACAATTTTTGCTGTCTCCATTTAAAGCAAGTACCGTACCTAGTGACAGTATCAACTAATTGAAAGTGGTAGTAAAGCTTGAAGGTTTCTTATCTTCATGCATTCTATGCATAAAGGTAAAAAAGCTTCTGTTTGCAGGATCTCCCCCACCTCCTCCTAATATGTACCTGAGCCCCATCTCGATCCAGTGATGTGCAAGGAAGCAGCGACTCTCCTGGGTCTCCCCATCCTCATTGGCTGAGACACAGTAGCAGGAACGATTGGCTTCTGCTGCTGTCAATAACAGCCAGTGAGAAGAGAGAGCGAGGCCGGGCTGAGTTGTGTTCTGTTTGTCTTATTGCACGTAGCTGAAGCCAGAGACAGGCAAGAGGCTGAAGGAGAAACTTCCAGAGTGCTCGGCCTGACGCATACCGACGATACCGAGGACGGTCCCCATATAGGTGATCCGGACGTTGGAGGTGTTTACGGTGACTCCTGGGTTTTGGCATAAGGCTCATTTTCATTTTGTATCTGGTAAGAGGCCATTCATACCTATGGTGGAGGTGTCTACTTTCCAACACTTTTTCCCAAAGTCTGTCATCAGTGTTTACACCTGGGAGATCCTTACTATGAACATTTTTTTCACAATTGAACTTTAAGGACACATCTGATCCTGTGCATTCATTCTTTTTATGTATATGGACTAAACTTATTGTTTAATATTATACTGCTCAGTTATATTTGCAGTTTTTAGCGCAATTTTGTTGTTTTGTTGTTTTTTTGTATATCATGTTTGAGGTTGTATAACCTTTTTATTATTGCAGCTTCTATTTTTCTGATTATTATTCCTATAACGAGCGCTATATAATTTTTACTCTGTTTGTCTTATTGACACACAGAGGCGCTCGGTAGCGAGCATGCAAGAGGGTCCCCATAGCAAGTGGCTTGTTATGGGGGCACTCAGAAAGGGGGAGGGGCCAGGAGTGCTGGAAAGGGATCTGAGAAGAGGAGGATCGGGGCTAGGTATTTAGACTATATTCACACCTAAGTGTACTGCTGTGACACCTGCTGCACGCCTTTTTGTTTGTTTTTGTGGCACAATTTTCATTTCAATGGGCCTCTCTCCGCTCCGAAAACAATTCCAGTACATCGGGTGTGACCCTTTAAAAAAAAAAAAAAACATAAGCCTTTAATATCACTTTAAAGTGACATACACAGTACAAAAAAAAAAAAAAAAACACAACTACCCTGCAAAAGAAGTTAAAAATGTACCTTTCCGGAAGGCAATAAGTCACACTTTCGTGGTTTGGACTCCTGCTATCTGATATTTCTATGTGTGTCAGATAGTATGTCCCCCACAGGAGCCCGTGGTTCTTCTCTTAGGCTGTTCTGAAGATCCTCAGTGCCCAAATGTAAACTCACTTCAAGATGACAAACATTGCTAGAGTAAAACAAAACAGCACTTGCTGATCTGACCTATACTCACCCTATTGAGTTTTATTATGATCAGCATCTAAATGGAACGTGTTACTTTGTTATCTCACTTGATAAAGGATCAGACTGACTGCGGTTTTCAGTAGTACTGCACAACACCAAAAATAATGTAGTCCTTTATTTAACTACTGTACGTGTATAGAATAACTGTTTGTGTGTGCTTTTAGTATTGCCTTTACATACGTATGCTAGGCCTAGATTTTATATTTCTGGTTAAAGAATATGTAAACCCAACATTTCAGATTCCTGTTAAGTGCCCACTGTACCATGTACTCGTATGAAAAAAATCTCCTGTTCTCTTAGTATTGTTTACTTTGTGTAAAATCCCTGGTGAGCCTCTGCTTGCCTATTAAAAACAGACCACACTAGGCATGAGAGCACAGCATGTTCAGTTTTTTTGTCTGCTCTGAGAACTCAGTGTGCTCTCCTCCCATGGTCAGACTTGAGCTAACCCCCACCCCACCTTGCACATCCATTCACTAGTAAGGGGGGATCAATGTGCTCCAGTTGCTCCTCTCCCAGCTCTCTAAGCTCCATTATGCATTTAGGAACAGAGAATATGTGATCACTTATATAAAAGGGAAAAAAAAGATATTTATATATATTTTTATATATCTGTAGACAAATATTTTGCCTTTTATTTCTATTTTAAAATTAATGTTTTTTTTTTTTTTTTTTTTTACCAGGAGACGGTTCACATATATTTTAAGTATTGCTGAATTGTACTATTGGAGTTCTTCTGCTCAGTTCCGGGAATGACTGTACATGCCTAATTTGCAGCAGAGTGTGGAATGTGTGAACTTGTCTTATCTGAAGTGTTGGCAAGGGCAAGTAACTTAAAGATAAGAGGGAATTGATAAGCTCCTTCTTTCAACAACTTGACAGAAATAAAAAAAAGAAAAATGTTCTACTGTCAAAAATATTGGTCTCTATGCACAAAATATTTCTCAGTGTACAACAAAGTAGAAGTTGTCCTACCTTTATCTCATTTTAGATGTCAATAAATAAAGATTAGTTTATACTTGGATCAGAATTTTTTAACAATGAAGTAATGTTGTTTTAACTTTCATGCTGTGATTTTTCCATTTGAAAATATTTTGTACCCCTAATTGTATTGCTGATCCCAGTATGCATTTACATTTGTGATTATATTTACTATGATTTTGACCTTATGGCTTTGTAGTTACTTTCAGGCCCCGTACACACGAGCAAAAAGATCTGTTCAAATCGGTCGGACAGACCGATTTGAACAGATCTGTCTGCTGGGATGTATTGGTTTGATCGTGTACACACGATCAAACCAAAATCCCCGCCGGCAGACAGCGCGCTGACGTGTCGGTGACGTGGCGGTGACGTTAACGCCGCCACGTCACCGCACCAGGAAGTAAAACACTTCCGCGCATGCGTCGAATCCATTTGACGCATGTGCGAGCAGATATGTCTGCTGGTTAGCGTACTAACCAGCAGACATATCGGTCCGACGGGTTCCCAGCCGACAGATTTCAAAGCATGCTTTGAAATCTGTCGGCTGGCCAAATCCGTTTGTTTGCCCGTACACACGATCGAATCTGTCTGCTGAAACGGTCTGGCAGACCATTTCCAGCTGACAGATTTGATCGTGTGTACGCAGCCTTAAATGCACTCATACAGGTTTAGCTGCTGCTTTTATCAGGCACTTGTACCAATTGTCAGCTTCTCTTTCACTTGCCTTTGTGATAGCCCATATATTCCAAGGTGTAAAACAAAATTTAGACTAAACCCACAACATATACTAAAATGGTTCCAAGAATACTACTCCAACTTGTATAAAGCATGCGCAAACGTGAACCTGACGCAGATAGAAACATTCCTTGACGGCATAACCCTCCCCACTTTAACAGCTAAACATGTCGCGGAACTGGAATCTCCCATAACTTCCGAAGAGGTAGGGGAGGTAATCAGAAACCTAAAAGGAGGTTCAGCTCCAGGCCCAGATGGTTTCTCAGTAACATACTATAATGCCGCGTACACACCATCACTTTTTGTGATGAAAAAAAATGACATTTTTAAAAATGTAATTTAAAATGATCGTGTGTGGCCAAAATGTCATTTTATGTCTTCTGAAAAATGACCAAAAAAAAATTCGAACATGCTCAAATTTTTTATGTCATTTTTCAAAATGTCATTTTTTGTGTCATAAAAAATGATGGTGTGTGGGCAAAACTACGTAAAAAATGACATTTTAAACTCGCACATGCCCAGAAGCAAGTTAGGAGACGGGAGGTAAAACTACCATTCATAATGGAGTAAGCACATTCATCACGCTGTAACAGACAAAAAAGCAGGAATCGTCTTTTACTAACAAGTAACCAGCTAATAGCAGCCTCAAGGCAAATAGAACTTCCCCTTTAAAGTGCCATCACTTTGTTCATCATTTTCCAAAAATGATGGTGTGTACGCAACGTCATTTTTAAAAATGAAGTTTGAAAAATGTCATTTTTTTTCATGAAGAAAAATGACATTTTTTTTCATCACAAAAAGTGATCGTGTGTACGGGGCATTAAAGCATTCACGGAAATCCTAACTCCGTACATGACGAGGTTCTTTAATAGTGTTTCATACACTTTTTCTTAATTTCCCCCAAAGAGTATCTATAGGTGTTTAACTACAAGAATAAGGAAACTGCAAATGATACAGCATTGTAAAACTGGGCAGCAGCAGGACAATTTTAATGAGCAAGGTTAGGCCCCAATATACTAGAGAAAAGGGGAACAGACAGGGATTTGACTACAATAATTTAATTATTGCACATAATTCAGCACTCAGCAGTGTAAAATTGGCAAGTAACAGGAAAGTATTTAATCAGGGATAATTATCCTAACAGGTATGCCTACTTTCTTTTCTATGAGGATAGCGGGTGCAGTGAATATGAGTGATATTATGTGAGATGGTTTAGATTCACAATGTTCTTGCAGATATATATTTTTTCTTTTATAAGATACTAAAAATATATTGCGCTAACTAGAGTTAAATAAATGAATAGAATCAGGCAGCCAACACAACAAAATGGAAATTTTGTGAAAGTAAGTTGATATAAAGTGTAGCGCCAATAGGGGGCCCTAATCAGAAGGACTCTCCTGTAGGTTCAGTGATTAAACACAGCAAACTTTAGATGTGAATCTTACAAGTGAAGTGACCTATGTCTGCAATCAAGCAAGGCCAAAAACGAAAGGACTCTCCTGTAGGTTCAGGAATTAAACACAGCAAAACTTAAATGTGAATCTATAAATGAAAATGACCTACATCTACAATCAAGCAGATGAGATCTTGATAGGGGGCCCTAATCAAAGGGACTCTCCTATAAGTTCAGTGATTAGACTCCACAAGACCTAAGTGTGAATCCACAGGTGGAATCACTTACATCTATAATCAAGCAGATGAGATCTAAAGAGGGAAGGGGCTATTCGAACCACTCCCCCTTTTTTTGGTGGTCACTAATTAAAATAAAATATATAACAAAAATAAGTAAATATATATATGCAATAAATGGGTATATAAACCCATTTAAGAAAACACACAGAGTGAAAAAATGCCAGTGTGGTCACTTGCAGTGTAGGACCCAATGGATCTATATAGACGTTTCAAGCCTATTAGAAAGGGCGCTATAAAAGGTCAGTGACCGTGCAATCAAATAACAATACTTCATAAAGTGACCATACAATCAATAACAATAAATGTTGGTTCAGAAAATGAAAACATATATATCCTAATGTCCACTGTGATTGAATAAAGGCAATCAGTCAAATGAATAACAGTCCATACACCCAAACGGTGTAACGAATGTATTCTTCTTCTGGGATGCTCAGATGGCATAAGAGATCCAAGATACAATCCTCAAACAGAGAAGATATAAATAGGTACCCTCACCGGATCAGGTGGACCCTCTACTCACCATACGGTGGGGGGTCTTCAGGGCTTGTAAAGGCCGATTGCCTAATCATGTATCCAGACAGTGGTGCCAGGTGGAGATGATATCCGGAGAATCCAGGGATGACTTTTGATGGTAAAATGACTCCGTGATGGTATACATTCACTCCCAGGCATAGGAGGGGAAAAGAGAAGAAAAGCGACTCCTCATAGTGTAAAACCACCAATTTAATAGAATAAAAATAAATAAAATTCCACTACATCACACATGTGACAGGGATCACTTAAAACATAAATGTAAAACCACACGTGAAAAGAAAAAACTTGTATCTAGTAGCAACAACTCTCCCCCTATGATGGGTGGACAGAGGTATTCCCAAAGGGGAAAAAAAATGCAGTAAAGACTTGCTAAGTCATCTGAGGATCCCAGAAGAAGAATACATTTGTTACACCGTTTGGGTGTATGGACTGTTATTCATTTGACTGATTGCCTTTATTCAATCACAGTGGACATTAGGATATATATGTTTTCATTTTCTGATCCATCATTTATTGTTATTGATTGTATGGTCACTTTATGAAGTATTGTTATTTGATTGCACGGTCACGGACCTTTTATAGCACCCTTTCTAATAGGCTTGAAACGTCTATATAGATCCATTGGGTCCTACACTGCAAGTGACCACACTGGCATTTTTTCACTCTGTGTGTTTTCTTAAATGGGTTTATATACCCATTTAGTGCATATATATATTTACTTCTTTTTGTTATATATTTTATTTTAATTAGTGACCACCAAAAAAAGGGGGAGTGGTTCGAATAGCCCCTTCCCTCTTTAGATCTCATCTGCTTGATCAGGGATGGACTGGCCATTGGGACTACAGGGAGTTTCCCGGTGGGCCGATGGCTCAGTGGGCCGGCTTCACTCACAGCGGACCGCCTCCCTACCTCTGCTCCTCTGTCTTTCCCTTCCCGCAGCACTCACCTCCTCTCCCTCCCCAGGATAAAATAATAAAAGTAGTAGTTGAAGAGGTGAAAAGGGTAATAGGTAGTAGGTTCAGGTGTATAACTTTGTGTGGAAACACTCCTGCTTCCAGCAATGTAGCTTTCGTCGCCACTCTAGCCAGAGTGGGTATTGTGCACCTGGATAGGCCTCTCTCACCAGCCTAGCAGCCAGGATGTCACACGGAAACTTTAGCAAAGTCTCTGCTTCAGACCTTCCTAAAGGTGGAGATGTATTTGGTCCAGAATCCTTCTCAGCACAGAATTAAGCACCTGGATCTCTCTTGAATAAACTTGTGAACTCAGAACTCCCCGCAGCGCTCACCTGGAGGGAACAGAGAAGCAGGGGAGGAGCACAGGGGACGGGACAGACAGCTATGGACTGGGAGTTTCTCACTTCTGCCTAATCTTGTCCCATAAGGGGGGCACGGAACTGATTCTTTGCCCCTGGTGAAATAATGTCTAGCTTCCCCACTGGTACTGCCTATAAGAGTACCAGTCCAGTACCAGCCGTTCTACGCTAATAAAGTAGAACGGCTAGTGGCTAGTGAAGGAGGAGAGGGGGCTTAGGTGGCTGGGGGTGGGTGGTGGGGGAGTTGTCCGGCCGTCAAGTGAGAGACCTGCCAATGTGGGCCAGTCTGTATGAATTCCAGGGCCAAATTTTTGTCCCAGTCCAGCCCTGTGCTTGATTATAGATGTAAGTGATTCCACCTGTGGATTCACATTTAGGTCTTGTGGAGTCTAATCACTGAACTTATAGGAGAGTCCCTTTGATTAGGGCCCCCTATCAAGATCTCATCTGTTTGATTGTAGATGTAGGTCATTTTCATTTATAGATTCACATTTAAGTTTTGCTGTGTTTAATTCCTGAACCTACAGGAGAGTCCTTTCGTTTTGGGCCTTGCTTGATTGCAGACATAGGTCACTTCACTTGTAAGATTCACATCTAAAGTTTGCTGTGTTTAATCACTGAACCTACAGGAGAGTCCTTCTGATTAGGGCCCCCTATTGGTGCTACACTTTATATCCACTTTTATAAGATACAACTTTTTATAGTGACAGGGCTGGCTTATCCAAATGCCCACTTATTGATCCTAAGGCCTCGTACACACGACCGAGGAACTGGTCATAAAAGACACATCGTTTTCCTCGACAAGTTCCTTGTTAGGCTTGTCGAGAAACTTGTCGACAAGCTGTCTTTGCGTACACACTGTCAAGACCAAATATCCTCGTTCTCAAACGCGGTGACTTTAATACATACGACGGCAGGGGAAGTTCAATTTCACTGGCGCCACCCTTGGGGCTGCTTTTGCTAATCTCATGTTACTGCGTGTTAGGTAAAAGTTTGGTGACGCTACTTTTACCGAAGGTGCGCTCCCGTCTCATACATTATTTTGAGCATGCGCGGGTTTCTAAGCATACACACCAACGTGTTTCTCATCGAAAACCAGCCCGATGAGGAACACAACGAGGAAATTGAGACTCCTGACGAGGAAAAAGAGAACTTGTTCTCTTTTTTCCTCGTCGAGCTCTACGTCAGTTTTCTCGATGAAAAGCATACACATGACCGTTTTCCTTGGCAAAAAAGCTCTGCCACCAAGTTTCTTGATGGATTCTGTCGAGTAAAATGGTCGTGTGTATGAGGCCTTATACAGCTGACCATACACTAAGCTGAATTTTGGTCGGTTTCTGATGAACCACCTGCAGATTTGTCTATCCATGATGTTTAGTGTGGATGGAGGAATCTGTTATATATTTTTTTACATTCAGTCTGCAGTCTAAATGAAAAAAAAATCTATAGGTGTATGGCTTTTTCAGCCTTCAAGCCGTATGCCCTGTACACACGATCACTTTTTGTGATGAAAAAAAATGTAATTTTTTGTCATGAAAAAAAAACGACATTTTTCAAACTTCATTTTCAAAAATGACGTTGCGTACACACCATCATTTTTGGAAAATGATGAACAAAGTGACGGCACTCTGAGGCTGCTTTTAGCTGGTTACTTGTTAGTAAAAGACGATTCCTGCTTTTTTGTCTGTTACAGCGTGATGAATGTGCTTACTCCATTATGAATGGTAGTTTTACCTCCCGTCTCCTAACTTGCTTCTGGGCATGTGCGGGTTTAAAACTTCATTTTTTACGTAGTTTTGCCCACACACGATCATTTTTTATGACACGAAAAATGACATTTCGAAAAATGACATAAAAAATTCGAGCATGTTTGAATTTTTTTTTGGTCATTTTTCAGAAGACATAAAATGACATTTTGGCCACACACCATCATTTTAAATGACATTTTAAAAAATGTCATTTTTTTTCATCACAAAAATTGATCGTGTGTACGGGGCATTAGGTTTCGTACACACGACTGGGTTTCTCAGCAAAAACCAGCAAGAAAACTGATTCTTGACGGGATTTCCGTTCGTTTGTACAAGGCATTCGGGTTTCTCGTCAGGAAATCTGGCCAGAATCTTGACGAGAAAAAAAGAGAACCTGCTCTCTTTTTTCTCATCGAGATTCTTGTCGGCCTGTTTCCCGACGAGAAACCCGAGCGTGTGTATACTTACCTGTCGCCGTGGAAACCCACGCATGCTCGAAATAACTTTGACGCATGCGCGGAAGCTTCCACGGCATAGGTAGGGTGAAGCAAGATGACGGCGACGGCATCGAATGTGACAAGCGCATGCTCGTCATATGCAATGACATCACTGCGTTCTTTCCTTTTAAGAGAACCGCGGTTCTTTTGAAATGACAGTCAGTACACTCCGGCTGCAATTTTTCCTTGCCAAGAATCTCGTCAGGGAAAACAACGGGTTTTTCCTGACGAGATTCTCGGACGTCTGTACAAGGCCTCCGTTCAAAGACTATGCAATGCATTAAGGGTTCAAAGAAAATTTTGTGCGAATCTGCAAATAAATTCACCATATCTTCAGATTCAAAATTCATCTTGAATCATAGCAGCAATCCTGGATGTCATCCCTAATAAGTAGTGAAAATGCTGCACAGTGAAATATATAAATAATACAATTATAGATCTGTTAAATAAATATTGGTACTTTAAGTTCTTATAAAATGTTGGTATTAATTTTTTTGTGACTGTAGGTCTTTCGTAGCAATTCTGCAGAAACATTTTCATATACCCATAATAATAATAATAATAATAATAATAATAATAATAATAATAATAATAATACAAAATAGCTAAATGTCAAAATGTTTTGTCATGAAAAAAATGAAAACAGCATTCAAAGTTTAGATTGCATACCCACATAAATTATGTCCAATGTAGAGTTATGTTGTATTTGTATTCTGTTTTAGATTTAAGTTAATAAAAAAATAAGTTATACACTTGAAAGTTATTACAGATATGTTTTTTGACTATTGGAGAATGCAGTTTAACAAATTCCATTAACTTCTCAAACAAAGACATCCATGTTATTTGCCGGAGTTCCTGCTATTAGTCATTGTTACTCTATATACCTCTAAGGCAAACAAATTGTATTTAAGTAATTTACTAGTAATTGCAGATCTTTTTTTTCCTTCAGTCTTATACCTACATGACTATCTGAAGAAGCACGTCCCCATGTTGGCAGTAATTATAGTTGACTCTATGTGATCTTATACTCAGAACCGTGGAAAGCAAATTATGCATAATTTGAGTGCACTGATTGCTACAAACACAACCATATGAACCATTTGTGAAATGTTGCCTAGGGCCTGAAATATTTCACTTTTTAAGTCTCCAGCTAAATAACTCGTTTTTCTTTTGACTTTTGTAAATAATTCTGCCTATCCTTGGTCAAACCCATACCAGCTACACTTTCACTGTAATGGCATGTGCTGTTTAAAGGTAAGTAGAACTAGTAAACTTTGCAAAAAAACATTTAGTCTGTAGACATTGTTCATACTTACAAATAAAATCAATTAGCACTATACGCGTACATTTTTATTTCACAAGTATTTAAGGCGAGCCCCAGTGAATCACTCCATGCTCTACACTACCACTTACCTTTCACAGCAGCCAATTAATAACTTGCAGAAACTTGCTTAATTAGGCATTATACAATTCATTATACAGTGCGGAAAATAAGTATTTGAACACCCTGCTATTTTGCAAGTTCTCCCACTTGGAAATCATGGAGGGGTCTGAAATTGTTATCGTAGGTGCATGTCCACTGTGAGAGACATAATCAAAAAAAAAAAATCCAGAAATCACAATGTATGATTTTTTTAACTATTTATTTGTATGATACAGCTGCAAAGAAGTATTTGAACACCTGTCTATCAGCTAGAATTCTGACCCTCAAAGACCTGTTAGTCTGCCTTTAAAATGTCCACCTCCACTCCATTTATTATCCTAAATTAGATGCACCTGTTTGAGGTCATTAGCTGCATAAAGACACCTGTCCACCCCATACAATCAGTAAGAATCCAACTACTAACATGGCCAAGACCAAAGAGCTGTCCAAAGACACTAGAGACAAAATTGTACACCTCCACAAGAATGGAGAGGGCTACGGGGAAATTGCCAAGCAGCTTGGTGAAAAAAGGTCCACTGTTGGAGCAATCATTAGAAAATGGAAGAAGCTAAACATGACTGTCAATCTCCCTCGGACTGGGGCTCCATGCAAAATCTCACCTCGTGGGGTCTCAATGATCCTAAGAAAGGTGAGAAATCAGCCCAGGACTACACGGAAGGAGCTGGTCAATGACCTGAAAAGAGCTGGGACCACCGTTTCCAAGGTTACTGTTGGTAATACACTAAGACGTCATGGTTTGAAATCATGCATGGCACGGAAGGTTCCCCTGCTTAAACCAGCACATGTCAAGGCCCGTCTTAAGTTTGCCAATGACCATTTGGATGATCCAGAGGAGTCATGGGAGAAAGTCATGTGGTCAGATGAGACCAAAATAGAACTTTTTGGTCATAATTCCACTAACCGTGTTTGGAGGAAGAAGAATGATGAGTACCATCCCAAGAACACCATACCTACTGTGAAGCATGGGGGTGGTAGCATCATGCTTTGGGGGTGTTTTTCTGCACATGGGACAGGGCGACTGCACTGTATTAAGGAGAGGATGACCAGGGCCATGTATTGCGAGATTTTGGGCAACAACCTCCTTCCCTCAGTTAGAGCTTTGAAGATGGGTGGAGGCTGGGTCTTCCAACATGACAATGACCCGAAGCACACAGCCAGGATAACCAAGGAGTGGCTCTGTAAGAAGCATATCAAGGTTCTGGCGTGGCCTAGCCAGTCTCCAGACCTAAACCCAATAGAGAATCTTTGGAGGGAGCTCAAACTCTGTGTTTCTCAGCGACAGCCCAGAAACCTGACTGATCTAGAGAAGATCTGTGTGGAGGAGTGGGCCAAAATCCCTCCTCCAGTGTGTGCAAACCTGGTGAAAAACTACCAGAAACGTTTGACCTCTGTAATTGCAAACAAAGGCTACTGTACCAAATATTAACATTGATTTTCTCAGGTGTTCAAATACTTCTTTGCAGCTGTATCATACAAATAAATAGTTAAAAAAATCATACATTGTGATTTCTGGAATTTTTTTTTTTATTATGTCTCTCACAGTGGACATGCACCTACGATGACAATTTCAGACCCCTCCATGATTTCCAAGTGGGAGAACTTGCAAAATAGCAGGGTGTTCAAATACTTATTTTCTGCACTGTACATTGAATCTTTAAACATAGGCACTTATTTTTAATGTTTTACATAGCTATACCTACAAAAGGGACCAATCTGAAGTGATTTATCAAGACTTAATTTTCTGACTAAAGTTCCACTTTAGGTTACACAGCTCAATGGATACCTCCATCCATGCTACAGAGCATGGATTTCCCAATGCAGCTATTGTATTTTGACAGCCAGGCCCGATAGCAGCACCTGCATCTGATTGGATGCACACACTGTGCTGCTGACAGTTGTCTCCCTGGCTCTTTCAAATTGAATGTAGAGGCAACACACAGAGCCACTTACTGAATGAATTTCAACTGGTTCATCACTTGGCCTACTTAAAACCCTAAACTTGTAGCAAGCGCAAGGGTAATCTACTGTTAGATCATAGAATTCACACAACTCTTCACACCTCCACCAAACCCCAAGTGAATCACCTCATCTAATGGCTACACACTATTGTTTTTTTTATTGTTAGGCTCCTTTAACACTGGGGCACGGGCTGAAGAGGTTAAAGGGGTTGAAGAGGTAAGGGGTCAGCCTGTCAATGCTCAGACCATACTCCACACACTGCATCAAATTGGTCTGCATGGCTGTAATTCCAGAAGGAAGCCTCTTATAAAGATGATGCACAATAAAGCCCCAAAAAGTTTGCTGAAGACAAGCAGACTAAGGGCATGGTTATTGGAACCATGTCCTGTGGTCTGATGAGACCAAGATAAACTTATTTGGCTCAGATAATGTCAAGTGTGTGTGATGGCAATCAGGTGAGGAGTACAAATACAAGTGCATCTTGCCTACAGTCAAGCATGGTGGTGGGAGTGTCATGGTCTGGGGCTGCATGAGTACTGCCGACACTGGGGAGCTACAGTTCATTGAGGGAACCATAAATGCCAACATGTACTGTGACATACTGAAGCAGAGCAATATCCCCCTGCTTTCGGAGACTGGGACGCAGGGCAGTATTTTAACATGATAACGACCCCAAACACACCTCCAAGACGACCACTGCCCTGCTAAAGAAGCTGAGGGTAAAGGTGATGGACTGGTGAAGCATGTCTCCAAACCTAAACCCTATGTAGCATCTGTGGGGCATCCTTAAATGGAATGTGGAGGAGGGAGCGCAAGATATCTAACATCCACCAGCTCCATGATGTCAACATGGAGGAGTGGAAGAGGACTCCAGTGAAGCTCTGGTGAACTCCATGCCCAAGAGGGTTAAGGCAGTGTTAGAAAATAATGGTGGCCACACAAAATATTAACACTATGGGACCAATTTGGACATTTTCACTTAGAGGTGTACTCACTTTTGTTGCCAGCGGTTTAGACATTAATGGCTGTGTGTTGAGTTGTTTTGAGGGGACAGTAAATTTACACTGTTATACAAGCTGTACACTCACTACTTTACATTGTAGCAAAGTGTAATTTCTTCAGTGTTGTCACATGAAAAGATATTAAAAAATATATACAAGTACAAGGTTACTTCCAAGTACCGGTGCTATTGAAATTTAGAGTTTAATCAGAGTGTAAGTGACTCTGATTCCAATTTCAATCATTTAATTAGGGTCTGTGTTTCAGCTTGGCTGTGCTGTGGACCCATTCTGTTGTACTGGGGTGTTTTCCCACCCCGGTGTAGTAGGTGGCAGCAGTGAAGTTGAGGTTTGGGTGTCCTTTCCCAGCGGCCAATCAGGAGGCTTGGGCCTCGCTGGGCATGATGGGAGAGGGTACTTATGGAACAGACGCCATGTTGGCGGGGTTCTTTATCCAGTGTGGCACCCACCTTTAGGGTGACCACATCACCACGCCCAGCGTTATGGCCTACCTGGCCGGGGCGTGTGTGCCACGCGGTGTTCCTGTTTTCGGGGCCATGTTGGTCCGGAACATTCAAGCAGGAAGGGGACTCAGTAGTCGACTGGGTTCCCACTTTTGCAGATCCCAAGCAAGTGTAGCTGTTCGGTGGGGAGTCCATCTGGAAGTCCAATAGGATTCCGACGAACCACCGGGGATCAAGGTAACCGGACGGATTGACTCCTCTTTCAGTCAGTACCTGGGCGACGTTAAGAAGAAGATCCAGGCGTAACTTTACTGAGGAGGGTTACCTCCGTATCTACAATCAGAGAGGGCCTGTGGCAGAGGCGTTCCCTGACATTCATTCGGGAGAGTCTGTGGCAGAGACTTTGTCCTGAAAAGGTTTGAGTGATACTTTGGCTGATAGGTCAGTGAGAGAGGCCTATCCGGGTACGCTAATCCCACTCAGAAAGGAGTGGTGTGGAAAGTGTTACGTACAGGAGCAGGACTGCTCCAAATACTACTACTACGCCTGAATCTGTTGTTCTCCTTTCAACCTTCATCTGTCCTTTTCATCACCTGTTCACTGTTTTTACCCGGCTGGGTAATAAAGAGCACATAAAAAGAAATTTCTTTGCGGACATTCCTTTTCTACTGATGCATGCACCATTCACCCCTACACATTTGGAAGAAGCCATGAGGTAAATCCGCCATCCCATCAATTCTCAGCAGCTCCTTCGGGGGTACCGCTAAATTTCAAGCCCTGAGCTACTGGCCAGGCCTCAAGAGTTACTCGCCACCATTTGCCCCACCTAACAGCCCATTCATACACTGCCCCGTGCCTAATTGCGCCCCTAAACACGCCCTTGTAGATTATCTCATGGAATGACACTGTTAAATGTTTTATGTAGAATCAAGTTACACAATTAAATATTACTAACAACTTTAACAAAATGGGACAGGGCACTGGGGGCAGATCAGAGGGACAGGACACTGGGGGCAGACCAGAGGGAAAGGGCACTGGGGGCAGACCAGAGGGACAGGGCACTAGAACCGGGTCTCTTCCCCATTCTTTTGCAACTCGCATCAATCCTCTCTCTCTCTCTCTCTCTCTCTCTCCCCCTCTCCTATTCATCTCATCATCAGGAGCCCCTGTGTGCGGCTTCACGCTTGCATGTCCTCACTTCCCCCTTTTATCCAGGCTGGCAGTGAGGAGAGGATCTGCAGCACAGCAGGAGGGAGTACAATCCAGTGCCGAGATCCACACAACTGCACAGCCATTGACACCATAGCACATGGCACACTGACACCGCACAGCACACATTGAGACCAGTCTGCTTGCAGTGCTCAGGCTAAACTGCTGCACAGTTACATAGAGCACAAGGAGAAGAAAACTGCACAAACTGGAAGGCTGTCGCTCTCATGTCAGGGCAACTTTCAGTGAGCGCTGCACTGCCTACCTGGAACACCCGGAGTGATCATGTTCGCAATCCTCCACCTCACTCATTACTTCCGGCTCCCTGCTCTCCAGCTACATTGGTCAGGGGGAGGGGGGCAGGCTCAGAGAGATCATACTGTTAGGTCCCATGGCTTAATGAGAATTGTAAGGAGAGCACCTGTGTACTGCTCTGCCTGTGCGCGGCTCACCAGACTACTTTTCCCGAGCATGCACGTTTCCTCTTCGGCCACCAATCGCATCGGGGCTACAAGTGTAGGTACAGATTGGAGGGAGATTGGTCATGCAGCCCTGTCATCACTCGCCCCCAGCTGAAATCCACTCGCCAAATGCTAGCAGGCGAGTGGAAATTTTGAGGGCTGATATATATATATATATATATATATATATTATACAGTATGACCAAAAATAGAAGCAAAAATCTAGTGATATCAAAGACCTATTAACCGATTGTGGACCAGCCGCTGCGCGAACTGTCGGTCGCTTTAAGCGGGGCTAGCAGGCACGTGCACGCCCTCTGCATTACGGGAGAGCTGATGCTTGTGACTGGCCACAAGCGATCTCCGGCCATAGAGGCAGAACAGGGACGTGTGTAAACAAACACATCTCTGATCTGGGAGCTGAGGAAAGACAGATAGCTAGGAACCACGATCTGTAATTTCCTCTAGGTCAGTCCCATCCCCCTTCAGTTAGAACACACATTAGGGAACACAATTAACCCCTTGATCACCCTCTAGTGTTCTTTTTTTTCACCCCCTAGTGTTAACCCCTTCCCTGTCAGTGACATTTTTGCAGTAATCAGTGCATTGATCGCTGAATAAATGCCAATGGTCCCAAAAATGTGTCTGATGTGTCTGCCATAATGTCGCAGTCCCGATAAAAATTGCAGATCGCCGCCATTACTAGTAAAAAAAATAATAATAATAAAAATGCTAGAAATCTATCCCCTATTTTTTAGACGCTTTAACTTTTGCGCAAATCAATCAATATACGCTTATTGCAATTTTTATTACCAAAAATATGTAGAAGTATACATATCAGCCTAAACTGAGAAAAAAAAAATCACTTTTATAAAAAAAAAATTTTTTTTGTTTATAGCGCAAAAAATAAAAATTGAAGAGATGATCAAATACCATCGAAAGAAAGCTCTATTTGTGGGAAAAAAAGGACGTCAATTTTGTTTTGGTACAGCGTTGCGCGACCGTGCAATTGTCAGTTAAATCGACGCAGTGTCGAATCGCAAAAAAATGGCCCGGTCATTGAGCAGCCAATTCTTCCGGGGCTGAAGTGGTTAAGAAGTACATTCATTATTTTCCTTAAGAACAGATTCAGTCCTTGGTGGAATGCTGATTTACAAGTTCTGAATTGTATAGGGTTTTGCACTATTCTCGAAGAAGAAAACATTTAAATCTGCACGGTATGCTGCTTTCTGGAGCTTTCTATAATGGTTCAATATAACCACACAAATTATGGTAAAAAAGAACTAAATTAATCAAAAAGCAATTCCCTATTGCAACTAAAAGCCAAATGCTCATCTAGAACTGTTGATGTATAGTGCAAATGTATCCTAACATTATAGAGCCATGTATTCCAAGCTGCATACAGCGGTATCAGTTTTTTTTGTCATTATCACCTATCACTGTAGGTTTATTACCTGTAAGGTAAAGCCATAATGTGCTAGTATGCATTGAATTCCATCTTCACACGTCTTGCTTCCAGGTTCGCGGACTCCGGAGACGCGATGATGTCACTCCCATGCGTGCGCACGGGAGCTGGCATTAGCGGCCCAGGGCTCCGAATGTATGGCACAGGTAACTGTTACTTCAGAGCGCATGCACCAGTGATGTCACTGGCTGCATGTACAGTAAATATCTCCTAAACAGTGCAAACTTAGGAGATATTTACACTACCTATAGATAAGCCTTAATATAGGCTTACCTATAGGTAAAAATCAGGAAGTTAACTTCCACTTGAATGCCCTATACAAATACTGCTGGGTACATCAAGACAGTCTCTAGAGGAGATAAACACTCCTGCTTTTGAATTGGCTGCTTTAAGCCCCATACACATTGGGTCGAATTTCAGTAGACAATGGCCGCTTAAAAAAAAAATGTCTGACATTTTGCCCGTGTGTATGTCAGATGTGCATGCTGGAAACCCAGAATCCGACCAACTCCCGATCATCGCTCTCAGCCGCTGTCAGAACACAGCAAGCTTGCATGGTTAGTTCAACGGCTCTGACCGATGCTGACAGTTTTTTTTTCACTCAACCCGCGGGGGTTGAGCGAAAAAACCTGAATAGTGTGTATCTGGCTTAAGTAACTACAAATCTTTCTGCCAGTACTTTACAGCTGCTCATCTCTGTGCTGCTTGAACTGACCCATGCCTGTGTTACAACTCTACGTTCTGCTTTGACCTGAGCTTGCTTTAAAGCAGGGGTCTCCAAACTGCGGCCTGAGGGCCACATGTGGCCTTTGCTAGCCTTTATCCGGCCCTTGGGGCACAATTCCTCCCACTGATATGAGGCTATATTCCTCCCACTGACCCCAACAATGGGGCACTATATCATCAACGATACCAATGATGGGATACTATTCCTCCTACTAATAGGGGAATACTCCTCCTCCTATTGACCACTAGGGATGAGCCGAACACCCCCGCGTTCGGTTCGCACCAGAACCTTCGAATGGACCGAATGTTCGCGCAAACATTTAGAACCCCATTGACGTCAATGGGACTCGAACGTTCGAATTCAAAAGTACTCATTTTATTGCCCCATATGCAAGTTATTGTCGGAAAACTTCTTTGAGAACCCGGGTCTTGCCCCAGGGAACATGTATCAATGGAAAAAAGTTTTAAAAATGGTCGTTTTTTTCTGGAGCAGTGATTTTAATGATGCAGCATCATTAAAAACGCTGCTCCAGAAAAAATGACCATTAAAAAAAAAAAAAATTCCATTGATACATGTTCCCTTGGGCAAGACCTGGGTTCTCAAAGACGTTTTCGCAGGCATACTATATACACCCAGCAGGTATGATATTTAAAGGATTTTTTTATTTTTTATTATTTAAGCATCATGATGCTTAAATAATAATAATAAAAAAAAATGAAAAATTCCTTTAAATATTGAACCTGCTAGGTGTCTATAGTATGCCTGTGTAGCTTTATGGTGCACACTGCAGAGGACACAGGCAATACACCACGTGAGAATACTGCAGCTAGCACAATCAACTACCTGCCAGTAAATTAGAAAGAACTGATCTAGCTAAACTATACAGTGTATAAATATATATACAACACCTGGGATGTATATATATCCTCTACACAATGTAACATTAACTGACTTACCTGCCTGCCTGCCTGCTCTATCTACCTAGAAAAAATGACACTCTCTCTCTCTCTGACTGATCTCTAACCAGTGCCGGAACACACTACACAAGGCCGACCTGCAGACGGCCTTTTATAGTGTGGGGCGTGTACTAATCCCCCCGAGCCATAATTGGCCAAAGCCACCCTGACTTTGGCCAATTACGGCTCTCTGTACTGACAGCGCTGTGATTGGCCAAGCATGCGGGTCATATTGCATGCTTGGCCAATCATCAGCGTGCAATGCCGCAGTGAATTATGGGCCATGGCTCGTCACTCGAAATTGGCGTGAACGACCTGTTTTGTTCGTATTTTAACGAACACACGTTCGACTCAAACACGAAGCTCATCCCTATTGACCACCAACCCTGAGGCCATGTTTGTTCTCACTGATGCCGGGCCTGTGATATTTTTTTCCCCTGCTGGCCACAATCCGTCCCTCCTAAAGTCTGAAGGGCAATAAAATGGCTTTTTGTTTGAAAAGTTTGGAGACCCCTGCTTTAAAGCATGCAAACTTCACAACAAGAATAATGCAACTCTTTTTTGCCTTAAATTTCACTTGGTAATTCTACAAATAACACACTTCCTGTCTATTTGTGGCTACCCTAATTTCTCCACTGTATCTATGGGAGGAGATGTGGTTGTCACAAAGGCTGAACTTCAAATATGTCTGCCTTTATTCATCTCCTTTAAATGTTGTATAGATGTGATTAGAGTAGACACAAGAATAATATTTGTATTTTCATTTCTGTCCAGGAAGAAAGTGACAAGGCCACTGCATTTCTAGCAAGATCAGTAGGCATTTTCTATATTTGCTAATATTAGCTAATATATTCGATAATATTCTTGTATGTAGCCAACATACATGTAGCCAACACATTTAAGGACTAGTAATTTTCAATTTGTTACATTTTTGTTTTTTGGTTTGCATATGTTTTTAGCCTACAGTTTTAGCTCATTATCCATTCTTCTCCTCAGTAATCCATCTTCGCTTTAACATTAGGGATGGGTGGATCTGCTCAGGTTAGAGAATTGGTCGAATCCTGTTTCAAATTCATGAAATTCATGAATCCTGAACTATTATGAAATACCTATTAATATATGGGAGGTGTATTTTGATACTGAGGCAGGAGAAGATAGGGTAGGAGTAGATTTACCCTCCTAAGCATGGCCACAACACTCTGTTACCGGATTAACTTGGTGTATCCCAAGCCTCTGAAAACCCCTTTGTGAGAGTTCCCTCCCTGTCAGTAGAGACCACCAATGTTTCAGCAGATGCAGATACGGGAGGATATTTGGAAAATAGGGATTAAGGAGGATGAGTATAAACCTTTTGCTGCTAACTTGTCTGTTTAAGATGCTGCTTTCAACAAACTCTGTGGTGAAAAGTCATGATTTTACTCATGCATGTGGAACCTAAATTGCTGGTACTTTTACCACAGCTGATATGCTGTTGGTAGAGGCTTAAGACCATAATAGTGCTATTGGCACTGGGTAAAAGACACACACTTCGGAGCTCTAACCCTGGGCATAGCAGTGGCCTGTGTCTGTGGGACAGGCAAGTTAGGATAGCTGTTACTTTCAGTTCTTTCAGTCAAACTGGCCCCGGAAATTCCTGACTCTTACTGACTCATGCTTAATGTCCACTAATGTCCGCTATTTTTCCTGATTCCTAAAATCTGAATTGAGGAAGGCTCACACATGACAGGGCTTATCCTCTTGCTCCAAGTCAGTGATCAAATAGTTTCACTGACTTCTCAGTGCCAGTTTGCTGGGTGATGGTGGGTGATGGTGGGATTAGCAGGAGAGGAGGTGGAGAAAGAAAAAGACGCATTAGCAGCAGTTGAAGACAACCGACTGCTCTTTGCCTAGGAGGAAAAAGAAAGGCTTTGTCAGTCACTCAACTACCTCCTGCATGTGCTATGAGCTGTAAGACACATTCACTGAGATAGAAAAGGTGAGCTCTGTCTCTAGAAGGTGCAGCCCAACAGCTGCTTTATTCTGTAGAATCTGATTACCTGCTACAACCTCCACATGCAGAACCTCGGTCTCCCAATTTAGTCTTGCCCAACATTTATTTTTAAAGGGAATTGCCTAAATTCAATAGCAGCTAAGGCAATAGGGTATGTAAATATGTGGGGATTTAATGCAAAGGTATGTAGTGACGTGCTGCAAACAAAGGGTGGCGTTGTACTGCAGACCCTGAAATTGAAAATAAAGGTCCTACAAAATAAAATACATCTCCTCCTTTAAAGAGTAAAACGTCAACCCTTTTTTAACCTAGCAAAAAAAAAAAAACAGGATACGTGTAAAAAAAATGGGTCTGAATGGGAAAACAAATTACAGTGTGTGGTTGACTTAAAGCGGAGGTGCAGCCGCAATTTAAAAAAAAAAAAAGCCAGCAGCTACAAACCCTGTAGCTGCTGACTTTTAATAAGGAAACTTACCTGTCCTAGGCGCCCGCAACGTCACCCCCCAGAGGCCAACCCCTCGATTGTGGCAGGTCCCAGCGTCGCCATCCTCACTAAGGGTAACAGGCAGTGGAGCCTTGCGGCTTCACTGCCCGTTTCCTACTGCGCATGCGTGATTTGCGCGACTCTTTATGAATGGGCGGCTGTTCTCTGGGATACACACAGTTCCTAGAAGACAGCGCACCCCATTACCCAGAAGACAACACAAGGAGGACAACCAGCCGCAGACTAGGAAGAGGCAGATTAGGAAGATCGCCTAGCAACCACCGTTTCTGGTAAGTAAAACATATTTTTTTTTAGCATTTTGTATTTAATTGTTATGTAATTTTATTTTAGGGTAAACCTCTCCCAGTCTACTCTCTCTGAACTACTTGCTGCTATTTATAGTGAAGTGGCTGCCACATAACAAAGGCCCCTATTGCTCTATTGTTGGCGACTGTAACCCTGTTTGATGAAGAAAAATGAATTAAATAATTAATTTGAACCACGCTCTTTCTCAAGTTGAAAAAACGTGAAATATTTAAAGTGCAGGTGAAAAAAAGAGCATCAAACAGTGTCAGCAAACATGATTATAAAGTATACATAATGTGTAAAGAATATATATATATAAAGTCCATCCGACAACATCTAATAAGTGTCCAATAGAAGTAAATAATACATTTTATAAAGTGAATGTGAATCTTCCTGATCCTGGTGAACAATATGGAGTGACTGTAGATCTTCCACTACTATCACCTGCCACACATCCTACTCACCAAACTTCCATGACACCCATAAAGCCCCCTACACACGATCTGGCTTCTGCCTGGCCAAACTCACATCGGAATTCCGATGGAATTCCATCGCAGTAAAAGAGTACATGTTCTCTATCTAAACTTCGACAGGATTCCTTGGAAAAAAGTCAGATGGGGCATACACATGGTTGGAATTTCCAATGGAAAAAGTCAGTCTGACTTTTTCCATCGGAAATTCTGATCGTGCGTACAGGGCTTTACAGGTAGTCAAAGACGCTTGTGGATAATACCAATAAGGAAATTCTCACACCCACAGCACTGATCCGAACAGATGTCCAATCATTAGTGGAAAGATGCAAAGAAAAGATGGTGAAGTATATCACGATTTATTCCAAAAATGTATTAACCTCCCTGGCGGTCTTCCCGTGTGTGGCACGGGGTGAGATTTTTAAGCTACGATCGGTAACCCCGTGCCACACACGGACTTGCCTCGCTGGATGCAGAAAAGAGTTTACTTACCTTTTCTCTGCGATCCAGCGATGAATCCCCGCAGTACACGGCGGCCGGATGTCCGCCTGATGCTGTGTGTACCTCCGATTCCCTTCCCTGCGAGCGTCGCGACGTAGGGGGGGGGGAACGGCGCCAAATTCAAAAATGTAAACAAACACTATACATACAGTACACTGTAATCTTATAGATTACAGTACTGTATGTAAAAAATACACACCCCCCATGTCCCTAGTGGTCTGCCCTGTACACTACATGTCCTTTTATATAATAAAAACTGTTCTTTCTCCCTGCAAACTGTAGATTGCCCATAGCAACCAAAAGTGTCCCTTTATGGCAAAAATTGTGTTAGAGCAGCTAAAAAACAGCGATAATAAATCAGAATCACTTGCAGAATTAAGCGATAGCGATTTGTGGGGAAATTCATCATAAAAAAAAATAATAATGACAGCAAAAATTCTGCAACTGAGCAAATTTCAGTGATTTTGATTTGATTACATTATTGAATAATTTTTACTATAATTATATTATTATTTTTTATAATTTTTTATAATTATTTATTATATTATAATTTTTAATAAGAAAAAAAAAAAATCATACCCGGGATGCCTATTATACTCTTGTTTGGATAGATTTCAGTGAGTTATTCCTAAGAATTACAAGCCTACAGTATAAAACGCCAAATTCCCTTGCAAATAATGGTACCGCTTTCAGCACCTAAAATCTGAAAGAATCATACCGCCAGGGAGGTTAAAAACAAGTCTTCATCATAGCTTGGACATCCATGTGTTGGAAATGCCGTTTGTGCTCCAGCTGGAGATCTTCTTTAATTGTAGGGTAGAGCAGAAAGCCATGACCTGGGAGCATGAAGATACAAAACCCTTATCTTCTTGGTGAGATGTTGAACCTGATATGGAACAGTGCAGCTCAAGGGAGTTCACAGGATACACAATAATACATATTGGCCAGCTCTGCCTCTGCACTTAAAAAATCAAATAAAATAAAAAGGGTGCTTAAAATGTCTATCTATCTATTTTTCAATGTTACAATTTACACAAACTTTCATTGCATTTATAAAAAAAACTTTATATTTAATCATATGTAACCTTTTTTTTTATGAATCAGCATGTTTGTTTGAATGTCTGGACAATTAATAAGGATGATTCGAGAATGTAAATAGTCACTGCATGACATGTAAATCATAATTAAATTATTTTAAACAATTTAATTGAGGTAAAATTAAGGGGCCGTGAGGCTCACGGTTGGCTTTTTCAGTACAGCTGTGAGCAATATGTTCCAGTGACTGAGCTTGACTCCCTGACAGCAATTAAAATGTTTAGACTATAATAATCTTGTCTGCTTTTTAATGTAGAAACTAAAGTAAAATATGATAGTAAACTGTCATGAAAAATCTTGAATATAACTCTTGAACTTTATAATGCAAAATACAAAATAATATCTGTACAGACTAGGCTTTGCAAAATTATTTGTTATTTGACTTGCCTTGACTATTGACTAGGGAAACAGGTTCAAGGAGCAGCCCCAGGGCCTAAAATGTATAAATATATAATGATTGTATTTTTTTTTATTAGTTTCTCTCTTGGCCACTTCTGAACATACCTGCTCCAGTAGCCCATTCTAGTTTTTATCAATGTGTCAGGGGTAGAGCTTTCCCAAAAAAGGCATTATCATTCTGATGTATCTATAGCTGGCCATAGACGGATTGAAATTTGTCTGTTGCCTGAATTTCAATCCACTTATACAATAGCTCAGCGGGAGAGATTCCCCCATCAACACTGACTGTGTTAATGGGGGAAATAAAGTGATTTTCTTTTCTTTAACCCGTAGTTGAAGGGGAAAAAAATTACGTGATGTATGGCCTGCATATTTGTCAAACTTAGGAACTAGAATCAACGCTTTTCGTGGGAATGACTGCTTCTTCAGGACCTCTTAGGCCGCATACACACGATCGAACATGTCCGCTGAAACTGGTCCGCAGACCAGTTTCAGCGGACATGTTCGATCGTGTGTACAGCTTTATCAGACCGTTATCCAGCGGACAAAATTTTCCAAACATGCTTAGAAACCTGTCCACTGGAAACCTGTCTGTCGGACATGTTCGATGGTTAGTACATAAAATCATCGGACCAAAATCCCGCGCATGCTCAGAATCAAGTCGACGCATGCTTGGAAGCATTGAACTTCGTTTTTTCATCACGACGTTGTGTTCTACATCACCGCGTTCTGGTCCGAGGGGATTTTGGTCCGATGGTGTGTACGCACATCAGACCAACAGACCACTTCAGCCTGGTCAGATGAAAACGGTCCATCGGACATGTTTCCTCGGACATGTCTGATCGTGTGTACGCGGCCTTAAATGTACATGATCACACAAGTGGATTCTTTTTCGGAGATTTCAATTTATTTACTTTTAATCTTGTAACAACACCACGCAGTATACAGAGATGTACTAGTGGAATATTCAGTGAGGTATAATCTTGCCAGCCCATGGGAGAAAGATCATCCCCAGAGTAGACCTCTTTATACAGAAAGACCCCAGAGTTTCCACATGGTGTGGTAGTATGAGGAGCAAGCATGGCTTTCTCCCATGAGCCTGCAAAATTATACCTCACTGGATATTCCACCAGTACATCTCTGTATACTGTGTGGTCTATTTACAAGATGCATGAAAAGTATATAAATAGAAATCTCTGAAAAAAAATTCAATTGCGTGATCATGTACAATTAAGAGGTAATGAAGAAGCGGTAATTTCCACGAAATCGCGTTGACCCTAGTTCTTCATCTTGACAAACAGCTATACATGTTTGATTGCTTGCATACTTTGATTGCTGGTATGAGTATGCAAGTAATCACAATTTTAATATTTTATTGTTAAAATAAAGATTTTGTACATATTTTTTCTTACATAAGTGTACTTGTGTGATCACTGGAGGGCTATTTAAAATCCTACTTCCTACCTTTTGTTACAATATATTTACTATAGGGAATATACCCTCCACTGGCACATCTTTCCCTTATATATACCCAACAAACGCACAAAGAAAACCTTTTGTGATTTAACTTGTTGAAAGCTTTATCTGCTATTGACAACCATTAGCAAGGCATGCAAACTACCAGGGTTTTCCAACATGCTTGAAAGTCTCAGATAATTTATGAATCTGCTGTCAGATGACAATTAAATTGTGCAATAAAAAGATGAACCCTAAGAAAAAAATATGCAGAAACCATGAGGTACCAACATGAGCATTTATTACCATCACTTCACAAGCTATAAAAATGGTACCTGCACTGCAAGGTCTTACCACTGTGAATGTGGCTGTAAAAAGGAAACAGGGTTTGTACATACTGTATGCAGAATGAAGGACTCCAGAATATTGATTATGAGCAGAGTAAACTGATGATAGGCATGGACATAGCTCAGAGATCCCATTTGGAGACAGATGTGTGTTCCTGTTAGGAGACAGAGGTGCTCTACACAAGAGACAGCAGTCCATACTGAAGGAGAGATTCTATGTCCATAGAATTGGGTGAATCAAAGCAGCTAAGTGAGTCTAAGGCCGCGTACACACGATCAGACCGGTCCGATGAAACTGGTCAGAAGACCAGTTTCATCGGACCAATTTGATGATATGTACGGCCCATTGGACCGTTGTCAGTCGGACCAAAGTTTTAAAACTTGCTTTAAAATCTGTCGGACGGACACCTGTCCGTCGGACAGATTTGATGGTTAGTACACAAAAGCATCGGACCAAAAACCTGCGCATGCTCAGAATCAAGTCGACACATGCTTGGAAGCATTGAACTTTTTTTTTCAGCACGTTGTTGTGTTCTACGTCACCACGTTCTGGCCCGATGGGATTTTGGACTGATGGTGTGTACGCACATCAGACCTTCAGACCACTTCAGCGTGGTCCAATGAAAACAGTCCGTCGGACCAGTCTCATCGAACTGGTCTGATCGTGTGTACGTGGCCTAATAGATTGAGGGAGAGTCTAGGAGACTGGGAGAGACAGGATGACTAGGCAAGTCTAGGGCACTGAGAGAATCTGTAAGTCATAGAGGAATGAGAGAGCCTGGTGTGCTAAGAGATCTCCTATTGAGAAGCCAGGAGTGGGCCTATAGAGCAGGGAGCTGTAACTACAGCCTGAGTGAGCCAGGAAAACCCAGAGAGCCCGGAGAGCTGGATGATACATCTGAGGGACCAGGACCAGTGACCACCGCTAAATAGAAAAAGACAGATAGCTTGTTATTTTTATGTTACTTGATTTGCTGGTGATGACTGTTTATGGACTTTTTACTTTTGTTTGTTTAATAAAAGTGGGCTGGCAAGCCTTCAAACCATAGTTTGGACTGGCGCATACTTACTACAAAATACTTCTATCCCCAATATCACAAAATACTGTATGTACAGTATATATATATATATATATATATATATATATATATATATACACACAGTATATATACTGTATATACATATATATACACTCATTCACTGAACAGTCTGCACTTTACAAACACCCAGCATAGGGGTTGATTTACTAAAACTGAAGAGTGCCAAATCTGGTGCAGCCTAGAAACCAAGCTGATTGGCTACCATGCAGAGCTGCAAGATTTTGCACTCTCCAGTTTTAATAAATCATCCACATAGGGGTTTACTGGCAGAAAACAATGCCAGGTACTAAGCCAATGCAGGTTCCGATCCTTTGCACATAATACATGATCAGACAGTTGTTTTGTATTAATTTGTATCATTCAAAAATTCAATACTGACCATGTTAATTAGGCTGAAAACTAATTTGGTGTAAGGCCTAATGTAAATGTCTCTGTGCACTCTGTATAGCTCTGTGGAGCAATTTAATGTATGAAAAAAAATTAAATAGGAAGTTAAATATGATTCAAACAAAAGAACAAAACAGGTATTTTCTGTTAACGTTGTAGAGTGGACACTGGGAAGAAAAGTGATGTCTAATTAAAAAATATTTTTTTTATAAAGTGTAACAAATTTTTAAATGATTTAATGAGATCTGTAAACTTGGAGCAATCTGTAAACTTCTGTAACAATGAGTTACCTAAGCAATTACATTACAGGCTGTCCATCTGCTTTTAATTTCAGTGTCAAGTCATTGCTTTACCAATTAGCACCTCACTGTTATGTACTCACGTGTTAAAAGATTTCAGTTTCAAGGAGGTTTTGGAAACTGAAGGTAAACCTTTTATTTCTCCATGATCTTGTTCTGAAAATGTGCTCCAATTTGACTGTGCAATTTAGACAAATAAGATCATTTAAATCCATTTAGAGGTGATTTACTAAAGGGTGTGATCTTCAAGAAAAGTGTTATGTTCCTTTGTGTCCTTCAGGGAATAAAAGTATCATGGACGTGTCAATATATGACTATATATCACCCATTGAGAGTGGCATTTTAAAAAACAATTTGACAACTGAAAGATTTTCAATTCAGAACATATGCATTTTTGATTCTATTGATTGTCCTTATTTGTGTGTATGAAGAACTAACACTCCCAGCATTTCTCTTTTCACTGCTTACAGTGAGAAAACACTTGCTCACAAGCTGAAAATTTCTGTCAAGCTCTATATAGCTTTCTATTAAGCTCTTATTAAGAATTAAAACACAGATTATACAGCAGTGTAAAATCGGGCAAGCAACAGGACATTTTAACCACTTCAGTCCCGAAAGGATTTACCCCATTTTTTGCGTTACAGCACTGCATTATTTTAACTGACAATTGCATGGGCGTGCGACGCTGTGTCCAAATAGAGCTTTCTTCTGGTGGTATTTGATCACCTCTGCGGTTCTAATTTTTTGCGAAAAAAGACAGACAATTTGGAAAAAAAAATAACAATATTCTTTACTATCTTCTATAATACATATTAAAAAAAATGACTTCAAAAATTTATTTTTGGTGAAAAGGAAAACAATAAGCGTATATTGATTGGTTTACGCAAAAGTTTTAGCGCTTACAAACTATGTGATAGACTTATTTTTTTTTTAGCGGGACTGTGACATTGCGGTGGACAAATCAGACCCTAAGTGACACTTTTTGGGGACAAGTGGCACCAATACAGTGATCAGTGCTAAAAAAAATGCACTGATCACTGTATAAATGACACTGGCAGGGAAGTGGTTTATATCAGGGGTGATCAAAGGGTTACATGTGTTCCCTGATAGTGTTTTCTATCCTTTACCCTTTTTGTCATTTTTATACATACCTTTAACTGCTTTGCAAATATGTTTTACTTCTTTACTTTTTTTCAAAGCTATATGAGACTTTCATTTGATAGTTTGTTTTAATAAATACCATGCATGTATTTATTTTTTTCTGCAGTGGATTTCTCTCCCTGTGCTTGTATGACAGGAAGAGAGAAAGATCCACGTGTGACACACTAATTAAAATGATAAGGCCAACATAGTAAAAACATACTGTGAACTTCAATTTAAAAACTTCAGCTAGTGGAACTCCTGGTTGATGCTGTCCTAAAGCCTCGTACGCACGATCAGTCCATTCGATGAGAACGGTCTGAAAGACCATTGTCATCGGTTAACCGATGAAGCTGACTGATGGTCTGATGTGCCTACACACCATCAGTTAAAAAAACGATCGTATCAGAACGCGGTGATGTAAAACACAACGACGTGCTGAAAAAATTGAAGTTTAATGCTTCTAAGCATGCGTCGACTTGATTCTGAGCATGCACGGATTTTTAACCGATGGCCGTGCCTACTAACGATCGGTTTTGACCTATCGGTTAGGAATCCATCAGTTAATTTTAAAGCAAGTTGGCTTTTTTTAACCAAAGGTTAACCCCCCTGGCGGTATTCCCGAGTCTGACTCGGGGTTAAATTTCTGTGCTGCGATCGGTAACCCTGAGTTAGACTCGGGCTCGCCTCGCCTCGCTGAATCCACAGGCAGTGTTTACTTACCTTGTCCGTGGATCCAGCATTGCATCCACGCTGTGTGAGCGAGCGGGTGCTTGCTCAATTCACACAGTGCCTCTGTGTGCTGCCGAGCTCTGTTCCCTGCGACGTTACGACGCACGGGGGCGGAGAACGGCGCCATATTCAAAAATGTAAACAAACACATTACATACAGTATACTGTAATTTTATGTATTACAGTACTGTATGTAAAACATACACACCCCCCTTTGTCCCTAGTGGTCTGCCCAGTGCACTACATGTACTTTTAAATAATAAAAACTGTTCTTTCTTCCTGCAAACTGTAGATTGCCCATAGCAACCAAAAGTGTCCCTTTATGTCAAAAATGATCAGCTAGAAAACAGTGATAATAAATTATAATCACTTGCAGAATTGAGCAATAGCGATTTGTGGGGAAATTCGTCATAATATTTAAAAAAATAATGACAGCGACAATTCTGCAACTGAGCAAATTTCAGTGATTTTGATTTGATTACATTATTGAATAATTTTTATTATAATTATATTATTATTTGTTATAATTATTTATAATTATTTATTATATTATAATTTTTTTTTTTTTTAAATGTCATACCCGGGATGCCTATTAGACTCTTGTTTGGTCAGATTTAAGTGAGTTATTCCTAAGAATTACAAGCCTACAGTATAAAACGCCCAATTTCCTTGCAAATAATGGTACCGCTTTCAGCACCTAAAATCTGAAAGAATGATACCGCCAGGGAGGTTAAATAACCTATGGGGCCCACACACGATGAAAACGAGCCATCAGACTGTTGTCCTCTGGCTATCCTATCGTGTGTACGAAGCCTAAGGCTCTTACGTAACCCAACTATACACTGATTTTCACTGCCATTTGCAATATTTTGTAAAGGACTTGGCCATGTCGGGTAAGTATTTAATAAGGTAATCTTGTTGATAAATTTGTTTATGACAGGATTGATTCTTCCTTTGTCTTGGAAGGAAGGAAGTACTTAATTGATTATGCACTGATTCTACTTATTTCCAGAGTCAAAAGCTAAATGTCCAAAATCAATATCTTACTGCCCTTCACACTCAATGAGATGTCCATCTTTTAGCAGCTAGCCATTTTTAATAGTTGATTCATCTTTAAGTAAATGCCCTCCCCAAGACATTTATCCAGTTACAAGGTAAACAGTATCACTTAAATTTCAGGGTTGTAGAATAGTTAGAGAGTCTCTAGCTTAACTGAGAGGCATATTTGCTGGTTCAGATAGTCAATTTGTAGGAAGTTAAAGCATTGTTGAGCTAGAATCCTTTTATCCATAATACATCTAATGGAAGGATCTAGGAACTTTTGTAAAGCAAATAAGTCAACCAGCATGTTGCCCAAATCAAGTTCCTTTGGAGAATCCATTCCTAAGTACTTTTTTCCAGGAGGTGTAGAGAATGAATAGGAGTGCAAGGTGTAAAAGGTCATTTTATTGAAATGGTAAATGAACACCATTTAGCTTTAGTGCATATTCACTTGGTTTGGGATAAACATATGCTTAGGTTTACAAAGAACGGAAATCTTTTTGAACAGACAGGAGAGGTATTGTTATACAATAGCTAATTTAACACAACTGGATGACTACCAGCTCAATGGAAAATGTATACCGATATTAATTGTAAGATATTTTCTGTTGTTATACACATAACTAAGGTAACATTTCCCCTAGTCATGAGCTTGTTTGGAAAAAAAGTAATGGTTCTCCAGGGCAGCAGAGGGTGATTTATTAAGAGGTTTTGTAGGAATGACTCCCTAAGGAACTTCAAGAAGTTATAGGATCTCCTACCATTTCCAATGGTGACCCACCTGTACATGGACTGGACAACAAGATAGCAGTAAACCCTGTGGGAAAGGAACTGGTAAAACAGGGTTGACAATAGTTGAATTAACATGTTAACAACCATTCAAATATACAGTGAGACAGTGAGGTGAATAGAGATTGCATTTATCCCTGTTAGTTGTCTATGATTTGCCCTGTCAGAATGCACAAGTTCACTAAATAAGGATCAACTCTGCCAGCAGCAACAACTAAACTGTATAAGAGAGTAAATAACAATGTTGCATGTCTATAATGCTTAGACCGTATCTAGCCACTGCTCAGTGGAGTAAATATAAGCAAAGCCTGCCAGCGGCACTCTGGTGCCTTTACGTTGGTGTTGGAATGACATACTCCCACCCTATCCTAAGAAGAAAGGGGGTGAATGGAGGGAGAAGACCCTTTTAAATTGAGTTTCACAAGCTGCAGGTTCAGTACTGATAATAATGTATTTCTCTGCCTGATAGCTTTCTCCACAGACCAGGTGGAGAAGGGTGAGATAAAGGCTGCTCCCTAAGTGGATTGTACAACTCCTTCTGCAAATAGGTTGCTTTCTCTCTCTCTAGACACCTCTGTGATGCTCACTTTTTTTCCTGGAAGGCCAAATGAGAGGTAGAACAACACTCTGGGACATCCCTCTCAAGTGTATGCCTGTATCTTGTGCCATGTGGGTCTTCTGGCTAATTAATGCAACATTATCCTCTCTCTTTCCAGACCTGCAGCCCTAACCCATTCCCCATGTTCACCCTGCTATGTCTTCCTGTGTCATGGTAAGGGTTCAATCTAGCTGCCCATGCAAGCAGCTTCCTTGCTTCCCCCAGCTAGTCTGTCCATCACCAGCCAAGAGAAATAGAATGTAATGACTTAAAGGGGTTGTAAAGGTACAAGTTTTTTTACCTTCATGCATCCTATGCATGAAGGTAAAAAAACATCTAGCAGCACCGGCCCCCCCCGAGCCCCCGTTGTACTTACCTGACCGTTCGAATCTTCCGGGCGCGTCCACGTCGTCCTCTTCGGTTCCCAGCCTGGCCGTTGATTGGCTAGGCTGGGCGGATTGATAGCAGCGCAGCCATTGGCTAGCGCTGCTGTCAATCAGGGCGGATGACGCGGCGCGCTGGGGGGCGGAGCCGAGTGATACAGTCGGCGGCTATGGCCGCCGCTGTATCACGGGAGCGCGCTCGCAAAAGCTTTCCTCCATGCGAGCGCCCTCGCATGAAGAGGGAAAGCTTTTGCGAGGAGGAGCCCAGACAGCCGCCGAGGGACCCCAGAAGACAGGTTTCCGGGCCACTCTGTGCAAAACGAACTGCAAAGTGGAGGTAAGTATCACATGTTTGTTATGTTAAAAACAAAAAAATCCTGTGTTTAGTGTCCCTTTAAAGTGTAGTTCCACCCAAAAGTAAAAAAAATAAAAGTCAGTAATAAAAATAAAAAAAGGCCAGAAAAAAAAGATGCCGATCAGTGCCCACAAATGGGCACTGACTGGCAACATGGATCCATCAGTGCCACCCCTCAGTGTCCATCAGTGCAACCCCACAGTGTCCATCAGTGCCACCCCTCAGTGCCAATCCATGCCCAGTGCCCACCTATCAGTGCCCATCTGTGCCACCCATAAGTACCCACCAGTGCCACCCATAAGTGCCACCCATGAGTGCCCATCTGTGCCGCCTATGAGTGCCCAGTTCTGCCCATGAGTGCCCATCAGTGCCGCCTATGAGTGCCCATCAGTGCCGCATACCAGCGCCGCCCATCAGTGCCACCTCATCGGTGCCCATCAGTACTACCTCATCGGTGTCCATCAGTGCCACCTCATCGGTGCCCATCAGTACTACCTCATCGGTGTCCATCAGTGCCACCTCATCGGTTCCCATCAGTGCCGCCATATCAGTGCCCATAATTGAAAGAGTAAACTTACTTATTTACCAAAAAATTAACAGAAAAAAATAAAAACATATTTTTTTAGTTGTTGCGCAAAAAAAATAATCGCAGAGGTGATCAAATACCACCAAAATAAAGCTGTATTTGTGGGGAAAAAAGGACGCCAATTTTGTTTGGGTACATTGTAGCATGACCGCGCAATTGTCATTCAAAGTGCGACCGCGCTGAAAGCTGAAAATTGGCTTGGGCGGGAAGGTGCGTAAGTGCCTGGTATGGAAGTGGTTAAATGAGTGTTCATGAAGGGCTACAGTGTTAACAGCCATTTCTAAACATCCTGAAACTCAAATAGTTAAAACAAGCTCAGGGCTGCAGCTGCCAAGGAGCTCAGGACACTGATAATTGATGTCAGAATGGTGAGCAAGAACAGATCTGCTCTGTGATTAATGATCCTGGAAGCTCTTAGTTCTGAGCGTTTCCGGGTTCAGAGCTGTCATCTCGTCCGTGAATGGGGCTGGGCATAAATTGCGTTCACGTCGAAACCAATGAGTCTTAGCGGCGTAATTTGGAGCATGCGCACTGGGATACGTTTACGGACGGCGCATGCGCCATTAGTAAAAAACATAACTTACGTGGGGTCACACTTAATTTACATAAAACACACCCACATCAAACACATTTGAATTAGGCGGGCTTATGCTGGCCCATATACGCTATGCAGCTGTAACTTCGGCTGCAAAATCTTTCAGAATACCATACCTGCCTCTCAAAGTTACCTCCGCAATGTCTCCTGGGAACAATGACTAAAGCTCCCAGGAGACATTGCGGCATCGAGGAAGTGACGGAATACCTGCGCACTACCTGATGAATCCATATATAGGATGACAGTGACTCGAGCTGGGCATCGCCGCTTAGTGAAGGATTGGCTCGGGCGGCTCGGCTGCTCTAGTCCTGCAAAGGGAACTGAGTTCCTGCTGTGAAAAAAGTGCAGGAACTCCATTCCCATGCGTTCCCGCAGGACTTGAGCCCTGGTTAACTCTGAACTGATAACTTGTAAAGACTTTTAAAGCATTGCAATCTTGGGTACCATAGTCTTGGCCATCTCACGGGCACACAATTTTAAGGCTTGACATGTTTGATATCTGTTTACTAATCTTTTATATTTTACCAAAAATTCTATTATATTGTGTTTGGGTACACTAAGATACATTTTAGTTTATTTTTTCCTAAAAATATAAATTTGATAAACATT
The DNA here is from genome assembly GCA_029574335.1 of Rana kukunoris. Taxonomy (NCBI): domain Eukaryota; kingdom Metazoa; phylum Chordata; class Amphibia; order Anura; family Ranidae; genus Rana; species Rana kukunoris. Next base: position 198,836,498 of record CM056051.1, read on the forward strand.
AAAACATAAAAAAATTGCAACTGCCAACCATTATGTTCTACAGTGCCTCTGATTTTTGCAGTCATTTTATAGCAAGTGTGTGAAAAATTCAGAAATGTTTCACTTTCAGGTGCAAAAGTGTTAAAGGCCATCCAGGAAACGTATTATTTAAAGTAAAGCCTAACTTGAACCAAAACTTGAATCTCTGAAATTTTAGATGCGTTTTGTTGTCTGTTTTTCCATTTGACAGATCGCCTTTGCAAAACTACTCTATATACTGAAATCTTTGGCAGAAACATGGTATTTTATTTAATTGGTAATAGCTACATGCACAAGCTCTCTTTGTAGGTGACAGATTATTTTTGCATTCTCTGTGCAGCTTGCACCATAAGCTAACACCTATCATTATTTAGAAGTGCTTCGGAAAATCTTATTTTTTCCTATTGGGCCTAGATTATAGCAGTTCAGTATAAACACAAACAGTAGTGTTTCCCTACAGACCTGACTTTTTCTTATTACATGGTTCTGCCAACCACAATTTGGATTCCATTATTTATTTCTCGTTCTAGATGTAACTGAACTGCATTTCAGCGTTTCAGTGTTTTGTGCTATGTGTATATATTTTGTTACCTTTTTAGGACTTAAACATTAGCCCACAAAAATTCATGGCTTAATGTTATTTTCAATTTCTTTGTATATTCCTGGAAACAAAATATAGTCACTCAAATGATTCAAAACTTTGCATTACTCCATTAGGCAACTATTTGTTTAACCACTTGCCACCCACCCACAATATTTTTACTGTGAGTGGACAGCAGTTCCAGGCTAGGTAATGTACTGGCACATCATTGCCTTTCTTCCAGGTTCGGAGCGCACATGCACAAGCCCCCTGCCGACCCATGCTGTGATTGGACACAGCACAATGAGCTGATTTCAGCCAATGATTACGGCTGAAGTCAACTGTGGCCAATCATACAGTGGCAGCCATCCTTTAGGGGCGCAGGCCTTCAAGTTCCCATGCATCCTACCCCCTAATCTACATGCATGGATTCCAATGGGGGTGTTTTTTTGAAGCACGTGATTAGAGCCAGAGGCTCTAATAGGCTTCAAAAAAGGGTGGGCTCAGGGCACAGAGCACTGCGCTTCGAGCCCACCCAGTTGTGTGAGAAAAGCGAAAGGATATTTGCTATTCTCACACTGATCCCCTCCCGGCCAATCAGGAAGAGAGTCTTGAGACCTGTCACCCAATTGGCTGAAAGGACAGGCGATCCTATTGGATGCCTAGAAGGAGAAGGGAGAAGACATAGGAACATGTTGTAGTTGCATACAATGGCATGAAGACCCCAAGTTCAACCATGAAAGCGAAAAAAAGATTTGAACTCTTGCTCAGAGATTAACTGATGGGCATACTTGAGGTCAAACTTCACCCAGCGCTGGGGTTCAGACATTTTATACAGTTCTCTTAAATTTGGATTATACAACAAGGGGAAATTGGGAGAGCTATTTAAAAATGTTCCTTGTAGTCTTTTATTGCACATACAGTATGCACTATTTTGTATGAGAATTTAAGGATTGCCACCCCCTCAGAGGGATACAGGCCGTTCCTGTATAATAGATTGATTAGAGCCTCATAAGATCCCAACAAGTCTGCCTGGGTTGTGACCGCAGCATTCAAGAGATTGTAAATCAGGCTTAGCCAACCCCCGAGTGGGCAACTTCAAAGTAGCCAAGGAAATTCTAGCAGGATTTGAACCCCATAAAAAAGATGAAAAAGGTCATCTAGACTTAAAAAAGTTTCTTCGAGAGATAAACTGGGGCAACGGTTTATTGGAAAAGAGTCCGCAATGAGATTGTTGACCCGAATTCGCACCAGTGGGTATGTATACATTAACTTGACCACCTAATAAATTTAGAACCAAAACCAAGCCATTTAAGGACCGCAAACAAATAAGGCCATTCAATGGAATCAAATGGCTTATGTGTGTCTAACAAAACCACGATTCTCATATCCAGGGGGTCTGTAAATTCGTAAACAGGCAATGTAAATTTATAGCCGTGGAATGGCCTGGTATAAAACCGGTCTGGGCCTGGTGGATAATCTGGCAATTACTCCATTCAGTCTGTGAGCCAATACTTTCACCAACATTTTTATATTGACATTATTCAATGATATTGGACGATAGGATTCACAATATTTTTGAGTCCTTGGTCGGCTTTGGAATTAGTACTATCAATGCCACACGTAAGCAAGCCATTAATACATTTTGTTTAAAGGCTTCAGAATACATATCTAGTAATTTGGGGGTAAGATACTCTAAGTATGAGCAATACTATTCAATAAAGTATCCATCCAAACCTGGGGTCTTGTTTGCAGCAAAGTGAGGGAATTCCTGGTTGACTTCAGGGTCACCAGAACTAGTATGCTAGTCCAGCCCTCAAAATTTCCACTTGCCTGCTAGCATTTGGCGAGTGGATTTAAGCTGGGGACGAGTGATGACAGGGCTGCATGACCACTCTCCCTCCAATCTGTGCCTACATTTAGAGTCCCGATGAGATTGTCGGCCGAAGAGGAAAGGTGCATGCTCGGGAAAAGTAGTATGGTGAGCCACGCACAGGCAGAGCAGTACACAGGTGCTCTCCTTACAATTCTCTTTAAGCCATGGGACCTAACAGTATAACCTCCCTGAGCCTTCCCCCTCCCCCGACCCATATAGCTGGAGAGCAGAAAGTAATGAGTGAGGTGGAGGATTGCGAAAATTACAGTACCACTCAGGTGCAGTGCTCACTGAAAGTTGCCCTGACATGTGAGCGGCAGTCTTCCAGTTTGTGCAGTTTTCTTCTCCTTGTGCTCTATGTAAGTGTCCAACAGTTCAGCCTGAGCACTGTGAACAGATTGTACACCCTCCCGCTGTGCTGCAGCTCCTCTCCTCACTGGCAGCCTGAATAAAAGGGGGAAGTCGGGACATGCAAGTGTGGAGCCGCACACAGGGGCTCCTGATGATGAGATGAATAGGAGAGAGAGTGTGAGAGAGAGAGAGAGATAGAGAGAGGATGGATGGATGGATAGGAGTTGCAGAGGAGACAGCTAGAGAATGGGGAAGAGACCCAGTTCTAGTGCCTTGTCCCTCTGGTCTGCCCCCAGTGCCCTGTTCCTCTGGTCTGCCCCCAGTGCCCTGTTCCATTTTGTTAAAATTGTTGTTGGTAATATTTAATTTTGTAACTTGATTCTGCATAAAACATTTAACAGTGTCATTCCATGAGATAATCTACAAAGGGCATGTTTACGGGTGCAATTAGGAGCAGGGCAGTGTATAAATTAGGTGGGGCAACTGGTGGCGAGTAACTCTTGAGGCCTGGCTAGTAGATCAGGACTTGAAAAATGTTGAGCCCTGTGCTAGTCTCATATCGAAAATGAAGAGGTTACAAAAATTCTTGTACAACGGAAGTATTGTATTCTTTCACTTCCGAGCATGTGTGGTCTCGGTGCATTTATTTCTTCTCTAGTAATGGGAAAATCCAGGGTAGTCGCATCCTCCTCAGACACATTTGACCTGATTCTTGGATCACTTGTTTTCTTGTACTTATTGGGCCACATTTATCCTGTCTAAATTATTTAAAATAATGCATTTAGTAACCTTTAATTGGCTGAATCTTTTTGATTACTATGGTTTTCCATTGTTTGATTGAAAAAAAAAATCATTGCAGTTTCCATTTTTCGTAGACAACACACCTCCTCCCGAAATGTAATGAGTTTCTTAGTTCTGCTGTGGTACACCAGAGTCCAGTACAGATAGAAGATGGATAATCTGGATATTTACAGTCAATATTGAATGTAATTATTTTTTACTGAAATCGGAAAGCTGCAAGTTATCCTTGAAAACATTACTAAAATTTGCAAACAATTTAAGTGAATGTAACTGTCTACTTGGTCTTCTGGAACTGTCAGGTGGCCATCAACATTTGTGGAACTGCACAATCTCAGTGACTTAAGAAATAGAACACTTCCACCCAATCTATCTGCAAATTCTGTGTTGGTTGCATATATAGAGTTATATATTAACCATATTACCATTGGTGGGACGTTTCCCTTTCATTCATCCTCTCGACCTCCATTCATAGGGTGCCTTTCAATGTGGGAAGTGATACTACAACTTTTATGAATGGAGCGGGGGTGGACAAGGCAGGCATTGTTGGCACTTTTCACAAGTGCCTTTGGGGGGAAGGGGGAAGCAGAGAAATTAAGTTTTAAATAAACATAGCAGCCACAAGCGGAACTTTTCAATCAATGTAAGTACCATCCCTTGTGTCCATTTAAAAAAAAAAAAAATTTAACTAAATTTAAGCTTTACTAAACACTCAGTAACTTGTATTTGTGTTACAAGATAATGACAATGATAATTGGCTTTTGTGTTTCCTTGTTTCAAGAGGGACAAATTTTCACTTACTTGCAAGTAACAATGAAGTATAACAGGAACAAATCATTGGATAAGTATTTCACACATGATGTTAAAAGAAAGCACAGACACCTTTAATTGGATTTTTTTGTACAGGTGTTATATTCATTTACACAGAGGGTGAAACACTAACCAAAGCTATGTGCTTAAACTAGGTAAGCACACCTTTTTGTGACTTTAGGTAAACAGTGGAAACAATCTTGGCTGATTAAGCAGATGTAATAGTGCTGGAAAAATATTAAGCTAGCATTATGCCAAAATAGTTCTGCAGACTTGCACAAATATTAAATGAACAACTTTCAGACTGGGTGGTCCAATTGCCTCACTGCGCTTTTTTTGTATGATTTGAGCTGTTGTGGTCTAAAATTTAACAAAAAAAAAGGTTATTTATTTGATATTAAGGGTTTTATTTTATTTGAACTGCTGGCTGTTGCAGATGTCGAAAATAAATTGCTGGATTGCAGAAACACAGATGTATATGAATCTATTTAAAGCCCAAAAATTGTGGAATGGTTGCAATTGGATAAGATTCCAGGTGTGGGAAATGAGGTAACATACTTGCTTGAACTATATAGAGTATAGTAATATTTAAAGATGAATTCCACATGAATCAATCACATGGAAAGCTTTAGCCTTAAAGTGGTTGTACACCCTTTGCAACCACTTTTACCTACAGGTAAGCCTGGGCTTTGATCACAGGTGTGTAATACATAATGAGCTAGTATGCTATGCATTCTAGCTCATTATGCCTTTGTCTTGCCGGTGTTAGTTTTTTTTTTTTTTTTTAAGTGGGTTTACAACCACTTTAAAGCTTTGGTTGAGGGGACTTCAACAAAATGAAGCCTGTATTTTGACCTCTTTAGTTCAATGTTTCTTAAGCCTAGTACTCACGGGCCAGCGTCGGCATATTCGGCCTGTGTGTACTGAAGTTGGTCCGTTCGGATAGCTTCTGTCGAAGAGGCATGACTGAAAAAAGTCTGTCGATCGACTCCTGATCCGCTAACACAGCCAATGGTTGACAGTAGGGTTGTCCCGATACCGATACCAGTATCGGTATCGGGATCGATACCGAGTATTTGCGGGAGTAAATACCCCCGATACCTAAATAGTATACTTCCCCCCCGCCGCTGCCGCCGCATCGAAAGCCGTTCCGCATGGGTTAAACAGCGTGCAGGAACATCACAGCTTTCATTTGAATAGCTGTAGTGTTCCCGCTGCGTATAGACACTCCCCCTTGCTTGGGATTGGATGGGTGATCGTGATCTGTCCAATCCCGAGCAAGGGGGAGTGTCTATACGCGCGGGTAAAACAGCTATTCAAATGAATGCTGTGATGTTCAACGTGCGGTATGGGGGACATGGCTGGAGGGACATGGCTGGAGGGACATGGCTAGAGGGACATGGCTGCATATGTGGGGGACATGGCTGGGGGGAAATGGCTGCATATGTGGGGGACATGGCTGGAGGGACATGGCTGCATATGTGGGGGACATGGCTGGAGGGACATGGCTGCATATGTGGGGGACATGGCTGGGGGGAAATGGCTGCATATGTGGGGGACATGGCTGGAGGGACATGGCTGCATATGTGGGACATGGCTGGAGGGACATGGCTGCATATGTGGGGGACATGGCTGGGGGGAAATGGCTGCATATGTGGGCGACATGGCTGGAGGGACATGGCTGCATATGTGGGGGACATGGCTGGAGGGACATGGCTGCATATGTGGGGGACATGGCTGGGGGGAAATGGCTGCATATGTTGGGGACATGGCTGGAGGGACATGGCTGCATATGTGGGGGACATGGCTGGGGGGAAATGGCTGCATATGTGGGGGACATGGCTGGAGGGACATGGCTGCATATGTGGGGGACATGGCTGGAGGGACATGGCTGCATATGTGGGGGACATGGCTGGGGGGAAATGGCTGCATATGTGGGCGACACGGCTGGAGGGACATGGCTGCATATGTGGGGGACATGGTTGGAGGGACATGGCTGCATATGTGGGGGACATGGCTGCATATGTGGGGGACATGGCTGCATTTGGGGACACATTTAAAAAATAGTATTGGTATTCGGTATCGGCGACTATTTGAAAAAAAGTATCGGTACTTGTACTCGGTCCCTAAAAAGTGGTATCGGGACAACCCTAGTTGAGAGCGCTGACCGGAGTGTTCTAGGGGGTGGTCCCCCTGTCAGAACACAAAAGAACAGCAGGGGAGGTCACTGTACCAACGTTGGATGGTTAGTACAGCAGTAATTGATACCATTAGTACAGCAGCTTCTCCTGAGCTGCCTTTTTTTTGTTCAGGACTGCTGGGTTGACAAACAAAAAACGATGGCCCGGATACCCAAAGGCTTTACGCCGGTGTACCTTCAGATACGCAGCCGTAATTTCAAATGTGCGCCGTCGCATCTCTACGCCGATCTACAAAGCAAGATACGCCGAAAAACATGGCTTCAGCGCATAGTTACGCTGAACGCATTCGGCGTTCCCATTAAAAATATGCAAATGAGCAAGATACGCCGATTCACAAACGTAGATGCACCCGTCGCTGTAAGCTACGCCATTTACGTAAGGCCTACGTCCGGCGTAAAGTTACCCCTGCTATATGAGGCGCAGCCCATGTTAAGGTATGGACGTTGCAACAGCCGTCAAATTTTACGTTGTTTACGTAAAGCGTACGTGAATGCGCCTGGGGGTAAGTTACACTCACGTCGTATGCAGTGTTCGACGTATCTTAGGAATTCTAGCCGGCGTAATTCGGAGCATGCGCACAGGGATACGTTCACGGATGGTGCATGCGCCGTTCGTTCGGCCATGCATCTACATGGGGTCACGCTTCATTAGCATACAACACGCCCCCTACCTGCCTACTTTGAATTACGCTACGCCGCCGTAACTTAGGACGCAAGTGCTTTGTGAATACTGCACTTGCCTCTCTAAGTTGTGGCGGCGTAGCGTAAAAAAGATACGCTACGCCGCTCTAAAGATACGCCGCCCTACGTGAATCCGGGCCGATGAGTGTGTAGTAAGCCTTAAACTATGGGTCAGACCCCAAATGTAGTCATATACATGTTTGGGATGGGTTACTACTTAATTATATAAACATTTAGTTTGGGATGACTCCCACATCTACAGTATTTGAATTTTAACCACTTGCCGATTGTTTTACGCACATATACTGCGACACAATGGCTCTCCTGGGCGAAATCCCGTACGTGTACGTCCTACCCGTTTTCGCCCACCAAAGGGCGTGCGCAAGTGTGCCATGTGCGATCGCTTGCAAGAGCTCCAGCATGGGGATTTGTGTGTATAAACACAAATCCCTGCGCTGTCAGAGGAGAGGAGCCATATTGTTTCTTCCTAAAAATGATATGGCTTCTCTCCTAGTCACTCACATTCCCACACAGTTAAAACATGCTGAGAGAACACACATTTAACCCCTTTATCGCTCCCTAGTGTTAACCCTTTCCCTGCCAGTGACATTTACACCGTAATCAGTGCTTTTTTATAGAACTGATCGCTGTATAAATGGCAATGGTCCCAAGAAAGTGTCAAAAGTCTCCGAAATATGTAGAAGAATATATTGGCCCAAACTGAGGAAGAAAAAAACTTTTAGGGATATCTATTATAGCAAAAAGTAAAACATATTGGATTCTTCTCTAAATTTACGCTCTTTTTTTGTTTATAGCCCAAAAAATAAAAACCGCAGAGGTGATCAAATACCACCAAAAGAAAGCTCTATTTGTGGGAAAAAAGGACACAAATTTTGTTTGGGTACAGCTTCGAACGACCGCACAGTTATCAGTTAAAGGGACACAGTGCCAAATTGTAAAAAGTGCTCTGGTCAGGAAAGGGGTAAAAAAGTTTTCATTCTCCCCTGACCCTCTGTCTGGACATGTCTGGACAGTGGTGATTGGCCCTGTGCTGATCACATGGACCCTCCCAAAGAAAAAACTCTCTAGCAATACACACCAAAATGAGCATCCCTTGGCTCTGTAATTAAGTGGTTAAGCTTTTTATTATAACTCATGTAAGACCTTTAATGTGTTGCATCCCTTATAAAATTGACTTTCCCTTATACTATCTTAAAGCAGTAGTCATTCTCAGTCTGGTCTTAAACACCATAAAGTGAATAAGAGAATAGGTAAGCTCTCACAGCAAGGGTTACTGAAAGGTAAGCTCTTCACTCCAGTAGGGACTGGATGTGTAAAGAGAAAAGTTCCACAAGAAAAATACACATAGTCCAGATTACATTTTTAAGACTCTTATGTTATACAAAAAAAGAATGCAACCCAAGTTCAGGATATTTTTTTTTGTTTACTCTCATCAGCTAAATGGACCAACTATTTTTCTCTGCACAGGTTTGCTTTAAGAGAGAAAAGCAGAAGACACATAGAAAATTCAGAACATAGGAAAAAATAGCTTATTTACAGTCTTGCAATATGTGCTCATTATCAAATGCTTATTACAACAAATAGCCTTCGCATGGGCACCTCCAACGACCAAATAAATTATAATTGTAACACTAATCTGAAAGTGAACCATTAGTAATGTAGCACCCTCTACCAGGTGCTAGAATAAGATTTTTCTAGTTAAAACTGTCAGTGCAGGTAAAATTTAGGCAGGCCTATTCTTTAGGCTAGGCCTATTTGTTTTGAGTGGGAGTGGTTAGTGTAGCAGCTACACTAACCACTGGGAGTGGTTAGTGTAGCAGTGGGTGTGACCACCTGTGCTCTGGCTGTGAGGTGCCTCCGCTGCTTCAAGGGAGATTGTTCTTGAAAGGGGGCTGGGTCTGAAGCTGGAGTGGCAGGCAGCTCATGTGAGAAGCCCTGACCAATCCCCATTTGGTATTGGCAGGGGGCAGGCCTCCCATATAAGCTGAGGTCGCATGCTACTGGGGCGGAGTATTCGGCCAGGAGAAGTGGAGAATGGAATATTAGGCAGTTGCTGTAGGGCATCCCCATCTGGGGGGGGGGGCACAGCAAAGGCGGAGTGGCCCAGGGAGAGCTGTAAAAGGGAACCTCATCCTTACACGGTCATGGATGAGGTCCGATTCTGTACACGGTCACAGATGAGGAATTCCTGGAGCAGAAGGGCAGGAGGTGCTGCTGAAACGTATGTCTGAATAAAGTTCTCCATCATGGACTTGGGGCAGGAGAAGGTCAGTGTGTATGCCACAGTGGAGTGCTGGGTGTGGAGGCATGCCAGGGAGTCTGGAGGAGAACTTCATCATTACATGGTCTTTGGTGAGGGTCCTGGAGCATAAGAGAAGAGGAGAGACTGTGGGGCGTAGTGTCAAGTCCCTGTGGCCTGAGGGCACAAGATTTGCATGTCGAGCTAGCTGGGAGCAGTAGTCTACCTGTTATCTGATTTAGCCTTCCAATGCTACTTACTGATATGCCCAGCTATAGATAGGGCGCTGGACCTTTGCAGCCATTGTGCTACATGCTTGGTGTTTGGTGTGCTCCTGCACCTTTAAGGAGGGGTGGCTCCCCTTCAGTCCACCTGCCCTCATCTATCCATTAGAATTCATGTGCCTCCATTGTGGGGACACTCATTGTTTAGTGTTAGGACCACAGATTACGGGGTGCCTTGGCACGGCTCTGTGGCTCACGCATGCGTTTGCAAATGCGTGTGGACAAAATCCCTGTTTTTAACGCATACTGTTAGACAGGTTAATTGGCTGTTTTGCAAGCTGGTCATGAGTAGGCTTGGTTTTTCCCTGGGCATTACCCACGTTTTGTTGTTACCTGTTACCACGTGCTACTAGAACTGCTAGGCCACCGGGGAGAGGTACTGCAGACCTCTGGCCTAGTATTAGCAACCAGCATTCGGTTGGAGGAGAATCACTTAGCGTTCAGGAGAAAGATCAAGACTCATCTCTTTTGATATCAAAGGAGACAGGAACAACAAGCGCCCAGAGGCGATTTAGTTCGCATGTACCGCGCTATATAAGTTTTCATTCATTCATTCATTCAAGTAACAGCATCCAAGTAACAGAATAGCAGCAACTAAGTACAGCCAGCAAGCTGGGGGTTATTCAGAGTGATCCCCTTTTGTCATACTAAAGATGATGAGACAGGATTATAACAGTTTACAGTAAAGGATTAGTACAGGAAGAGAAGAATCCTGGGGAGTGATATTCTGCAGGAGCTAGTGCATGGAGCTATGCAGGGGAAGAGACTGTGAATGTTACATGTGCATCAGCTTTCAGGGCTAAATCTACTAATCAATGTTCTCTAAATGGGATGGCAATTCAACAAGTGCTATGGGCATCCCATATCATCCTTTCCCCCAACCAAGTTATATCCCCCAATAAACAAAAACAAAACAACACAAATGACTTCTCATTGTCTTAGAAGTGATATATGGTGGTCTGGCAGCATGGTGATTTGGTGGATGTTTGTAACTAGTAGCAACCAAGCACTACAGTAAAAAAATAAAAATAGAAGCATAATCATCATTATCAACATCATGTCATTATAAGCAGTTTAGTTTTCATAAAAGCGAGAAAAATTTGTGAAGTAAATTGCATTTACAGTATTAAATATACACAAGTTCTATCATATAACACACGTGTTGGACTGTTATACATTTTTCAGACATAGCAATCAGAAAAGAATAATATGATATAAGAAAAGTCCAGAATATTATTCATGCATGTCTCACTGTGGTTCAGGTGGATAAAGCAGGAACAAGTCTAGGCAGATGCTGATTAGAATATTCTGAAAAGACATTGCACCTAGGCTGAGGGAAAGAATGTTTGAGTTTTACACGATGTAGAAAGAACAATGGAGGGCATTGTTTCCCTCACTTGCTGCTAGCTAGAATCTTACGTGTTTTTCCTAGTTCCCACACCAAAAAATACTTTTTACACCAGCCAAAATATATAAAATACATAATACTGGTTTCCTTCAGTGGCAGCAGACCTTCTACTTTTCTGGTGTGTTTAAAAGAAAACATGATTAAGGATTGGTAATAAATCTGTTTTAAAAAAAGATTTGTAATAAATGCCACCAGGTTATTCGGTTTGCCCATTTTCATTAATTTTGGGCTTTACTAGCAGGTTGTTATTGGAGTACTTCACTGAGGATAGAACCCCCCTCCCCTCCCTCAATACAAGCTGCATCTCAGGTGAAGTAACAGTAGTCATTCAAAAATATTCAACGTGGAACACTGTTTTCATCAAGATAAGCCTACTATAGAACCAGCAAGAAAACTGCTGGCAGAGCTCTCTTGCCGAGTTCACCGAGCGTGTGTACGAGGCTTTCAGGTTTCTCGTCTGGAAATCCTGCTCTCTTTTTTCTCATCGAGATTCTTGTCGGCCTGTTTTCAGATGAGAAACCCTAGAGTATGTATACTTACCTGTCACCGTGGAAACCCGTGCATGCTCGAAATGACTTGACGCATGCACGGTAGCTTCCACGTCATAGGTAGGGTGAAGCAAGATGGCGGCGACGGCATCAAATGTGACGAGCGATGACGTCACTGCGTTCTTGCCTTTCAACCGCGGAATCTCATCAAGAAAAACAGGGGGCCAGATTCAGATAGCCTTTACGTCGGCCTATCTATAGATACGCCGTGTAAAGTCTATTCTGCGCCGGGGTATCTTTTTTCGGTATTCAGAAAACAAGAAACGCCGGAATTCAGCTAAGATACGAGCGGCGTAAGTCTGTTACACCGTTGTATCTAAGTTGCATATTTACGCTGGCCGCTAGGTGGCGCTTTCGTCGATTTACGCGTCGAATATGTAAATTAGGGAGATACGCCGATTCACAAACGTACTTGCGGCCGGGCGTCGTATTTTACGTAGTTTGTGTAAGCGTTATTCCGGCGTAAAGTTACCCCTGCTATATGAGGCGCAGCCAATGTTAAGTATGGACGTCGGGACAGCGTCGAATTGTACGTCGTTTACGTCCTTTGCGTAAATCGTTTGGGAATGGGCCTGGACGTAATTTACATTCACGTCGTTTACATTGACAACTTGCGATGTGATTTCACGCATGCGCACTGGGATACGTCCACGAACGGCGCATGCGCCGTTCATTAAAAACTTAAATTACGTGGGGTCATGATTCATTTACATGAATCACGCCCCCACATTACTAATTTGAATTAGGCGCCCTTACGCCGGCCACTTTACTCTATGCCGCCGCAACTTATGGAGCAAGTGCTTTCTGAATAAGGCACTTGCCCATAAAAGTTGCGGAGGTGTAGCGTAAAGGGCATACGCTACGCCGCCGGAAAGATATACCATTGTATCTGAATCTGGCCCTAAGTTTTTTTCCTGACGAGATTCTGGCCCGTGTGTACAAGGCCTAATGCTTTCTGAATGCATGAGGGTCAGTGATTGAGGTAGTTGCACACAACTGAATTGGCAAAGGTATTTTCTTGGCTTTGTACCTCATCATGATGAATTCATAACTGAAAACTTCATTCATTGTACCGTAGTTCGTCACTCCACCCTTACAATCATGTTTGCAAGGATTGCATTCCCAATCCATTTTTTTCTTCTACTTTTTTTTTTACCCACTTGAGGTCCGGAAGGTTTTACCCCCTTCATGACCAGAACATCTTTTTTCTATTCAGCACTGCACTACTTATATGAAACATTTCCAAAGTTCCAAGGTGAGCTTTCATTGATTACTGGCAGCATGTTACCTGACTGTATTGCTTGCATTGTAATATCGGCCCAAATGCCACTTAGTTTCAAACAGAGAAAGGTCACTTCAATACTCACTGCTAGGGATAGACAAAGTATGCGATTAATGCAGGCATGTCCAAAGTCCAGCCTGCGGGCCAATCGCGGCCTATTACATGCTTTGAATGGCCCACCTGGTTATTTGGACATACAGTATGTATCTTTTGTGGCCACAAAAGATGTATATGCTGGCTGCCTTGCAGGGGACAGGGAGGAGGCGGGACGAGTGCCGTACACGCACAGTATAATTTCATATTTAAGGGCGGCCTCTGTAATAGGAAGTCCATCTCCGGTGCTGCCATTGATGACTGTCCTGTCCATCAAAGGTGGCGGGATTTTCTATTAAAGAAGCCCCCGTGTAAACAGGAGATTCTCCTGTAGGTAATCTTTGGCGCTCGGGAGTGCTATCCTGGCAATGGTGAGTGCTATCCTGGCAATGGTGGGTGCATTCCTGGCAAAGGTGAGTGCATTCCTGGCAATAGTGGGTGCATTCCTGGCAATGGTGAGTGCATTTATTAGTGGCAATGTTGAGTGTATTCATTCCTGGCAATGGTGAGTGCATTTATCAGTGGCAATGTTGAGTGTATTCATTCCTGGCAATGGTGGGTTTTGCATTCCTGGCAATAGTGGGTGCTGCATTTCTGGCAATGGTGGGTGCATTCCTGGCAATGGTGGGTGCAGTCCTGGCAATGGTGAGTGCATTTATTCCTGGCAATGGTGAGTGTATTCATTCCTGGCAATGGTGGGTTTTGCATTGCTGGCAATAGTGGGTGCTGCATTTCTGGCAATGGTGGGTGCATTCCTGGCAATGGTGAGTGCATTCCTGGCAATGGTGAGAGCATGCATTCCTGGTAATGGTGGGTGCTGCATTCCTGGCAACGGTGAGTGCATTGCTGGAAATGGTGGGTGCTGCATTCAAAGCAACAGTGGGTCTGAAGATGGGCACTGACCCTTATTTTGCTTTCAGTTCTTTATTAAAAAAAAAATCCTGAAACTTTGCTCTTAAAGTGGAGGTGCGTGTTATATGCCGATAAATACAGTATATCCAAAAAACACACCCGAGCTCATCTCTTTACTCACACACAGCCACAAAGGCAAGAGAATTCTTGTTGGGCGGTGTATTAGTGCTCGAACGAACAGCTTAGACCTAATTTTATGGTTCAGAGAATGTCAGACAAAATGGTCGGCTCTCATGCATGTTCACTTTATCAAATCTGGCCCTCTTTGAAAAAAGTATGGACACCCCTGGTTTAATCATTGGTAGAAAGCAAATACATTAATTGCAAGCAGGGACTGTTGCTATTGTTCCCTGATAATCAATCAATCATGTTTTGTAAAATGGACTGTAGTAGACTTACACAATCTCAAGCAATGCTGCTTGATTTTCTGGGAGATTCATTCATCCTGCGCCTGGAAGTTGACACACCGTATACAGTAGTGGTTAATAGAATGCTTCCGTTTGCTCTGGTGAACAGGTAAGTGTGTTCTGTGTACCCATTTATCACAAGTTCACAACGCATTGTGTGTAAAAAATCCCCATTTTTGAAGGGGTCTCCTTTATATTAAAAGACTCCATCTATGGGTAATGTTGTATTTTGCATCATGTACTCCGACAACTGCTGCACTTCATTTCTTAGGACAGATTAGTGACACTGGTGGACCAAGCCTGTACAATTGGTTGGAATGGTCAACTGGGAGAGCTTGTGACAGGCTGGAAGCACAAGAGAACAATTGGGAGAGAGGGACAGATCACTGTTGTCCTATAGCAGAAAGTGCCTTGACAAGGATGTTTATGGCAAGACTCCAAGGTATTATTTTAATGAAAATTAAGGATTTTAAAATATTGAAAACGACTTGAAATTATTTAAGGCTGAACTCCAGGTAGGTATACAAAGAACACATTAAAGTAGATCTTTACTGCACCACAAACCAAAAACAATAATTATTTATTTTTAATAGTCAAAGCAAAATCCACACGTCTCATTGCTTTATTTAATTGAGAAACGGCCGTGGCCATCTTGAGTAAGTGCAAATGATTCATGTAGCATTTACTTCCTGGAATCCATCTGCCCTTAGCTCAAGCATGCATGCAGGAGGGTGTGCTTAGCTGTAACCCCCCCCCCCCCCCCCAGGACTCCTGGGATATATTACACCATTTGCCAAGGCAAGAAACTAGGAAGTAACTGAAGGAATGTAAACATTTTTTTTTAAAACAAGATTTCCTATCTATTTACTAATGCTAGCCACATACATATTAAAATGAATGATAATGTGTATAATGTTGATTGGAAGAGTGAAGTTCCACTTTAAATGTATGAAAGCAGTGTAAGTACCTACATTTTTGTGAAGGAGAAGCAACACCAGATGTCACTCAGTTGTGTTATAGTGCAATTAGCATGCATATAGGAGGAGAGAGAAGAGTGACAGAGATTTGAGCTCATCAATCAATCACAGGCTGGGGGAGGGTGAAGACCTTTAGGTGTTACTGAACTGCATCAGAGAAAACTCAATAGAAATCTTTTGGTGGGTAAAACAGTTGCTATATATTGTATGTGTTCATATATGTATTTAGCTTTTATTCTAAAGTTCATGCACATGGGGCATTTTTACAGCTGCTTTTACCAGCGTCAGACGTTTTTTTTTATTCACCTTAAAAACACCTTGTCATGTTATTCTATGGCTTCATGCACACACACAGGCTTTTAGGAGCTGTAAGTGGTATAGGCGTTTTGAAGCTGCAAAAAAACCCCAGGGCAGCGCGTTCTGAGGACCGGCGTTACAGCTGTAAAAATGTCTGATGCTGTTAAAGACTGCTAGATGCGGCCTTACGCTGGATACAAGCGTTTTTTTTTTTTTTTTTTTTACATGTGTACGCTATGAGAGCCCATTCATTTGAATAAAAGTCTCATCCAAGTCACAAGTGCGATCTGGAAGGGGAACCTCACACATGGAAAAAATAAATAAAACGTGGGTCCCCCCCCCCCCCAAGATCCATATGCGACCCTTATCCGAGCATGCTGCCTGGAAGGTCAGGAAAGGGGAAGAACGAGTGAGCGCCCCCTCTCCTGGACCATACCAGGCTCTGCGCCCCCCAAAGCACCTTGCCCTCATGTTGATGAAGACAAGGGTCTCTTTCCCACAACCATAGGCAATGGTTATGGGGGTCTGCGGGCAGGGAGCTTATTGGAATCTGGAAGCCACCTTTAAGGTGGGGGTCTGCAGATTCCGCCCCCAATTCTATGTGAATGAGTAAGGGATAAATTGTACCCCTACTCATTCACCCGAAAAGGTATCAAAAATAAATAAAAACAATTAGGGTTGTCCCGATACCGATACTAGTATCGCTATCGGGACCGATACCGAGTATTTGCGCTAGTACTTGTACTCGCGCGAATACTCCCGATACCTAAATAGAATACTTTTTTCTTTCTTTTTTTTGAGTGCGGGGTGGAGTGCGGAGCACTCAGAGGGACCATGGCTGAACTCAGAGGGACCATGGCTGAACTCAGAGGGACCATGGCTGAACTCAGAGGGACATGGCTGCATTTGGGGGACACGTGGCTGCATTTAAAAAGCATCGGTATTCGGTATCGGCGAGTACATGAAAAAAAGTATCGGTACTTGAACTCGGCCCTAAAAAAGTGGTATCGGGACAACCCTAAAAACAATGTACCCCTTACTCATTCACATAGGGGCCCCTGCCTTAAAGGGGGCTTCCAGATTCAAATAAGCCCCCTGCCCGCAAACCACCACAACCACCGCCCATGGTTGTGGGGAAGAGGCCCTTGTCCCCATCAACATGGGGACAAGGTGCTTTGGGGTTGGGGTGCAGAGCCCCCCTACACCAAAGCAGCCACCCCCCATGTTGAGGGCATGTGGCCTGGTATGGTCCAGGAGGGGGGCTCACTTATTCCCCCCCTTTCCTGACCTTCCAGGCTGCATGCTCGGATAAGGGTATGGTATGAATTTTGGGGGAACCCCACACCTTTTTTTGGCGTGGGGGTTCCTTTTAAAATCCATACCAGACTGAAGGGCAGTGAAGGGTGTAAGTAGTTTTTATTTTTCTATTCTCTTTTTATTTTTTTATTGTTTTAGTTTTATTTATTTATTACATTTTTATAAGATGCTCCATTGGGGGGCTTTGGTGAAATATCAGGGCTCTAAACAGATTCCTGATGTCTAATTTTTGACAGAGATTTCTAAATCCCATTCTTTGCAGCCTCAACTGTACTGGACAGTGAATTAATGGAAAGTGAATGAATCCCCTTCCTGTTCATTCACAAATTAAAGCATAATAAACACAGTTTATTATGCTTCAGTTATAAATAAACACAGTGAGTATAATTGATACAGATCAGTTGCAGTAAATGCTGTCCCTGCCACCCCTCCTATTCAGGTTTCGGCAAGGAGGGATCCTGGTCTACCCGTCACCTGCCCACAATCGACGGGTAAATTGTGATTGATGGGTTGGTGTGCCCAGGCCACCCAATATGCTCACCTACAATAATGTAGATTCACTTATAATTTTATTTCCACAATATAATAATATCTGACATGAAAAAACAGATTGTACACCTGGAAAGCATTTAAATTCTGTTTGGCATTTCAAATATCTTTTTGCCTCCCTATGTGGGTTTCATCCTTCACTTTGTGACCCATTCTCATTAATCTCTCATTTCAGTGAATTTTATTTATCAGAATAAAACAGGTGTGTGATTATGATGAAACACGTGCAGTATTTATTACGTGCAGTGACTGAAAGATTTTGATTGATGATGACACTTTTCAATTATTTTTTTTTTGCATAATTTTTGGCAAATTCCCCTAATTGCTCCTTATCGTAACTATATGAAGAATCTTTAGCTAGCCATGATATTAAAGTGGATGTCACAATGTATAGTATAAGATTTCCTATCATCTGTGCCCAGTCTTGCCACATAGAGTTAATCCAGATCTGAGCAATCCTGTCTAAATAAAAAGTCTGTTTCTGTCTTCTTGCTTTGAGTGACAGGTTATTTACATATCTAGCTTGGACATGTTTATCATATGTTATGTTTATCATAACATGAGGTGATTCACAGTATAAAAAGTGAGAAATCCACCCCTCCCCCACATAACACATCCTGGTAATATACAATGAACTTTGGATCACCTCATGTTATGATAAACATAACATAACATATGATAAACATGTCCAAGCTAGATATGTAAATAACCTGTCACTCAAAGCAAGAAGACAGAAACAGACTTTTTATTTAGACAGTTAGAAACTGACTTTATAATTTGGCAAGTTTTTATCTGGAATTCTGTTAATTTTCACTGAACAATAAAAGAGGATTTTCTCAGATCTGGATTAACTCTGTGTGACAAGACTGGGCACAGATGATAGGAAATCTTATACTCTACATTGTGACATCATTTTTTTTTTTGGGGGGGGTTTACATCCACTTTAACCACTTAAGACCCGGACCAATACGCTGGTAAGTGACCCAAGGTGTTTTTGCGATTCGGCACTGCGTCGCTTTAACAGACAATTGCGCGGTCGTGCGACGTGGCTCCCAAACAAAATTTGCGTCCTTTTCTTCCCACAAATAGAGCTTTCTTTTGGTGGTATTTGATCACCTCTGCGATTTTTATTTTTTGCGCTATATACAAAAATAGAGCGACATTTTTGAAAAAAAAACACTATTTTTTACTTTTTGTTAAAAAAAAATCAAATAAACTAAATTTTAGTCAAACATTTAGGCCAAAATTTATTTAGCCACATGTCTTTAGTAAAAAAAAAATCGCAATAAAAAAAAATAGCTACCTAGCGGGAACAGCGACACTAATACAGCGATCAGAAAAATGATCGCTTAGTGACGCTGGCAATAGGGAGTGAAAGGGTTAACTAGGGCGGTGATCAGGGGGTTAAAACTTTATTAGGGGGGGTGGGGGGGCTATCCTGAACCTAACACTAACTGTTTTTTACACTGCCTGTCACACTGACACTAAATGCAGTGATTAGATCACTGCATTCAGTGACACTGTGACAGGGGGGTGGGGGGGGCGATCACAAGGGGTTAATATGCCTATGTGAGGGTGTGTCAGTGTTGTGTTGGTGCACACTTACTTGTGATGTCTTCTCTCATCAGCAGCGCTGGGAAACAGCGCTGCGATGAGAGGTGACATCATTTCCTCCTTCCTGTGTAAACACAGGAGGAGGAACTGACAGGATGGGAGCGCGCTCCCATTGGCTGGGAGCGATCGCGGGGGGGCGGGTAAGCGCCGACATCCGCCCGCTGATCCCGGATCACTCCCGGAGCCAGGGGGACCCCCGCACGCCGCGGAGGGGGTCCCGATGGGACCCCCGAACCGCACTTAGGCGGGGACGTAAATTTACACCCTTGTGCCTGTACGTGCCATTCTGTGGCCGTATATGTGCGTGCGGGGGTCCTTAAGTGGTTAATGCAGGCTATACCTATGGACACCCCTGCCAGTGGCCTTTTCTTGGTAGTATAGTACTGACAGACCAGAAAAATACTACTTGGCCAATTAATTATTTTGCTGAGACTGGTTGACCATCATATGTCTGCACAGATCATACAGTGGTCCACATGCGCTCTTTGCACATAGCAATAGCTATTCTTCTATTCTAGTCCTATGGGCAGCTTACATTTTTTTTTAAGGCAAGCAGTAGTCAGTTACTATTTTTTAATTCCTTTGATATGCAAATGTATAGGTGATTGTCTTGCATTTGACATATACAAGTTGTGTTCCAGTGTCTTCTAATCTCTGCTAGAGATAGCTAGCAGACAGGCAGAACTCACAAAATGAAAGAAGGGTTTTCAAGTAAAGCCGGGTACACACTATTCTTTTTTTCTGTTCAACCCAGTGGGTTGAATAATACAAGCTGGGTCAACAGGTGCTTTTAACATGGGCAGCAATGAGCTTGCCAATCTCTGTTGTTTCTGGGAAAAGGCTGTTTCAGGTAAAATTTGCTCAGCTTTAAAGGGCCAGCCCAAGTCCTGGTATTGACACGTCCCCCTGCACAGCTCTTCACTGGGAAGATCAGTGTACTGCATTTCTCTGCCTCCTGCTTACACACCTACCTGCAGGTTCCACCCCAAGCTTTTAAAAGCCTGTTATGCAGCTGAGAACAGAGGTCATGTTAACACTTACAGAAAAAGAATATATATATATATATATATATATATATATATATATATATACACAGTACATACAGTATATACACAAATGTTTTGAATTGCTTTTATATTTTTTAACAGAATAAAGGGTTCACATTTACGTTCAGACTCAATTCACACTACTGCGACCTGAAAGTCGTGTGATTTACGGTGTGACTTTCCCCGGTCATTTCTTGGCAATTTGCTGGTGACTTGAGTACTACGTTGATGCGACTTGGTGCGACTTTGAAGCAACTTTGTCTTGGGCAGGTAACAGCATACAGGAAGATATCGTGCACTGCTATGATCCAGTCCTAGCCTAGGGAAACATCTATCTGGTATGAATTTTTCAATTATTCTATTAATTGTTGAACAGTTTTTTAAATAAATTTGCTCTCAACATTACCATCTCTTTATTATATGTCATCATTTCACTTGTATACATATGAATTATGTTTGGTAATTAGATTTATTTGTCCTATACCCATTAAAGTCACACATCTCATTGAAAGTCCCAACTCCCTTTCTTGCTTAGGTAATCTTCCTGTAATGTCTTGTCCAAATCACATCGATATAGATGAGGATTGAGTTGAGCGGACACCTGGATGTTCGGGTTTGGCGGGTTCGGGACCCGAACTTGACCCCGAACCCGAACCCCATTGAAGTCAATGGGGACCTGGACTTTTGACTACTAAAATGTCTCTAAAAAACTAAGGGAAAGGGCTAGAGGGCTGCAAATGGCAGAAAAATGTCGGTAAGAGCATGACAAGTACTCTGAAAATAAATGTGGATAGGGAAATAACATAAAATAACATAATAATAATCTTTACAAGCAGGAACCTTTCCCTAAAGCAGTGCGGCCCTTTGCATGCCTTTATCCGGCCCTTGGGAATTCCTCCTACAGATATGAATCGCTATTCCTCCCACTGACACCAATGGTGGGACACTATTTCTCCCACTCACACCAATGATGGGACACCATTCCTTGCCGAACTCCGAACCCGAACCCGAACCTTCAGCAAATTATTCGGGTTCGGGTCCAAAAAAAACTTTACAGTTTGGGTTCGCTCAACCCTAATGAGGATCTGACTGGAGACGACTTCCATTAACCACTTTAGCCCCGGGCCTGTTTTTCAGATTCGGTGTTTACGAGACTAAAACATTTTTTTTTGCTATAAATTTACTTAAAACCCCCAAACATTATATATTTTTTTTTTTCTAACACTCTAGAGAATAAAATGGCAGTCATTGCAATACTTTTTGTTACACCGTATTTGCGCAGCGGTCTTACAAGCGCACTTTTTTTGGAAAAAATTCACTTTTTTAAATAAAAAAATAAGACAACAATAAATTTGGCCCAATTTTTTTACATATTGTGAAAGATAATGTTACGCCGAGTAAAATGATACCCAACATGTCACGCTTAAAAATTGCGCCCGCTCGTGGCATGGCGTCAAACTTTTACCCTTAAAAATCTCGATAGGCGATGTTTAAAAAATTCTACAGGTTGCATTTTTTGAGATACAGAGGAGGTCTAGGGCTAGAATTATTGCTCTCGCTCTAACGATCGCGGCGATACCTCACTTGTGTGGTTTGAACACCGTTTTCATATGCGGGCGCTACTCGCGTATGCGTTCGCTTCTGCGCGCGAGCTCGTCGGGACGGGGCGATTTAAAAAATTTTTTTTTTTGTTTTCGTATTTATTTGTATTAATTTTACCAATTTTTAACACTAAAATAAAAAAAAATAAAAAAATTATCACTTTTATTCCTATTACAAGAAATGTAAACATCCCTTGTAATAGAAAAAAGCATGACAGGTCCTCTTAAATATGAGATCTGGGGTCAAAAAGACCTCAGATCTCATATTTAGGCTAAAATGCAAAAAAAAAAAAAAAAATTTTTAAATGTCATTTTTCAAATGACATTTAAAAAAAAATGTCTCTTTAAGACGCTGTTTGGAACTGACGTTTGACGTCACTTCCGCCCAGCAGAGCTACGGGGATGGACGAGGGAAATTTTTTCCCTCACTCGCATCCCCGCTGACCAGACGAGCGCACCCGATCGCCTCCGCCGCTACCGACGGCTCCGGTAAGCGGCGGAGAGCGCGGGAGCGCAGCGGGAGGGGGGGGGCACGCTCGTCCGCTACCGATAACGGCGATCTCGCGGCGATTCCGCCGCGGAGACCGCCATTATCGTTTACCCGACCGCCCACAGAAGAGATGGATATCTCGGTTGTGGCAGCAGCTGCTGCCGTTACCGAGATATCCATCCTCAAAGTGCCGACGTATACCTGCGGTGGGCGGTCGGAAAATGGTTAAAGTCTTTGGGCACAAATCAGATAGACGTTGCCTTGAAGTAGTACGGGAAACTTTTGTATAGTCAGAACGACTTCAGTAGTGCTAATTAAGACAGCTCTTATTGACTAACCTTGGATTTCACATATCATGTGAAACAAGTTGGATCCCAAGCCGCTCCGGTGTGAACTGATGCTAATGCCGCGTACACACAAACGGAATTTCCGACAAAAAAGGTTAGATGTGAGCTTTTGGTCAGAAAATTCCAACCGTGTGTAGGCCCCATCAGACTTTTTCTGTTGCAATTTCCGACAGCAAAAATTTGAGAGCTGGTTGTCAAATTTTCAGACGGGAAAAGGTCTTGTCGGAAATTCCGATGGTCTGTAGGCAATTCTGAAGCGCAAAAAAAAAACATGCATGCTCTGAATAATTTCGACGCATTTTCGGAATCATTAAACTGAATTTTTCTTGGCTCGTTGTAGTGTTGTACGTCACTGGGTTCTTGACGGTCGGAATTTTGTGTGACCATGTGTATGCAACACAAGTTTGAGCCAAAATTCCGTCTGAAAAAAATCCACGTTTTTCTTGTTGGAATTTTAAATCGTGTGTGCGCGGCATAAGAGATACATTATAGAGGTTTTTAGTGGGTATCTCCTACAAACTGTGGATTTACACCTGTCCTCTCTGACCAAGGTTAATGCAGGAACAGCCACTAAGCCAGCTATTTTTAAGATTTCTCAAACCAGACTATGTTTTCTGCACATTTTTTTTTTTTTTAATTAAGAATGAGATGCAAAAGTGATGACAGCCTGCCTTTACCTTGCAAGTGTTAACACGTATGTGAAAGAAAGCAGACCTTTGATTTAATCTTTCAGTTGGTTAATCTGAGGAATTATGTACCAAACGTAAACAGTGCTGACCATTTTCAACTGGCCTATGAGCCTTTAATCGGTGATGATGGTGATTAATATTTAATGTATAGGTATGTGTGACTGCTATCAGAGTGAGTGACTGTTCAGTTGACTTGTGGATAAACTTCATTGAATCACAGTAAAATATAACTTGGTTTATTCAATAAAACATGGCAAGGAGCAAAGTATAATACCTATAGTAATACCTATAGTATGATATAGTATAGTACTGAGAGTTGCTAAATGGTTTCTGAACAAAGCACAGCACAATAAACATTTTAATGCTGATGGCATACACTTAAAAGTGCATTTTGGATGTCAAACTGTCATCATCTTCATCTTCATCGTCATCATCTTCATCTTTATCTTCATCATCTTTATTAAGTAGCAATAGCTAAATTAGAAGTACTACTACTAATGCACTTACCCTGGAATTCATAAAGACTGGCACAGACAAAATTTGAAAAAGTGTCACAGTGTGCAAAAACAGTCTCTGTGCGCTAATTTTGAATTTGGCGCATGTGTTGCACCACAATGTCTAGAGCAAATTAGAACTACCTTAATTTGGTGTATGAATCCATCTCAGAACCAAAACTGTCACAAACTTTTTTTTTGTTTAGGTGCAACACATTAACAAGAGCAATTTACATCAGAAAAGAGGAACAGCAGCTTCGCGAAATGCCCCCCGTTGTTTATAAAGCATCAGGGCTTTGCATAGCATTGCACATTTTTTAAAAAGATTTACAGACATGAAAAGACAATCAAGGCACAAAAGAAGACTTTACTTACAATCTAGTTATTTCTATTCATTCAAAACTTGTCAAATGCCTCAGCTCTTTATGCAGAACTTTGTACCAATTATATCAATCTCTGGCTTACTAGAGCTGCAAATGCTATTTCTTCACCTTAAATAAAAAACACACATAAATGCTCCAAACAAAAAGGGGGAGTATAGTCTCAGATAACAGAAAAACAGAAAAGTAATATTGATAAAAACGTACCATCATCCAAGTTATATTGAAAAAGGGGAGGGTAAGGGCAAAAAGAATAGTGGCTGAAACCAGACTTAGGGACATGCCCACCCAAATGAATGTGGACTATCGCGGTACTGATACATAGAATTAAGAAGTGTTGAATTAAAAAGATTTATTACATAATAAGAAATACAGTACAATCATACAGATCAAGTATTTGGCACAGTCTCGACTAGTTTCGCGGGCCTACCGCTTCTTCAGGAGAGCCAATCTTTAAAATACAGAACAGTGTAAAAACATATATTATACAATGCTGCAGAAAAAAAAAAACGGATAAACAAAATTATTGGTAGCTTACCCGAAGGGTAGTAAAAACACATGTAAATGCTCCAAAGATACAGTGGTCACTAGCCTGTTTACCCACAAGTATTTATTTGGAGGTTTATTTTGGTTCACTAATGATAAAACTGAAACACTGAAGTTGAGAGGGATAGCCATGTACATCCAAACAAATTTCATATTTTACTTTGTGATTCCTATTATCATATTTCCTTCAGAAGTGCTTATAAACAAGGGTAGAGTATATAAAAATAAAGAGGGGCCTAAGCCCATAATCTGGGGATAATCTTAGTTGGCAGTGCAGGTACCGATACGTCAGTTGGACGGGGTGTCTCCACAACTGAACAATATTACCAAAAAGCATGCTTATACTGTAAACAAGGAGCCTACTAAAGAATAAAATGTCAGATAAAACATTTCCTTAAGACCCCCCATGCTATGTCAGAAAACATTTGAATTATGAGCCTCTTTGTAGCAAATGGTACTGCACAAGAAATCTTATAAAAAATTTCAGCAGACGTTCTTGACACCTGCTGAATGTGTAACAAAAAAGGTCTTCACGTATGGTGGACCTGCCAGTGGATGCTACTATTTTTACCACAAGTATTATTATTATTATACAGGATTTATATAGCACCAACAGTTTACACAGCACTTTACAATATACAAGGGAGACAATACAGTCATAATACAATCAAATACAAGAGGATCAGGAGGGTCCTGCTCAGAAGACCTTACAATCTAATAGGGTTGGACAGGTGGTACAAAAGGTTGTAACTGTGGGGAATGAGCTGATGGAAGTGGTAAAAGTTTATTTGAAGACGTGATAGCCTTCCCTGAATAGATACGTTTTCAGGGATTGCCTGAAGGTAGCAAGAGTGAGGATAGCCGGACAGGTTGAGTTAGCGAGTTCCAGAGTATGGGAGAGGCTCTGGAGAAATCCTGGAGACGAGCATGGGAGGAGGAGATGAGGGAGCTTGAGAGTAGGAGGTCTTGAGAACAGCAGAGAGGATGGTTTGGGTGATATCAAGACGAGAGATTACAGGGCAATGAATGAGAAGCTTGGTGGTTGCATTTGTTAAAAAGGGGCGAATTTTAAAGATGTTACGGAGGTGAATTCTACAAACTTTTGACAATGATTGGATTTGAGGCTGAAAGAAGAAGTCATAGTCTAGGATTACACCTAGTACCCTGGCATGAGGGAATGGACTGATGGTTGCATTGTTGATTTTGATGGTGGAGATCAAGCAGTAGAGGGGGCTTCTCTTGCACCTCCTGTCCAACGCCCCTATTAGAGATGACAGGGAGTGAAGGACACAGAGTGGCACGAGGGCTGATGCAGTAGATGGCTCCAGCTGGGCCTTGGCAGAGACATGATGGCTGGAGATCATTGGGCAGGTACTGAAGACAGGAACTCCTTGTTGCTGGAACAGCAGGCGGAGACGTAGCCGGATTGAAAGCCAGTCATCAACAGCCGAGCAGAGCAGGTACCGAGACGTGCGGCAGAGACTAAGTCAGGATACAGGCTGGGTCCGGTACACAGTCGGGCAGTGAGGTACAGGAACATAAGGCAGGAGAAGAGTCAACACAAGCCGAGGTGACAGGTAGGCATGCCCTTTCTTGTGCACATCCTGGTATGCCTGTGCACCAATGCACGTTTCTCTAAGGCCGCGTACACACGAGCAGACAGATTTGTTCAAATCGGTCGGGCTGACCGATTTGAACAAATCTGTCTGCTGGGGACATATTGGTTTGATCGTGTACACACGATCAAACCAAAATCCCCTCCGCCAGACGGCGCACTGACGTGGCGTCACCGCACGTCACGTCACCGCACCAGGAAGTAAAACACTTCCGCGCATGCGTCAAAACCATTCGGCGCGTGTGCGAGAAGACATGTCTGCTGGTTAGCGTACTAACCAGCAGACATGTCGGGCGGATGGCTTACCAGCTGACAGATTTCAAAGCATGCTTTGAAATCTGTCGGGTGGCCAAATCCATCGGCTCGCCCGTACACACGGTCGAAC
Organism: Rana kukunoris; assembly: GCA_029574335.1. Lineage (NCBI taxonomy): Eukaryota > Metazoa > Chordata > Amphibia > Anura > Ranidae > Rana > Rana kukunoris. The sequence goes on from CM056051.1 coordinate 198,863,353, forward strand.
CTGTCTGCTGGGACGGTCGGGCCGACCGTTTCCAGCAGATAGATTTGATCATGTGTACGCGGCCTTACAGTCATGGAGGGGGCACGGGCAGCAGGAAATATTAATAGCTTGGTTTTAGACAGAAGTGGTGCAACATCCAAGTATGCTGTCTAATTGAGGACATCTCTGGCCAGACTCTACCTTTCTACCCGGCATCTTTTCTACAGCACCGCACAACCATGCCACCCACAGCATACATGCATTTCCATCTACTTAAAGAGGAAGTAAACCCTACTTTCTTCTTCCCTGCAAAGTAAAGGCATAATGTGCTAGTATGCGGGAATTTGAATTCACATACAGCACAGCTACAGGAGAAGAACTTGAGAAGAGCTTGATTGGATGGAAGGAAAACCCCCCTCACACTGCACAGAGAAAATGCACAGCCACGCTGTCATTGACAGGCTGTGTGCTGGAGCTCTGCCCCCCCGCTACTATTTTTCTCTTGGTGTCTGGAAAAGTTGTCAGAATTGAGTGATGCAGATAACACAGGAACAAGGTAGCAGAGAGAAATCACACTTAGAGCTTTGGATAGAGACAAGAACACAGTGTAGAAGGGTGTGCTTTCCTGTCTGATGCTAAAGTTAAAATTTCCAAAACTATATTTCATCTACCTTCACATTTTAAGAAAGGCAGGGGGATAGGGCAGGGGGATAGGGTGGGGTAATTACTTGTTTTCTTTATTTTTAGTGCAGTCCATCCCCTGCTTCTATTCTTGCCTAGGCAACAAAACAACACTGAATTCACTGGGCATGTTAGTATGTTTATCCACTTAAGGACCGCCTCCTGCACATATATGTCGGCAGAATGGCACGACTGGGCACATGCAAGTACAGGTACATGCTGTGCTAGTACCCAGCCATGGGTCACGGTGATCGGTCCCTGGAGCTGAAGAATGGGGAGAGCCGTGTGTAAACACGGCTTCCCCGTGCTTCACTGTGGCGGCAGCATCGATCGTGTCATCCCTCTTATAGGGGGACACAATCGATGACATCACACCTACAGCCACACCCCCCTACAGATGTAAACACACTTCAGGTCACACATATCCCCATCAGCGCCCCCTGTGGTTAACTCCCAAACTGCAACTGTCATTTCCACAGTAAACAATGCGTTTTAAATGCATTTTTTGCTGTGAAAATTACAATGGTCCCAAAAATGTGTCAAAATTGTCCGAAGTGTCCGCCATAATGTTGCAGTCATGAAGAAAATCGCTGATCGCGGCCATTAGTAATTTTTTTTTTTACCAAAAACAGGTAGAAGAATACGTATTGGCCTAAACTGAGGAAAAAAATATTTTTTTTTATATATTTTTGGGGAATATTTATTATAGCAAAAAGTAAAAAATATTGCATTTTTTTCGAAACTGTCGCTCTATTTTTGTTTATAGCGTAAAAAATAAAAACCACAGAGGTGATCAAATACCACCAAAAGAAAGCTCTATTTTTGGGGAAAAAAGTACACCAATTTTGTTTGGGAGGCACGTCACACGACTGCGCAACTGTCAGTTAAAGCGACGTGAATCGCAAAAAGGGGCAAGGTCCTTTAGGTGCATTTTGATCTGGGTCTTAAGTGGTTATAGAGGCTGAACCAGCAAAAGGAGAGGTAAGGACAGTTTAAACAAAATACACAAAGGGTGAAGATCCTCTTTAAGCACAAAAAAAACAAAAACATAGATGTATTGCACAACGTGCCAATGCTGCTTTACAAAGCAGGAAAGGACATTGCTTTAAGTGTTTTATGTTGGAAAAGAAATTCAGGTTACATTAATGGAAAAAAGGAAACTGCTTCTAAACAATCCATGCTGTTTTTTTGGTAGGTTAAGCCCACCCATCACAGAGAAATTAGATCTGCAGACAAATTAGTAACAAGGGGAAAACAGAAAGGCAGCTGTTAAAACATTTAGGTTAGTTTAACTGGCGTACGTGATATTCCGATCTCATGGTTTAATGCTGACATTTGAGAGGGAGACATGGATCATTCTGAGCTTTCCCTTGATCATGCACTAACTCTTTTTTCTATTGTCTCCCCTGCTCCTTCTCTGTCCCAACATTCTTTGCAGATGCTTTAGAGAGTTATGTATAATTTGGTTGGCAGATGTTAAGCGTGGAGCCACATCACAGTTTCATTTGTAGATCTGACTATTTCATAGATGAGGCCACATACGTTTTTAATTTAGATTCACAGAATCCCATAACAGTTGGTGTGCAGGGTGAAATCTCAAATTCCTCTTTTTTCAAAAGTGACAAGACTAATAGTATACTTTATTTTATTCTTGTTAGAAAGTAATTTAGAATCTAGTAAAAACCATAAACAAATATGGAGGTTGGGTGTTTTTTTTAATTGTTAACATTCAGGTTTAATGCATTTCCTTTATTTCTTTTCAATTTGTTCAATTTCCTGTCCATAAGCTACATTCATCACGTGAACAAATCTGTTTTCTCCTGCAAATTCTAATGCCGTGTACACACGATCATTATTTGTGATGAAAAAAAAACGACGTTTCAAGTGATGAAACAAAACAACGTTTTTCAAACTTCATTTTCCAAAACGACGTTGCATACACACCATTGTTTTTCCAAAATGCTCTAGCAAAGCGTGGTGACATACACCACGTTCGACGGCACTCTGTTCCATTGAAGCTCCGTCTCATAACTTGCTTCTGAGCATGCGCAGGTTTAAAAACGTAGTTTTGCCCACACTTTTTATGACACAAAAAACGACGTTTTGAAAAACGACACAAAAAATTCAAGCATGTTCGAATTTGTTTTTGGTCGTTTTTTTTAAGACATAATACAACATTTTGCCCACACACAGTGATTTTAAATGATGTTTTTGAAAACGTCGTTTTTTTTCATCACAAAAAATGATCGTGTGTACGCGGCATTGGGTCTAGGAAAATGTGCTCTAAAAGTGCATTTCTGGCAGTGATGGCCTCCCAATTGACCATTGCATACTTGAACAAAGTTTTCTGTATTTATTCAAATAGTAAACTTTAGCATCTCAAAAAATGAATAGCTCTAAAATATAAAAAAGTACATTTCCTCCCCGCTCTAAGCAGCGTTTGATCTTCTTTATGTTTTTAGCTGCAAAACTTACTAAAGTCTGTTCCTGGAAAAAGGCCTCAGTATGTGTTTTGTTATGTAGGCGAAAGGTATCTTCGATAATGCTCAATGAGCAAATTGCAAGTATTAAATTAATGATATTACTAAGGCCCCATTCACACTACTGCGACTTCAAAGTATCACAATTTTAACGTGATTTTGCCAGGATTTCAGAGAATGCTTGGGTAACTGACATCAAAATCGGAGCAAAGTAGTGCAGGGACTACTTTGAAGTCGGAACGACTTGAAGTCGTACTAATATGAATGGTTGTCATTGGAAATCATGGGGAACAACTTGTCATGCTACTTTGCAGTCCGAAATCGTGGGACAAGTTGTACAAGTGTAAAAGGGGCCTAAGTGTTTTGAGGAGATCTGGAACCCCTTGGTTGACTATGTTTATGTTTAGCTGTAGGGGCTTTGAACATGGTTAACTCTTTTCCTGCATTTCATTCCTCTCTGGGCTTCTTTCTTTCTCTTTCTTTCATTTTTTCATTTCCCCTTCTGGTTCGGGAGGGGGGGGGGGGGCTTCTTATGTTAAAAAAAGGTTGCAGTAGGTGTTTATGACATGCCAGTCTGTCTGGATGGTTCTTGTTGCGGATTGAGTAATGATTTGTCTAGATGCTCTGTACCATCTATATCTAGAGGTCACTTAGACATTAAGGCCCGGATTCAGAAACAAAGTACGCCGGTGTATCTCCTGATACGCCGCCGTAAATTCAAATTTGCGCCGTCGCATCTTTATGCGGATTCAGAAAGCAAGATACGCCGAAAAACATGGCTTTAGCCGTCCGACGTAACTTGCCTATGCCTGCGTATCGTGGGCGCATAGTTACGCTGGACGCATTCGGCGTTCCCATTAAAAATATGCAAATTAGCTAGATACGCCGATTCACGAATGTAGTTGCGCCCGGCGTATTGATATACGCCGTTTACGTAAGGCGTATGACCGGCGTAAAGTTACCCCTGCTATATGAGGCGCAGGCAATGTTAAGTATGGACTTCAGAACATCGTCGAATTGTACGTCGTGTAAGTCGTTTGCGTAAGTCGTACACGAATAGGGCTGTGCGTAAGTTACGTTCACGTCGAAAGCATTGAGTATTTGCAACGTGATTTTGGAGCATGCGCACTGGGATACGTCCACGGACGGCGCATGCGCCGTTCGTTCGGACCCTCATTTGCGTGGGGTCACGGCTCATTTTACTACAACACGCCCACTGCCTGGCTACTTTGCATTACGCATGCTTAAGCCAGCCCATTTACACTACGCCGCCGTAACTTACGGCGCAAATTCTTTCTGAATACGTTACCTGCCTCTGTAAGTTACGGCGGCGTAGTGTATATGAGATACGCTACGCCCGTGGAAACTTAGGCAAATCTTTCTGAATCTGGCCCTAAGTATTCATTTTGCTCTTTTGCTCAAAATTGTGGTGGAAAGATGCCTTTTATTCAATGTATTTGCAAAATTTGTGCCAGAATCCTGGCTATTACTATGACTATTATAGTACTTTTCTGTCTGGTGTTTAAATCTTAAATAAAAATGTATTGAAATTAAAAAGGTACAGACCCATATGTTCGGCTTGTACAAAAATAAATTTTTCAGCAAGTATACTCTTTGAGTTACACATTTTTACTTGCTTGGTATTACATTTTTGCCAATTTATACATTTCCCCCCTAAAAGTCATACATATATCAGCAAATGTGAATAGCAGTGTTTAATTAAAGTAGATATAAAAAAACACTGTATTTAATGTAGTTTACTAAAGCACCCTATATTATAAACAATTGCCAAGTTCATCTATTTATTTATTGTGTTTTATTTATAAAATATTGCTTTCACCTTTTTTCCATTTTTAGTTTTTGCATTTTTAGGGCTGCTGATTACCTCCAACTTATTTCAACAACTCCATGCATTAGTCCCGGCATTAGCTGCGTATAATTTTCCTGATAATGACAACACCTGTGTATCATAGTTTTAATAGGGTGTCAGCATGTATGCCTGTAGTCTTCATAGGGGCCTCCTGTGACAAAAAATTATTCTTATTAAAAAAATAAAAAGAATGAAGCCACTATATCTATGGACTGGTGAGAGGCAATATACTACATTTTTGTTCGTAAAAATTAGAAATCCTTTAAAAAGGCTCTATTTTGTTTCTAAGTTAAGTCTCTTCAGAAACTGACACATCTTCATGGGTTAATCTCCTATTGACAAAGGGGATTGAGAGTGGGACCACTAAGCACAGTGGGGGCACTGTGCTTAGTGGTCCCGCTCTCAATCCCCTTCGTCATTACTGTATTCTACAGTCACATAGAGGTAAATGGGAGGAACTACTGACCGAGCACTGCCACATTAGGCTAAACAGCTTTTACTCAAAATCTGCTCAGATATCAAATAGACTGGATAAATAAATATGATCACCTACAGTATATTATCCAGAAGGATGGCAAAAATTTTAAACAAACATCACCCAGACCTGCCTACATAGTTACAGATCAGCTAAAAATAGCTATATGGTACCTTAATGTATTGTTCACATAAAAAATGGCATTTAGACGATGAATAGAATTAAAATGAAATCTGTTTATGAATAATATTTTGTGAATCAGTCTCTTTATATAAAGATATATTCCAAATTTGTATGCAACAGGCTTCAAATTTTGACGAAGTTCCAGCCATTTCCAAGGCTATTGTCAAAAGGGTCAGAAAGGTCAAGGGGAACTGTACACGGCTGTGGGGACATGTAAAAAACAAAAAACAAATAAAAGGTGTATGTGGCATTACTGAGCCTTATGCCGCGTACACACAATCAATTTTCGGCATGGAAAAAAAACGTCATCATTAAAACGTCGTTGCCCACACACCATCGTTTTAAAAAAATGCTCTAGCAAAGCGCGGTGATGTACAACACTTACGACGGCTCTAGAAAGGGGAAGTTCCATGCAGATGACGCCACCCTTGGGGCTGCTTTAGCTGATTCCATGTTAGTAAAAGACGATTTGCGCTTTTCTGTCTGTTACAGCGTGATGAATGTGCTTACTCCATTACGAACAGTAGTTTTACCAGAACGAGCGCTCCCGTCTCATAACTTGCTTCTGAGCATGCGTGTGTTTTTAACGTTGTTTTAGCACACATTTTTTTACCGGAAAAACTACATTGTTTAAAGCGTTGTTAAAAACGGCAGCATGTTCGAAAAAAAAATGTTGTCGTTTTTCAGAACCCGAAAAATTATGTGAAGCCCACACACGATCATTTTAAATTACATTTTTTAAAAACAACGTTTTTTTTAATGCCGAAAAATGATTGTGTGTACTCGGCATCACAATTTTCAAGACCAGCTTCAGCAAAAAAAAAATAAGCTTTAGGCAGTATTGGTTGTGATACCTGATTTTTTATCCAGCAGTAATTGACCTGAATTCATTATTTAATTAAGTTGTTTTTTCACAGTACCACATTGCGTTGTCCTAAAAAGGTTGATACAAAGAGTGCACAAAAACAATTAAAACCACCTCTTCATATTCTCCGAAACCCACTTCCACCCCAATTTCTGCATTTATTTCCAAAGAATGTAAATTGTTAAATATAGATTTCAGTTATCTGTTTGGTGAAAAATAGCTAGACTCCTATTCAGGACTTGATTAGGCAGCAACTAGAAAAAACAAACAAACAAGGCAAGTATTATCTTCTAATATAAATTAGAGTGTATTATAGGAGAGACAATAGTTACAAATATTGTACAGTGACTGGACAGTATGTAAAAAGCTTTGTTAGGCCACAATATAAGGGGAAAGACAAAACAGAATTTAATTAGCAATAAACATTGAAGTGTATAGACTGAGAGACAAAACGACAAAATATTATACAGTGGCTGACCAATATGTAAGCAGCTTGGTAAGGTTGCAATGTAAGCGTTACAGATGAGGTAATTTGTATCCTGAAATATAGTATATTATTTGAGAAACAATAGCCACAAATATTGTACAGTGGCTGAATATAAACTACCTGGTAAAACTGCAATTTAAGAGAGTCAGGCTAGGTAAGTTTTATTTTGAAATAAACAATGGAATGGAATTTTTGAGAGACGATAGACACAAATATTGCACATCAACTACACAGTATGTAATCAGCTTGGTTAAGCTGCAACAGACTAGTGCGATTTTATCTTGAAATAAGCAATAGCGTGTATTATCTAAGAGACAATAGCTACAAATATTTTTGAGTGTCAGAGCACAGGAATAGGGTCAGAGAGAGAGAAAATATCCAGTGAGCAGCCATTGTGTGGACGAAAATGCCCAGTTGATGTTAGAGGTCAGAAGAGAATGGGCAGACTGGCTTGAGATGATAGAAAGGCAACATTAACTCAAATATCCACTCGTTACAACTAGGGTTGTCCCGATACTACTTTTTCAAGACCGAGTACAAGTACTGATACTTTTTTTCATGTAATCGCCGATATCTATTATTGATTCTTTAAAAAAAAAAACTTAATTCAAAACCGAATGTGACAGTGTTTCATCACATTCGGCTACCCATCTCATCTTGCTACGGAAGTGATGTTCCGATGAAAAATGTTGCACTGCGCATGCGCGATGCGTTCCAAATGATTTGCAACAATACAGAGCAGTGAAACCGTCAGATAATGTCACGGAAGTGACGTTACAGACAATACAAACACTGGGCTATGCCTTCCAAGACTAATACTTCCCTTGTTACCTAGTGTGTCCAAAACTGCCAGCTGTCCCTGTACAACCCAAAGCAACCTGTGGTGTTAGGTTCTGCATTGCTGGTACTTGTAGTGTCTATCGAGAGCAAACTGTGGTGATAGATCCTGCTATGCTGGGACTTGTAGTGCCTCTAAAGATGCAAGCTGTTCTTGGACTGCCCTATACAATTCAGGGCAACCAGTGCTGATTATCCTGCCATGCTGGGACTTGTAGTGCCTATAGAGATGCCAGCTGCCCCAATACAAGGCAGGGCAACCTGTGGTGTTAGGTCCTGCTATGCTGGGACTTGTATTACCGCTAGAGCTCTAAGCTGCCCCACTACAAGCCAGGGCAACCGGCAGTTTTGGGGACACTACAAGTCCCAGCATTGGGTTGCACAGGACAGCTGGCAGTTCTGGAGACACTACCAGTCCCAACATGGCATTATAATCACCACTGGTTGCCCTGTCTTGTATAGGGCAGTCCAAGGACAGATGACATCTTGGGGCATGGGGCAAACAGAAAGTGCAGAGACGTGGCTTAAATTGAAAGCTCATGAGAGAAGCAAAGCATTTACAGTTCACCAGCAACAAGATACAATACAAGATTGTCCAAGGAATTAGGCAGGGCACTGTCCAGCATCTCAGGTAGCACAGTGAGAAGAGCTACAGCAAGACGTTCCAAGTTCAGATCAAGGCCCTAACACATTGTGCTGCACTTTTACAATGCTGGCTCATTGGAATAGGCTGCAAACCTTAAAACACAAAGCTGGATTTACCCTGCAGCAACATTAACATTAAAAAGCAGTAGGGCAACATTTAGCCAAAGATGTTGTATAAGCTCTAGGGCACTTGAAAGAGAAGGGTGATTCTGAGGAGTTGGGGCTTGGAGGATGAGGGTGCAGGTGAATACTGTCACAAATGTACAAAGCATAGAGCAACACCACCCGCCCCTATGGTGTTCCCTGTCCTTCAATTTTCTCAGTCGTCAACAGTACCATTATGGATTTAAAGCATACTACTCCATGCTAGCTGGATCATGTGCCAGATAACTGGCTGCTCTACACCTGGGAGGAAGAATAAGAATAAGGCTTTGTCAGCCATTAAACTAATTACTCTGCATGCTGTGGGTGTAAAGCACATCTTATTTGAGAGATAAATGACAGACCTGCCCTGCCTCTAGAAGGTGTGTCCCAACCACCACTTTGTCTTGTAGAACCTGCTTGCCCACTACTACTACCAATGCATGCATAACCTGTGACTCTCACTCACTAAACTACTCTAACACACGCTGACAGATGGCTTTTATAGTGATGGAGCTGACACATAACAAAACCTAATTTATTGGCCAATCTATGTGAGTAACCAAAGCCAAAAGACCAAGCAGAACCTTATTGCAAAAAATAAAATACAATTTAGCCCAATGATTTTTTACATTAATTCATGGGTCCATGAAAACACAGGGTTAGCCTCAAACTTATGGTAGCTCAGAACCTGAACCTTATCCTTAATCTTCAAATATTAGAATTCAATGCTGTCTTAAATTTTACTTATTAATGTAATACAAATAAAAAAAACATGTATCATATTGTTTGTGAAAATTACTACAGTGGAGAAGTCAAAAAGGTAATCATTCCTACTTTCCTACAAGTACCAGGGCACTATTTTTTGTTAAAACTTATATCTTGGGAACAAATCTCATGTAAAACCAATTATATTTTGACAGATGAAAGTTTGATTAAATTTGTATTCCTCTCCACAGTCTTGTACATTAAATCATATTCTTAACTTTCATATGAAAGAATGACTACTTTTGAAGGTCATGATTTAGCGTCTTATTATAACTGCCGAATGTTAGATGCTTATGAAACATCCATCTTGTACATTGTATTTTGAAGATTTGATAGTATTACTTTGTCAAGGCAGAGACTGGCTAACTTAATAAAACTATAACTACAAAAAATTCTGGATATAAAATATAAAAATATAAATACGGTATGTAATAACCAAAACGATAAACAAAAAGTTTACAGAATTAATTTGAATAGAAAGATACCTACTAGAAATGAAATAACGGTGGATAATGTGTCGTTACAGCTAAGCTGAGCTTCCCATGCTACCAATTTCTTCCCTGTTACCTGTGTTCTTCGATTTTCTATGCTTCATGTGTGTCATGCCCCTCCAGGACCATCATATCTCCTCTGTGCCTCCCGTGTCTCAGTCCTTTCCAGTGCTGCTGTACCTGTACCTTGCATCCCTTGCTACTTGTTTCCACAAGTTCCCAAGAAGTACCTCTGATTCTGGTGTGATCCAGTGTCTCCAGTGTGCCCTTGTGCATCACCATGGCTCCAAGTGCACCCTAAGTCTCCAGCACACCTCATGCGCAGCAACGCAATATCAGGTATGCTCCTGCAATCAAGATTGTCCTTTCTTCATCCATTTTCTTGGATATGTTTAAGACATCATGGACTTTTTATAAAGGGACAGACCTGGAAATATACAATTGTTCCTACATATTCCTCTTGGAAATTTATACACTCTTTTCCAGTTGTTCTGCAAGATTTTTACTTTCCCTAAAAATATTTGTCATGGGTGTCAAAATCCCCTATCCTATCTGTAGCGCCTAGCTACTTTTATGGCAGGTGCTATTGTAAATTTAGAAGGGGGTCAGAGAGTTAATTTCCTCTGACCATGTTAATTTGGTTAAATTTAAGGCCTCTGTTCCAGCCCTGGCTGTGCTGTGTGCCTATCTTCCTGTCTGGGGACTTCCGTCACCCCAAGACGGTAGGGGACAGCAGTAAATTCAGGGTTGTGTGGATACTTCTCCTCAGCAGCCAATCAGGAGGGTTGATCGCCTCGCTGTGCATGCTGGGGAGAGGTATTTAAGGGGCAGACGCCATTTGTGCGCGTCATTATCGCCCCATGCCTTCTACCTGGGCAGTGGTCCCGCCACCCCTGTGTGTGGCCCTCCTGGCCGGGGTGTGTGTTGCTGTGTTCCTGGCTTCGGATCCACGTTGGTCCTGAGCATTAATCTTCCTAGTAGTCTCAGTAAGCAGACTGAGTCTACGAAACTACGAGTGGTCCTGTGCTGTCCGTTCAAAGTGGAGGAAGCCGGTCAATGGGGAACCTGTCTGAGGGACACCGAGCACAAGGCTGGTGTCACAGGAGAGGCCTATTCACTCATCTGAGGACACTTCATACCTGAGAGGCTGGACGGTGGTCGCCTGTCAGTTATCGCTGCAATTGAAGCTATTTGAAGGAGATCCGGGTGCTGAATCCAGTTGAGAGGGATATTGGTCCGAAATTATCTCCACCTTTGGGAAGGTCTGTGGCAGAGACTTTAACCTAAACTTCCGAGTGACACTCTGGCTGCTAGGCTGGTGAGAGAGGCCTATCCAGATACACTATACCCACTCTAGCTAGAGTGGTGAAGAGATTTACCATTGGGAGCAGGACTGTTTCCTCTCCAGTTAACCCTGAATTCGCCATTTCTCAATTCTTCTATCCCTTCACCTTTCTACAATATACCATTTTTACCTGGCTGGGTAATAAAAGCACAGAAAAACATTTGGACATTGACTTTATTACAGCTTTCATCCAGTACTCTAGATGTGTGTGGGGGGGAGGGGGGCGGCATCGAAGGACCTGGCCAAAGGGCGTAAATACAATATAACAAAAAATGGTATACCCCCTAGATGGGACTTTATAAGCCAAAACACAGTTGAGTATAAAAAATATGTTTATTTGGACAAGCTATGCATGTTAGCACTTGGTGCAAACGCACTGTGTACACCTAAATACATAGAGACAACAAAGTGCAAATGAACAATAAAAAAACACGAAAGACAATGTGTGTGCCAATGAAGGCAGAAAATTCACAAAACAACAAACAAATCATAAAAGCACTCTCCAATGGGCGAAGTAAAGTAGCCCGACGCGTTTTTGGTTTTATTCAAAAACCCTCATCAGGGGCCACAGGAGCAGATTCGTGCAGATTACAGTTCTGTATTGTGGTAAAGTAAGAGAACACATCATTATACACCGTACATAATAAATGGACACTCGGTTAAGAACATGTTCTCGCTATGTAACATATGGTACAAATGTGATATACCAATGGTGGAATGGGAATGAATCTCATACAAGGTCGTTCAGGCTTGTTCCAAAATGGTGTATAAGGGGGAGGATGAGACTGAAGCATCCAACCTAGCCCTAGCTGCCTATTTATAGAAATAAACATAAATGAAATGACCCTACTGGTGACACACTCACAGAGCTACAATCAGTAAAATACTACATCTAGGTGGGCAACAACAGCAACTCACAACTTAGTTGGTTCTAGTGAAACACTAAAAGGGACAATACACAGGGATAGGCGGTAGAGCTCAGCTGGAACCCTTCTATAGTTGGAACTAAAGCCGTGACGACTCAGAGGGAACTAAGGGTGTAAATCCGGGCCTGTGTGTAGGCCCCATCGGACTGAAAAAAAATAAACAATAGGAAATTCCTATCGTCTGTGTGCAACTCAGAATCAAGTCGACGCATACTCAGAAGCATTGAAATACATTTTTCTCGGCTCGTCGTTGTGTTTTACGTCATCGCGTTTTTGACGGTCGGAATTGACAGTGTGTTTGCAAGACAGCTTGAACGGAATTCCGATGAAAAAATCCATCGGATTTTAGACCATTGGAGAATCCGTGTACGTGGCATTACTGTATCTCTTTGGAAGCTTCAGAGACTCCCTAGTATAGATTTGAGACAAAGAAACTAGTAAGACACAGAAAGGAGTTTACCACCTGACCTCATTAGCACACCTTCACCCATCATAAGTTTTCACAGCATGCCCAGCATCTCTCCACATGTTAATTTGCCTGGCTTCCCAGTGTCCCTGCAGATGGGCTCAGGGCCCTTAATGTAGTACAAGGGCCTGTCTGATTGGATACAGAGTGATTGAATAGATAGTGTTGTCCTCCTATTACATAGTTTTGGTAAATCTAAAGGAGATTATACAGAGACTGTACAATCAGATTGTATAGTGTATGGTCACATTTATATACCAAACATTACCTAGTTGCGCTTTTAGTGTCATTAATTATTAAAGGCACACCAAACACAGAAGCAAATACACATTTTGCCACAAAACGTGCAACTCACACCATGCCAAAATGTCCCATGAGTTACTTTGCCTGTAATGTAGCAGTACCAGTACTAGAAATGGCCTACAGGAAGTGAATGCTGAGAAATAATTTACAGGAAGTGATGGAATCTGAAAAAATTTAATAAACTGACAAGATTTTAAACCTCCCATGGATAAGGTAAGTAAGAGAATAGCTGGGTAAGAAGTGGCATTGGAAAACACTTCTATTTATTATGGAAAGTGAAATTCTGCCCAAAAAAAGTGAACTTATCTTTTAATAACATTTATTGAACATTTCCAAACTGACCTTTCTTTTAAGGAACATTAAACCCACTTTAAAGCCCAAAATCAGTCATTATTATCCCTGCTCTTCAATCTGTAAATGTGCCTTGTCTCTTTCCAGGGCTTCATTATTGGCCCATAAATATGATGGGCAACTTTACTGGCAAAGTATGAGGCATTAGAGACTAGGAAGCCAGAGAATGAAAGGGGTTGTATCAGAGCTGTATTAGATAACATTCACCCCAAAGGTGCTGCTGGAACTATAACAGGCTCTCCTGTCTTCCTAATGGTGACCCGCCCTGTAGATGCTGCACCCAACAAACACCAACCCACAAATGGCAGAAGACAGAGTACCTTCAATTCTTGCAATTTTATTGGCTCTATTGTTTCGAAAAGAGAAGGTTTGGTAAAGATTTTTTTGCACAGCACACATCTTAAGTAATAAAAAAAGGCAGCTATCATCCCGATTCTTTAGATCTTTGTCATATACCAGCTTTTTAAGGCCCAAATTGGCTAACACTATTCTATTTTTAAGCATCTTCCACAGGCCAGCCTACATTCTATAGGCCCAGATTAGCAGCTCACCTGCTTAGGCCTCTGTCACAGGTCAGTTTAGATGATCTAATCCTTCCTTTTTTTGGTTTACCCCCCAAGGCATTGGCTTGGGAGGCAAGGGATCTCTCAAAACCACATTCTCTCCCAGTGTAGGCCTGGGTGTGGAGGACCTTTCTAGAAGGTCATATTAATTTTTTATCCTCTTCTCCAGCCCATATAACTGGAATACGCCCCTTAGTGGTTGGCCAAGGCAGAATTAATATTCATAAACCAATATGTTTTAACTTTTCACTCTAACTATTGGAGAACACTCTTCAGCAGCAGGCAGGAGCAATAAATGCCTCGTGGTTGCAGCACAGATGCAGGGTAGTGTATTCATGGTTTTAATATGGGTTAGCTGTGCTTTACCATAAGCTTCTATTATCTCTTGTGGCTTTGGTGTGCTTTCAGAAAATACACCCAAATCCTGAGATATAATAGAAGTCTAATGGAAAATGTAGCTAACCCTCATGAAAACCGTGGGTACAATGAACTGCAGCCAAAGCTCAGTAGATCAGTGTGAAGCTGCCCTTAAATGAGACCTTTTGATACTGCCTCAAGAAGCATAGAGATACTTATTTTATATCTGTGATAATACAGCTGCATCATTTGTCAAAAAATTACCATTACCACACGCCACTTTTCACAACTTTAAAGATAAAATAGGTAGATCGGGGCTTGTTCAAATTAATGTTAGTGTAAGGCCGCGTACACACAAGGAGACATGTCCGATGAAAACGGTCCGCGGACCGTTTTCATCGGACATGTCTCCGTGGATCTTTTGGTCTGATGGTGTGTACACACGATCAAACCAAAATCCCTGCGGACAGACAGCGCGGTGACGTGGCAGTGACGTTGACGCCGCGACGTCCGCAAACCAGGAAGTAAAATGCTTCCACGCATGCGTCGAATCCATTCGACGCATGCGGGGGATTTCGGTCTGCTGGTTAGACGTACTAACCAGAGGACATGTCCGAAGGACAGGTTTCCAGCGGACAAGTTTTAAAGCATGTTTAAAAACTTTTGTCCGCTGGAAACTTGTCCGCTAGGCTGTACACACAATCGGATATGTCTGCTGAAACTGGTCGATCGTGTGTACGCGGCCTTAGGTAGTGTCAATGTATATTAGGTAGAAAAAAATATTGGGTCAGTTTCATGTAGATGCGCGCATATTTTATCCGGCGTAGCGCAGCGCATATACGTTACGCTGACGCGAACTAGTGAGTCAAGTACAGTATTCACCAAGCACTTGTTTGTTACTTTGCGGCGGAGTAACGAAAATGCGATGGCACAAGCCAACGTAAGTGGAAGTGGGTGTGACCATATGTAAATGATGGGCAGAGCCCAGCGCAGAGACTTACGTTCAGCGCATCATCCACGGAGCATGCGCAGTGAGGGAGGGCTCCACTCGCTCTCCTGTGTGCATGCTCACAACTTCCGTTGGCACCACTTCATGGGAAACGTCGGCGCAATGTCTTACGTTGCGCGTATAAAAGCGGCCGCAGATGCGCCTTTCCGGCGCAAAAGTATATCCGGTCCCCCCCCAGGGAAGTTACTTTTGCTGTGAGATGGCTGCTCCCGTTCCCCGCAGACAAAGGAGAAAGCTCCATTTCAATGTCCAGGAGCTGTCTGCCGTCATCTCGGCTATGGAGACGTACAATGAGTACCTCCATGGCAGTAGAAGTCGCCAGACAAGCCGGGACAGGAAGCAGGCCATCCTGGAGTCCATTGCTGCCAGGGTGAACAATTTTGGCTATTCGACACGGACTGCTGCGGACATTGCAAAAAAAAAAAATGTGAGGCTCAAAGTCCGGGGCAAGGTTACCACCATCAGGAGGCATGAGAGGGGCATGGGGGGGTGGACCCCCATGTGTGGTTAGCCTGACCACGGAGGAGGAGGTGGTCGCCCGCTGCCTGGAGAGGGAGCAGTTGGAGGGGGTACTGGGCTATGATTCTGTGGAGGAAGGCTCCAGGACAGGTAAGTGTTTTTTATCCCCTATTTGGTGTGTTGCGTGTGGGGGGGGAAGGTACATGTGCCAAGTGTGTGGGACCACCAACATGTGTCTGCTTTGTGTCATTCACAGATGGCCATTCCACCCCATCCCCCCAACTGTATCCTGACCCGACCCCCTGGGCACTGAAGACACAGAGGTGGAGGGGAGTGCCCACACCTCACCTGCTAAGGTGGTTGAGGAGGAGCCTGTCGTCGCAGAGCAGGAGTTTGTGTTATTTTTGGAGGAGTCCTCCCCTTCAGCAGGGCCCTCTCAAATCCCCTCCCCCATCATGGGAAGCCCCTCAAGGGCGACTCCATCCCCCCGGGGAATACCATCTCCTGGCCCCAGGAAGGCGACCCGGAAGACCAGGGGGGTGTCTGACGTGGTCCATGACCAAATGGCGAGGGACCAGGCCAGGCAGACCCAGCAGATGGGGGAGATAGCTGGGCACCTGGACCGTGTAGCTGACAGCCTGGGCTCTGTGGCCCAGATGACAAAGGCAGTGCAGGATGTCAGCTGCAACTGCGCTGCAGTGGTGACCAGCCTGGGGGAGGTGCAGGCTGATGTTCGGCACCTCACTGCAGCCGTCCAGGCCAACACAGCTGCCATCCAGGACCAGGGGAGGCAGAGGCAGCGGGCCCAACAATACAAGGTGACCCGGCAGCTGAGGATGCAGGCCCAGACTAATTCCTTCCTCAGCCGGATAGCCGTGGCCTTGGAGGGCATGCAGGCCACACCTGCCAGGAGTGGCCCACCCGGGGATCAGCCGCCTCCAGATGCCCCCCACCCCCACCCGAGACTCCCTCCAGGCAGCTGAGGAGCCAGAGAGGGCCCACCAGAAAGAGCCCCCGTCAGCCCAAATGATGCCTTTTTGGGTTCTTCGTTTATTTTTGCAGTTTTTGTTTCTGCTCAGGTTATGAGCTTTTTATTTTTATTTATATTTTGCTCAGGTTATGAGCTTTTTATTTTTATTTATATTTTGCTCAGGTTATGAGCTTTTTATTTTTATTTAAACTGCACACGGTCAGTAGTGCAGGGGACAGTGTGAATGGTGTGTGAATGTGAGGGTGGCACTCCTGCCAGTAAGGGGTGTCACCCTCGGCCGTTGGGGAGAAGTTATCCCCACGGCTGTGTGAATGACGTGTGAATGGACAGCGACACCATTGGGGCCTTGACGGGGCGTTGCTGCTCCCAAGTCCTGCATGTTGGACTTGGGCTAATCCAATGTCATGTGGATGTGGTGTGTGTGATCTAGGGACCTCAGTGGTGTGCATGCGTGCATTGTCCGTGTGATCAATGTATTTGTTTATTGTCCAAAGATGCCTACGGCGAGGACCCTCCTGACTGCTCTTCCTTCAGCAGATGGGGTAGCCTCTGGCAGTTGGGGACTGTGTGGGTCGGGGGTCAGGTCATCACGTATGTCAATCTGCAGGCCCTTTCTCATGGCGTAGTTGTGCAGCACACAACATGCACCGATGATCTGACACACGAAGGTAGGGGAATACAAGAGGGCCCCCCCAGACTTATCCAGGCATCGGAAATGGGACTTCAGGAGCCCAAATGTTTGCTCCACCACTGCACGAGTTTTGATATGTGCCACATCTTCTTTCTCCTCTGGTTTGGGGGTTCCGGAAAGGAGTCATTAGATGGGGTCCCAGTGCATATGCAGAGTCACCTGGAAGGGAAAAGACAGGAGGATGTTAGTCATGCATTTGCCCCTCGTGATGTCAGCATCATGGGGTTGGACAGTCATGCCTGACTCCCATGTCACTCACCAACCAGCCAGCTGTCCTTGTACACGTTCTGTTCGAATTCCGTTGGGATGGGGCTTTGACGGTATATGAAGCTGGACCCGGGGTGTTTGGCACAGACGTGCCATATGAGGAGTTGGGCATCGGCTATCACCTGTACGTTGATGGAATGCCAATGCTTCCGATTGCGGTATATGTGCTCTGTGGCACTGGGGGGCTGTAGGGCCACATGTGTGCAATCAATGGCCCCCACGGTGCGCGGGAATCCTACAATGCTGTAGAAATCTGTCATTGCTTTCTGCAGCAGGTCCTCAGACGTACGACGTACGCGCGGCGCACGTAGCCAGTGTCTGGTGCTAATCCGTTCGCGAATCGGCATATCTCCCTCATTTGCATATTTGAATGGGAAATCAATAGGCGCGACGGGTGCGCCAAGCGAAAATATGCGCATACGATATTCTGGCGTAGGAAAGTTAAGCCGGTCGGAGAAAGCCCGTTTTATGGCGCATCTAGTTTGGTGGGTACGGCGCATAGATACTACGGCGCATCTTTACCCTTACGCGGCGCATAGCGATATACTCCAGCGCAAGTCTTTCTGAATCTGGCCCATTGTATTTAGTGTCAGTGCAACAAATAATGCACACATATGTGGTATCCTCATGGGTAGGAAATTGTATTTGATTATTTTGTTTATATATTTATACATTTTTTAGTTGTGGGTACATTTTAAAATTATGATTATTATTATTATACAGGATTTATATAGCACCGACAGTTTACGCAGCACTTTACAACTTAAAATGTTTTTTTTTTTTACTACTCTGGATTCGTTTTGATTAATAATAAAAAGTAATCAGAGGATATCCATTATTTTTACCATCAAATGAAAGCCCAATTTGTCATGAAAAAAAAAAAACACAGTGCCTTGAGATTTTGCATACTTTTAAAGGATGCTATGAGGGAAAAAAGGATGAAAAGTGCTGAATTAGTGCATAGTCTGCTGACAAACTGGACTTTCATATCTTGGCTGCCAAACAAATATACCCTGTTACAAAAAATGAATACACGTGTAAAGATCCAAGAGAGAGCACTACTGTATCATCAATACAAAAGTGAACATAATATGCCCTACCTGCTGGACTACAGATCTCTTCCTATTCCCCACCTTTCTCTATCTCACTCCACATACTGCATATACTGTACATTGAATTATTTCTCAGCAAAGCCGTGCATCTGCCTTGAATTCCCAGAGGTAGTCCACACACTGTGGCCCAGATTCTCATAGAATTTTGCTTGCGTATCGTAAGCCATTTACACTACGCCGTCGCATCGTACTAGAGCAAGTGCCGTATTCTCTAACCATTTGCTCCGTAGTTTGCTTTGGCGTAGCGAAAATGGCCCAGCGTAAGCCCGCGTAATTCAAATGGGGCGGCTTGTATTTAAATTAAGCGCGCCCCCGCGTCGAACTAACTACGCATGCGCCGCCCGGGGAAAAAGCCCAGTGCGCATGCTCCAGCTTACGTCGGAAAGCGTTGTTGAAACCGACGTCAAAACGACGTGATCGTCACTTACGCAATGCCCTATTCGCGAACGAGTTTGTAAAACGACGTAAGCGACGGAAAAAGCCGATGCTGACCCGACGCCATACTTAACATGGCATCCGACGGCACCCGACGGCATCCGACGGAACTTCGTAAGGTTACTCCTCATCGAAGCAGGGGTAACCTTACGCGGACGAAAACGACGTACGCGACGACGGGGCGGCGTAAAAGCGATCGGGAATCGGCGTACTAGCCTCATTTGCATATGCAAATGAAAAAACAACGTAAAGGCCACCTAGTGGCCGGAGTTGTCATTACAACTACGATCCGCAAGTGTAATGGTATTACACTTGTCGGATGTAGAAGCGTATCTATGCCAAAGTAATGCTAAGCATCACTCGCATAGATACAAGGCAAAAAAAACGGCGATACGACGGGGTATCTGAGATACTCCATCGTAGCGCCGCTGAGAATCTGGCCCTGTATGTAGAAAAAGAGCTTTTGAGAGCTGTAGTTCTGGAGGCGTGCTTTTTGTCGTTGGAACTGAGCTCTCTGCAGCTGCAAGAATTTTATAAGCCTGATGTTGACCTCACAAGCAGCAATACAACTTATTTCTTGGTGCATAAAAAAGGAAAGAAGAAAAAAAACTGAGACACGATCTAGATGCAAAGAGGGAGGTTTGAAAATAAATGTTGGTCATGTCCATACAAATTCTTTAGAAAATAGATGATTTGGTATTCATAGAGTGCCTTCGTGTCTAACAATGTCTAAGAATAGCTGTTTAAAGACTGAGTATGTAAAACACCTTTGTCAGAAACGACATGAGAAATTACAATTGCTTGTCCTATTTGTAATTCCTCTTTGGTTTTGTTTGATCCTTATCAGTTAACAACTGCTTTTGACCTTTTGACCAATGTAATACAACATGAAGTGAAGAAGATGAAGACATGCATCCTAATAGATTAAAAAAATATTGTTAACTGTTTGCATTAGATAAACTGTAGAAATAGAATGAAAACAACGAGAAATATAGTCAAATATTAAATAGTACCCACAAAAATTCAAAAAAAATAAATCAGAATGAAGGGTTTACAAAGTGCACTATGAGGTTCAAGTGGTTAGCACTTTTTGCTCTGCAGCACTCGGGTCTTGGGTCTATTTCCACAGCTATATGAATGTAGTTTATACATTTATAGCTTGTTTATCTGGTTGTCTGGCAAGTTTGTAGGTTCCATGGCTTGCCCCCAAAATTTAGTTTACGTTGTGTGAGTGTGTGTATGAATGTATAAAGCCATTAAATGGAAAGCAACTATTAGGATCAGAGGCTAATGTGAATGACTAATGTGAATGTTCTTTCTAAAATCCTGCAGAAATGCTTCAGTGGCATAGAAAAGTGTGGAAAAAAAGGAATTCATAAAAATTAAAAGAACAAATATACATGAAATAGAGTCATATGTTCCCATAGCCTGTAATGTAATTTGAAAAATTGGTCCTTTTCTTGAAGCAACACTCTTTTAAAAAAAAATAAAAAATAATACCTAACGCATATTACATTCTCTTACCAGTAGACATTGGAGAAAGATCTGTGAAGTACTGTCTCCAGCTCAGAGACTTGGGGAGAAAGTTTGGAGGGATCTAAAACCAGGAACTAAAGAAAGCTGTAAGGACAGAAATACACTAGCTCTCATAAATGACTTGCCTTTGAAAGTGCATGTCCCAAGACTATAACCATGATTCAGACTTTTCTACATCCCAAACCCTAATATGCTCATGTTTGTTCTAGGTCAGTGAACTAATAAAGTAAATAAAAGAGAAAAAAAATTATAATATAGCAACTTCCCTGCTTTTAACAGGATTCTGTTACGCCCTGTACACACGGTCGGAATTTCAGATGGAAAAAGTCAGATGGATATTCCGACCGTGTGTATACCCCATCAGACTTTTCCCGTCGGAAATACCGACGGACTTAGATAGAGAACATGTTCTCTATTGTTCTGACCAAAATAATTCCTATCAGAAAATCTGTTTGTCTGTATGGAATTACGACAGGAAAAAAAGGCATGCCCGGAAACAATTTGACGCATTCTCGGAAGCATTGAACTTAATTTTTCTCAGCTCATTGTATTGTTATACATCACTGCGTTCTTGATGGTCAGAATTTGGTGTGACCGTGTGTATGCAAGCCAAGCTTGAGTGGAATTCCGTGGGAAAAACCATCCGATTTTTTTCCGTTCCATTCGAGGGTACGCGGCATTAGAGTTTTTTTTAAAGAATAACCCCATGTTCTTACATGTTTTTTATAATATTCCAAACTGCCACACAAAATAATCAGACGACCTGCTGTTTTTGGTTATAATTTCAAGGTCCAATGACACTCTGTTGTGCCATGCAGCTTTGCATAAGTGACCCTGATTTGGCTTAAAATGTAACAACAGTACTAAAGTGTAGGCAACCTGAGGTGCATTAGAGCAACAAACACCAGCTTACCCATTGAGTGCTTTTTCCCAGAATAAATATGGGGTGCATGATCCATGTTGTGACTACAAAGTCCCAAATTATATAAAATCCAATCCTTTATTAATTCAAAGTGTTTGTCAAATCCCAACTGTGCCTGCAAGTACCTGCATTAGTCTTCAAAAAAAAATATATATATATTGTCCCTGTGGAGTTCCATGAATACTAAGCCTACGGTATACACTGAGCCTTGACTTTTTACTAAACTACACAAAACTACACGTCCCATGAGGCATTGTAAAACTCTAATGCCACGTACACACCCGTTTTTCATGTCATGGAAAAAAACAAAGTTTTTCTCGATGTAATTCCTCTCAAGCCTGCCTTGCATACACACGATCGTGATAAAAAATACTCAAGCATAGCGTGATGACGTACAACACGTACAACGGCACTATGAAGGGGAAGTTCCATTTGAATTTGCGCCACCCTTTAGGCTGATTATGCTCATTTCCTATCTCATAACTTGCTTCTGAGTGTGCTCGGTTTTATCCCCCTCGTTAAAGCGCACACACTACCATTTTTCACAACGAGAAAAACAACGATGAAAAAAAACTACGAGAAAAAATACAGCAGGTTCTAAATTTTTAATGGCCATTTTTCTCGACCGTTTTTAACGACCAATTTTTTTTTTTTCTCATCATGAAAAACGGTCATGTGTATGCAGCATTACATTCTCAATCATGATTAGGCATGATGGGAATTGTAGTTCCTAGACAACTGTAGGGCCATAGTTTGCAGTAATAGGCAGCTCCAGCTCATTCACAGCTCATTCACACTGTATAAGAACATGTGTGAATGAACCCTTAATTTTTTAACTCTTAACTCCGGTCAAGTTTTTATTGCTGTCTGTGTCCCTGCTAGCTAGATTCTCTTTTTTCTTTTGTCCTGGTGAACATTGTTATCTAGATAAAGATAAAGTAATGGGAAATGCAAAAATTTACAGTAGTCATCAGAGAAAGAGTGGAGGGGAAATCTTGGATGCCTGATCCTGTGATAGCTGTTTAGAGGGAAATCCCTTCTATTCCCTTTCACTTCCTGTCCTTTATGTCTATTACCCATATGTATGCTTTCACGAAGGCCTGTCTTCAGCCACCTGCTGAAATCAATGACAGGCTGCTGGCTACACAAATCTCCATACAGGGCCGTTTGAAGGAATTAGGGGGCCCCAAGCAAAATGGACATGGAGGCCCCCCCCCCCAGTGTGCCAGTGTGCCCATCAATTGTCGCTACTGTGTCCCATAAAATGCTGTCAGTGTGCCCATCAATTGTCGCTATTGTGCCCCATCAGATGCTGCCAGTGTGCCCACCAATTGTAGTTACTGTGCCCCATCAGATGCTGCCAGTGTGCCAATCAATTCTCGCTACTGTGCCCCATCAAATGCTGCCAGTGTGCCCATCAATTTTCGCTACTGTGCCCCATCAGATGCTGCCAGTGTGCCAATCAATTCCCACTACTGTGCCCCATCAAATGCTGCCAGTGTGCCCATCAATTGCCGCTACTGTTTTTCATTTGCTTTGCTCACCTTTTTATCTGGACTCTCTGTCACTCAGTCTGGTCCGGTGGGGCAAACTTCAGCTTCTTTTCCTGGTTCCCTGGTCCAGGCAGACCAGGCTGCTCGGGCAGGAGAAGGAGGAGCCTGGAGGAGGTCGCGTTGGAAATTTGTGGCCCTGGGCTTCAACGGAGGTCCTCGGGAAGATAACAGCTGGCTGAGCTGAGCCGTGGATCTAAGGCACTGGTCAGGCATGGCAGAATGCCGCCCGCCGTGCTGACTCCGCCGAAAGGTCACTGACTGGACTGGAAGTCGGAGGGAGGACTCAGAGTCAGCGGTGAGTGCTGCTGCTCTCTCTCTGCTGCTGCTGCACACTGAGTGCGCACTCAGTGTGAACTTTCTGTCAGTCCGGCCGGGAACAGGACACTGAATCTCCTGTACCACACGGTACTCGGCTGGACTGACAGGAGGAAAGAAGAGGAGCTCGGCCACGCTACAGCCTGGAAATGGGAAGTTGGGGGCCCCAGGCCAGCTCGACGCCCCAAGCAATTGTTTGCTTTGCCTGTCCTGTAGCGACGGGCCTGTCTCCATACGCATCACAGAGAACACATATGTGGGGGTCCAATAGACAGATCAGAATGCAGTCTGTTTGCATCATGACCCATGCATTAGACCTGCATGGATGTGCACTTACATTTGCATGTGGAAGACTTTGCAGCCTGCAGCTGGTTAATGATTTCAACAGGCTGTCTACACGCCCCTGCATGAATCCCACATGGCTTAAGATGGTGCATTGCAATCAGTACGTTCAGGGCCGGCGGAGTACAGTGTCTGTGTCCCGACTCACAAATTAATGGAACCAAGCAAACATTCATTGATGGGCACAGTTATGCTGCATTAATGGGTGCTGGGGAGGCTGCATTGATGGGCACTGGAAAGCTGCATTGATGGGCGCTGGTGAGTCTGCATTGATGGGCGTTGGTGAGGCTGCATTGATGGGCACTGGTGAGGCTGCATAGATGGGCACTGGTAGGTTGGTTTGATGGGTGCTGGTGAGGCTGCATTTTACGGTGCTGGTGAGGCTGCATTTGATGGGCACTGGTTGGCTGCATTTGATGGGTGCTTCATTAAAAAGGTGGGTTATACATGGGCAGGGCAAAGGGGGTGGGGTTGGGGTGGAGCCAGGGGGCGTAAGGCTGAGTTCACACTAATGCGATCCCAGAAATCGCACGTGATTCACACCGTATTGCTGTGCACATCACATGCAATGTCTAAGCAATGCAAATTCAGCCATACATTTACACCAAAATGGTGCAGGACCCTTTTTTTGGTCCGCACTGGAATGGGATCACATGGGTGTTCAAACCCATGCGATCCGATTCAATTTCACAGTTCGCACTGCGTTCTGCAAAACTATTTTGGGGTGTCATTAACTTTACATTGATACCCGCAGCGGTATGCAGGGAGCGGTGTGAACTGCCTGCGAGTCAAATGTGATGTGGGAACCCGCACAGGAATCGCGCTGGTTCCCGTATTGTGCCAGTTTGAATCTTGACTTAAGACAAAAATGTATCTCAAAAAGGGATTTAAACCCTTCCCTACTCTTCCCAAAACAAAACAGTTTGGCTATACAATATTACCTATTTGTATTCAGCAGTAAAATCA
This sequence comes from Rana kukunoris, assembly GCA_029574335.1. Classification (NCBI taxonomy): domain Eukaryota; kingdom Metazoa; phylum Chordata; class Amphibia; order Anura; family Ranidae; genus Rana; species Rana kukunoris. The sequence continues at coordinate 198,888,164 of CM056051.1, forward strand.
ATATATGAATGGAAGTTATCAGAATTAAAGATACTCAAAAACAATTTGATTCTGAAGGAAGATTTGCTTTCTGAGGCCATTTGAAGGATTCTACAGGTGTCACTCCTTCGCTGGAAATGGCCTATAGCCTACTGTATACATATAGCATCACTTTCAAGATTTTTTTTTTTTTAAAGGATACTTGTATAATTTTATTAATTGGTCCTTCAAGACGTTGAAAAAATGTCCATTGTAGGAGTGTCCCCCTTTATTAAACGATGCTGCACCTATTGTATATTTGGTCGGTGTAAATAACAGTTTCTAAAGATATTTGGCTCAAAAAAAGCCCCTTTTTATTGTTTCTTTTGTCAAAGACAAAACAAGTTCCTTACTTTGAGTGATAAAACAGATTCACTTGTCTTTAGTTGCAAGAAAAGACATGAAAGATTTTGTGCATTTGGATTCAGAAGAAGCTTGAAATAACAATAGAATATAAAGAAATATACAAGTACTGCAGTAAACATCTCATTTTGAAACAAGCTGGCATGCCTTCAAATAACAGAATGCTGTGAGTTTATTCTTCTGTAGTTACAAAATGTTATGTTACCCTTATTACATTTTTAATGTACTTGTCAGTTTTTTTTTTGTTTATGCTATTGAATATTCCTCTAGGTTTGACACATCCGAAGAGAAAAACTTTCAAAGGAACCATTTAACCATTTCAGGGTTTCTGTAAAAATCTGGTTATTTTACTGAAAAACAGAACAAATAACAAATGCACATATTGCACATTTTCTGCATCTTTTTATTTACAGAAACAATATCATGCAACATATGCTAAGTCAACTGTTGCAGGCAATTTATTTATACCTAAATTTGAGCTGTTTCACTATCTTTCCTTGTTTTTTTCACTATTATTGTGTGATTTTAACCACTTTGTGTCTGCCCTGTAGCAGTTTTACTGTGCGCCAGATCACGTATATATACTTGATCTGACACTTCCGAGTAGGGGGAGCACATGCATGCCGTCAGCGGCTCGCTTCCGCTGTGATTACACACAGTGGAAGCCGATCAGCGGGTGCATGGGGCCTGATTTCCGCCGGTATCTGCCAATCGTTAGGCAGAACTATGTAAACAAGGCAGATGTAAGTTCTAGAATGCAAAGCAGGGAATAAACTCCATCTCTTTCCCTACTGAAAGCACCTCCCACAGTATAGTAAAACACTAGCTAGGCACACCTTTAACCCTTTCATCGCCCCTGATCTTAACCCCTTCCAGCCAGTGTCTTTCATATAGTTACAGTGCATATTTATTTATCACTGTCCATTGTATTAGTGTCACTGGTCCTCAAAAAGTGTCAGTTAGCGTCAGAATGTACGCTGCATTATGGCAGTTTTGCTATAAGTCACTCATCACTGCTATTGCTAGTAAAAATAATAAAATATAAATAAAAGTTAATAAAAGTATCCCATAGTTTGTAGACGCTGTAACTTTTGCACAAAACCAATTAATATACGCTTATTGGGATTTTTTTTACCAAAAATATGAAAATATGTAGCAGAATACCAAATTTATGAAGAAATTCGATAAAAAAACTGAAAAAAAACATTGGATATGATTTATAGCAAAAAGTAAAAAATATATTTTTTCCCCTCAAAATGTAGTCTTTTTTTGTTTATGACCATGCAATTGTCATTTTAAATAACGCAGTATCAAAAAATGGCCTGGTCATGAAGGGGGTAAAACTTAAGTGGTTAATGGACTATAGCATTAAATGAGAAAAAATCAACACAGGATACACTCTGGGTGCATTTTATTCCTTATGCCGCGTACACACGATCACTTTATGTGACGAAAAAAAAACGACGTTTTTAAAAACGTCAATTTAAATGACAGTGTGTGGGGGAAAACGTTGTTTTATGTCTTGTGAAAAACGACAAAAAAAAAATTGAAGCGTGCTTCAATTTTTTGTGTCGTTTTTCAAAACGTCGTTTTTTGTTTCACGACGTTTTTCAACCCGCGCATGCCCAGAAGCTAGTTATGAAGAGAGCTTCAATGGAAAAGACTGGTGAACGTAACCTCGCTTTGCTAGAGCATTGTGAAAAAACGATGGTGTGTAGGCAACATCGTCTTTAAAAATTGACGTTTCAAAAACGTCGTTTTTTTACTTCACAGAAAACGTCGTTTTTTTCCCATTGCATAAAGTGATCGTGTGTACGCGGCATTATACTTGTGAAGGAAAAATGTAGCGCTGTGAAACCAAAAAGACTCTAATGTCACTAGGTGAATCAAAATCAATAATCATTGAAATAAAACAATGATGATAATAATGTTGAACAAAATCAACAGTGAAAAACAAAGTCCTTGCGTGAAGTGGTGCTATAATAGTCCATAACAAAAAATGTAAAGTAATAGTCCACCAACACCAATCAAGTGAATGGATGTTACATGACCTCGTAGATCCTCAGAGACAGAATGACACTTATCTCAAATGAAGATATGTTGCGCTTACCAGAAATGTTGGAACTGTCTGTCGTGGACAGCAGATCGATAAGGCATGAACACTCCCGGGGCACAGTCTGCTCGTCTCTCAACAACTGGATGAAGATGAAGGGCCTGAAGTGCACGGTATCCTAGAATGGTATCCTTATTATCCAAGTAATCCGTTCTCAGGGGAAGTGTGGAAAGATGATGGTAAAACCCCCGTTGAAGTCCCTCTAGGACGAAACGTGTAGGGCTTGGTTTTTACCTTTTCCCACATTGCCTTTTATTTTATGTGATCACTTTTAATGTTCTTTTTGGTTTTATTACAATAAAACCATTACCTTTTGACCTGCACCATTTTTTTTTCTCTCCCTCATGGTAATCGGAGTCATCCAGCTTCACTCATCTTACCCTTCCAAGGGTTTTACCATCATCTTTCCACACTTCCCCTGAGAACGGATTACTTGGATAATAAGGATACCATTCCAGGATACCGTGCACTTCAGGCCCTTCATCGAGGATTGGAATCATCTTCATCCAGTTGGTGGACTATTACTTTACATTTTTTGTTATGGACTATTATAGGACCACTTCACACTAGGACTCCTTTTTTCACTGTTGATTTTGTTCAACATTATTATCATCATTGTTTTATTTCAGTGATTATTGATTTTGATTCACCTAGTAACATTAGAGTCCTTTTGGTTTCACAGCACTACATTTTTCCTTCACATTTTCATTCAATACTTGTCACATTGTAGTGTAGCCGCTTTAGTTTTAATTTTAGTTAGCGCAATATTTATTATATTATTTCTTATACTTGCTCATTGAAACGTAAATGTCCAGTTTTTAACTACTTCAGCCCCAGAAGAATTTACCCCCTTCCTGACCAGAGCACGTTTTGCGATTCAGCACTGCATCGCTTTAACTGACAGTTGCACGGTTGTGGTACCCAAACAAAATTTGTGTCCTTTTTTCCCCACAAATAGAGCTTTCTTCTGGTTGCATTTGATTACCTCTTCGGTTTTTATTTTTTGCCCTATAAACAAAAGAATAAAGCAATATTTTTTACTTTTTGCTACAACAAATATCCCCAAAAATAAAAAATAAAATATATAAAAAAAGATTTCTTTCTCAGTTTAGGTCGATATGTATTCTTCTACGTATTTTTGGTAAAAAAAAAATCATAATCACCATATATTGATTGGTTAGCGTAAATGCTATAGCGTCTACAAAATAGGGGATAGTTTTATGGCATTTTTATTAATAATTTTTCTTTTACTAGTAATGGCGGCGATCTGCGATTTTTATCCTGACTGCGACATTATGGTCGACATATCGGACACTTTTGACGCTATTTTGGGATCATTGTCATTTATACAGCGACCAGTGCTATAAAAATGCACTGATTACTGTGTAAATTATACTGGCAGGGTAGGGGTTAACCACTAGGGAGCGAGGAAGGGGTTAAGTGTGTCCTAGGGAGTGATTCTAACTGTGGGTGAATGGGCTACCAATGACACGACATTGATCACTGCTCCCGATGGCAGAACATGGAAATGTTTATACAGGCCTGCCCCTGTTCTGCAGCTATGTTACACAATCGCAGGACATCAAGTTCGCGGGTCCCGCAGGCACCGTCACGGAGCTCGCGGTTTGCGTGCGTGCTCCCGCACAACGAGATTTTTAAAGAAACATACAGGTACGTTGCTTTGCCCACACGAGCCATTATGCCGACATATATGTTCGTGAAGCGGTTAACTTTGGATAAAGTTTAGTTAAATTAAAAAAGTTTTTTCTTTATGCCATCTGGGGCTCTGTTGTTTTCTGTGTTGGTAACAATGGGTTTATCAGACAGGAAGTGAGGAAAAATCTGTAACAGACAGTTATTAAAAGGTGTCTGGGGTTCAAGTCTCCCCTTATGCTGCATACACACGACCGTTTTTCGGGATATAGAATTTTTTTTTTTTTTAATGTCATTAAAAACGATCGTGTGTGGGCTCCAGAGCATTTTTCATGACTTAAAAAAAATGGGCATTAAAAATTTAGAACATGCTCTAAATTTTCACGACGTTTTTAACGTTGTCGTTTTTAACGTCGGAAAAAATGGTCGTGTGTGGGCTTTAACGACGTGAAAAAAAACATGCATGCTCAGACGCAAGTTATGAGACGAGAGTGCTCGTTCTGGTAAAACTAGCGCTCTTAATGGAGATAGCACATTCATCACTGAACAGACTGAAAAGCGCAAATAGTCTTTTACTAACATGAAATCAGCAAAAGCAGCCCCAAGGGTGGCGCCATCTGAATGGAACTTCCGCTTTATAGTGCCGTTGTACATGTTGTACGTCAACACGCTTTGCTAGAGCATTTTTTTTTTTCACGATCGTGTGTAGGCAAGGCTGGTTTAACAATAATCGGGTTGAAAAAAACATAGGCCCAGATTCACGTACATCTGCGCATTATTGGACCGGCGTAGCGCACCACCTTTACGTTAGACTTGCGCAATTTTGCCGCGTAATCACCCTATTCTCGTAGCTTTTGCGCAGAAAATTGCGCATGCGTAACGTTATTTCAGAGGCATAAGGCGGAGTAATACAAATTGGGAAGGACGTGGGCGTGTTACATTGAAATGAGCCGTGACCCCATGCAAATGAAGGGCCGGCCGGCTCGTGCATGCGCGCTTGAAGGAGACCATGGTCAGCTCCGCTGTGCGCATGCTCACAACTCGGGAGCGGCGCAATCAGTGAAATTGGAAATGGACTAGGGAAACTTAGTGAACTACGCAAACCGCATAAATAGACAGACACAAACGCACTTACATTGCAAAAGTACATCCCTTTGTCCCTTCCCATTTAACCAAGTGCTTTTGTCCTGTTGTTCGTTGCGTTGTGTTTTGTATTTGTCAGATTAGTGTTCTGTGTGATCAAGTGTTTGTTAGTAGATCTTTGAAAGTGTTTTTTGATAAGTGTTTGAGAGACTGTTTGTTTGATATATTTCTGTTCGTTTGTTTTCTTGCTGATTTTTTGCTGTTTGTTTTTGTGACTGTTTTTTGCCGAGTGCTTGTGTGATTTTTTGGGTGTTAGTTTTCTCTCTTTGTGTGTTTTTGCTTGATTGGTTGTGCTTGTTTTTGTGACTGATTTTTGTTGACTGGGAGTGAGTTTTTTTGGAAGTATGACAGAGAGAAAGCGAAAAACTCAATTTTACTGTGGGGGAAAAAAGAATTCTTGCCCGGGCCATTAGCGATTATGGGCGTTTCCTCCATGGCCCAGACAGTGCCAACACCACCCCGGCCAGGAGGTGGGAGATTTTGGACCTCATCACTGAGCAGGTCAATTCAGCGGGGGAGGGGGAGACACGGACCCGGTCTGGGATTGACAAAAAAATTAATGACCTCCGGCGTCTGGTCAAACAGAAGCTGTCCAAAATGCATGCCCATGCCAGGGGCACAGGAGGGGGCCCACCATGCCGTATTAGGCTGACAGCGGAGGAGCGTGCGGTGGCCCTGACCTTTCATCGGCATGAAGTGGAGGGCCTGCCCGGCTTTGACTCAAGTCCGGAGCCCGTGGTGCCAGGTAAGTATTTTTTTTAATATCAGGTGTGTAGCATGTGTGGGGGAGGGGGTGAAAGGGAATATGTGGCAAGTGTGTGGATCCTCCAACCTGTGAATGTTTTGTGTCATCCACAGATGTGCAGGAGGGTGCAGGGCCATCTGTCCTGACCGCACCATCCCCAGGACAGCAGCCTAATGAGGCCCCCCCAACAAGGCCGGAGTCCGCGGAGGAGGTTCAAGAGGAGGAGGAGGAGGTTGAGGAGGAGGAGAATCATGAGGAGGAGGAGTCCATGTCAGGCACTGGACTTTTGGTTTTTGAGGACTCTTCCCCTCTGGCTGGCAGCAGGCAGCCCTCCCTAAGGTGGAGCCCCCCCCTCCTCCCCCAACATGGCTCCCCTTCCAAGGGCTTCCCCTTCTCCCCGGCCACAAGCATCAGCTGGAGGCAGGAAGTCGTCCCAGAACACCAGGGGGGTGGCCGATCTCCTGCCCGCCACTCTGAGAAGGGACCAGTTCCTCCAGACCCGCCATCTGGGACAGGTCAGCCAGACATTGGTGCGGATGGAGAAGAGCCTGTCCTCCATCAAGGATACGCTGGGGAACCTGGACTCCCACTCCCGGGCTTTCACAACCTGCCTAAACGAACTGCAGACGACATCAGCAGGCGTTGGGCAGGATGTGAGGGCCCTTACCCAGGCTATCCAGGCCAACACGGCAACACTTGGTGCTGCCATGGACAGAATAGCCGTGGCCTTGGAGGGCAGGCCGCCAGGTGGGCAGAGATCAGGGGCTGCTCCTCCTTCCCCGGTTTTCCCCCTCCCCCATGAGTCTCCCCTGAGGAGCCGGGGCCGTGGCCGGGGGCGCCCCAGGCGTGGCTCACGTAAAGGGCAATAATTTTTTTCCCCCTTTTTTTATTATTTTTTTTTTGCTGGAAATTTTTTGATTTTGCTGGTCATTTTTTTTTTTTTTTTTGGGTTGTGAATGCTGTTTGAATGTGGGGGTGACATTCCTGCCGGAAAAGGGGTGTCACCCTCAATTTTGGTGGAGAAGGGTTCCCCAGGACCAGGGAGAAGTGATCCCCAGGTCCGTGTGAATGGTGTATGAATGTACAGTGACATAATTGGAGCCTTGGCGTGGCGTTGCTGCTCACAAGTCCTGCATGGTGGACTGGTGCCAATCCAATTTGATGTGGATGTGGGGTGTGTGTGCTAGGGACCACAGTGGTGTGCATGCATGCATTCTCATTGTGCCATGATTAATGTGTGTGTTTAACGTGCAAAGATGCCCAATGTGAGTTGTCTCCTGGCTGCTCTTCCCTCAGAAGACGGGGTAGCCTCGGTTAGGGGGGGATTGTCTGGTTCAGGGGTCAGGTCATCACGTAGGTCAATCTGCAGGCCCTTTCTTACTGCGAAGTTGTGCAGCATGCAACATGCACCGATGATCTGGCACACAAAGTTTGGGGAATACAAGAGGGTACCCCCAGACTTATCCAGGCATCGGAAACGTGACTTCAGGAGGCCAAAGGTGCGCTCCACCACTGCTCGTGTTTGGGCATGTGCTTGATTGTATCTTTCCTCTCCTGGGGTTTGGGGGTTCCGGATAGGAGTCATGAGATGGGGTCCCAGTGGATATGCAGAGTCACCTGTAAGGGAAAAGACAGGAGGATGTTAGTCATGCATGTGCCCCTTGTGATGTGTGCATCATGGGAGGGGATAGTCATGCCTGCCACCCATGTCACTCACCAACCAGCCAGGTGTCCCCATACACGTTCTGATCGAATTCCATTCGGATGTGGCATTGATTGTATATGTAGCTGTCATGGCTGGACCCTGGGTGTTTGGCACGGACGTGCCATATGAGGCCTTGGGCATCGACTATCACCTGTACGTTGATGGAATGCCAATGCTTCCGATTGCGGTACATGTGCTCTGTCTTCTGGGGGGGGGCTGGAGTGCCACATGTGTGCAATCAATGGCCCCCACGGTGCGTGGGAATCTGGCAATTCTGTAGAAATCTGTTATTGCCTTCAGCCGCAGGTCCTCAGTGGTGGGTTTGATGATTTGGCTGGCCATGCGTCTGAGGATTGCAGGGACAACCTGGTGCACACATCTGCTCATGGAGGATTGTGACATCCCAGCCACCACTCCACTTGTACGCTGAAAAGAGCCACTGGCAAGGAAATGGAGTGTTGCCATGACCTTGACCAGTGGCTGCACTGCATGTGAGCGTTGTGTTCGGCTGGTGATGTCCTCCTGCAGGGTTGTGGTTAATTCCAGGATGACATGAGGGGTGAATCTGAAGATGCGATACACCTCAGAATCACTCATGCCAAACAGGTCTATGCGGGTGCGGTATATCCTCTCCCGTGCCATCCTCCGTGCCCTCATCCTTCTTTGTTCATCTAAAGTCAGTAGTATAGCTATGCGCGACGATGCCACTGGCATGTTGGCATACAGATTGTTGTGCAACACCTGTGACTGCTGAGCTCCTCACTAACAGTGTTGCTTTATCTAACAAGTAGACTTTTTTTCTCTTTTTAGACCAGCTTTTATATGCTCTAATTTTAGACTGGACATTTTGCTGTTGCGCACACTGCGTAGCCTGCTCTGCCCCAACGTTCTTTTGTGGATACCCGTAAGTCCCTCATTAGCATATTTGACTAGCAAACCAATGGTCTGTCTAGCGCACTTTTGCGCGGACGGATGCGCCTGTCTAACGAAATTACGCCGGACCAAAAAAAGTAGATTTCTTGCGTATCTCGCTTTGGGGATGCCGTGCATCGAAACGCATGCGCACATTTAGACTTACGCACGCGCATCTCCTGTTGCGCAGGCGTAATCGCTCTGTGAATCTGGGCCATAGTTTTTTCTAGACCATTAAAAATAGTTGTGTTTACACGGCATTAGTATCCTTACAGTGACCCTGTCTTAGATGGTTAAAAAGTATTCAAGAACAGTACAGTACCCTGTAAAGAAAAGTTTAATATTTACCTGTCCGTCACGTGGTTTACAGATACTTTGTTATGAATCAGAGCTCCCATCACTAATCCTAATCTGCACTTCTGGCAAAACTGACATTTGCAAACGTCTGGGATTTTTTAAAATCTATACCAGACCCTTATCCTAGATTAGGGTCTGTTATAGATGTTAACCACTTCAGCTCCGGACCATATTGCTGGTCAATGACCAGTCCCCTTTTTGTGATTCGGCACTGCATTGCTTTTACTTACAATTGAGCGGTCGTGCGACGTGGCTCCCAAACAAAATGGCGTCTTTTTTTTCCCCACAAATAGAGCTTTCTTTTGGTGGTATTTGATCACATCTGTGGTTTTTATTTTTTGCGCTATAAACAAAAATAGAGCGACAATTTTGAAAAAAAAATAATATTTTTTACTTTTTGCTATAATAAATATCGAAAGGGTAAGGATCTCGCGCCAAAACAAAAAAAAGGCCTGGATACTCTTGATTGGATATCCAGAGTATCCAGGCCTTTAACCATCTGTGAAGACACAAAGCGTTATTTGACCTCTTTTTAACGAAAAGGGTCAATTGGTTGCGGTAAGGAGCCATCTTTTACACTCACTGTCTGGTGTTTTAGTTGGTGAAGGTGGAAATCCTCATTCTTTGATTACATATATCCACGTATTTATCAGAGTGAAATCTACAAGGATTTTTGGAATTAACCCTTTTGCACATTATTTGGACTTTTTGTTTCTGCACAATTTATGGACATTTTGTTTCTGCACAATTTATGGACTTATATTTATCAAAATATAGTTTGCACATATTTATATATTAATGTAAAGCAACCATAGATTTTTATTATTCTGTGGTTTATGTTTTGATTGTTCGTAATTAATAGCGCCCCCTGTTGTTTCTATAATAAATATCCCCAAAAATATATAAAACAACTTTTTTTTTTTTCCTCAGTTTAGGGCGATACGTATTCTTCTACATATTTTTCGTAAAAAAAAAAACGCAATAAGATTTTTTGACTGGTTTGCGCAAAAGTTATAGGCCCAGATTCACAGAGCGATTACGCCTGCGCAACAGGAGATGCGCGTGCGTAAGTCTAACTATGCGCGTGCGTTTCGATGCACGGCATCCCCAAAGCGAGATACGCAAGAAATCTACTTTTTTTGGTCCGGCGTAATTTCGTTAGACAGGCGCATCCCTCCGCACAAAACTGCGCTAGACAGACCATTGATTTGCTAGTCAAATATGCTAATGAGGGACTTACGGGGATCCACAAAAGAACGTTGGGGCAGCGCAGGCTACGCAGTGTGCGCAACAGCAAAATGTCCTGTCTAAAATTAGACCATATAAAAGCTGGTCTAAAAAGAGAAAAAAAGTCTACTTGTTAGATAAAGCAACACTGTTAGTGAGGAGCTCAGCAGTCACACGTGTTGCACAACAATCTGTATGCCAACATGCCAGGGGCATCGTCGCGCATAGCTATACTACTGACTTTAGATGAACAAAGAAGGATGAGGGCACGGAGGATAACACGGAGGATGGCACGGGAGAGGATATACCGCACCCGCATAGATCTGTTTGGCATGAGTGATTCTGAGGTGTATCGCATCTTCAGATTCACCCCTCATGTCATCCTGGAATTAACCACAACCCTGCAGGAGGACATCACCAGCCGAACACACCGCTCACATGCAGTGCAGCCACTGGTCAAGGTCATGGCAACACTCCATTTCCTTGCCAGTGGCTCTTTTCAGCATACAAGTGGAGTGGTGGTTGGGATGTCACAATCCTACATGAGCAGATGTGTGCACCAGGTTGTCCCTGCAATCCTCAGACGCATGGCCAACCAAATCATCAAACCCACCACTGAAGACCTGCGGCTGAAGGCAATGACAGATTTCTACAGAATTGCCAGATTCCCACGCACCGTGGGGGCCATTGATTGCACACATGTGGCACTCCAGCCCCCTCCCAGGAGACAGAGCACATGTACCGCAATCGTAAGCATTGGCATTCCATCAATGTACAGGTGATAGTCGATGCCCAAGGCCTCATATGGCACGTCCGTGTCAAACACCCAGGGTCCAGCCATGACAGCTACATATACAATCAATGCCACATCCGAATGGAATTCATTCAGAACGTGTATGGGGACACCTGGCTGGTTGGTGAGTGACATGGGTGGCATGCATGACTATCCCCTCCCATGATGCACACATCACAAGGGGCACATGCATGACTAACATCCTCCTGTCTTTTCCCTTACAGGTGACTCTGCATATCCACTGGGACCCCATCTCATGACTCCTATCCGGAACCCCCAAACCCCAGGAGAGGAAAGATACAATCAAGCACATGCCCAAACACGAGCAGTGGTGGAGCACACCTTTGGCCTCCTGAAGTCACGTTTCCGATGCCTGGATAGGTCTGGGGGTACCCTCTTGTATTCCCCAAACTTTGTGTGCCAGATCATCGGTGCATGTTGCATGCTGCACAACTTCGCAGTAAGAAAGGGCCTGCAGATTGACCTACGTGATGACCTGACCCCTGAACCAGACAATCCCCCCCTAACCGAGGATACCCCGTCTTCTGAGGGAAGAGCAGCCAGGAGACAACTCACATTGGGCATCTTTGCACGTTAAACACACACATTAATCATGGCACAATGAGAATGCATGCATGCACACCACTGTGGTCCCTAGCACACACACCCCACATCCACATCAAATTGGATTGGCACCAGTCCACCATGCAGGACTTGTGAGCAGCAACGCCACGCCAAGGCTCCAATTATGTCACTGTACATTCATACACCATTCACACGGACCTGGGGATCACTTCTCCCTGGTCCTGGGGAACCCTTCTCCACCAAAATTGAGGGTGACACCCCTTTTCCGGCAGGAATGTCACCCCCACATTCAAACAGCATTCACAACCCAAAAATTTTTTTTTCCAGCAAACAAAAAAATATAAAAAAAGGGAAAAAAAATTATTGCCCTTTACGTGAGCCACGCCTGGGGCGCCCCCGGCCACGGCCCCGGCTCCTCAGGGGAGACTCATGGGGAGGTGGAAAACCGGGGAAGGAGGAGCAGCCCCTGATCTCTGCCCACCTGGCGGCCTGCCCTCCAAGGCCACGGCTATTCTGTCCAGGGCAGCACCAAGTGTTGCCGTGTTGGCCTGGATAGCCTGGGTAAGGGCCCTCACATCCTGCCCAACGCTTGCTGATGTCGTCTGCAGTTCGTTTAGGCAGTTTGTGAAAGCCCGGGAGTGGGAGTCCAGGTTCCCCAGCGTATCCCTGATGGAGGACAGGCTCTCCTCCATCCGCACCAATGTCTGGCTAACCTGTCCCAGATGGCGGGTCTGGAGGAACTGGTCCCTTCTCAGAGTGGCGGGCAGGATATCGGCCACCCCCCTGGTGTTCTGGGACGACTTCCTGCCTCCAGCTGATGCTTGTGGCCGGGGAGAAGGGGAGGCCCTTGGGAGTGGAGCCATGTTGGGGGAGGAGGGGGGGCTCCCCCTTAGGGAGGGCTGCCTGCTGCCAGCCAGAGGGGAAGAGTCCTCAAAAACCAAAAGTCCTGTGCCTGACATGGACTCCTCCTCCTCATGATTCTCCTCCTCCTCAACCTCCTCCTCGGACTCCAGCCTTGTTGGGGGGGCCTCATTAGGCTGCTGTCCTGGGGATGGTGCGGTCAGGCCAGATGGCCCTGCACCCTCCTGCACATCTGTGGATGACACAAAACATTCACAGGTTGGAGGATCCACACACTTGCCACATATTCCCTTTCACCCCCTCCCCCACACATGCTACACACCTGATATTAAAAAAAATACTTACCTGGCACCACGGGCTCCGGACTTGAGTCAAAGCCGGGCAGGCCCTCCACTTCATGCCGATGAAAGGTCAGGGCCACGGCACGCTCCTTCACTGTCAGCCTAAATGGCATGGTGGGCCCCCTCCTGTGCCCCTGGCATGGGCATGCATTTTGGACAGCTTCTGTTTGACCAGACGCTGGAGGTCATTAATCCCAGACCGGGTCCGTGTCTCCCCCTCCCCCGCTGAATTGACCTGCTCAGTGATGAGGTCCAAAATCTCCCTCCTCCTGGCCGGGGTGGTGTTGGCACTGTCTGGGCCGTGGAGGAAACGCCCATAATCGCTAATGGCCCGGGCAAGAATTATTTTTTCCCCCACAGTAAAATTGAGTTTTCGCTTTCTCTCTGTCATACTTCCAAAAAAACTCACTCCCAGTCAACAAAAATCAGTCACAAAAACAAGCACAACCAATCAAGCAAGAACACACACAAAGAGAAAACTAACACCCAAAAAATCACACAAGCACTCAGCAAAAAACAGTCACAAAAACAAACAGCAAAAAATCAGCAAGAAAGCAAACGAACAGAAATATATCAAACAAACAGTCTCTCAAACACTTATCAAAAAACACTTTCAAAGATCTACTAACAAACACTTGATCACACAGAACACTAATCTGACAAATACAAAACACAACGCAACGAACAACAGGACAAAAGCACTTGGTTAAATGGGAAGGGATACAAAGGGATGTACTTTTGCAATGCTAGTGCGTTTGTGTCTGTCTATTTATGCTGTTTGCGTAGTTCACTAAGTTGCCCTAGTCCATTTCCAATTTCACTGATTGCGCCGCTCCCGAGTTGTGAGCATGCGCACAGCGGAGCTGACCATGGTCTCCTTCAAGCGCGCATGCGCGAGCCGGCCGGCCCTTCATTTGCATGGGGTCACGGCTCATTTCAATGTAACACGCCCACGTCCTTCCCAATTTGTATTACTCCGCCTTACGCCTCTGAAATAACGTTACGCATGCGCAATTTTCTGCGCAAAAGCTACGAGAATAGGGTGATTACGCGGCTACATTGTGCAAGTCTAACGTAAAGGCGGTGCGCTACGCCGGTCCAATAATGCGCAGATGTACGTGAATCTGGGCCATAGCGTTTACAAAATAGGGGATAGTTTTATGGCATTTTTATTAATATTTTTTTTTACTAGTAATGGCGGCGATCAGCGATTTTTATCGGTATTGCAACCTTATGGAGGACACTTCAGACACTTTTGACAAATTTTTGGGACCATTGGCATTTTTATAGTGATCAGTGCTGTAAAAATGCATTGATTACTAGACATGTGCAGACTGGAATATTTCATTTAGTTTTTTCGTTTTCGTTTGGAAAATAAATTTATTTAGTTACTCCCGAAAATCGTTTTGATTTATTTTGTTTTTCGTTGGGTAATAGCTTTCATCCGAAAATCCAATAATACTTGGTTCCTGTCGATGGTCAAAAGAATATTCGACGTAACGTCGGATCTTTACGTTGAATCGTACATTTCCGTTCGAATAAGAATTCTAATGTTGTATGACTAGTAATGTTTAATCTATTCTCTATAATTTTGAATCTATTTTCTCATAAATCAAAATCTATTCTCTGTAATGTCGAATCTATTATTTCTATAGTGTCGAATCTTTTCTCTATAATGTCGAATCTTTTCTCTATGATGTCGAATCTCTCTATATCGAATTTTTACCGCAACGAAAACTAAAATAAAGCATTTTTTATGTCGGATCTTTCGGTTTTCGTTTCTTGCGCTTTCGTTATCGTTTGTTAAAACGATAATGAAAAAAAAACAGATTTTCAGACGAAAATGCATTCTAACGAAAACGAATGCACATGTCTATTGATTACTATATAAATGCCACTGGCAGGGAAGGGGTTACCATTAGGGGGCGAGGAAGGGGTTATGTAAGTTCCCTGTGTTTGTTCTAACTTGTTTACACACACAGCTCCCGGTTCTCGCTCTGTAACCAGCGAACACGGATGCTCCGGCGGAGCGCGTGCCCCTATTGGCTGAAACGCAAGATGACGTATAGCTACTTGATCTCGCGCAGCCGAGCCGACCTGCTGCGTATAACTGCAGCGGCTGGTCGGCTAGTAGTTAATAGGACACAGAAAAATAATGTTGGGTCCCCCATAAAAATACATACTAGTCCATTATCTTTGATGGGGGTCCGGTACGGATGTAGAAAAAAATTGATATGCAGCCCACTCAAATTCAATGCCAGACTTCTATCTGAGCATACAGTCTGGCAGGCCAGGAAAAGCAGGAAGGGGAACTAATGCCGCGTACACACGGTCGTTTTTTGCGATGAAAAAAAAACGATGTTTTTTAAAACGTCATTTAAATTGATCGTGTGTGGGCAAAACGTAATTTTTTGTCTTAAAAAAACGACCAAAAAAAAATTCCAACATGTTTGAATTTTTTGTGTCGTTTTTCAAAACGTCGTTTTTTGTTTCACAAAAAGTCACCGTGTGTAGCAAAAACGTCGTTCAAAACGACGTTTTTCAACCCGCGCTTGCCCAGAAGCTAGTTATGAAGCGAGCTTCAATGGAAAAGAGTGGTGAACGTAACCTTGCTTTTTGTGAAAAAACCATGGTGTGTATGCAAAATTGTCTTTGAAAAGTGACGTTTCAAAAACTTCGTTTTTTACTTCACAGAAAACGTCGTTTTTTTTTCATCGCAAAAAACGACCGTGTGTACGCGGCATGAGTGTGCAGCCTTCCTCCTGAACAATATCAGGCCACAGGCCCTCAGCACCTAGTCTGGTGGTTGTGGAAGTCTGCAACTGGGGCAGTTTATTGGAATCTGGAAGCCCCCTTTTGGATTGATACATAGTACCCCTACTCTTATACAAACAAACTGTAAATAAAGACACACAAGTTTCCATTAATTAAAAAAAAAAAAAAAACATTGAAAAAGTCCCATGATGCACATCTGACATCTTTTACTTAATTGGTAATAAAAACCAGCACATTATTCTGGCAAAGTGTCAATCAACTAACCAGTACTGTCTCAGCCAAAATATCCAAGCTTTATCATGTACCAGACAAAGCAATCCAGAGACTATCAAACATTTTATAAGGAGAAGGCATAGTTTGGCTAACAATTTTACAATTTTTGTAAAGGTTCTCAGACATTGCCACAAATAGAGGGAATTTCCCCCATTTCATTAGGAACCAGGTAAAATGTGCTCCATGTATGACCAACTTTAGTATATATACCATATTTTAAATGAATAATATACTTAATAGGGTTCTTGAACCTTCAAAGAAAATCGCCTAATCGCCTAATCACTCTAATCACTCTAATCACTACAGTAATACATATTTAAATAAGCACACCAAACACGAAAGTGTTTACAAAAAAACATATACAGTAATGTGTGTTGTGCTGAAAACAATGAAGCAAGTGACGATTATGTAAACACATTCATCCTAATTAACACAACATAAAGGATACATATGCAAAGTAAATTTTGTAAAAAATTGTGACACTCCTAAATGATTAATCTTTGATAACTACAAACTTGTAATACATTTATAAATTAAAACCACAGTAAATCAATAAATTAAAACAAAAAAAAATAATAATCGGGCAGTATCCATTTAAAAAAGTTTTTAAAAATTCTTTCAAGTTCTAGAAAAATAAGCAACAGATAAAAAGAACCATTGTGCAATATGCTTTATTAAAGTAAATTAAAACCACTACAAAGAGTGCACTTACATTAAAAACATATTGATGTCAGCGTTAAACATGGATCTCGTACAAAATGTCATGAAAGATGGCTCCTGCTTGCCCTACTTCCTATTCCGTCTGGTGTGTGCACAGGGCAGGACTTAGGGTGGTGGGGGCCCCTGGGCTTGAGTGTTGAAGGGGCCCCCTGGAGCGAGGGGGGGATCATAGTTGTTGAGCGGGGGGGTGGGTATTAAAGTTGTTGAGTGGGGGGCGAATTGAAGTTGTTGAGCAGGGGGGTGCGCATTAAATTTGTTGAGCGGGGGGGCGAATTGGAGTTGTTGAGCGGGGGGGGGGGCATTGCAATTGTTGAGCGGGGGGGGGGGTGACTCTCATCTGTGCATGGAATATGTCGGCTCTCTTCCGTTCAGCAGACATCCCCACACCGCTCTGGTTCCTCCTGGGGAAAGTTTTGCAGTTGTTCAGCGGAGTGCCTCTCATCTGTCATTAGCCCGGCTGTCGGCTTTCTTCCTTTCAGCAGCCACAGTCCTCCACACACCGCTCCGGTTCCCCCTGCTTCCGTGCTGCCTCCTATTGCAGTGCGGGAAAATTAACCCTTTCGCGGGACTGCGGGAAGAAGCGGAAAAAGTCCCGCAGAATCCGTGCGTGTTGGGAGGTATGCGCAGGGCCGCCATCAGGAATTTTGGGGCCCCTTACACAGCTTAAGGCATGGGCCCCCTGGAGCAGAGAACGGGGGGGGGGGGGGTGCCACCTGAAATTGAGAAGCGGGGGGGCTGCTGCAAATTGAGAAGCAGGGGGGCCTTTACAAAAAAAAGAAGAAATAAAGAAAATATATATATATACAGTATATATATATATATATATATATATATATATATATATATATAAAAGGGGGGTAGCCATCCGGGGCCCTGGGGATCTCTGGGCCCTTTAATAAAAAGAAAAAAGAAACCTCTCGGCCCTTTAATAAAAAATAAAATAAAAAAATATACATTTATGAAAAAAATATAAAGAAAATGTAAAATCTTTTATAACAAAAAAAGGGGGGTTGCCATCCCGGGGCCCTGGAGACCTCTGGGCCCTTTAATAATAATAATTTTATATATATATATATAAAATTATATAGATGGTGCACGTGCACATATTGAAGCTACCGAAAAACATTTAGGTAGTCACAAAATAAAGTTCCATGTGATAAATAACATAACCAAGTCTGAATTGAGAACTTGAAGTAAACATCAATTGAACAATTGGTGAAGGGTGTGGAGTGGATGGATGCCCAGTGATTAAAGAAACAACAGGTGCTCAAGTTGTCTGCAGAAATCTGTAGAAATCACAATCACATCAGATATATGGTAGGTGTAAATACGCTTACCGGATAGGTTGGACTCTGATACTGTACAGCAATAAGAGTCAAAAAGGCGCAGGGGCGGTCTGACAACTCATGGGGCCCCCGGGCAATAGAAGATTATGGGGCCCCTGGGCTTACTGATGGCCACCACGCCAGGAGGCAGTGCAGGGGTGGGGCAGCTAAAATCTCTGGATTTTCACATTAAAAGCATGTCAGTTTCGGACAAATCAGGGACAGATGTATAAAAAACACAGATTTTTACATACTGTCCCTGGTTTTACTGAGCCTGGCAACCCTGATGGGGCCCCCTAGTGGCATGGGGCCCTCGGGCAGTGCCAGAGTGACTCAATGGTCACTCCGTCCCTGAAAAGGCGTTGTGGTCATTTGGAACCGGGACCACTGCAACCGGGTGGAGGATGAGAGTTGTAGTTGAGACTCCAACTGGTATGGGCACCAGGAATCAGCGATGTCCAAACAACGTGCTGTGCGACTGCAGCCACTTCCGGATGAAATCCTTAAGCCGTGTGTCCAAGCAGTGCTAAAATGGACTTAGCTCCACAACATCAAGTCCTGACCTTCTCATGAGAAGTGGCTGCAAATGGCTTCCAAATGACCACAACGCCTTTCCGGTTGCCATCCGGGGGCCCTGGAGACCTCTGGGCCCTTTAATAATAATAATATATATATTAAAATAAATATATAAAAAACATATTTTTTTTTATAAAAAATAAATGAAAAAAGTAGGGGTTGCTGTCTGGGGCCCTCCAGACCCCTAAAAAAAAACATTTATAAAAAAATACATAAAAAAGGGAGGTTGCCATCCGGGAGCCCTGGGGCCTTTTAATAATAAAATAATATATAAAAAAATAAATAAAAAAATAAACATTTATAAAAACAAAAAAAAGGGGGGGGTTGCCACATGGGGCCCTGGGGACCTCTGAGCCCTTTAATAAAAATATATATATATATTAAAAAATGTATTTTTTTTATAATAAAAGGGTGGGGGGGTTGCCATCCGGGGGCCATGGAGACCTCTGGGCCCTTTAATAATAATAATAATTATAATAATAATAATAATATATATATATATATATAAAAAACATTTTCCTGACGCATTCATGGCAGCACACACTGGGTTGTGACTCCGCCCCCACAACCTGACAGGATTGGTTAGCTATAAATTTGAAGGGGAGATGCCCCGCACCATTCTCTTTTTTTATCCTCACCTGACAGATTGGATGAACAAGCAAAAAGCATACCTCTTACTGCAAATCGCCCCAGCAGGTTCAGCCTCTCCTGTTTGGAAGTCCCTCCTGTACAGTCTCTAAATGAGCTTTATGGTGAGAACCCCGTTCTGGTGGTCTCAGGGGCTCTGGAATTATACTGGCATCTGTAACAAGCTTTAAAGAAGCTTCAAATCTCGCAGTGGCCCCCACTTTCGCTCTGTCTTTCCTTCCAGTGCAGTGTGTGCTTCCACAAAGGTATATGTATCATTACATTTACCACCTAAGGTTAGTCCGTTTTGTACCTGTGTCTGCCTGTTGTTTTTTTCTCAGCTCTGCTGAGCCCTGTGGTTCCTCTGACACCCCATACTCTCGGGGTCACCGCTGCGTACCCCTTGGCGCTCTGAACATGCGCGCAGCTCAGTGATGACGCCGCATGTCTCCTCTGCCCTCTTCCAAAATGGCGCCGGGCGAGCGGGGCGCTTCTGAGCATGCGTGCGTCATAAAAAAAAAAAAAAGAAACAGTAGTTCTGGCTGCCGCCCTGCTGCTCTGCTCTACTCAGAGTGAAGATTGCACCAGGTGTGTGCATGCATGTCCCAGATCAGCCTGGGCTAATTGATTACACACACAAAAAAAAAAAAGGAACATATAGGATAGAAGATCTAATACATTTATATATTAATTTATAACATACCATAGGAGAAAGTATATCCATAATTAAACAATTAATATAATCCCCCAAAAAAAAAAAAAAAGGATAGATATATGTATATAAAATTATTATATTAATTTAATAAATAGAAATGTTGGGGGGGAACATATTGTAATGTTTTCCCTTCTCTCTTTTTTTCCCACCTTTTCGGGCTGTCTCTCTGCTATCCTCATGGGGGCCACTGCCCTCGCAGACCACCGTCAGCTGACCAGGTATAGAGGCCGTCCAGAAGGTGGTAAGTAGAGGGGAGACAAAAAAGAGAGCCTGGCCACTGACGCTACAGTTTTGGTAGCCCTATCGGGTCAAGAGACGCAAGTTTGCGGCACAGAGGGAGATTCCAGCCATGCTTCCGGCAGAAGGCGCAAGAAGTTGCTCAAGGTTACCCTCTTGATTTCTTCAATCAAGGCATAGCCGCTCGCGTCACAGCCACTCCCGTCATAGTCGGTCCCACCGCAGACGATTACCTTCATCCCAGACAGAGCTATCTTACCTGCACCACGGCAAATGTTTGACAAATATGCAGGGCGCCAGCCTTGCCAGAGGAATTGGTCTGCCGCTCGTGCTTCATTGAAGTAACAAAGGATTCAGAGGCCAGAGTAGATACTAAACTCCTAGGAGAATCGCCACAGGGATCATATGTGGGCGATCCTTCCCCAAGCACATCGCCCGGCCGTTACGCCAGGCTGCAGTAACCCTCTCTAAGAATGAGGAGTGTGAGCAGGCGTCGGACTGTATCTTTTTAGTTGAACCATTTGCCCATTCAGTCAAGGAAGCGATCGGCTGGGAGGAGGTTATGGCAGAACTTCTGAAGGTTCAGAAATATTTCCTGGTGCTGAAAAGGGGGTCCTGAATCATTTCCCTTCATCAAAGAGCTGGAAAACCTCATAAAGGATAAGTGGGGGGATCGCATAAGCGGCCCAGTATGAGCAACAAGTTTGCAGATTGTACCCCTTGTGGGATTCTAAGATCAATTCTTTTGATCAATGCAACTACGGTGGATTCATCTTTAATGCGACTCGCTAGAGACGTTTCTCTACCGATTGAAGACGCAGTTACCTTCCTGGACGCTCTTGATTGTAAAATCAATATAGAACTGAAGAAAGCCTGCTCCACGACAGGAGACGCTTGTAGGCCGGCTATCACCATGGCGGCAGTCGCTAAAACTATCGCTGCATGGGCGGCTAATGTTGAGAATTCCATTCTAGAAGGAGCCAACCAAGGGAAGATATTCTCCTCCCTGCAGGAAAATTAAGTTGGCTTACGGCTCCTGAGGGGGCGACTTCATGGCTGGGAAGAGCCTTATGGCTTAGACCCTGGATAGCGAAAGCAGCGTCAAAATCAACTGGTGCAAAATTCCATATGGCGGCTCAAGTGTATTCGGCACAAAGATGGACTCGGCCATCTCCAAGGTTACCGGAGGAAAGTCCGGGCTGATTCCCTCCGATAGGAAACCAGAGCCCCAGAAGGGCCCCGCTTACAGGCGTGATCTTCCTGTCAAATACAGGGATGTTAGATCCTACCACCCCGGCAGGGAATTTAGGAGGGACTGGAAGACTCGACCCTCCTTCATGTAGATACAGTAAGCCAATCACAGCTGGGGAACAGCAGAAGTCCTTTTTGAGGGTCCGCCTGCCCACCCAGCTCAGGTGAGCACCAGACTCAAGAGATTCGCTCGGATGTGGGCAACTCGTATAACAGATCCATAGACACTATCCTCTATCAAGACCGGTCACAATTGGAAATTCATGGGCACATTGCCAGGGAACACATTCCAGCCTACCAAGTACTTCCGCACCAGAAAGGGAGGGGGTTTTATTCTCCTTTATTTCTGGTATAAAAAAAATAAACGGGGATCTACGTCCAGTCTTGGACCTAAAGAAGTTCAACAGACGATCAAAATAGAGGCCCTCAGATTGGAAAAGCCTTCAGTCCATTTTGTTGTCAGTGGACGTGGGAGACTGGATGCTATCTCTAGATTTTTCGGACGTTTACCTTCACATCCCAGTTCATCTTAACTTCCAGAGGTCCCTTCGGTTCTCAATCGATCAATCCCATTTCCAATTTTGGTGCCCCCCATTCGGCATCGCCTCAGCACCCAGAGCATTCGGCAAGTTAGGGTGTTCCTAGGGGCAGAATAAAATACCAGGTTGTACCGGGTGCAACTCCCTCAAGAGAGGCTGAAGCCCTTGCTCCAGAAGATACAGAATCTGCTATCATCCAGACGTCTAACTGTCAGAGCCTGCCTCAGTACCCTGGGGTCCATGTCAGCATCCATACCCTTGATACAGTGGCCCCTGTGGCACATGCGAGTCTTACAGAACTCCTTTCTCAGGCAGTGGAATAGAACATCAATACTCCAAACCATTCACATCCCGAACTTTGGTAAAGCAATTAGTATGGTGGTGGACACACCCGTCCAACCTCAGGGAGTCCATTCCAAAAGTTCCCCCAAGTCCAGAAGTAGTAACATTGGATGCCAGCCAGGGGTGATGGGGTCCACACTATCTAGACTGAGTAGCCCAAGGACAGTGGCACTTTCGGGCTCAGGGCATAGTGTCAAATATTTTAGAGCTCAGAGCAGCCTTTCAGGCCCTTGCACCTCTTCTAGAGAGGAAGAGTGTCCTGATCAGGATGGACAAAAAGTAGCGGTGTCATGTATCCAGAGACAGGGGGGCATCAGGAGTCGCACGCTTCAGGAGGAAGTTCGCCCATAATGGAAGGGGCACAAGTGCACCTGTTAGATCCGTGGGGAGTATGCGTCCCAGCAACACAGAATTCGTTGACCAACTACCTAAGCCGAGAGACACTTTCAAACAACGAATGGTCCCTGAACCAACAGGTATTCTCCATTCTTACGAAAACTTGTGGAGTACCAGAAGTCGACCTAGCGGCCACGCCAAAGAACTCCAAGTGTCAGAGGTTCCTGTCCAGAGCCCACTTTCCATTACCTGAAGGGACAAACTGCCTAGTTCTTCCATGGAGCTGCGAGCTAGGGTACATTTTTCTTCCAACTTCTCGGATTACAAGATTCCTGTCCCGACTTCGGAAGTCCTCAGCCACGGTTATTGTACTAATACCGTTCCAGCTGAGGAGGCCATGGTTTACGACCCCGCTACAGCTAGGTACGCGGCCTCCAATACATCTTCCAGTAACCTGGGATCTCATACATCAGAGGCAATTCTTCCATCCAGCCCAGAGAAGCTGCATTTGCCAGCTTTGAAGCGGAGAGGGCTAGGTTAGGGGAACTAGGATACTCTCAGGAGGTAATATCAACCTTAGTACAAGCTCTAAAGGAGCTCCACTGATGTCACCTATACTAGGATCTGGGAGAGGTTCGTGTCATCGCAGCAAAGAGATTGGAATCCCATCTCAAATTCTTGAATTTCTTCAGTCAGGGCTTAACAAGGGCCCGGGCTCGGGTACCCTGAAGGTGCAAGCATCTACCCTTTCAGCCATGACGGGTACTAGATGGGCTCTTCATCATCCGGTCACTCTGTTCCTCAGGGCCTACGTAAGATCAGACCACCTAGGAGGTCAGCCTTTCCAACAGGGGATCTCTGTGTAGTACTCGGGGCCCTGTCCAATCCACCTTTTTCTCCATTCAACTTAGTCTCACCGGTGGAACCTAGCTCTGAAGATGGCTTCCCGTATTGCTATCACCTCAGTTAAGAGGGCGTCGGAGATACTGCACTTATGGCTATGGAAACCCCTATTTAGTGTTCTTCCCTGACAGAGTGGTTCTGAAGCCCTCAGACCATTTTTATCCAAGGGTAACTTCCTCCTTTCATTATAACCAGGACATCGTCCTTCCGTCTTTTACTAATGAGAGGGGCGAGTCCCATGACTAGGATGTCAAGTCTACCATCTCCAGTTACGTCACAGCTACATCTCAGGAAGACGGATTCTCTCTTGATTATCCCACACGGGAGCAGACGAGGTCAGCCAGCTACCTCCCGTACCATTAACTCTTGGTTGTTAAAGCTATCAAAGAGACCTATTCCATCCAGCAACTTACGACTCCTAGAGGGCATTAGGGCTCATTCGACAGGGGCAGAGGCCACTTCTTGGGCAGCATATTGCGGGACTTCACCCGAAACCATAGGCAGAACAGCAACTTGGTCTACCCAACACATCTTCATTTCTCACTACAGAGTGAATTCTGCTCTCCTGGCTACCGTCGACTTCGGCAGATCTGTTCTTAGAGCCAATTCCTCAGCGCTATAAAGAATAAATATTACTGTTTTCTTGCACCCTCCCGACTGGCGAGTTATTTCCCAGTGTGTGCTGCCATGAATGCGTCAGGAAAATGGAAAATTGTATACTCACCTTTCCGCAATTTTCCTTTCCTGACGCATCTTCATGGCAGCACACAGATGCCCACCCTGCTGTTTTATGATGATATATACAGAGAATGGTGCGGGGCGTCTCCCCTTCAAATTTATAGATAACCAATCCTGTCAGGTTGTGGGGGCGGAGTCACAACCCAGTGTGAGCTGCCATGAAGATGCGTCAGGAAAGGAAAATTACGGAAAGGTGAGTATACAATTTTCCATTTTTTTTTTAAATAAAAAATAACTGAAAAAAGTAGGGGTTGCTGTCTGGGGCCCTGGGGGCCCCTGGGGACCTCCAGGCCCCTAAAATAAAATAAAAAAAAATAAACATTTATAAAAAATACATAAATACATAAAAAATACATAAAAAAGGGAGGTTGCCATCCGGGGGCCCTGGGGACCTCTGGGCCTTTTAATAATAAAAAAATATATATAAACAAAAATAAAAAAATAAACATTTATAAAAAAAAAAAGGGGGGGGTTGCCACATGGGGCCCTGGGAACCTCTGAGCCCTTTAATAAAAAAAAAAATATATATATATATAAAAAATGTGTTGCCATGTATTTTTTTATAAATGTTTATTTTTTTATTTTTTTATTGTTATTATTATTATTATTATTATTATTATTATTATTATTAAAGGGCCCAGAGGTCTCCAGGGCCCCCGGATGGCAATACATTTTTTTATATATATATTTTTTTTATTATTAAAAAAACATATTTTTTTTATAAAAAATAAATGAAAAAAGTAGGGGTTGCTGTCCAGGGCCCTGGGGGCCTCCGGGCTGCTGGGGACCTCCGGACCCCTAAAAAAAAAAAAAAAAAGCCCAATGGTAAGCCTGCAATTAGCGTTTATTGATTAGTTTGCGCAAAAGTTATAGCATTTACAAAATAGGGGGTAGTTTTATGGCATTTTTATTAATATTTATTTTTTTACTAGTAATGGCGGCGATCAGCGTTTTTTTTTTCCGGTACTGCGATATTATGGCGGACACTTCAGACACTTTTGACACATTTTTGGGCCATTGGCATTTTTATAGCTATCAGTGCTTGTCAGCGCGCCCCCTAGTGGCCTTTAAAGTGCCGACGTAGAGCTACGGCCGACCTGCCGCAGTAAAATGACGGTGGCAGGTCGGCAAGCAGTTAAGGGTCTAGAAAAAACTACATTTTTTTTGACCCGATCATTAAAATGGCCTTGCCTACACACGATCGTGAAAAAAAAAATGCTCTAGCAAAGCGCAGTGAAGTACAACACGTACGACGGCACTATAAAGGGGAAGTTTTATTCGGATGACGCCACCCTTTGGGCTGCTTTTGCTGATTTTGTGTTAGTAAAAGACGATTCGCACTTTTCTGTCTGCTACAGCGTGATGAATGTGCTTGCTCCATTACGAACGGTAGTTTTACCAGAACGAGCGCTCCCATCACATACTGTAACTTGCTTCTGAGCATGCGCAGATTTTTCACATCGTTAAAACACACACACGACCATTTTTGACAACCCGAAAAAACGACAACATTAAAAATGTCATGAAAAAATAGAGCATGTTCGAATTTTTTTTGGCCCGTTTTTCAGAACCCGTAAAATGCTCTGAAGCCCACACACGATCGTTTTTAATGACATTAAAAAAACATAATTTTTTACAACCCGAAAAATGATCGTGTGTACGCGGCATTACTCTTCGTCACTTCTCCATGCATGCTAAATGGAATAGGAGGTAGGGCAAGCAGGAATCACCTTTCTTTGCATTTCGTATGAGATTCATGTTTATAACTGCCAAGAATATGTTTTTAATGTAAGTGCACATATCGTAGTGGTTTTAATCTTTTTTTAATAAAGCATTTTGCATGATGGTTCTTTTCATCTGTTGGATATTTTTTTGGGATGGTAACTACAGAAAAGGAGTAGGAAAATAATGTTTTTAGGAGCATATTTGTGTGCAGTAGAGAAGTGATTTGGAAGGTTGCCTGGAAGACATGGAAGGCTGCTTGGAAGCACAATACTATAAAAGGCTGATTTGAACCCACAAATTAATTTAAGGGGTCACAGAGTTCTGATTAGTGCATAATTGGAGAGCACTTATGCGTACCAACTGGGTGTGGAGAAAGGATCTTGTAGTTTCTCTGCATTTGTCAATAGAGAAAACACTTTTTAGAGCATCAGGATTTGAAGGACTTTTCTAAATGGACACCCTTTGATGGTCTTTTTTGTTTTAAATTATTTACTTACCACAGTTTTAATTTATCGATTTATAACAATTTTGCAATTATCAAAGATTGTTCATTTATGAGTGTCAAGAAATTTCACGATATTCACTTTGCATATGAATCATTTATGTTTTTTTAATGTATTAATTAGTGAGGATTAATTTACCTAATTGTCACTTGATCTATTGCTAAATACAGCACCAATTATGTTTGTTCTATACATACTGGTGTCCCTATAACTTAAAAGAATTGTACATGGCATGGTGCAAGCAGCTTTTCCAGTAATAAGTAAGTAGTCCTATTTCCTTTTGAAAGAGTAGAATTCATAGATTTTAATTACTAAATTGGTTACGCATCAAATGTTTTACAGAAGATTTTACAGTGTGTCTGGTACAGGTTATATAACACAAATATAAATGGAGTCACCACTCCAAATCTCTGCTGCAAATACAATTGGGTGCCACGTACACACGAGGAGACATGTCCGATGAAAAGGGTCCGCGGATCGTTTTCATCGGACATGTCTCCGGGATCTTTTGGTCTGATGGTGTGTACACACGATCAAACCGAAATCCCGGCGGACAGACAGCACGGTGACGTGGCGGCGACGTTGACGCCGCGACGTCCGCAAACCAGGAAGTAAAATGCTTCCACGCATTTGTCGAATCCATTCGACGCATGCGGGGGATTTCGGTCTGCTGGTTAGGCGTACTAACCAGCGGACATGTCCAACGGACAGGTTTCCAGCGGACAAGTTTTAAATCATGTTTTAAAACTTTTGGAAACCTGTCTGCGGACCAGTTTCAGCGGACATGTTCGATTGTGTGTACGCGGCCTAAGGATCCCATTTTCAGCCTGTGAAGATACAGAAATGGATAAGGCACACACTGAAGATGTCACTGGGCTCAGTCAATTTTTTATAACTTGAAGTCTATTAATGGTTATTATAAGAAGTAGTACATAAAAAAAAATAAAACATTGCATATCACTGGGTTCACAAAACATGAATACAAAAAATGTACGTTTCACAGGCTGCATGACCACAGAGCCGGTTTTGCAACCTGATCCGGAAATCATGCAGAGGATAGTAAAAATGCTTGAGAAGGGGATGGGAAAAAAATGTAGATCTGAAGCCGCGTACACACGGCAGAGAACCTTGACGGGCAGAACACATCGTTCCACCCGTCGAGGTTCTCTGCCGGCCGTCGAAATCGGCGACCCGCCCGTCGGGAATGGCAACCAGCTATTCATCCAGGCGGGCCGTCGAGCAAATAGAGAGCCTGCTCTCTATTCACTCGACGGGATTCCCGACGGGCAGGGCGAGCCAGCAGCGTACACACGGCCGGGGTTCTCGCTGGAATGCAGCTTCCAGCGAGGTTCTCGCTGGTTTCCAGTGAGAACCTCGGTCGTGTGTACGCCGCCTATGGCCGCGTACACACGATCAGTCAAAACTGATGAAAACGGACTGAAGGTCCGTTTCATCGGTCAAAACCGATCATGTGTGGGCCCCATTGGTCAGTTATCCTTTGGTCAAAAAAAGAAAACTTGCTTTAAAATGTAACCGATGAACGCCTAACCGATAGGTCAAAACCGATCGTTAGTATGCAAAAGCATCGGTTAAAAAGCCGCGCATGCTAAGAATCAAGTTGACGCATGCTTGGAAGCATTGAACTTCGTTTTTTTCAGCACGTCGTTGTGTTTTACGTCACCACGTTCTGACATGATCGTTTTTTTAACCGATGGTGTGTAGGCACATCAGACCATCAGTCAGCTTCATCGGTTAACCGATGAAAACGGTACTTAGAACCGTTCTCATCGGATGGACTGATCGTGTGTACGCGGCCTAAGAGGTCTGTAATATATCAAGGTAAAACATAGATGAGTGCAGTCGTTTTCTGGGAGTAAGATCCTTAATGGTGGCACAAAATGCACTAGAGAATAAAGACAGGATTTTAGGTCAGTAGGGCATTTCTGGGTTTGTTTAGCCAGGGAGCCCAATCTATGATAATAGTGAACATGGTTAGGTGAGCTTTAGCAAACATGTTCCAGTTGTTGGTGTTGATCAAGAATAATAATAAGTTCCTGGGTAGTAGGAGCAAAAATGTCTTTCCATTTACGTGCAATGAAAGGCATGCTGCTATGAGAATGTGTGTTACTATGGATTGATAAGGTCTAGGCCATTCTTCAAATCAAACCAAATCCAGCAAGGCCAGTTGAGGTGTAATATCATGGTATACAGTTGTATGCAAAAGTTTAGGAACCCCTGACAATTTCCAAGATTATCATTTATAAATATTTGGGTGTTTGGATCAGCAATTTCATTTTGATCTATCAAATAACTGAAGGTCACAGTAATATTTCAGTAGTGAAATGAGGTTTATTGGATTAACAGAAAATGGGCAAAATGCATCAAAACGAAATTAGACAGGTGCATACATTTGGGCACCCTTATCATTTTGTTGATTTGAATACCTGTAACTACTTAGCACTGATTAATTGGAACACACAATTGGTTTAGTGAGCTCATTAAGCCTTGAACTTCATAGACAGGTGCATCCAATCATGAGAAAGGGTATTTAAAGCAGAGCTCCACCCTGATTTTTTATTTTTTTTTAAAAATCTAAAAAAAAAAAAAATGAAATGGAAAAAAAAAAAATACAAATACTCACCCTAAATAGGCTGTTGCTATGCGGAAGTCCCGAATCTGCCCTCATGATCCGCGGTGCGGTTTTCTTCCTCCTCCTCTTCTCGGTGTCTTCTTGTGAATGGGCCGCGCTGCATTCTGGGAACTGTGTGTATCCCAGAAAGCAGCCGGACCATTCACAAAGCGCCGCGTCGCTCGCTGTGGATGGCGGTGCCGGGATCGAGGATCGGCATCGGCGGGGGCCGTCAGCGCGGGCGCCTAGGACAGGTAAGTGTCCTTATTCAAAGTCAGCAGCTACACTGTTAGTAGCTGCCGACTTTGAAAAAAAAAATGCGGGTGGAGCTCCGCTTTAAGGTGGCCAATTGCAAGTTATTGTTCTCTTTGACTCTTCTCTGAAGAGTGGCCTCAAAACAACTCTCAAATGACCTGAAAACAAAGATTGTTTTACAATATGGTTTAGGGGAAGGCTACACAAAGGTATGGCAGAGATATAAGCTGTCAATGTCCACTGTGAGGAACATAGTGAGGAAATGGAAGACCACAGGTACAGTGCTTGTTAAGGCCAGAAATGGCAGGCCACAAAAAATATTGGAGAGGCAAAGGCAAAGAATGGTGGGAACGGTCGAAAACAGCCCACGGACCACCTCCAAAGACCTACAACATCAACTTGCTGCAGATGGTGTCACTGTGCATCCTTCAACAATTTCACGCACTTTGCACAGGGAGAAGCTGTATGGGAGAGTGATGCAAAAGAAGCCTTTTCTGCACCCGCCACAAACGGAGTGGCTTGAGGTATGCAAAAGCACATTTGGACAAGCCATCTTCATTTTGGAATAAGGTGCTGTGGACTGATGAAACAAAGATTGAGTTATTTGGTCATAACAAGGGGCGTTATACATGGTGGCAAAAGAACACAGC
Organism: Rana kukunoris; assembly: GCA_029574335.1. Classification (NCBI taxonomy): domain Eukaryota; kingdom Metazoa; phylum Chordata; class Amphibia; order Anura; family Ranidae; genus Rana; species Rana kukunoris. Next base: position 198,918,099 of record CM056051.1, read on the forward strand.
ATTCCAAAAAAAACACTTTGCTATCCACAGTAAAATTTGGTGGAGGTTCCATCATGCTGTGGGGCTGTGTGGCCAGTGCCGGTACTGGGAATCTGGTTAAAGTTGAGGGTCGCATGGATTCCACTCAATATCAGCAGATTCTTGAGAATAATGTTGAGGAATCAGTCACAAAGTTGAAGTTACGCCGGGGCTGGATATTACAACAAGACAACGACCCAAAACACTGCTCAAAATCTACTCGGGCATTTATACAGAGAAACAAGTACAATGTTCTGGAATGGCCATCCCAGTCCCCAGACCTAAATATAATTGAACATCTGTGGGGTGATTTAAAGTGAGCTGTCCATGCTTGGCAACCATCAAACCTAGCTGAACTGGAGATGTTTAGTAAGGAGGAATGGTCCAAAATACATTCATCCAGAATCCAGACACTCATTACAGGCTGTTATTTCTGCTCTACTAAATATTGATGTGATTTTTCTGTTGGGGTGCCCAAATTTATGCACCTGTCTAATTTCGTTTTGATGCATATTGCGCATTTTCTGTTAATCCAATAAACCTCATTTCACCACTTAAATACGTTTTTGAGTGTATTCTCAGTGGGTGGGGCACTTAAAGAATTTCAGTGGGCTCCTAGCTGCTGCTTGCCAAGTTGTCAAATCCTCTGAGAAATTACTGTGTGCTCCAATTTCTCCCTCGATGGTAGCTTATTTACTGGTAATAGTAGACTCAGCAGTTCATAAAGATGTGATATCCCTTTTATGTTATGAAGAGAAATGCACTTCTAAGTGCAGTGTGCAGTATGTCAGAAATGTTATTAAAAGGCGCAGTTAAAACACTTGCAAGATAACAGAATAAACAGGATCATCACTGTATAAAGTCATCTTGAGATGGTATTCCCATGTCACTGTGCTGGTCAGCAGCTGCACGGCCAAGGGTCTGGAGGAGGAAGATTGTGGCTGCGCTTCCTGAAACCACCGTGGAACACAGGGGGTGGACGGTGGTTTCAGGAAGTGTGGCAGCCATCTTGATCCTCCAGACCCTCGGGTTCCTGCAGCTGCTGGCCAGCACAGTGACATGGAAATACCATCTCAGGAGGACTTTATTTCATTCTTGATATCTCTTTATGGACTATGGATGTATATCCATAAGAATGTATAATAACTGATGTCAAGTTTGAGCCCGACCAATAAGCGTATTTGAGGGAATGATGTACCCAAAGGTATGTATAGAATTCCCATTTTTGAATCTTGTACTTAGCGTGCAGGTCTTGAAAGTTGTATAGGCAGGTCTTTTCCATAGAGATCTCCCAGATTGTGATGAATAGCCAAGTCAATTTTTATTCAGCTGTGAAAGCATCATGGGGCAGCACAGTGGCTAAGTGGTGGACACTTCTGCCTAGCATCACTAATGTTGTCGGTTTAAATCCCAACCATAGCACGACCTGCATGGAGTTTGCATGTTCTCCTTGTGCCTAAGCGAAAGGTTAATTGACTTCTGTCTAAACTGGCTCTAGTATGTGTATGTAAGGATGTGAATTAGGGACCTTAAATTGTAAGTTCCTCAAGGGCAGGGAATGTACAGTATATATGTAAAGCGCTGCATAAATTGATTGCGCTATATACAGTAGATACCTGTAATAAATAAATACAAATAAATAGAGTTCACCCCACCCCTATCTGACATGCTATACCCTTATGGGCATATAGATACATATAAGCATACAATGTCATATAGTCAGCACAGTGCAGTATAGTCCAAAAAAATAAAACTTTGCTATATATATATATATATATATATATATATATATATATATATATATATATATATATTTATATAATGCTTCAAGCATACCTGTGTAACACTTAATCCACCCTGAACATCTCTAGCATGCATTTTAAATCGACAGATTGCAGTGCAAATTGGCCAACACACTGGAACAAATATTCTCCCTACAATCTGTGCGTAAGGTTGTCCAATGATTCCTATAGGTTAGGGTGACCAGACTTCCCTGGTTTCCAGGGACAGTCCCCATATTGAGGACACTGTCCCTGGACTAAGTCTGTCCCCGGTTTTGTCCCTGTGTTGGATTTGAACAGGGGCTTGGGAAATTTCGAAGACAGTCAGTGCAGAATAAAAATAAAAAAAATCGGAATTACACACACCCTCTCTGCCGCTCCTACTAGCTTAGAGGGGTTTATTTTTTTCCATTATCTTTGCCCCTTTCTGATGATCATGTGCTGGTCGAAGTGGAGGGAATATTTCTTCAGTTTCGGGTGCATGCCCATTCAGCACCACTAGCATGTTCTTCTTCCTTGGCTTAAGTCCTGGCCATCCGCCTGCCTGCTTATCTCCTTGCCTTCCCGGAGGGGTGATCTTCCTCTGCACCCCACCCAGTAGCAGCCAGGGCCCGGAGAGTAGGACTTGACAGGCTGTGAGGTGGGCGGCAGTGGCGGGAATGGGCAGAGAGTCTAGTAAAAAAAAAAACATGTCCCCGGATTTCATTTTAAAAATATGGTCACCTTACTATAGGTGTAAGGCCGCATACACACGATCAGACATGTCCGATGAAATATGTCCGACAGACCGTTTTCATCGGACCACGCTGAAGTGGTCTGTTGGTCTGATGTGTGTACACACCATCGGACCAAAATCCCCTCGGACCAGAACGTGGTGACATAGAACACAACGTCGTGATGAAAAAATGAAGTTCAATGCTTCCAAGCATGCGTCGACTTGATTCTGAGCATGCGCAGGTTTTTGGTCTGATGATTTTGTGTACTAACCATCGAACCTGTCCGACGGACAGGTTTCCAGCGGACAGGTTTCAAAGCATGTTTTGAAACTTTGGTCCGCTGGAAAACAGTCCGATAGGCCGTACACACGATCGAACATGTCCGCTGAAACAGTTTCAGCGGACATGTTCGATCGTGTGTACGTGGCCTAAGGTATATCCTTCAGCTCCCCCTTGTCTGCATATAGAGAGTCCTTAGAAATTAAATGTATTCATTATAGGAGAAGCTAAAATACATGCAAGGAATCCAGGAAGTAAAAAGAGATGGCCAGCTGACAGGCTCCACTCACAACATAAAATTAGATCGTTCAAATACGTTAATATTGGATTGTCAAAAATAATTATTGTTTGTATTCCCATTACAATGGTATGTTATGAAATGAAAGTTGTGCTGTGACCATAGATTTCCTTTAAGACGCCTGCCAAAAATGCATGTCTGCACTGTCTTAATTGAAAAAGTGAAAGCATAATGCGAGAAGTTGAGAACATAAAGCTGTGCCATATTGTAAATACTGACTGATTAGCAGCTATAATTGGATTTGAAGGGGGGCGCAATGTTTTCAAGAGACATCTATTTCTACCTTTCCACTGTAGCTGTCATTCAACGGTCTTTTTTGTCAACACAAGAATAGAGTTGCAAGAAAGGAAATGGCTGGAGAAAACAGCAGCTCTTCACCCTTTTGGAAACTGTTTTTTTTTTTCATTACACAACAGCTGCAGAAGAAAAAGAAGCCCTTAATTTCCCAAACAACACCTGTGAAAACAGAACTTCGGCACTACTGAAGTTCTCATACCCCTGACAAGCACTCAGCGGGCTTTTGTTCATCTGCCCTGAGACATTGGCTTTGTTCATCTGTCCTCTCTGGTCACCTCAGCTGTGACAGCTTGAAATTAAACCATTATCTGCTTTTGAGGTAAGGTGCTAACAACAAACACAGGTTCAACAAAATGGGGGAAGGGAAGTTCAGAGCAGGACAAAATGTTTTCCTGTGGATACTTAGGAGTCTTGTCTGTATCTGAATGTTTCCATCAGGTACAAGTGTAAAGGAAGCTTGATTACCTCCTATGGCCCCCATTGATTATCTAAATGTATCAGCTCATGAGCCTATTCATGTGAATATGAGACTTGAGTGGCCGGGTTTCTATTCATCATTATCTGCTAATTTACAAATGAAAAATACCTTATAAAAGGTTGAAGACCATTTCGGGGAAGGTATAAAGGCTCAGCGGTACCACAAAGGCTTAAACCTTGGATTCTTGTTGTGTCATTGTAATGGATTGTCCTTTCTGTCTTTGAAATGAAAATAAGCAATCAGTAAATCCAGCTTCTCGCAAAAGTGGAATTCACAAGCTGTGCTAGTTAGAACGTATTGTAAAACTTGTGAAAGATTTTTACTTGGTAATAGAAACTTTGCATATGCATTCACAGAGACACACAATCAAATTACAACGCCATCCAGTTAGCAATTTTTTTTTAAATCAGATTTAATGAAAGGTATTTTTATGGAGTTTACATAAAGACATGCGGCCTCACAGGGCGGCGAGACAAACCAAAAAAACAAAGCACAGCTCAGTATTTAAACTTTTTCTCGAACAGATGAAAAATAATTACCATAGTTGGTGAAGGAAAAGCCAAGCAATAAAACTTCAGCCAATGACTGGGCATAAAGTTTCTGTCCAGCAGTACCATATGAATCCAAGTTTGCTGATAACAATGCATAGGAAAGAGGTATGTTGTTCAAAGAAAAATGCTTAATAAAGCAGAACTTCAGAGGCGGTTCACACAGGGGTGACTCAGCTGCCTGACAAGTCAAGTCCCGTTCTGTTCAATGGAACCATTCTAATAGGAGCGACTCAAGTTTCTCCGACTTAGAAAAGGTTCTTGTACGACTTTGGGGGCGACTCGGGGCGACTTGCATTGACTTCAATACAGAAGTATTTTGCAAGTCGCCTCTGAAGTCGTCTTAAGATCGGCTTGCTGCGTTGCTCCCAAAGTCGTGCCGCCCCTGTGTGAACCTGGCTCTAACTCTCTCAATTGACATTGACTATTTTTATTCCTGCTAGCATTAGTAAATAAATAGGAAGGAAGTATAATATGTTTTCTTTACTTGTTTTAAACTTTTTTTTTACATTTCTTCAGTGACCTCCTGGTTTCCAGGCCTAGGCAAATGATGTCATACATTCCAGGAGCCTTCAAGAGGAAAGAAATGGCTTTCTAAGCTTAGGACACCCTCCTGCCTGCATGCCTGAGCTAAGGGCAGATGGATTTCAGGATTTAAATGGTACATTAATTATCTGCTTTTACTCAAGATGGCCATGGCCAGAGATGCTAGGGGGTGTCTTCTCAACAAAATGAAACATGGCGACATGGGCAGATGGGGAGTGTGCTTTGAATATTTGTGAATTAAATAAAGTAGATTGTATTGTATAGATATGAAAAAAAAATATAAATAATACTTTTTTTCCATTTCTTTTAATATGTAAACACATTTCCTCTTTTCTCAGCTGCATAAGAGCTGGGGGAGGAGAAGCAGCAAGACACTGAGCTTCCTAGTAAATGGTTGTGCAATGGGGGCATGTCAGGACAAGTCTGATCATTGGAGGAGAGCACACTGAGTTTCTAGCATAGATAGAGAACTGACCATGGTGTTCTCTCCTGCTTGGTGTGATCAGTTTTTTTTATAAAAAAAGCAGAGGTACTGGCAGAAACACCAGGGATATTTAACATAAAGGAAGCGATACAAAGAGAACAGGATACTTTCTTTTACAAGTACATGTATGGTACAGCAGGCACATATGAGGAATATGAAGTATTGGGGTAACAAACGCTTTAAGTTCAATAATACAATATTCAAGTAAGGGTAGGTTGGTCATTTGTTTAGCATATCCTATGCAGTCCTACACTATTTGTCATGACATTGGATTCCTCTAATAAAACACTACTACTGTAGAGATGAAGCCCATGTCCCATGCCAAAACCAGCCTGGCTGATGCCTTGTACAGCCATGCTTTCCCTTGTGAAAGAAAAATGGAGCATACTAATCTGGCATAATACAGTATAATTATTGGATTCCATTAAAGGAAAAACAAATCCCACTCACAAAACCGTGGGCGCTGTGAGCTTTTAAAAACAATAATGAGCAGCCAGGATGGTTAAGGTATCAGCTGGGTTTATAAGAAAACTGCTGTGGCCTCATATGGCAGGTGTGCACTGCACAAATGCATCTTTTGCTCCCTCAGCAGCTGCAGTCATATAATTGTAGTTTGGCCTTTTCTTTAAATGTTAAAACAAAGATATTCCGCAATGAGTATAAGAAAAAAGTTGTTCAACAGCTGCACTCAATGCATTGCACATACTAATACCTATAAAAATATTGGTATTGTTGGTAGGACTATGTTGCTCAAAACATTGAGCGCTCATATAATAAAGTAAAGCAAATAGTGCAAAAACATTTATAAACATACATGTGTGAATGACTGTAAACAATAAAGTGTTAAAACATTATTGATAGATCATAAAGTCCATTCATAAGCCACAAACTGCATATATGGCATGTAAAATACACGAACATGGAAACAATAGTCCCATTTTCAATGCTTGTGATGAAAAAGTTCAACTAACAGTGCTCTTCCACCATGCAAAGGATGGATGCTTGCCAGACATATAGACCTCAAACAAAGGTCTAACCATGCATTAGTGGGCTCAATCCCCCACTGCGGGCAAGAAGATATATCTCCTTTAAAGAAACCAGCAGTTCTAATGGGTCATCAACAGGACCTCCAGGATATACAACCAGATAAACACCAGGCACCATAGGTGAGTAAGGCATCTCCATTATCCCATTGGCGATGTCTTCTGAGACCAAACGTACGTTGGTTGGAGGGAATAGTGGTGATGTCAGCATGCCCACTGCGGTGAAGGACGGCTGTTTTTGTTGCAATGCCTGAAGTTTTTTTTACACATTTTTAAGTAGATTACGTTTTTAATAAATTATACAATGTTGTAAACTGCACAATGAGCGATATATTCTTCTCTCCTCACATGCCTTGCTGATGTATGGTGCCTGGTGTCTATCTGGCTGTATATCCTGGAGGTCCTGTTGATGATTTATTAGACCAGGGGTGGCCAACCAGTGGCCCCGGAGCCTTCTGATGTGGCCCACGGAGCCCTCTCATGTGGCCCGCGACCTCCTGCTCTGGAATGGCGGGTTGGCAACCAAAGATCGCCATACCACAGCATCAGTTTTGTGATATGAAGCTAGTGGTAGAGGAAGAAAGCGGCTGCGAAGTAGAGTCCCATAAGTCGATGCTTCCTCTACAGCAGGGGTGTCAAACAGGCGGCCCTCCAGCTGTTGCAAAACTACAAGTCCCATGAGGCATTGCAAGGCTAACAGTTACAAGCATGACTCCCACAGGCAGAGGCATGATGGGACTTGTAGTTTCGGAACAGCTGGAGGGCCGCCAGTTTGACACCCCTGCTCTACAGCATTGGCTTTTGCCACAGACGGAGTCTATGGCAAAGTTCAGCCAACCTGCAGGATAGACACAGCTGCACTTGCGGTGTGGGTAAACCACAGCACATCAGTGTGAAGGCCATTTTCACATGATCAGCCCGACCAAATGGGACCCTCAATTCACCTCTACAGAGCGACAGATGTCCGTTTACACCTGCCTACCTCCAATCCGAAAAACTTTTGTCCCCTTCCATCGGGATGGATCAGAGGGCCTATAGAGTAGCCGTGACCTGTCATCCGTCCGCTCCACTCATGGTGGCCTGGCGACTGGTTACCAAGTTGCTTAAGTGGCACTCTCTCTTCAAAAGGTTGGGCACCCCTGCATTAGACCTTCTGGTTTCTTAAAATAAGATATATCTTAATGCCTGCAGTGGGGGATTGAGCCCACTAATGCACGGTTATACCTTTGTTTGAGGTCTATATGTCTGGCAAGCATCCATTCTTTGCATGGTGGTAGAGCACTGTCAGTTGATCACTTGGAGAATTTTTAAAGTTTACACCTTTTTCAAGACCCCATTGAGGGTTGAACCCACTAATGCGTGGCTATACCTTTGTTTGAGGTCTATATGTCCTGTGAGCGTCCATCCTTTGCATGGTGCTGGAGCACTGTCAGTTGATCACTTGGAGCACTTTTAAAGTTTAAGCATATTTAGCACCCTTTTATCACAAGCATTGGAAATGGGATTATCATTTTAATTTACATGTATTTTCCATGCCATGTATGGAGATCGTGGCTTATGAATGGACTTTATGATTTATCAATAATGTGTTAACACTTTATTGTTTACAATCATTTAACATTGTACATTTTATCACATGTATACAGTACAGACCAAAAGTTTGGACATACCTTCTCATTCAAAGAGTTTTCTTTATTTTCATGACTGTGTGAATCAGGCCTTCATGGTAGAATATCTGCTAGGAAACCACTGCTAAAGAAAAGCAACAAGCAGAAGAGACTTGTTTGGGCTAAAGAACACAAGGAATGGACATTAGACCAGTGGAAATCTGTGCTTTGGTCTGATGAGTCCAAACTTGAGATCTTTGGTTCCAACCACCGTGTCTTTGTGCCACGCAGAAAAGATGAACGGATGGACTCTACATGCCTGGTTCCCCCGTGAAGCATTGAGGAGGAGGAGTGATGGGGTGGGGGTGCTTTGCTGGTGACACTGTTGGGGATTTATTCAAAATTGAAGGCATACTGAACCAGCATGGCTACCACAGCATCTTGCAGCGGCATGCTATTCCATTCCGGTTTGCGTTTGGTTGGACCATCATTTATTTTTCTTTTTTTTTCATTTAAATTTAAGTTTATTATAATAAAAATAAAGAGCATACAGAGTAATAAACGTAATACAATAAATGCATCAGGAAACATTGTGTTGACAATTATAGTAGTAAACAATAGATTACATTTCTTAACTAGATGTCCCCTTCTCCCCCCCCCCCCCCCAATGTCCCAACTATATACCTGGTAAGTCTAACATGGGAGTGTAAACGTATATAATCAGGAGGGATGGGAATCAGTAGAGGTAGCGACAACATTTTAGGGCTAAAATTCCCTGTTTACTAAGCAATCTATAAAACTTTTATTATAAGCTGAGATCATAAAACTAAAATATATGTAAGGAATAAATCATACCGAACCTTGGAGAGGATAGGTTTCCGGGGGCATCCCCTCCCCCCGACACCCCCACCGGGAGCAATCTGTGTCGAGGAGGGGGGGCAGCCCCCCCTGATGACAAAAAAATTAGATCCAAATGGAATTTAATACATACATCCAGTTAAACTAAATCAGCACTACCTGAGACCAGTGGAGAATATGATATGTAATGAATATCTCCTGTTCAAGAGAAAGAATAAAAATAAAGAAAAGGAGAGGGGGAGAAGGAGGAAAGAGGAAGGAGAGGAAAGGGAAAGGGAGGGTGGGCCTACCTGCCATAGGATTACATCAGTCTGAGTCCAGAGCCAAAACTAAACTTACATGTTGTGGGAGATTCCCATGTAAATCAACCAAGGTTCCCAAATTTCAGTGAACTGGGTAGAGGTATCTAACATAGAGTTAAGTCTTTTTTCTTGTTCCATAATCCATGTAACCTTTCTCTTCATGTGTAAAATGGAAACCGACGGTTTCTTCCATGCAGCCGCTAAAGTGATTCTGGCGCCAGTCAGTATAAATAAAATCAGCTGTCTAATGGCCTTGGAGCTCTGTGGTATTAGTCCATTCAATAAGGCTATTGCAGGAGATTGATGGAGGTTACAACCGGTAACTCTCCTGATAATCTGGAATACCCTGTTCCAGAATCCCCGTATCCTAGGGCACTCCCACCAAGTATGGATCATGGTGCCTATTCCTTGACAACCTCTAAAGCATAGTGGTGAGGATGACGGATACATGGTGGCCAATTTAAATGGGACCAAGTACCATCTAGTGAATTTTTTTATATTAGCTTCAATGAGGGATGGACTCTTAAAACCCTTAAGAGATCTAGAGTAGTTTTTTTGCCAGTCCACCAAGTCCCAGTCCTCTTGAAGCTCTCTTTCCCAAGCTAGCATATGAGGTAATTTTATGTTATTTGATGCAAGAGATTTGTAGATGATAGAGATATTACCTTTCCTATTCTGAGCTTGTTCGCATTTGTGTTCATATGGGGTCAAAAGGCCAGAAATTGTTTTATCGTTCCAAAGTTTCTGAGCAAAGGTATGTATTTGGTGTAGTCTGGATCTTTCGGAGGGGGGGGGGGCAAAGGTTGTCTGTAAGGAATTGCTCAGGAAGAGGACCTGTATGTTGAAAGAAACGTCCAATGCGGTACACCCCCCTATCAAGCCACCATTTGAAGGAGTCCACTTCCGTTTTGGGGCAGAAAGATGGGTCGAGAAAGATACTTGACAAAGGTTTGCCTCTAGAAATTAAGAGTGGATTGCTTTTAAGTGAATCCCATTATACCAATGCTTGTGATAGGGTGGGGGATAGTATAGGGGGTCTACTTTTAGGAGTGCGCCACATGAGTTCTTCAATTGTGGACAATGGGGAAGCCTGTTCTTCTATTTCTATCCAATCTGGGCGATCATTTTTAAGGTAAACCTCCGATAATTGCGCTAACCTCGCGGATTGATAATACCATAACAAGTTTGGCACTCCTAGACCTCCCTGTTCAGGTAAGTTAAACAGACTACGAGAGGGAAGACGGGGTCCCTTTTTGTTCCAGATAAACTTGGTGATTTTACCTTGAAAGGATTTTAGATGGCTTTTTATTATCGGGATCGGAAGGGATCGAAAAAGATATAGGAGTTTCGGGAGGAGAGTCATCTTGGTAGAATTAATTCTGCCGATCCAGCCTATTTTCTGCGCTCCCCATTCGGTAAGGTCCTTCTCGGGTTTCCTATACATAGGAGGGTAATTGGCTAAGTATAAATTCTGGAAATTTGGGGTCAGGTTGATACCTAAATAGTTAGTAGACGTAGAGTCCCATTTGAAAGTATATTTGTTTCTCAAGAGGGACACTGTGGGTTCTGAAAGAGAAATATTAAGGGCCCTAGATTTAGGCATGTTTACCGTGAGACCCGAGACTTTAGAGAACTCGTCTAGCAGGAAGAAAATTTCCGGAAGGGAGGAGATAGGAGAGGTCACGAAGAGTAGCAAATCATCTGCGAATAATGCTCATTTGTGTTCTTTTTTATTACAATGAACTCCCCTGATATTCGAGTTATCTCGGATGGCTATGGCCAGAGATTCAATAACAATAGCGAATATCAGAGGAGATAAAGGGCAGCCCTGTCTTGTGCCTCTTTGGATATTTATAGATTCCGAGAATATGCCTTGTAACCGGATTTTAGCTTCAGGGGAGGAATAGAGAGCAGAGATGGTTCCTAAAAATTTAGAACCAAACCCCCAACGATTCAAAACAGAAAACAAAAATGGCCAAGATACTGAATCAAAGGCTTTCTGGAGATCAAGTGAGAGAAGCATACCTCTTTGTCTAGTGCTTCCAGACCACCCCGAGTACATTAAAGAGATAAGATCAATAGCTCTCCTGATCTGGTCCGGGCCTTGTCTCCCTGTGATAAAACCTACTTGATCTTTGGATATGTATTGACCTAAGAAGGCAGACATCCTATTAGCTATTATTTTAGTAAGTATTTTTAGGTCGTTATTAATGAGGGATATCGGTCTATAGTTCTCCACTAGGCTATGATCTTTATCGGGTTTCGGTATCAACGAAATATAGGCCAAATTAAGTTGTTTATCTATAGCGGAGCCCTCAGTCAAATGATTGTAAAATCGTGCTAGGTAGGGTGATAGAATGATAGGAAATGTTTTGTAATAAGACCCTGAGAATCCATCAGGGCCAGGAGCTGTGTTTAATTTTAAGTTTTTGATCACTGACATAACTTCCTCAGCTGAAATGGGTGCCTCCATCAACTCCTTGTGAACCTTTGTCAACCTGGGAAGATTCAGGCTGTTCAAATATTCACCTATTTTGTCCGAAGAAAAGTTACTATCCTCAGCGTAGAGCTTGGAATAGAAGTCGTGGAAGGCCCCCATCGCCCGCCGAGGATTTAGGGTAAGGGTACCATCTGCCATTTTTATCTTAGGGATGGTTCTCGATTTAAATCTGGGAGATAGTTTGCGTGCTAGCATTGGACCTATTTTATCCTTTAAATGGTAGAACCTGGCACCTGTCCATTTTAGATCATTTTCTGATTTTGCTGTCAGAGCTAGGTTTAAGGCCGATCTAGCAGCGTCAAGATCGTGGGTGGGAACACTGAGAGGGTCTAATTTATGTTTTCTACGTAACTCTAAATAGGTCTCTTCCAATTTCTCTATGGTCAATTTCTTTTGTCTTCTAAGTTTGGCTGCAATTTGTATTATTTTTCCCCTAACTGTAGCTTTATGGGCAGCCCATAAGGTTTCGGGGGATATATCTTTAGTATCGTTAATTTCAAAATATTCCTTTATGGATTTTTCAATTTCTGCCATGAGAGTGGGATCTTTTAAGATCGACTGGTTAAGTGTCCAGTGAGACATTTTATGAGTTGTGTCCTCTTTTCTCAAGGTTAATAGAACCATGGAGTGGTCTGACCAAGGGACATCCTTTATAGTGGATTTAGAGGCTGCTGGGACATGATGGTTGGATATTAATATATGGGCATCATTTATTTTTCAACAGGAAAATTACCCCAAACACACCTCCAGGCTGTGTAAGGGCTATTTTACCAAGAAGAAGAGTGATGGGGGGCTGCGCCAGATGACCTGGCCTCCACAGTCACCGGACCTGAACTCAATCGAGATGGTTTGGGGTGAGCTGGACCGCAGAGTGAAGGCAAAAGGGCCAACAAGTGCTAAGCATCTCTGAGAACTCCTTCAAGACTGTTGGAAGACCATTTCAGGTGACTACCTCTTGAAGCTCATCAAGAGAATGCCAAGAGTGTGCAAAGCAGTAATCAAAGCAAAAGGTGGCTACTTTGAAGAACCTAGAATATGACATATTTTCAGTTGTTTCACACTTTTTTGTTATGTATATAATTCCACATGTGTTAATTCATAGTTTTGATGCCTTCAGTGTAAATCTAGAAAGAAAACTCTTTGAATGAGAAGGTGTGTCCAAACATTTGGTCTGTACTGTATATATATGAAATGTTTTTGGACTATTTGCACTTAATTACGTGAGCACTCAGTGGTTTGAGCAACATACCAACAACGCAACATATTATTTCTTGATACCTTTTCTTTAAATGTCATTCCCACTTTGTAAAAGCAGTGAACCCTTCTTAAAACAGAAGTAATTGCAGGCCTCACTTTCCTTACAGTTCCAAAAAATAAGGAGCTTATTCCTCATGGGCATAACATATTTATTTGCCTGGCTCTGCCACTATACTAAAATTAAGATGAAACCCCCTTTTTTTGGATTTGTGATAAAAGTGAGACAAGTAAATACCTTCTCCTTTAAGAAGGATCTACTGTGTTTCTTAATAATTAAGTGGGAGGCTTTTTGGTTACTTTCATCCCACCTTATCATAACCTGTCCAATTGTCTTATTATTACACTGAATTTTTTTAACTTTTTATTCACAAGAGAGCTTTTACTGCATATAAAAAAAGATCATGTATTAAGCTATTTAGCAGACTCAGACATGGCATCCTCGGGTGGCATTCCTTTGTTTTACATCCCTAGTGATCCAGTGGGCATCCCTGGTGGTCCAGTGGGCATCCTCGTGGGGGCTGTGCTGATAATCGATCAGCACAAACCCCCCCCTGTCAGCGGAGCAGCTGATCGACTCTCCTCTACTCGCGTCTGACAGACACGAGTGAGGAAAAGCCGATTACCGGCTTTTCCTGTTTACATTGTGATCAGCCGTGATTGGACACAGCTGATCACGTGGTAAAGAGTCTCACGGAGACTCTTTACCTAGATCGGTGTTGCAGGGTGTCAGACTGACACCCTGCAACAACGATCGCCGAGATGCGCCCCCCGGGGGCGCGCATCGGCTTAATATCCTGAGGACGTCATGTGACGTCCACTCAGGGTATTGAAACCACTTTGCCAAAATCAATCTGTCATTGGCGGGCGGCAAGTTGTTAATATTAAAACTGACCTTTGAAATAACATTATGTGCTACAGATTATAAGAGATTTTATTGACTGAGTTTGAACATACTTTGAATTTCCAAAACTACACAATGAAAACTGACAGATCTCATGTCCCTTATATTAAAGTGGTTCTAAAGGTAAAGGGTTTTTAATGCATTCTCTGCATTAAGGTAGAAAACTTTAGTGGCTCTCCCCCCAGCCCCCTCCCCAAATATTCACCTGAACCCGATCTCGGTTGAGTGCTGTGCACATCTACAACAGCTCTTCTTCCCTCTCCCGGCTCTCAGGTGCTTGGCTGAGAGCAGCAGAAACGATTGGCTCCTGCTGCTGTCATTCAAAACGTGCGAGCAGAGAGCAGGGGGCAGGGACAAGACGGGCTGTGTGTCTAAATAGACAAAAACAGCCCGGCTTTGGATCAAGCAGCTTCCTGTGGGGGCTCTCGCAGGGAAGGAGGAGCCAGAATTGCTGGCAGGGGACCCGAGAAAAGTTGGATAACATGTTTCTTATAAAAAAAAAAAAAAAAAAACCTTTAGTTATCAGTTTAAGGTGTATCTAGTAAAAATGGCGCCTATGACAAGCACTGAATCTGTGCCCCTGTCAAAACATTTGAAACCCATTTCTTAGATAACCTAAAGGGGGTGTCGTTAGAGTCTGAAATGAAAGAGGGAAAGAAAGAAGGATGGAAGGACAGCGGGCCCAGATCCTACACCACAATAGCAATATGTGTATTCCAGAAAGTTTAAAGAAGAAGTAAACCCGGATGGCGGCCATATCTCTTGTCATGTGACTGCAGCTGACACCTGTGAGGGCAGGGCCTACCACAGACACTGATTGGCTAGGACACGGTGCAGACCCTGCTATCTCTGTAGCTGGCTGTTACATCCCTCTCAGCATTCTGTGTGGGCGGCACCGGGCGAGCTGGAGCAGTTCAACTTTTTTAAGGGGGGAGCAATATCACAACTCAACCCAGTCCATCCCTGCCTAAGACAAAAACGTTTTTTTTTGGGAAACTACCCAGGACGGCCATAGCCTGGGAATGTCCCAGCAAAATTGTGACTGTTGGCAAGTATGCCCTGGTAAGTGCCTTGCTGCCCAGTCACTCATGAGCGCCCCCTTCAGATGGCACCCATGGCACCTGGCATATCTGCCATACCCTAGATACGCCACTGCCCAGGACATAATATTCTTCGGTGATGTAAGGAAATTTTTATTCTCTTATTACTTGAAAGGCCTCCGATAATAATATTAAATCCGTACAACTCTCAGGACCCATATCTAGGACACATTGCAAAAGAGGGATCCCATTCCAATAGCAAACTATTTATAGGATTCCTAGCTGGTAGAGGGTAATTGGAACATACTGCACGTTCTTGAGAACCAAGAGGAAATCAGCAGATGGGATCATGGCTAAACTGTCATGGCTGAATGGTTGCAGCTTAAAGTGGTTATACTGTAAAAGCAAGACGTTTTACTTCAATGCATGCCCTGCATTAGGGTGAAAAATGTCCCAATAGATTTATCTCCCCTCACTGCCCTATATACTTTCCTGAGACATATCACAATCCAGTGCTGTGCCCTCTGGCAGGTAAGTATAACAAAAAAAGGCAAGCTTTACGATCACTTTAAATCTCACCACTGTGTCAACTACATACATCAAAACCAATTAGATGATCTAGAGCAGAGTGAGTTGATTATCTCAACCTGTACGCATACTAAACTCTATAAGTCCTGCATTGGGCCCCTCAGTAACCTTATGGGCTGGAATGGTGGGAATTTTGTCACTGGTTTCAGATATTGGTCAGTAGCATTTATGTATTTTTTTTTATGCAAACTACAAAATAAAAATAAGCACTTTGTGCATGTTTTTTTTCCTCTTCCCGACCGCCTGCCATACATATACTGCAGCAAGGTGGCTCTCTTACGCAATATCACGTACCTGTTTGTGATTTTGCTAATAGCCACTGGGGGGCGCGTGCGTACTGCCGGAGCCGCGATCACAGGCTTATTGGACACAGGGGGAGTCAATCAGCGGGCCAGGCGGATGCAATGTTAGGCAGCCATCCACGATCGCTCCCCGCAAAGACAGAGCGGCCTATGTAAAAAAAGCCAATGTAAACAAGCAGGTCAAGCTGGCATAGCATGCAAAGCATAAGCTGTCCCCCGGGGGCCCTTCCAGACACGCTTGCTCTTTTATGTTGATATCTTGTGGGCTATATCTACCCAGCAGTTGATCACCATCTACATATGCCAGCTTTATCTTTTGAAGCGGCCACTGATCACTATATCCTAACTATTTGTGGACGTTCAGTGTTTTTCTACCTATTACTTCTCTGGATCGTTCCCCTGCTGAACTGATATATTCCTTCAAATTCCTGGACCTTATGCTCATTATATGGCACTTTCCTATACTGTATTTTCCCTTTAAAGGGAGTGGTCTGCACTTGAATATATTTGGTCTGCTTTGCAAGTTCCTGCATATATTCAGCTATACCATTCCTATCAGCTTCCTATGGAGTATCATTTATATATGTGGAATCTCTGATATTCAGATACTTATTTTTAGACCTGGTTATATCCGTCCAAAGATAGTGAGATTTGTCATTTGTCACTGTCTCCTCTTGTTGATTGTCCTGAAGAAGCCTCACGGCGAAACCCGTAGATGCACAAGGGATACAACTCATACTTTCTGTATTTTTTTTTTTTTATCTTTGAACATTGTATTTTTTGGTTTACACTTTTTGTAATAAAATATATTTTTTGCATTATCTTTGTTTTGCCTCCAAAGTCCGATCATTGGTTATTCTCTTTTGAGTAATCCCCGTCTTTCTCCTGATTATACGGATGTGAGTGCTTGCCCCTTTCCCCTTTCTTATTATTTACTTTATGCATACCAATCAATATACACTTATTGTTATTTATTTTTCCAAAAATATGTAGCAGAATACATATTGTCCCAAATTGAGGAAGAAATTCGATTTTTACAATGTTTTTATTGGTTATGTTTTATAGCAGAAAGTAAAATATATATATATTTTTTAAATGTACGTTTTATTTTTTGTTTATAGCGCAAAAACTAAAAAACACAGAGGTGATCAAATACCGTCAACAAAAAGCTCTATTTGTGGGGGGGGGGGGGGGGGGGGAAGGACATAAATTGTGTATGGGTACAGCATCGCACGACCATCCAATTTTCAGTTTAAGCAAATCGCAAAAAAAAATGGCTTGTCATTAAGTGTTTAAAAACTTCCGGGCCTGAAGTGGTTAAGGATGTTAATGTTTTGAAATATAATAGGTGTAGCTGCAATGTGAAGAACAAAAACCACTTCCAAAGAACAGCAGAATTATTTTCTCTCTCTCTCTCTGTTTTTTTTATTTTATTCTATGAACAGATTTTGAAAGGCACTTACTACTCAAGACAGCCTTTCCCATAGAGGTTTGTGTACAATGATTAGTGGGAATTAGGTCCCTCTTTAATAATGGCTTCATGTTCTTTTTAATAAAGACATTCATATGACTAGAACATGTAAATAAGGACAACCGGTTCAAAAGGCTGAGAGGTTGTTGTATGCCTTTATCTATCTCTGTGCTGCCATCTAGTGTATGGTCTTGTTTAATAAAATAACTGGTGGGTATGAAAGGTAAAGTGATGTTATGTAAAAGATATACCTGCTAAATAATAATAATTGTATAATGAATTATGCAATTTGAAAAAAAATATATTAGCATTCTATCATTTAGGGTCACCGCTGAGACATATACTTCTATTTGCATAACTCTGCAATAATAACAATACAATCATTCCAGTGGTAGTACAGATGCCACCTTGGCAACACATCTTTATGACTGTGAATCTTTGTGGCTGCACTGCTACGCACATGCCCAACATTTAAAATAAGCATATTTTACGTGTGGTACACTATTTATTTGTAAAATGTTTTCTCATTGAAGATTGAAGAAGGAGTGTAAACTCCTATCCAGAAATGACCTGCAAAGCACCCAAACTCTTATTTGAACCTTACATCTGCTCATTCTTCAACGCTTCCATGGTAAACACTGGTGTATTAGTGGGCTTTTCATATGCAGGCATAGGAACACATAATGACAGTCCTGCCATCACAGAGCACCTCTGAACAACATCAAGGGCATCTACAAGCTATTATACAGTGTCAACTTGGAGAACAGGTTAAGAAGAAAAAGCCTTTATTTCTTAGGACTCCCAGCAAAGGCAGGGGGGTTGAATGCTGCCTAATTTTTACTGCTTAATTACTTTAATAGAGTGCAGTTTTCATGATGTGAGTATTGGGCTTACCCTTTCCACTCAAATTTGCAACTTGCTTTATTCAATAAACACTGTACACCTTAAATTTTGGGAATATGCCTCAGGCTCACAGTTTTCAGGGCGCCTGATGGTGGAGAGGAGGGCAGAGAGTTATTCCCTTGTTGAACTGTAATCAGCTTATTCCCCAGTCACTTGTGTATGCAGGTCGCCAATCCTACTTTGAAAATAGGGTTTAATGTATTTCCCTCTTCTTTGGACTACCGTGTTTCATTCATAGATCCTTTTTGGGTAATAGACACATAGTCCATTGCTATTATGCATGGTACATGCTTGTACCTTACAGGCTTCCAGTAGAATTGTCACCTTTCTCCTTCTGGTGAAGCACAGTGGTCTAGCACCTTACTAGTGTTAATACCCTATGAAGGACTTCTTACCCCCTGTGATATATGACTCCCCTAATTTCAGGTACTATCCAGGTTTATGGTTACCCTAGGGTTTCTTCATGCTGTGGAACATTCCAATCCACCTGCTGTGAATATACTTTTGTACTCCACACGTTGTGCTATGCGTTCCCTGATGGGATGGGTGGGGGGAGAATATTAAATATTTTTTGTTTTTGTTTACTGTATACTTGACATGTATGTCATTATGTACCATGTCATGTGCTACTTTGGGATGAGGGGGTTGACACTCCCTGTCTGTCTGGCCATGTTCCAACTGTTTGATTATTCTGTCCCTTAAAGGGGTTGTAAAGGTAAAAGTTTTTTTTTACCTTAATGCATCCTATGCATTAAGGTAAAAAAAACATCTGACAACACCCCCCCCCCCCCCGAGCCCCCATTTTACTTACCTGACTGTTCGGAATTCCCGGGCGCGTGCTTGTCATCCTGTTCGGTTCCCAGCCTGGCCGTTGATTGGCTAGGCTGGGCGGATTGTGTCAATCACAGTGGATGACGCGGCACGCCGAGGGCGGGGCCGAGTGATACAGTCGGTGGCTATGGCCGCCGCTGTATCACGGGAGCGCACTCGCAAAAGCTTTCCACCATGCGAGCTCGCTCGCATTAAGGTAGAAAGCTTTTGCGAGGAGGAGCCGAGACAGCCGCCGAGGGACCCCAGAAGACAGCGTTCGGGGACACTCTGTGCAAAACGAGCTGCACAGTGGAGGTAAGTATAAGGCCGCGTACACACGATCGGTCCAAACCGATGAAAATGGACTTAAGTCCAGTTTCATTGGACCAAACCAAACGTGTGTACGGCCCATCGGTCCTTCGTCTGTCGGACCAAAGTTTTAAAACTTGCTTTAAAATGGGACCGATGGACGCCTGACCATTGAGAATGAAGTCGACGCATGCTTGGAAGCATTGAACTTCATTTTTTTCAGCACGTCGTTGTGTTTTACGTCAACGCGTACTGCCACAATTGGTTTTTGAACTGATGGTGTGTATGCACATCAGACCATCAGTCTGTGAACCGATGAAAACGGTCCGTCGGACCATTCTCATCGGGTTGGACTGATTGTGTGTACATGGCCTAACATGTTTGTTATTAACCACTTACCTACTGTGCACCTACACCCCCTTCCTGCCCAGACAAAATATAAGCTTCCGGCACTGCGTCGCTTTAACTGACAATTGCGCGATCGTGCGACGTGGCTCCCAAACAAAATTGGCGTCCTTTTTTTCCCACAAATAGAGCTTTCTTTTGGTGGTATTTGATCACCTCTGCGGTTTTTATTTTTTGCGCTATAAACAAAAATAGAGTGACAATTTTTAAAAAAATGCAATATTTTTTCCTTTTTGCTATAATAAATAACCCAAAAAATATATAAAAAAAATATTTTTTCCCTCAGTTTAGGCCGATACGTATTCTTCTACATATTTTTGGTAAAAAAAAAATGCAATAAGCGTTTATCGATTGGTTTGCGCAAAATTTATAGCGTTTACAAAATAGGGGATAGTTTATGGCATTTTTTTTTTTTTTTTTTTTTACTATTAATGGCGGCGATCTGCGATTTTTTTATTGGGACTGCGACGTTATGGCGGACATTTCGGACACTTTTCTGACATTTTTGGGACCATTTACATTTATACAGTGAAAAATGCTATAAATATGCATTGATTACTGTATAAATGTGACTGGCAGTGAAGGGGTTAACCACTAGGGGGCGGGGAAGGGGTTAAATGTGTGTCCTGAGTGTTCTAACTGTAGGGGGAGGGGGGGTGACTGGGGGAGGTGACCGATTGTGTCCCTATGTACAAGGGACACAATCGATCTCCTCTCTCCCTGACAGGGACGTGCAGCTCTGTGTTTACACACAGAGCTGCACGTCCCAGCTCAGTTACTGAGCAATCGCGTGTGCCCGGCGGCGATCGTTGCCGCCGGGCACTCGCACGGGATCCCCGCAGAGCGGCGGGTGCGCGCGCGTGCCGCCGGCGACGCGCGCGCGCCCGCGGCTTTAAAGGGACATCACGTCATATGACGTGATGTCAGAACAATGGAGTCGTCTGCCCGCCGTCATTTGACGGTGGGCAGATGACAAGTGGTTAAAAAAAAATTCTGCCTTTAGTGTTCCTTTAAGCTCTCCTTATGTAATATAAGAGATCTACAGAACAAGGTAAATCGCTCATTGGTGCTTTCCTATCCTATGAAACAGAAGGCAGACCCAATGGACCTTTAGAGTCAACAACAATAGCCATAGCTGGATTTATCAAGCTGTACACACCTCTTCATTGAGGGGAGAAGAATTTCTGATTCAGAAGTCAGTCTATGTTGAGTTTGAGACTGGATAGGCTAAGAAGGTACATATTTCTTTATGGTTAGTTTTTTCTCAACCTTCCGTACAAGGATGAATAAATGTTATTTCTGAACACTCTTCTATGTGATACATGAAATGACTTGGAAGCTCCATCACATCACATCTTAAATACACATTTTAGTGGTGCATTTGAGGGGTGCATGATGTCTAGAATTAGTAGGATCCAATTGAGTGTATCGTTACTTCCTTTGCTTGGAGAATTTAGAATTTTTTCTGATCACTTTCCATGTTGAGACCCCACTCCTATGTATTGGACCCATTTTAATGTCACTTTGATTTAACACATCCAATAGCAAGAATTACAAAAAAAAAATGATCCTCTTGAGTCTGGTATGTTTTTTTAAAAGGGTACCTCATGCAACAAAAAGAAGGAAATACACACAAGACTCATGCCACGTACACACAACCGTTTTTAATTTAATGGAAAAAATAATGTTTTTCTCAACGTGATTCTTGTCAAGCATGCCTTGCATACACACTATCGTGAAAAAAAAAATGCTCGAGCAAAGCGCGGTGACGTACGACACGTACAACGGCACTATTACGGGGGAAGTTCCATTCGGATGGCGCCACCCTTGTTAGTAAAAGTTTGGTGAGAGACGATTCGTGCTTTTCAGTCTGTTACAGCGTGACGAATGTGCTATCTCCATTACAAATGCTAGTTTTACCAGAACGAGTGCTCCCGTATCATAACTTGCTTCTGAGCATGCGTGTTTCTTCCCGTCGTTAAAGCCTACACACGACCGTTTTTCACGACGTAAAAAAAACGACGAGAAAAATTAGAGCACGTTTTAAATTTTAAATGCCCATTTTTCATGTGGCGAAAAATGCTCTGGAGCATACACACAACGTTTTTAATGACCAATTCAAAAAATGGCATTTTTCTCGTCATGAAAAAATGTGTATCCGCAGCATTAGGATCTTGTACAGACTTTAAGTCGGACTCCAAACACAAAAATCCACACCACCATCTTAATCCATTTATGCAGCCTCAGCAACGAGTTCTTAAATTTCTTGGTTGACATTGGGGTGTCGTTTAATAGGTAGGCTGCCAGATTCCTCACAAGGGATACACCGTTTTAATAGTGGATTCTACATCAGTCCAAAAACTTTTTAAATTTGGGCAATCCCAGAAAATGTGTGGAAGGGTCCCCACAGACTCCTCACAGTGCCAAAAAGAATTCGGGACCTGCAGGTTCATTCTATGCAATTTGGCTGGAGTTCTAGACCACCATGTAAGGAGCTTTTTATACCTTCCCTCCTTGTATCTGCTAGCCAAGGAAGCTTTGTAAGCTCTCTACCTGTTTCGCTAGAAGAGCATAAAAATGTGACAGTGAATGAGGAAGGTGAACGCCATTCACACAAATCTGCTCAAGTGATGTCAGCTGACATAGGATTTGGTGATATACTGGCAGTGTCTGAAGGTGAGCATTTAGTTGAGCCCGTCGTAGAAAGCTCATTGTGGAATCAAGTCTCGGCTTCACTACTAGACAGAAGCCTATTATTTACTGTGAAATGAATGCTTCAGAAAACGTTCTACCTCCCAAGTTTTTGAAATTTTGGGTCTGTCAGGCGAGGTGAATACACATATGATTCCAATATCGGTGTGAGAGGACTCGGTTCAGGAGAAAGAACAGGCATGGTCCTAAAAAGGTGTTTTGTTACCTGTAAAGTAGCTCCAACCATAGGATGTAAAGCAACCATTGTGGGGCAGCCCTGTAGAGGAGACCAAGGTAAACCTGCTAGGGTTGAAACGATGGTCGCTTGTTCTAGATCAATCCGTAGTTTGGGTTCTGATTGCACACACCATTTCATTATTCTGGTTGAACGGGAAGCTTCATAATACCTCATTAGATCTGGAAAACCTATACCTCCTCTTATTTTAGACAGTGTCAAGACGGATCTATGTAATCGTGTCCTTTTACCCGCCCAGACGATAAGTGTAAACCTCCTCCTCAACCATTTAAGTAACTCCTTGGGAGTTTAATATGCAGCGTTTGAAAAATATAAATTAATCTTGGCATTACATTCATCTTTAAAATACTCAAGCGGCCAAACCAGGTAAACGTCTCTTTGCGCGTTTTGATTTAAGCGTTCAAAAAAGGGGTGAAAATGTAATTCAGAGATCCTATGGAGGTTGCAAGGAATTTCTGTTCCCAGATATCATATGTGTGAATTTGTCAACTTAAATTTAAATTATTGACTCAATTGCTGCTGGGTTGTGACGGATGGTTCAACCACCATCGCTTTCGATTTACTGAAATTAATTTTATAATTGGACAAGCTGCTATAGCTACTGTGTTCTGCTAAGAGATTAAATCATCAGCGTAGGCTGCAACTTTGTGTGTGTTTGACTTGGTAGCGCTACCCTTAATGTCTGGATGGGCTCTGATGGTTCTCAAGAAGGGTTCTAGGTTTAGTATGAAAATCAGGGGCGACAGTGGGTAGCCTTGACGCATTCCATTATGTATATGAAAAGCATCTGATAGAACGTCATTAACTTTCAAACTAGCAAAGGTCTTCGAAGTATTATGTATCCAGCCACCAACGCATCCCGGATCCCAGTCCTATATGCTCCAACGTGGAGCGAAGGAGCATCCAATCCACCCTGTCAAATGCTTTCTCCGCATCCACGGAGAAGGGCACCAGGGGATAGTGAGTAGACTGGGCATAGTGAATCATGTTAATAACTCTTTGCATATTGTCCCTATCCTTTTTGCAAGGGGTAAACCCTGCCTGGTCGAAGTGAACCAACAAGGGGATTTGAGGGAGCAACCTATTCACTAGGATCTTCGTGAAAATGTTTAGTTTGACATTCAAAAGCAAGACCAGACTATAGCTGTCACATTGACCTGGGTCCTTGCCCTCTTTGGGAATCACCATGACATGTGCCTGTAAACCAACGTTGAGAATATCATGCCCATCTCTCGAGGAGTTATATGCCGACACACAAAACGTGAAGCCAAAATAGCCGTGAGCGTTTTGTAGTATGAGAGTGTAATCCCATCAGGGCCCAGAGCCTTTCCCAGTTTCATGTTTTTTAACGCCGCCAAGAATTCATCTGATGTGATCGGTTGATATAAATGTGCCAATAAGTCTTCTGATAGACTTGGCATTCCTGAGGATGCTAACTATTGTTGAATTAGTCCCCACTTGGTCTCCTGTGATGCTGAAGATGATTGTGCATTGAAGTTATACAGGCCTGTGTAGTACGCTTGAAACGTCCGAGCGATATCTAGAGATGTTCTAACCAGGGTATCGTTTGGCGTCTTAATACATATGATATAGGTCTTTGACCTAGTAGTCCGAAGTGCATTAACCAAGATTTTTAAGGGTTTATTAGCAATTTCATAAAACACCCACCTACATTAGACAAGTTTTGCTTTAGCTTGTTCTGTTAACAATGAATTTAGCTTATCTCTTAAGTTTGAACGTTTATCTCCTGCAAGTGCATCTAGCGAGATCTTCTCCTTTGCTTTTATATGCATTTTTACATTGGGGTTAAGCCCGCCAGGACTTTTGTTTGCTCTTTTCAATGTATTACCCAATGGGATGCATTGGCTAATGCCCTTATTTAATATGCTCTTAAAGCAAACCCATCTCTCCACCGTGTTATTTTTTTCTTAAGATTTTATACCAATTCGTGCCTTCTAGCAAGGTTCTTACAATATAATCCACAAACTCATATAAAAGTTTACCAGTTCATTTTTTAAATGGTTTAATCTATCAATCTTTCCTTGAAAGTGTGCTCTCTAATTCCTACATTTGTATTGATTGCTGTTTCAAGTTATCTTGGAACATGTATTCATATGCAACATATCTCTTATCAGACACTAACTTGTTTGTGCATTGCTCAACACTCTATATAACCAATTTTGCATGAATAAGATTGGTATGCCTACATTGTTATTCTTGAATTTCCTTGTAACTGCTGTATAATTTCTTTAATAAAAATAGTTAGGAGACATTTGCCGGTTAAAAAACAAAAAATGTCCGATATTCTGCCTGTGTGTATGTCGGTTTGCCCGTCAGAAAGTGATCGACTCCCAATCAGTGCTCTCAGCCAATGAGATAAAGAGCTCATCAAAGTGTTCAGGCGGGGGGGACATTACCCTGTCGGAACAAAACAGCTCAGCGGGGGAGATTACTGGACTAACCTTGCATGGTTAGTACAGTGGTTAGTACAGTGTCTCCAACCAGGTTGCACAAAAAAGAACTGTTAGTGTGTACCCGGCTTAAGAACCTATGCTCTTGGCTGTGTAACAAGAGCACGCAGACAAGCGGGTGCACATTTGCGTGCATGCATTAGCACCTGGTGGGCTATTCAAACTGCACCAGTCCTCTGTGTCAATGCCATTTGGTCTATTACGTGCCTGAGCATCTGTGCATCTGTTCCTGTGTTGATCCTCTGTTGCGAACCTTATCTGTACCTGACTCTCGCTGAACATCGTCTGTACCAACCCTTGGCCTGCATCTTGACTGTTCTTCTGCCTACTCCCTTGGATGATCTTCCTTACTGTTACCAACCCTGGCCTGGTTCATGACTATCCTGCTGCCTGATGTCTGTACCTTGATCTGCCTGAACATTGCTGACCTGGACTGTTTGACCTTGCCTTGGCTCTCATACCTGCATCTGCATCAGCTGGAGGTAGAAAGTCAAAAGAGACTCTGCTCTCATGCACATCAAGATCACAGTCAGGTAAATATAAGCAGGGCTACTGTTAGAAATTAATGTCCCCCATACAGCCTACTTGACAAGCTTTAGAACCACTTCAATTCATTGGAACCTATAGAAGTAAACATCACTAAGATGAAGTTTTAAATTTAAAATAATTATGAGTTAACCAGTAATACATCGCACAAATACTATTTTTACTAGTAGAAAAAAATTACCAAACGTGTACTTCTGTACTTGCATTGTATTTTAAAAGGAAATAGCTTTTTCAGCCACACTTTGAATCCCTTGCCAATACTGTCCATGACCTTGCAAAAGTCCCTATCAACCTAAGCTCCAGGCACCAAATATTATACCGGATGAAGAAAATGTGTTTGAAAATGTTGTATGCTATACTTGGAAGCAAAGATAACAAAACTGTATTCAAATACACATCCATCTATGGTTAATATAAAACAAACATTGAGAGGGGTCAGGTCAAGTCAGAGCCCTGAGAGATAATGTCTTCTGCAAAAGAGCAAACATGTTCATTTTCCTCTGTGTGGCTGTGCACCTGGGTCACTTTCTAGAGAGTAAATAGGAATCAAGAATCAAAAATACACATAGATCAAACTAAATGCATTGCGATCACTACTGCTTCTAGATATTTTAGTCTCAAATAGTTTCACGACTCTTAAAGGAAAATTATAAAGTTATAGTCAATTTTATTTATTTATTTTGTTAATGCTTATAGTTAAACTGACTGTCGTTTAGCTAAATTTGCCAAAAAAAACTGTACCTATAATGTCGTCTCGTTCTCGCCGCTCATGCTTAGCCTCGAGGTCATGCAACAGCGTGATCTGTGATCGCTTTGACCCTTTGGTAACATATTGGGGTACAGAGCTATTGTGATTGTCTCTGTACCATGTGAGGAATTTGTTTATCACTGTGCTTGTTGGAAATTGGGTCTTTACCATGTGATTACTGTGACCAACCACAGCATTCACAGTAGTAAACAAAAACTGCATGATTGAAGCCAAAAGATGTAAGGAAACTGATTGCTTACAAGGTCATCATGACGGTGTAAGGAACAACGTTTAAAAAAAGAAGAAAACCCAATCACCCCCCCCCCCCCCAGAGCAGTACAAAAATAACTATCACCTCTCCCTGTATCACTATATTGCTACCTCACACCTGCTTTAAACACTGGAACCTTGCACGAGCATGTGTATACTATTTTTCACAGTATCTGCACCTAAAGGGGATAGTGGTTGAGGGGTGGTAAAGCCAAAAGGTTTTACCACATCCCAACCTCACGTGTGAATGAGCTGTAATAGTGGTGCCAGTCAGTGTCAATTACAACCACACCAGTCAAGATCAATGTAGCTAGAATCAGTGTTCCTGATAGCCACCAGACCAGTGCAGCCAACAACAGTTTTCCTAAACACCGCCACAGCAGTCCCACATGTCACCAGACCATCATAACACAGCAACGGTGTTCCTGATTGCTGCCTCACTAGTGTCCAGTGTCACTGGACTAGTGTAAGCCAGCAACAGTTTTCTTGATCACCACTTCACAAGTTCCAGTGCAGCCAATAACACTGTTCCAGATCATTGCCACACTTTTTGCCTTTGTCTGACACCTGAACTTCAAAAAAATCAAAAAAATCCTCCAGTGCGTCAGGAATATGATAACTGTAAAAGGTGAGCATTGTCCTGTAGGTGACTTCCCCAGCCTCTTACTGGATTATCCAAACCACATATACCAAATGGGTCCAATAAAGCTTACAAACACCAGCTTTGTGTCTTCTCCTTTTATTTACCTTCCTTCACAGGTATGATTAACTCATTGCATGTGAAAACAAAAAACTTTTTCTTAAAAACATGAAACAAACATACTATATTGTACTCACATGTAAACATGCTCACATCAGTGCCTATCACCAGTGATAAATGACCCCTTCTGACCCCTTCTGTTCAGCCTCTTACTGAATCATCCACCTAAAAATGCATATGTCTCCACCCAAAGTCAAATCCTTAGGAATAAAGTTCCACAATCCCCCTCTTCGTAGTATCACTCGAAAAAAGAAAAAAAAAATATTATGAAAAATAGAAACCATAAATAAATAAATAATGCTTTTAAAATAATCCATAAAGTGCAAAAACACATGACTCCCGCACCTCATGCCACCATCCTCTTTGTGCACCTTACCAAAAAGAATCCTTAAAGGGGTTGTAAAGGAAAAAAAAAATCATAATATGCATCCTTTACCTGCAGACATTCCTCTTTTCACTTCCTCATTGTTGGGTTTTGCTCAGAAGTTGCTCTATTTCTTCTCTGTTCTGTTCACTTCCTGCTTGTCTGATTTTACTGACCACCGTGAAGGGAGACTTTACTGTGGTGGTCAGTAACGTGCTCACCCCCTCCTGGGAACTACATCTGTGCGGCAGGACACTCTCTACGTGTTAGGCCTTGTACACACGATCAAATCTGTCTGCTGGAAACGGTCGGTCCGACCGTCCCAGCAAACAGATTCGACCGTGTGTACGGGCAAGCCGACGGATTTGGCCACCTGACAGATTTCAAGGCATGCTTTGAAATCTGTCGGCTGGGAACCCGTCCGCCCGACATGTCTGCTGGTTAGTATGCTAACCAGCAGACATGTCTTCTCGCACACGCGCCAAATGATTTTGACGCATGCGTGGAAGTGTTTTACTTCCTGGTGCGGTGACGTGGCGGCGTCACCGCCACGTCACCGACACGTCAGCGCGCTGTCTGCTGGCGGGGATTTTGGTTTGCTCGTGTGTACACACGAGCAAACCAAAATGCCAGCAGACAGATTTGTTCAAATCGGTCGGACAGACCGTTTTGAACAAATCGATTGCCTCGTGTGTACGAGGCCTTAGAGACTTCAAGGAGTTGTGAATTACTTGGCGTGCCACAATTCATACTGGGAAATGTAGTTCTTACATGAACAAATGATGCAAACCAGGAAGTGAATGAGAAAACAGAAATTAGAATGCCGGAGGTGATATAGATGAAGGAATTTAATAGGTATTTACTTGTTTGTTAACAGAATCATTACACTATTCTGTCTGTCTACCTTGCAGACATTAATTTTAGGCAAAACATTTTTTCCTTTACAACTCCTTTAAAGCACAGGGTATGGTGATCCCAAAATGTTTCCTCCAGTCTTATTAATGCTCAGCCATCCAATATACACGTGGTATAAAGGACATAGAAAATGTAAATTCCCTTAAAGCGGTAGTAAACCCTCATGTCCTCTCCTAACTACTTATATATTCAGAAAGACATTGCATTCCTACATCGATCGATCGCTATGTAATAGATGATGTAACTAGTCCTACCGTTTAAATCGTTGCCTTTGTGCAGTATAATTGTTCCAGTTAGCCCGCGCCATTGTTGTTATGGTCTTCCGCGTGCTATGCATTGCACACTTCCGCCCACAGTTCCTCGCTCTTGCCAAAATCCTGCACGTGCGCAATGTAGGTGAATATTCAAGCCTCTTTTTCGTTTCCGGTTACTATGGAAACGAAGAGAAGCTCTTCACAGCTTACAGCAGGAAGCTGTCATCAGACAAAAGTTAGCTTAAACCATCGCGAGATGTCGGGGCTGACGTCAACAGCAGGAAATGACGCAGCCCCGACATAAACAGTGATTTGGCCAGCAGCATCTAGGCTTGCCAATTTAAAAGATCGTACGGCGCATGCGCAGATGACGTCAGCACTAGGCATATATCCGCGATATACAGGAAAGAAAAGAGGTAGGACAGAAAAGAAAGATAGCGATGCATTGGGGAGATTACGATGGTTTGAGCAATAGAAAGTTGTAAATTTGGGTATACAACCGCTTTAAAAAGCAGCTTTATTTACCATCACAATGCTTACATGTGTAAAGGTATATAAACTTTTAATGCTCAAAATGGCCACCTAGATACTTTTGGTTCCTGCATCTGACCCTTACTTGCATGTTTTGTCTCTAGAACCTGTCAAAGAAATATAAAGTCAGATTGAAGCACTCTATTTATAACTAACTTCCACTCTTATTTCTCACTAACCGCAACACCTTAATAATAATGACCAAGATCACTCCATTTCAAGATCGCTCAATGAAGAGGATTTAAAATAAAACACTGGGACCACTTTGTATGGATATTTTGCATCTCTGCCATTGTCCCCAAAAATATAATAAAAAATGATAAAAGATGGCCAACCATAATAAGACATCATCAATAAAAATAAAATAAAACTATTACATCAATCAACCCATTAACAACAAATAATAAATAAGATATGTAAAATACAAAATATGAAAAAAATTATCATTAAAAGCATACAAATAACTCAACTAACTGGACGTGTTTACTTAATCCTATTTGTAATTTTCAAGTTGTGTGCCCCACATTCTGCTTACCAATACCAATACCAATATTAATATTACAGTCTTCAGGATACAATGTTCCTACCCATAATAGGTTCCATCCACTTTTGGATAATGGGGGGAATGGATCTGGTTATGGTTACAACTCTCAAAAAAATTGGCTTGGTGAGCAAGTGGTTATGGTTACAACAATAATTTTTACGGAGGAATCATTGGGAGAGACCTCCAGGTCAGAATTGCAGGATCCTCAGAAAAACATAGGGATGGGGACCACACCCCTAGTAGTAGAACCCACAAGGAGGGGGGGGGGAGATGGTGAACAGAACAAGATGGCCATCAAGGGTGGACATAAGAGAACAAGGAGGGGGTGTAAAGTAGAAAGATGTACCAGGAAAGAAAATAAGGATAGAAATGTAGGGGAAGGTATCTAAAATTTGAGTTTAACTTCTCTTCTACAAGAAGAGACCAAAGTATTAGATCTGGGTGTGCTCCCAGGTCGAACATTATACATTTGTGAGAAATTTGAACATCAAGAAATATTGTGCTATATTACCCATGTGTATGTTATGAGCAAGGCATTGCTCACGCTGGTCTTAGAAATCTTTAACCCTCAAATTAACTCTAAACATAATGTGGAGATATTCAAACAGGTGGTTGTTGAGGGTATTAGGGAGCTGTCTGTGAAAAGGGTGGGGGATGAGGTGGATGTCATTCAGGGTATAATAAAAATTAGAGAAAAAAAAGGATATTATAACTTGCCCAGCTGATGAGGGGGGTGGGGTGGTTGTATAGATTGCAATATGAAGAATAGATACATTGACTTCTTGGGGATGTACGCACATATGAAACATTTGAGTAAGTTGGAAACACAAGCAAAAGATAAGGGTATACTGGACAGTAAAGAAACAAAATATCTGGTTCTGTCAGTCTGTAGAATTGCAATGATATATTATTTACCCAAAGTTCATAAGGTTTTAATAAACTACCTAGAATTCCCATAGTTAGTGGGATTCATTCAGTTCACACACGAGTGGGGGATTATGTTGATTTCCATCTTTAGACTATTGTAATTCAGATGCCAGCATTACTGATGGACAAGGGTTACATTGAGGAAATTGTAGATGGGATGGAAATGGGGCCGGAAATACATTTTTCTACTATTGATGTTTCTTCATTTTATACAAACATTAATCATCAAGATGAAATAGATGCAGTGAAATTGGCATTGAGTAAGTTTAGCAGTCTGAAAAGAGAACAAAGGAAATTTCTTTTAAATAGCTCTTGAGTTTAGCATGACCAGGAATTATTTCTGGTATGAAGGAAGCTTTTATATCCAAAGTAGTAGGCTATGGGGGCCCTCAGCCTCGCCAGCCTCTTTATGGCAATATAGGAGTCTGAGGATATTTTTGGAAAGGAATGGCCACAATTGAAAGTATGGTTTATCTTGTATTGACAGTAATAAGTTAGTGGATACCCAGTCTATTAACTTTTTTATTTAATTTTTTTGATGATGGTAGGATACTGACTAAAACTTTCTTTAAGCCAACAGACCAGAATGGTTACATTCCGGTCTGTAGGTGCCATCACTCACAATGGATTAGTAATGTGCCAAAAAGGGTGATTTTTGACGAATAAAAGGAATTGTGTAACCCCTCACAGATACTCTTGTTGGGTGTAGGAACGGGCCCTGTTGTGAAATATTATATCAATATATAGGCTACATTGAATGCAGAGGGCCAGATTCTCAAACAAGTTGCGATGGCGTATATGGAGATGCGCGGCGTATTTGCTAATAAGCGCCATCGTATCCATGGGCCGCAGCCACAGAACCAGATACGCCTGAAATTAGGATTCGTCTGACCGCCGTAACTGTTGTAAGTCTGCGTAGCGTAGGCGCATATTTACGCGCGTCACGTCTGGCGTTCTCATTGATTTTGTATGCAAATGAGGGAGATACGGGGATTCCCGAACGTACGTGCGCCAGACGCCGGCTATACGCGTGTTCCGCGTTAATTTACCCCTCATAAAGCAGGGGTAACTTTGCCCCAGACATGTGGAAGTCAGCAGGAGAGCTAATACAGCAGCACCGTTACGGACGAGCTGAGCAAACACACTTGCAGGACAACACATCCGTATGCTAACATGCCAGGGGCAGGCATGGTCATAGCACTACTAGTGGCTTTAGAGGGGCATAGAAGGAGGAGAGCACGGGAGAGGATATACCGAACACGCATAAGCCTCTTTGGCATGGGTGATGAGGAGGTGTATCGCATCTTCAGATTCAGCCCTGCTGCCATCCTGGAAATAACCACAGCCCTGCAGGATGACCTCACCAGCAGGACACAACGCTCACATGCACTGCAGCCACTGGACAAGGTCCTGGCAACACTGCATTTCCTCGCCAGTGGTTCATTCCAGCGTACAAGTGGAGTTGTGGCTGGGATGTCACAAACCAGCATGAGCAGATGTGTGCACCAGGTTGTCCCTGCAATCCTCAGACGCATGTCCCACCACATCATCAGACCCACCACTGAGCGTCTGCGGCATAAGGCAATGCTGGATTTCTACAAAATTGACGGATTCCCACACACAGTGGGGGCCATTGATTGCACCCATGTGGCACTACAGCCCCATCGTGAGACAGAGCACATATACCGCAATCGAAAGCATTGGCACTCCATCAACGTACAGGTGATAGTCGATGCCCAAGGACTCATATGGCACGTCCGTGCCAAACACCCCGGATCCAGCCACGACAGCTACATATACCGTCAAAGCCCCATCCCAGCAGAATTTGAACTTAACATGTATGGGGGCAGCTGGTTGGTTGGTAAATGACATGGGTGGCAGGCATGACTGTCCCCCCCCCCCCATGATGCACACATCACAAGGGGCACATGCACTACTAACATCCTCCTGTCTTTTTCCTTCCAGGTGACGCAGAATATGTACTTGGGCTCCATCTCATGACTCCGTTCCGGAATCCCCAAACCAGAGGAGAGAGAAGATACAATGAAGCACATATCAAAACTCGAGCAGTCGTGGAGCGCTCATTTGGGCTCCTGAAGTCCTGTTTCCGAAGCCTGGATAAGTCTGGGGGGACCCTGTTGTATTCCCCAAACTTTGTGTGTCAGATCATCGGTGCATGTTGCATTCTGCACAACTTAGCCGTGAGAAAAGGCCTGCAGATTGACCTACGTGATGACCTGACCCCCGTACCACACTGCCCCCCGCTGCCAGAGGAGACCCAGTCTGCTGATGGAAGAGCAGTCAGGAGGGTCCTCGTGTTACGAATCTTTGACCGTTAAACACACACATTCATCATGGCACATAGACAATGCACGCATGCACACCACTGTGGTCCCTAGATCACACACAACCACATCCACATCACATTGGATTAGCCCAAGTCCGGCATGCAGGACTTGGGAGCAACAACGCTGCGTCAAGGCCCCAATGGTGTCGCTGTCCATTCACACGTCATTCACACAGCCGTGGGGATAACTTCTCCCCAACGGCCGAGGGTGACACCCTTATTGCCAGGAGTGCCACCCCCACATTCACACACCATTCACACTGCACCGTGTGCAGTATAAAAAAAAAAAAAAAAACTCTTCACCAGAGCATATAAAAAAAAAACTCTTCACCAGAGCATATAAAAAAAAAACTCTTCACCAGAGCATATGATAAAACAAAAAAAAGATATCAAAAAGGCAATCACTTGCTCTGGTGTGGGCTCCGCCAGGTGCCCAGGCTCCTGGCCCTTAGTTGTCGGGAGGGGGGTGCGGTATCAGGTGGAGGAGCATCCCCTGGTCTCTCCCTGGCTGCCTGGCTGCCCTCCATAGCCACTGCTTTGAGGGTGAGCACCGCCTCCATAGCAACTGTCTGGGCCTGTACAGCCACTCTCAGGGCCTTCACCTCGCCCACAAGTTCCGCCGTTGAGGACTGGAGCTCCCCCAGGCAGGTAACTGATGCAGACGTGTTGGCAGAGACATCCTGCAGAGTGTCACTTAAGGGGCCCGAGGAGCCCAGGCTGTCTGCCAGCCACCTCATCTCCACCACGACTTCACCCATATGGCGGGTCTGCCGGTCCTGCTCCCTTGACAGGTGTTCTGGAAGGAATTTAGGGACACCCCTTGTCTTTCTGGTCGCCTTCCTGGGCCGTGGACGTGGACCTTCCATAGGAGGAGGATCTTGAGGGGCTGGTGATGATGGGGATGGACCAGGGGGGACTGGACATGATGGGGGCAGACACTGAGGGGCTGGAGATGAGGGGGGTGGATGAGTGTGATGGTCCTGCCAACACACTTGGCTCCTCCATATAGAGGCACACCTCATGGTCCATAGACACCACCTCCTCCTCAACCACCTCTCCAGTTGCGGACTGGGCACTCCCCTCCACCAATACTACCGGGCTTCCCAGAGGGTCAGAATGAGGCACAGGATGTTCCGGAGATGCCATGGGTTGGACACCAGCAGCAGGCGGCCCAGCTCCCTCCTGCACATCTGTGGGTGACACAAAACATTCACATGTTGGTGGACCCACACACTTGACACATGTTCCCTTCCACCCCCCCCCCCCCACACACACATGCTACACACCAGATAGTAGATAAAACACACTTACCTGTCCTCAAGCCCAGAGCCACGGAGTCATAGCCTGGAAGTCCCTCCACCTGCTCCCTCTGTAGGCAGCAGGCAATCACTTTCTCCTCTGCAGTGAGGCGGATCGCACAGGGTGGTCCCCCTCCAGTGCCCCTTGCATGCCTGCTGATCACACCCAGCTTGCCTCTGACCAGGCGCCGCAGGTCATGCATCTTCTTTGAGATGTCTTGGGGTCTCCTCACCTCATGTGACAGGGAATTTACCTGAGCAGTGATGCGCTGGAGTATCTCCTCCTTTTTAGCCTTACTTGTGGTGCCACTCTGTGGGCCATGGAGGCGAGCATCGTACTGCTCCATGGCGGAGATAATGATGGCCCTCTCGTCGGGGGAGAAGTTTTTTTTCTGTCTTTCTCTCCTCGGAGCTGACATGGCACTACACAAGCCGCAAAATTACCTACACCACCGGAAATAAAATGGTGTAATTTTGTGAATGACGGGCGCATGTCCGGCCGCATTTATACACATTCCATAGGCAGAGTGGGCCGGCGTTGCTCAGGTGTCACACTGTGCATAGTTGTGCACATGTGCAGAGGGGCGGTCCAGACGGTCGCGTCACTGCGCATGCTCTGTCCGTACAATGCTCATTTGCATGGGGTCACGGTTCATTTAAATGGATCACGCCCACCTCCCTCCTAGTTTTAATTGCGTCGGCTTACGCCAAACAATTTACGTTACGCAGGCGCATCGTGGGGCGCAATTGCACTGAGAATATGGTGCTTGGCTCTCGAAGTTATGCCGGTGTAGTGCATCTGATATGCGCTACGCCTGCATAAACATGCGCCGATGTACGAGAATCTGGCCCAGAGTATATATATATATATATATATATTAGACTGTATATATATATATATATATATATATTTTAATACACCACCTGAAGTGTATATGCCCTGTACACACGATCTGTTCTGCTGATGAAAACGACCCGATCGTGTGTAGGCCCCATCGGTTTTTTTTTTCGGTGAAAAAAAATAGAACCTGTTTTAAAATGTTCTTATTGTCTAAAAAAACGATCGTCTGTGGGGAAATCCATCGGTCAAAAATCCATGCATGCTCAGATTCAAGGCAACGCATGCTCGGAAGCATTGACCTTCATTTTTCTCAGCACGTCGTTGTGTTTTACGTCACCGCGTTAGACACGATCGGATTTTTGACAGATGGTGTGTAGGCAAGACTGATGAATGACAGCTTCATCGGATATCTGATGAAAAAAATCCATTGGTCCGTTTTCATCAGACGAACCGATCGTGTGTAAATATAGGCTACACTGTGACCTATAAACTGTACAACCCAATTGAAAAACAAACTAAAATCTTTTAGGGGAGGGAAGTAAAAATAAAAAACGAAAATAATTTGTTGCATAAGTGTACACACCCTCTTATAACTGGGGATGTAGCTGTGTTCAGAATTAAGCAATCACATTCAAACTCATGTTAAATAGGAGTCAGTACACACCTGTCATTTAAAGTGCCTCTGAATAACCCCAAATTAGGTTCAGCTGTTCTAGTAGGTCTTTTGTGATATTTTCTAAGTTGCATCCTACAGCAAAAGCCATGGTTCGTAGAGAGCTTCCAAAGCATCAGAGGGATCTCATTGTTTAAAGGAATCAGTCAGCAGAGGAGAAGGGTACAAAATAATCAGTCAGGAGAAGGGTACAAAATAATTTCCAAGGCATTAGATATACCATGAAACACAGTGAAAACAGTTATCATGAAGTGGAGAAAATATGGCACAACAGTGACATTACCAAGAACTGGACTTCCCGCCAAAATTGGTGAAAAGACAAGAAGAACTAGTCAGTGAGGCTGCCCAGAGGCCTACAGAAACATTAAAGGAGCTGCAGGACTGCAGCAAGTACTGGCTGTGTGGTACATGTGACAACAATCTCCCGTATTCTTTTTATGTTTGGACTATGGGGCACAGTGGCAAGACGGAATCCGTTTCCTTATGAAGAAAAACATGTAAGTCTAGCTAAATTTTGCAAAAACACATCAAAAGTCTCCCAAAAGCATGTGGGAAATGTGTTATGGTCTCATGAAAACAAGGTTGAACTTTTTGGCCATAATTCCAAAAGATATGGTTGGTGCATAAACACTGCACATTACCAAAAGAACACCATACTCACAGGGAAGCATGGTGGTGGCAGCATCATGCTTTGAGGCTATTTTTCTTCTGCTGGAACAGGGCCAGTTGTCAAGGTAGCGGGAATTATGAACAGTTCCAAATACCAGTCAATATTGGCACAAAACCTTCAGGCTTCATCTTTCAACATGACGACGAGAGGAACTTCATCTTTCAGCAACGACCCGAAGCATACATCCAAACCAACAAAGGAACGGCTTCACCAAGAGCAGATTACAGTTTTGGAATGGCCCAGCCAGAACACAGACCTAAATCCCATTGGAAATCTGTGGAGGAATCTGAAGAGGACAGTGCACAGGAGATGCCATCACAATCTGACAGATTTGGAGTGTTTCTGCAAACAAGACTGGGCAAATATTGCCAAGTCAAGATGTGTCATGCTGATAGACTCATACCCAAAAAGACTGAGTGCTGTAATAAAATCAAAGGTTTATTAACAAAGTATTAGTTTAAGGGTGTGCACACTTATGCAACCATATTTGTATTATTTGTTTTACTTTACTTTTACTTTTTACTTCCCTCTACCTAAAAGATTTCAGTTTGTTGTTCAACTGAGTTGTACACTTTAAAGATCACATTAACTGCTTGCCCACTGCTGGCCGTCATATGACGGCCAAACGGTGCAGCTCTCGTTCTGGATGGTCGTCATATGACATCCTCGCCTTCCCGGGCCACTAGGGGGCACTCCCGCTGCGTCACTGGGAACCCAATGTGTGTGCCCGGCGGCCGCTATGTCCGCCGGGCACCCGCGATTGCCCAGTAATGAAGCAGGACCTGTCAGAGGAGAGGAGACCGATGTGTGTTCCCAGTACAGAGGAACACAGATCAGTCTCCTCCCCTTGTGAGTCCTCTCCCCCTACAATTCAAATCACTCCCTAGGACACATATTTAACCCCTTGATCATCCCAGAGTGTTAACCCCTTCCCTGCCAGTCACATTTATACAGTAATCAATGCATTTTTATAGCACGGATCACTGTATAAATGTCAATGGTCCCAAAATAGTGTCAAAAGTGTCCGATATGTCCACCGCAATATCACAGTCACGGTAAAAATTGCAGATCGCTGCCATTACTAGTAAAAAAATATAAAAAAAATGCTATAAATCTATCCCCTATTTGTAGATGCTATAACTTTTGCGCAAACCAATCAATATACGCTTATTGAAAAAAAATTTCACCAAAAATATGTAGAAGAATACATATTGGCCTAAACGGAGGAAAACATTTTTTTTTTTTTTTTTAAATTATATTTATTATAGCAAAAAGTAAAAAATATTGTGTTTTTTTAAAACTTGTCACTCTTCTTTTGTTTATACCGCAAGAAATAAAAACTGCTCAGGTGATTAAATAACGGCACAATAAAGCTCTATTTGTGGGGGAAAAATTATAAAAATTTCATTTGGGTACAGCGTTGCATGATCGCCCAATTGTCATTCAAAGTGTGACAGCGCTAAAAGCTAAAAATGGCTTGGGCAGGAAGGGGGTGAAAGTGCCCAGTATTGAGGTAGTTAAAGGTGGAAAACTTCTGAAATTATTTATCTTTGTCTCATTTTTTTACATCACAGAAACATGACATTTTAACAGGGGTGTGTAGACTTTTTATATCCACTGTGTATACTAGACTATATATATCAAATACACTGCCACTAACTGAATAACCTGTCTGCTTAATCTAACTCAAGCTATCTCTCTGTCCACGCCAACAACACTACACATGGCCGCTATGTAAGCAGCCTTATATAGTGTGGGGCATGGAGTCCCACTGAGCCATTAAAAGGGACAAAGTCAACTTTTCCCCCCCACTCTCCTCTCCCCTGTAACTTCTCCCAGGTCTCCAAATTATCAGCTAAAACGTTGCTAATCTGCATTTCGCACCACACAAGTATTCCCCTTTCCCCTTACAAAGTGAATGTTGATAAATAAGTAAATCTGTGTTCCATTTGAATACCCAATCATGTGCAAGGTAGAAAAATAAAATAAAACATGAATATTGTTAGCACATCAATGGATATTTCAAGTGAAAACAAGTTCATCTTTCCATTTACTTTGCAAAATAAAAATACACTAAGCCAAGTGAACAGTCTCTACAGTAATAAATCAACCCCTTACCCCTTTGTGTTTCTAGAAATAATTTTAAAATGTTGGCAACTATGATACAGTATCCTAGCCCCTGTTTATTTTTTGTGTTATAGATTTACACATTGGCAAATAAAAATAACTACTATTGGCAAAACTGTTAGAAAATAATTGGCAATCTAGGTCATATTTCATTAAAACACGTGGTTCAAATCTCACAGCAAAAGCATACAGTTAGTAAAAGGAAAAGGACAACAGAAGCCATCATTTTATCTTCCACTGGTTATAGTAATAATTCATTTTTTTGTTTTTAATTTAATGTTTATCTAAAAGGTAAAACTAACAGCATGTCTAGGATAAAACAAGAGAGCACATGCCGATTTCGTTTATATGGGGGAATGCTGATTCAGGTTGGGAAAAATAAATTATAGTTGGAACAATAACAGCAATGCTCATGCCATTAAAAAGACAAAGAATACTCTTTTCCAGATTGGCAATAATTATGAGACTATTTAAAACTTCTGCTGCTACATTATACAAATATGCTGATTGTACCCAGGAGGTTGTTGAACAAAGGAAGTAAAACAATCTGCAGACATGAATAGAGATAAGCATTATTCAAATGCAAGCAGGCTATGGGGTATTTGTAGCAGTCCTTTCCAAGGAAACAGCTGGCTTACTATACTGTGCATGATTTATTCAATAATATTATCATATGTGAGACTAATAATGCACTATTTATTATGATATTGAATTATAAGATAAAGGTTTCTTTTGCTAGTTTTGATTCAAAACATGATTTTTTAGATTACAGATTTACCTTTTATTTTTTTGTGTATCAGAATTGACCTGAAGTTATCCATTCGAAGCAAGATTTTTATGAACATGTAATCATATAGACTTGGCTGAAAAATAATCTACCCCTTGCAACTATCCTAGATCAACATCTGATCATCACTAATACTGACCTTATATGAACCATGCCAGCATGTGTTTTGGTCATCTTACTCTGCTTTGTTTTGGAAACAAACTTTTCAACACAAAGGCCATATTGTAGATTTTATAAGAATTTGAGGGCCGATAAAAAAATCAGTTATGTATAAATTATCAGTTGTGTCCTCATCAGTGTCCCCATCAGTGGTGTCCCCATCAGCAGTGACCCCATGTCCCCATCAGCAGTGTCCCCATCAGCAGTGTCCCCATCAGCACAACAAAGATGGGGACACCGCTGATGGGGACTACAGTTGAGGACACAGCCGATAGGGACACCGGTGTCCCCATCGGCAGTGTCCCCATCAGCAGTGACCCCATGTCCCCATCAGCGGTGTCCCCATCAGCAGTGTCTCCATCAGCAGTGACCCCTTGTCCCTATCAGTGGTGTCCCCATCAGCGGTGTCCTCATCAACAGCATCCCCATCAGCAGTGTCCCCATCATTGCTGATGGGCACACCAATGATGGGGACGCTGCTGATGGGGACGCCGATGATGGGGACACCATGATGGGGACACCGGTGTCCCCATCAGCGGTGTGCCCATTAGTGGTGTACCTATCAGAGGTGTCCCCATCAGCAGTGTAGCAATCTCCCCTGTAGTGTGCTTATCAGCGTTGTGCAACACAATAACATGATCCGCCTCTGACCTCTGTACTAGGTCTTCTGTAGCTCCGGTCTCTGGGGCGCGGCACCATGGCACCTCCCCTCTTCCCACCTGCTGCGGTGCACGGTCCCAGGCAGCAGCCAATGTAAAAAAACGGCGCGGCTTCTCTTATAAAAAAAAACGGTGTGTCAGCATGGGCGGCTTTCTTTACACTGCGGACCGGTTAAAACACACAAGCGGCCGGATGTGGCCTGCTGGCCGGGGTTTGTAGAACCGTGATCTAGACCATGGCTGCTCAACCGGTGGCCCTCCAGCTGTTGCAGAACTACATATCCTATCATCCCTCTGCCTTTGGGAATCATGCTTCTAACTGTCAACAACTTGCAATGCCTCATGGAACTTTTAGATCTGCAACAGCTGGGGGGCCACAGGTTGAGCACCCATGATCTAGACATTAAATGTAGGTTCTTAAAGTGGTACATTAGGCCAAAAATCTAAATGGGCACACAGGCAGGAATTTGAATGTAGAAGAGGCATGCTTTGTCTCTTCTGCATTAATGTTACTTACCTGCCTGCTTGCCGCCATATAACGAGCTGTGCACATACAGCTCACTGTGGAAATTTGGCACTGCTGAATCTGACTGAATTACCATGCATGTGTAGGAGTGACGTCATCCCTGCCTGGCTAAGGAGAGCGTTCAGATTTTAGCCACCAAGTGGGGGGCTGAGGGACACTTTAGACAAAGTTGGCATAATTCCACTTTAACCACTTAAGGACCGCCGCATGTACATTTACGTCAGCAGAATGGCACTGACAGGCACATCAACGTATATATACGTTGGTGCCTTGGGGGGGCTATGCCATGGGGGGGGCTATACCCCCCCGTACA
The DNA here is from genome assembly GCA_029574335.1 of Rana kukunoris. Taxonomy (NCBI): domain Eukaryota; kingdom Metazoa; phylum Chordata; class Amphibia; order Anura; family Ranidae; genus Rana; species Rana kukunoris. Next base: position 198,959,517 of record CM056051.1, read on the forward strand.
TGCGGCGGTCCGCGCGGCTGTAGAAGCGATCCGACAAGAGGGGGCGGCTATTAGTTTTTGTCCGCCCCCTCACGATCGTTCCCAGCCAATGCGCGCGCGCGCCCGCCCTGTCACTTCCTCCTCCTGTGTAAACGCAGGAAGGAGGAAGCGATGTGATCTCTCCCTCTGCGTTTTTTTAACCACCGCTGAAGAGAGATTACAATACAGTAAGTCCTGCACTAACACTACACTGACACACACTACATATAGACACATTTAACCCCCCCGATCGCCCCCCCCCCCCCTCCCCCCTGTCACAGTGTCACTGAATGCAGTAATCATACATGTATGATTACTGTATTTAGTGTCAGTGTGACAGGCAGTGTGACAGTCAGTTAGTGTTAGGTCCTGGGTAGCCCCCATACCCCCCCTAATAAAGTTTTAACACCTTGATCACCGCCCTAGTTAACCCTTTCACTCCCTATTGCCAGCATCACTAATCATTTTTCTGATCGCTGTATTAGTGTCGCTGTTCCCGCTAGGTAGCTAATTTTTATTTTATTGAATTTTTTTTTACTAAAGACATGTGGCTAAATAAATTTTGGCCTAAATGTTTGACTAAAATTTAGTTTATTGATTTTTCTTATAACAAAAAGTAAAAAATATTGTTTTTTTTTCAAAAATGTCGCTCTATTTTTGTATATAGCGCAAAAAATAAAAATCGCAGAGGCGATCAAATACCACCAAAAAAAAGCTCTATTTGTGGGAAGAAAAGGACGCAAATTTGTTTGGGAGCCACGTCGCACGACCGTGCAATTGTCTGTTAAAGCGACGCAGTGCCGAATCGCAAAAACCCCTTGGGTCATTTGGCAGCATATTGGTCCGGGTCTTAAGTGGTTAATAGCATAGGCTGAAATTCACAATTACCAAACTTCCAGCTCGCCGTACGCATATATGCGGCCTCTCAGCTGGTGCACATATATGCTGTGCTGAGTGCACACTCCCTGCGCATCTGTCACATTAACCGGTGGGTACTGGAAAGCTCCCAATACATACTTTCAATTGGGAGCTTTCCGATCATGTGATTGCTGTGACTGCCAATCACTGCTGTTACATGATCAGAATGTCTGCCTCTGCCTCTCAGCATTAAGAACCTCTTAAAGGTCCAGAAGGTGGCAGCGAAAAAGGGGTTAAAGTCATAACACTGATTTAAAAGAGACAGAAGGACATCAAATCATATTAGACTAATTCTTGCAGGAGATGAAAAATACAGAGGTGAAACTATTCATCAAGTTCATGGTTTCAATCAAATTCAACAATTAGGTTGTGGCTTTGGAAGAGTATGGTATCCTATTACTGAAATGCATAGCAAAAACATTTTATCTGTTGTAAAAAACTTATGCGCTGCTTTGTACACCCCCACCTATTCTATCAGTGAACAGCTGCGACCATTGATTAGTGAACTCAACCACTATAAATCTGAATACATATTCTGCGTAAATGGTGTGCTTATTCAAACCACTAAAACATGTACAGGTGCATCTAATAAAATTAGAATATCATCAAAAAGTTAATTTATTTCAGTAATTCAATTCAAAAAGTGAAACTCTTAAATTTTTTATGGATGCGTTACGCACAGAGTGATATATTTTAAGCATGTCTTTCTTTTAATTCTTATGATTATGGCTTACAGCTAGTGAAAACCCAATTTAGTGTTTCCGAAAATTAGAATATTGCATAAGACTAATAAAAAAAAGGTTTTTAATACAGAAATGTTAGTTTGCTGAAAAGTATGTCCATGTACATTATAGTATGCACTCAATACTTGGTCAGGCTCCTTTTACAATGCAGCATGGCATGGAGGCGATCAGCCTGTGGCACTGCTGAGGTGTTATGAAAGCCCAGGTTGCTTTGATAGCGGCTTTCAGCTCATCTGCATTGTTGGGTCTGGTGTCTCTAATCTTCCTCTTGACAATACCCCACTCTCTATTGGGTTTAGGTCAGGCGAGTTTGCTGGCCAATCAAATCCTGGTAGATGGCTGCGCTGACTTTGGACTTGATAAAACACAGAGGACCAACAACAGCAGATGACATGGCTCCCCAAATCATCACTCACTGTGGAAAATGTAGCATTTCGTTTGGAAATCAAGGTCCCAGAGTTGGGAGGAAGAGTGGAGAGGCACAGAATCCAAGTTGCACAAGGTCCTGTGTGAAGTTTCCACAGTGATAATTTGGGGAGCCATGTCATCTGCTGGTGTTGGTCCATCTACCAAGAAAATATAGAGCACTTCATGCTTCCCTCTGCTGCTGACAGCTTTATGGAGATGCTGATTCAATTTTCAAGCAGGACTTGGCACCTGCCCAGGCAAAAAATACCAATACCTGGTTTAATGATCATGGTACCATTGTGCTTGATTGATCAGCAAACACTCCTGATCTAAATCCCATAGAGAATCTGTGGATTATGGTCAAGAGAAAGATGAGAGACACCAGACGCAACAATGCAGACGATCTGAAGCCCACTATCAACGTAAACTGGGCTTTCCAAAACACCTCAGCAGTGCCACAGGCTGATCGCCTGAAAACCTCCAAACAGCAACTCAATCAACCACAACATGGAAGAAAGGGGAAAAAAGAAGATGTGCAGGTAAATGTAGGTTTGTTGAAAAACCATCAAGATTTAAAAGTGATCACAATACAAAATATATTTAAAAAAGGGCAATAAGTGGAGTGGTGTACCAAGCCCAGTGGTGTGGTGTACCAAGGGCTTGGTACATCTCTCCACCACTCCACTTATTGTCCTTTTTTAAATATATTTTGTTATGTGATCACTTTTAAGTCTTGTTGGTTTTTCAATAAACCCATATTTACCTGCACTCGGAACACCTCCCCTTTCTTCCATGTTGTGGTTGATTGATTTGCTGTTTGGAGTTTTTTTTCTATCATGCCATCCTTCAGTCCTGAAAAAGATTCCTAGATTGGAGGTCACTTCATCATCATCTGAGGACCACAGGGATATCCAGTGAACCCAGAGTCCCTTAGAGGCTGGGATTTTCTTTAAGCGAGTTGCCATCTGCGATTTGTGTGGTTTATCCAGAGTCTTCATGCCAGTTAATGCGAATAACCGTGGTAAGTATGGAGCCGAGGCCACATTGGTCCGTCACGGGAGCTGAGGTGATGTCTGGTCGCACACCAGCAGGGCGCACCAAGGAAAATCCCCCCACAGATACAGAGACTAATGTACTAGTGTGTGTAGTAACACACAATGATAACACAATGGTGACAGCCAACGGAAATCTAAGGGATAAGAAAGTGCCATAACGTCAAACTGTGTTGGAGCCAGGTGGAGGTCAGGTATCCCAAGTGTACAGGTGGATTAATTACCTTATGCTGGCATGCTGGACACCCCTGCATACAGGGGAACAAATTGGGGTAAACTGATCTAGCATAGTATCTCCAAACAGTGACAGGCAAGTCTGCGTCTGGGGAGGACCTAAATATCAACGCCCCGCGCAGGTGCACGCTGACAATCACCAGCGTCATGCTAGCACGACACCAGGTGGGAGGAGTGCTGACATGGGTGGAGACCCGCCCACGGTACACACCCTACACACCAGTAAGGCCGGCCAGGAGGAAAATCTCACGCCCAGCGTCCTGACGTCAATAACGTCATACGCCGGGTGAGATGCATATGGCGCCGATGCACTGTGTGCGCAACCCCTGTATACATCCCCTCTCGTCCGCCCTATGGGGGGGCAGCGAAAAGGATGAGAGAGAGGCAGCGCCCAGAGCACATCGCAGCTCCCGATCATAACGGCACAGGGATGACCCCGGACATACAGAGAAACCACAGGAGAGCCCCAGAACCATGACAGCGCATGATATTCTGCTAAGACACATGGACACTAAGTGACCATGTTCGAGAAGTGCCCAGCCCAGACTCGGTACATTGCCTGTCCAGGGCTGAGCGACCCAACACCTGGGTGGCAGGGGAAGACTGCCAACCCTGTCTGACATGCCTCCATCCCTAAGCAAAAGTGTTCCCCTGCCACCCAGGTGTTGGGTCGCTCAGTCCTGGACAGGCAATGTACCGAGTCTGGGCTGGGCACTTCTCGAACATGGTCACTTAGTGTCCGTCTGTCTTAGCAGCATATCATGCGCTGTCATGGTTCTGGGACTCTCCTGTGGTTTCTCTGTATGTCCGGGGTCATCCCTGTGCCGTTATGATCGGGAGCTGCGATGCGCTCTGGGCGCTGCCTCTCTCTCATCCTTTTCGCCGCCCCCCCATAGGGCGGATGAGAGGGGATGTATACAGGGGTTGCGCACACAGTGCATCGGCGCCATGCATCCCACCCGGCGTATGACGTTATTGACGTCAGGACGCTGGGCGTGATTTTTTCCTCCTGGCCGGCCTTACTGGTGTGTAGGGCGTGTACCGTGGGCGGGTCTCCACCCACGTCAGCACTCCTCCCACCTGGTGTCCTGCTAGCATGACGCTAGTGATTGTCAGCGTGCACCTGTGCGGGGCGTTGATATTTAGGTCCTCCCCAGACGCAGACTTGCCTGTCACTGTTTAGAGATACTACGCCAGATCAGTTTACCCCAGTTTGTTCCCCTGTATGCAGGGGTTTCCAGCATGCCAGCATAAGGTAATTAATCCACCTGTACACTTGGGATACCTGACCTCCACCTGGCTCCAACACAGTTTGACGTTATGGCACTTTCTTATCCCTTAGATTTCGGTTGGCTGTCACCATCGTGTTATCATTGTGTGTTACTACACACACTAGTACATTAGTCTCTGTATCTGTGGGGGGATTTTCCTTGGTGCGCCCTGCTGGTGTGCGACCAGACATCACCTCAGCTCCCATGATGGACCAATGTGGCCTTGGCTCCATACTTACCACGGTTATTTCCTATATTCCATGTAAGTACTTATGGTGGACTTTTTGTTCCATCTTTATTTTTTTGCTATGACCACCAACCAGACTTAGTACGGTAATTATATTTTATATTATTCATTATTATTTTTTAGATATCCCAAGAAACAGCCCCTGATGAGTGTCACTGACACGAAACGCGTCGGACAGTAGAGATGCGGATATACGTTTTTACTGCAATATCCCCATTGATGAACATTATTCTTTACCTGTGATGGTTTTACCTGCTACTACGAATTTGTATCTCCTTCGCTAATGCTGCTAATGTAATATCTGTACATATGTTAATCTATGGAATGTACTCATCGATCACTGCAGATCACCATGTGGCACCAGGCTACGCACTGTTGTACCCTCCCTGCCTATTTTGCACATGCACATAACTTTATGAGTATGTTAGCATTATGAAATTACATTTACCCGCAATGATTGTTTCTTTTATTTGTTTTCTGTTTTTGTGACATGCTATGCAATTTTTTGATTAATAAACATGTACCTTTTTGTATAACCCACACCATGTCTACAGCCTCATCCAAAGTCCCACATTTCCCTCTTTTTACATTTTGTACCAGGGATGGAGGTGCACTACATATGTGCCTCATTTAAAGTCCCAAATTCCCCCTCTCTACTGCAGTTAATGCGAATTGCCATCTGGATTTCACACGCTCTAACGATCTGCCTAATAATTAGATCCACCGGTTCCGGTAAGAGTATTCTCCCTTACTCCTTTGCAAGAAGGCTTATGAGATGACCCTTATTGTTACACGTCTGATTTGATTATAACATTCCATGGTCTTTTGAATGGACTTTATCTGGACTCATTTATTTATGTCTCACTTTTTGCACATTGAGGCACATCTCACTTTGTGCGATTTGGTCTCTCTTATTTTCAGCGCTGCATTTCAATGATTTTAATAATGCTTAAAGTGAAACAATAAAAATGAAATATTCCTTTACATTTTGTGCCTGGGGGGTGTCTATAGTATGCCTGTAAAGTGGAGCATTTTTCTCACGTTTAGAACAGTCCCGCAGCAAAATTACATTTCAAAAGGAAAAAAAGTCATTTAAAACTACTCACGGCTGTAATGACTTGTCGAGTCCTGGCAATATAGATAAAACTCATTGAAAAAAACGCCATGGGTTTCCCCACAGTCCATTACCAGGCCCTTTGGGTCCATACCAGACCCTTATCCAAGCATGCAACCTGGCAGGCTGCATTAAAAGAGGAGGGTATGAGAGAGCTCCCACTCCTGAACCGTACCAGGCCACATGCCCACAACATGGGGGATGGGTGCTTTGGGGCAGGGGGAGCTCTGCACCCCCACCCCAAATCCCCTTGCCCCCATGTTGATGGAGACAAGGGCCTCATCCCCACAACCCTTGCCCGGTGGTTGTGGGGGTCTGCAGGTGGCGGGGCTTATTGGAATCTGTAAGCCCTCTTTAATAAGGGGACCCCCAGATCCCGCCCCCACTATGTGAACTAGTAACGGGTACATTATACCCTTACCATTTCTCAAATAAGTGTAAAAAAATGTAGAAAAGACAGGAGACACTTCGGGACAAGTCCTTTATTGAAAAAAAATTGCCCAGTGATGTCCATTCATCTTCTATCCAGCCGCACGTTGAACCAAAGGAAAATACGCAACTGTTGCATCTTTTTTTTTCAGTCGTCGGGCAATGTGGATTTACATTGCTGAACATTAAAATGTTTACTTTTTAATAAAGGAATTGTCCCAAGCTGTTTCTTGTCTTTTTTACCTTTTTTGCCATTTTGTGAAATGGTAGGGGTACAATGTATCCGTTACCAATTCACATAGGGGGCCGGCATGTGGGGGGTCCCCTTGTTAAAGATTCCGATAAGCCCCCCACCCACAACCACCGGGCAAGGGTTGTAGGGATAAGGCCCTTGTTCCCATCAACATGGGGACAAGTTGCTTTGGGTTCAGACCCCAAGTACCCTCCCCATGTTGAGGACATGTGGCCTGGTATGGTTCAGAAGGGGGCACTCTCTCGTCCCCACCTCTTTTCCTGTTTTACACCCACATATCCCCACAAGCCCATGGTTTGTGGGTAAGAGGCCCTTGTCCCCATGTTGGTGCTTTGGGGTTGGTTGGGGGCAGAGCCAGAGCCATGTTGAGGGCATGTGGCCTGGTATGGTTCAGGGGGGCGTACGCTCGTCCCCTCCTTTACTGGCCTGTCAGACTATATGCTCGCATTAGGGTCTGGTATGGATTGGGGGGGTTGGGGCGCCATGTTGGTTCTTCTAAAAATCTATACCAGACATTAAGTGATGGTATAGACTGGGGGGAGGGACCCCGGGTCATTTTTTCTCCTTTTTTTGCGGATTCTTTTTTTACTTTCACTCCCAGCCCTGTTCCTTAACAACATATTGACTGACACAGAAAATTTGGGTGTTCAGAGAACATACAAACAGGCAAGGTTCGGGCCATACTTTTGCTGTGCCCGAACCGTTCGCCCAACCATATTGCAGCGGATGCCAAATCAGTGAGCCAATCTAACAAGCAGGGAGTTATGTTCACTGGCAAAGAATGAGCCCAGGTTGACATTAGTGAAGGTAGTAACATGTAAGAGTTTTAGAAAACTAGAGTTTCAGATTAAAATATAAATATTTTTTTAAAACAACAATGCAATGTATAATTTATATATGTTATATATCTTTAAATGAAAGAGCAGTTTTCCTTTAAAGGAGATTTGGGTATTAACAGGTATGTTAGGGTGATATTTTTTTATGGATTAGAGGCAGTACTGAAATTTGCCATTTACAGTATATACAGTGTTATAGGACATTAGAACGCTTTTTAGTTAATTTAATCTCACCTATCCATAACCTGTCTGGTATTACTTTCTTATTAAAAAAAAAATCTATGTATGAGTCTATCATCAACGGAGTAACTGGAAGAAAAGTCAGTAGTTCAATTGGCTGTAAAAGCAACACACAATTATTTTTTTAGATTTTGGTGCAAAAATATGCCTGCATGGCTGCATTTAGGCTGTAAAGCCTTCAAAAAATAATCCTGTTTAAAGGGGAACTAGTTATTAAGGTAAAATAATTTTCATGTTTATTCTTTACAGCAATTGCATATCTCAGATCTAAAGCTGTGTTCCCAATTGCAAACCCAATTAGCAGGGCAATCAGGGTAAATTCACAGAAGACTGCCAGCCAGTGGCAACTAACACAATTTTATTTTATATAATAAAGGATGTTTATTGGTTCAGTGGCTTAGGTAATGAGACAATCATCTGTCAGAATAATTTATCCTAAATCTAAAATAAAACTGGAAGTATGAAGTGTGGATTCATATATACTGTACATCTTATGATGGGTATCTGAAGTGAACATTTTCGAATTTGTCACAAGCAATGAAAGTGTTATTTAACTATACAAGTGTTAACCAATAAATGACAAAGTCTTGGAGTCAGCTTAAACTACACACGATCCATCATTCCAAACACATTGTCAAATGCATTTACTATACAGTATATTTAACATAATAAATTGCAGATATTTGCATATATATATATATATATACATACACACAGTATCTCACAAAAGATAGTACACCCTCACATTTTTGTAAATATGTTATTATATCTTTTCATGTGACAACAAATAAAGAAAATGACACTTTGCTACAATGTAAAGTAGTGAGTGTACAGCTTGTATAACAGTGTAAATTGGCTGTCTCCTCAAAATAACTCAACACACAGCCTTTAATGTCTAAACCTCTGGCAACAAAAGTGAGTACACCCCTAAGTAAGAATGTCCAAATTGGGCCCCAAGTGTCAATATTTTGTGTGGCCTATATTTTTTTCCAGCATTGCCTTAACCCTCTTGGGCATGGAGTTTGCCAGAGCTTCACAGGTTTCCAATAGAGTCCTCATCCACTCCTCCATGTCGACATCATGGAGCTGGTGGATGTTAGAGACCTTACACTCCTCCACCTTCCATTTAAGGATGCCCCACAGATGCTCAATAGGGTTTTAGGTTTAGGGACACGCTTGACCAGTCCATCACCTTTAACCTCAGCTTCTTTAGCTTCATGTTGGAATACTGCCCTGTGGCTTTCAGTATGTCACAGTACATGTTGCCATTCATGGTTTCCTCAATGAACTGTAGCTCCCCAGTGCTGGCATGGCAGCACTCATGCAGCCCCAGACCATGACACTCCCACCACCATGCTTGACTGTAGAGACACACTTGTCTTTGTACTCCTCTCCTGGTTGCCGCCACACACACTTGACACCATCTGAACCAAATGCGTTTATTTTTGTCTCATAAGCTTACAGGACATGGTTCCAGTAATCCATGTCCTTAGTCTGCTTGTCTTAAGCAAACTGTTTGCGGCTTTCTTGTGCATCATCTTTAGAAGAGGCTCCCTTCTGGGACGACTGCCATGCAGACCAATGCAGTGTGCAGTGTATGGTCTGAGCACTGACAGGCTGACCCCCCACCCCTTCAACCTCTGCAGCAATGCTGGCAGAACTCATACATCTATTTCCCAAAGATAACCTCTGGATATGACACTGAGCACTCAACTACCTTGGTTGACCATGACAAGGCCTGTTCTGAGTGGAACCTGCCCTGTTAAACCGCTGTAAGGTCTTGCCCACCATGCTGCAGCTCAGTTTCAGGGTCTTGGCAATCTTATTATAGCCTAGGCCATCTTTATGTAGAGCAAGAATTCTTTTTCAGTGACCAGTATGAGAGAGTGAGAGCGATAACACCAAATTTAACAAACTTGCTCCCCATTCACACCTGAGACTTTGTAGCACTAATGAGTCACATTACACTGGGGAGGGAAGTTGGCTAATTGTGCCCAATTTGGACATTGCACTCACTTTTGTTGCCAGCGGTTTATACAGTATGGCTGTGTGTTGAATTATTCTGAGGGGACAGCAAATTTACACTGTTATACAAGCTGAACACTCACTACTTCACATTGTAGCAAAGTGTAATTTCCTTCATTTGTTGTCACATGAAAAGATATAATGAAATATTTACAAAAATTTGAGGGGTGTACTCACTTTTGTGAAATACTGTATATATATTTATGGTGCAGGAACTCACTCCTGTCCCCTAGGCCATGCCTGTTTCTGCTCCCTACCAACCCTTAGAACCACCTCTAGGACTGCCCCTTGTCTCCACCCCTGCAAACCTCCTGGCGCCACCCCCTTTGGAGAACAGGTAACCAAGTATAATTTGGGGACTATACAAGTAATTTGTATGGGATTTGTAAATAAAGAGCAATATAGTAAAATGCACAAAACAGTAAAAAATATCCAGCACTTACCAAATAAAGCTCAGAGTCACTTTAAGACAATTTCAACAGGTCCACATCCAGAAAAGAGACAGCCCCATATCATGCAAGAGGAAGCCCTGTATCCACCAAAGAGACAGCCCCATATCCACCAAAGAGACAGACCCATATCCAGCAAGAGTTGTCCCCATATCCAGCAAAGAGACATCTCCATATTCAGCAAAGATAGAGGCCCATATTCAGCAAGAGGCATCCCCATCCAGCAAACAGGGCAATCCAGCAGACACCCCAATCCAGCAAACAGACAGCCCAATCCAGAAAACAGCTCAGTCCAGCAATAAGACAGCCCAATCCAGCAAAGAGACAGCCCTGTCCAGCAAAAAGACATTCCCATCCAGGAAAGAGTCAGTCCAGTCCATCACAGAGACAGCCCAGTCCAGCAAAGAGACAGCCCAATTCCTCAAAGAGACAGCCCAGTCCAACAAGGATACAACCAAATCTAGCAAAAAGACAACCCAATCCAGCAAAGAGACAGTCACAGCACAGTCCCAATCAGCAGCATTGTTTATTTATTTACCAAAAAAAGGGCTAAAAACTTGTCTCTATGGAGACACACCATCAATTCACTTTGCACCTCTCCTACAGAGAGACTTCACTGGTGCAGGTGCACCAAAAGAGCTTCCGGTCAACATGGAGAGGGAGAGATCACTCTGCCTTCTGCTCCCTCAAGCTGTAGCCAGAGCTGAGCTGTATCTCCAGCTCTCTTATGTGTGATCACTTCAGTGCAGCAGCAGGCTTTGCTCCCATCTGTCTCCGTTGGTGCCGCCAGAAAAAAAGCTATATATATTGTGAGGGATTAGCTCGGTAGCGGGTGTGTGTGACCCCCTGGATGGGTTCACTACACGCTGAACTGTACAAAAAAGGCAGTTGAGGATGATTGATTGAAAACAAATTATATGGTTTATTTTTTCCATATTGCTGGATACACGTGCAAGCATCAAAACAGCATAAACAAAACAAAACATAAAATAAACCCTTGCCACTTGGGGCGTCTACCTTCCCAACACAGGAACCTACCTATGGAGTCTGGCACAGCCTACTGCTGGGCAGACACTGCTGGTCCTACAGCAGAAAACAAAAAGTCTCTTTGATATTTCTCACACAGAAATATCCATCAGCACCTTACCTCTTCAGTACTGGTTGTGATTGCTCCTTCACTCACACAGCCTCAGGATGCAGCAATCAGTCGTCATCCTTAGGCTGGCTTTATAGGGGCTTTAATTGCTTAATTCTGAACAGCTGAAACCTTTTAATGCCCCAAACCACTCTGGCCATCTCTACAGCCGACGCCCAATAGTAATTGGTGTATTGTCTAAACAAGGCAGAAAAGATTTACCTGACTTCCTGTCACAATATATATATATATATATATATATATATATATATATATATATATATATATATATATATATATATATATATATGACATGTTTTCCAGCTACCCTTAGCTCCATTTCTGAAAAAGGTCTGTTATTTTCACAGCTCAATAATTCAAGCTTCAATTTACCCACACTGCTGGACAATAACCTCCTGCCACTCCACTCAGAGGCTAAAGCCTGGTACACACTATGTGTACGGGTTGAAAAAAAAAACAAAAAAATGTCAGCTGTACTAACTATGCAAAGTCTCCCCCGCTGAGCTGTTGTGTTCTGCCAGGGGGGTGGCCTCCCCACCATAACACTTAGAGTACTGATCAGTAGTTGGTCGGCTGCTGGTTTTCAAGCATGCTCGTCCTACAGGAGACGGCTTCTGTCGGACAGACCGACATACACATGGGCCGAATGTCTCCCGATGTTTCCTGTGTGTACCAGGCTTAAAGCGGAGGTCCACTCTTAAAAAAATAGCCAAAAAGTCTAGAAAAAAATTGTGGCTGTTACTAGGCAGATCTCCTTATCTGCCTCTTCCTTGTCTGCTGTGGTCTTCTTTCTTCTCCTCCTCGCGCTGCCTCCTGGGAAATGGGGAGCGGTGTCTTCTGGGACCTTGTGTGTCCCAGGAGACATCTGCCCATTCACATAGTGCTGCGCGGCTCACGCAATGTGCAGTAGGGAATCGGGCAGTGAAGCCACAAAGCTTCACTTCCTGATTCCCTCACCGAGGATGGTGGCAGGGCAGCCGAGACCCGATTGCTCGGCTTCAGCTGCCAACATCGCGGGCACCCTGGGCTGCTGACTTTTATTTTTTTTATTTTTTTAAGCCGTACCTCCGCTTTAAGTTTCAAGTAGGGATGGAGAGCCTGAAGGCATAATTGTATAATTTAAAGATTTGAACGTCAACCAGAACCATTATTATGGTATACTGGTGCATCAGTTAGTGAAGTGTTCAAGAATGTCCACTTGAGTTTTATAAATATTTTGCAGCTCACCCACAGGTGAGTATGTATAACTAATCCCTCTGAAGAAGTTCCGATAGGATGACATGTGTAAAGGGCAGTCTGGTATTTCTTTATCGCTGTATCTCTATTTTGCATTCTTGCTGCATTGTTAATTGCAGTCTGCTCATTGTGTGTCTTATTTAGCGTGATTGGCGCTTTATTAAATATGCATTGAACACTATGGTCTTTGATTTTTGTGCTTCCTTACATGGGTGTCATGCTGCATGGATTAAAAAAAAGTTAACCCTTGCTTACCCTTCGTGGAGCTGGATGTGAGGAGTCCATCTCTCTTTATAAGAAAGCACAGTTAGACCTCTTGTAATTGTAGGGGTCTAACTAGAAGGTGAGCAGTGAGTGCATCTGTTTCACGAGGTGGATTTGGGAAAGCACAATTTTTCACAAGGAGTTTGTATGCAAACAAGAGGTTTTTGCACATTTGGATGCTTTTTAATGGACACTTACCGTTCTAATTCTTACTTTTTACGTTTGTATATTTTTTTTATTTGTAATTGATTTGTTTGTGTATTGTATCTGTACACAAGTACTGGAGAATTATCATTCGTTTTTTTTTTTTTTTTCTGAATAGTGCTGCGCTAGTTTATATATTTATGCAAGGTTGTTGTTGGCGCAAAACACTTATTAAGTGCTAGCAGGCTGTTCATGTTTTGAGTCCAGGGTTGTGCACAGTTCTTTTCAGTTTTTTGCAATTTTTCCCAATGAAAAGCTGAGTGGTGCTACTCCATTGTACAAGTAGAATATACTGTAGTAAAATATTCCATGATAGCCAACTCTACTGCTGACTTTAATGTTCATTTTAATTTTTCCTTCAAATGCTAATTTCACAACAATTTGTCTTAAAATGGAAGAGATTTTAACGCATGCTGGCAGAGCTCTGTGAATACTGTTTTTTTGTGAAGGGCATCAAATTTAAACATGGCTAAAAAAACATTTCCTGGCAAAGGCAAAACCTAATGTTCAATACCTTTATTAAAACATATGTTATATGGTTAATAATAATTTAAAAAAAAATCACTAGCTAGAAAATTTGAAAACTTAGAACATTAATTTTAGGGGTTCTAGAGCATACCTATCAACTTCAGCAGTTAGACAAAATGTGGCAGAGAGCTCAGAATGCTTATACTAGCACCAGTAGGTGGCAGTATTTAATAGTCTTTTCTTATAGCTAATAAGAATGGAGTGTAATGTTCTCTTATATTAAAAAGATTCAAATATAAAATGCATAATAAAGATTAAACTATAGTTGTTGTTTGATTAATCTGTTTATTATATTTTACAGTGTACAAAAATGTTTTTAACTTTAAAAAAAAAAATGTAGCCTACATGGACACTATTGATAAAGTAAACATTTTCATCTTTTGAGTTGCATTCATTTTAAAATAATAATAATAGGAAACAACTTTTTATTTCATCCACATTTCATTGATTTTCATCACCACCAGTAAAATGTATATCCTAAAGTATTTTTCACAATCTTAATCAATTTATAAGAAAAGTAATTAGATATTTTCATTTGACTTCACCGCTGTCAATTACTCCAGACTAGGAGTAATCAATTTTTTTTAGCATAAATATATCAGCAATACTGCTGTAATTAGCACTGGTAAATGCATTTCTTAATTAAAAAGCAGAATTGCTACAGCATATATTTTTTTAATGGCAAAAGGGAGTGCGTATAAATGATTTATTCGTTTTGTCCGTCAGTTTTGGGATTTTCTTGATAAATCCTAAAGCAGGCCGTCTAAACATTTTTGAAATAAAAAGAAATGGTACAAATATCTGTAAATCCATGAATCGATCTATTAATGTGGGGGGGGGGGGGGAGGCAGACCTTTTCCATCGTCTGCACATCCTCCAATCATAGATCCAGTTTCATTAATAGAAGCTGTAGTGCAGCTTTTTTGAATGGAGGAGCTTGATGGAAAGGACAGGAATAGTTGAGTACTCTTGATGAGTGCTTATCACAGCTCTTGCAGTTTTGTTAACCCCTGCCTCACTGAAAGGTTACTGTACAGTGATGGGGGTGGAGGAGGCATCAGAGGAGGAGGAACATTTCACCTAAACCAGGAGACAGGAACACAAGGGACACATCACACCAATGGTGCATATTATTTATTTATTCACTTATTTTTTTAATTTATTTTAAACTTTAAGCTAACCATGTAAATATTTCACTCATTTAGCCCGAATCAACAAAAATACCCACATTTAACAGCGTGGGTGAAGAAATTTTCCTTGCCAACTATTGTATCCATGTATTCACAAAAAACAGAAATAATTTAAATAAAACCCTTGCTCTTTATTCATAACACACCAATACTGCTGCAAATGGCATATCATGAATACAAAACTATGGTAAAGTGCATGAATCAAAAATGCGCTTGTCTCTTTAAGTGTTTAAATAAAAGCCAACAAATCAATAAAAATGTGCATCATGTAAATATACATGGTAAATCAGTAAACATATCACAAATTCTTTTTAACATATATACAAAATGTGTTCCAAGTAGACATGTGCATTCGTTTTCGTTAAAATGCATTTTAATCCGAAAATCATTTTTTTTCGTTATCGTTTTAACTAGGGTTGTCCAGATACCGATACTAGTATCGGTATCGGGACCGATACCAAGTATTTGCGGGAGTACTTGTACTCGCGCAAATTCTCCCGATGCCTAAATAGAATACTTTTTTTGTATTTATCAACATGTTCTGTTAAAATTCTTTGAGTTTTTTACTACTGCGTGACAAGCAAATAAAACATTTTTATTCATTTTTACTCATTTTTATTCTTTTATAATGTCTTGAGTTAGAGTTCTTCATAGTTCTAAAGAAATGATCCTTAGTCTGTATTGTGGTTTGAAAACTGTCACATGACATTTAAAAAAGTATCGTTATTCTGTATCGGCGAGTACATGAAAAAAAGTATCGGTACTTGTACTCGGTCCTAAAAAAGTGGTATCGGGACAACCCTAGTTTTAACAAACAATAACGAAAGCACAAGGAACAAAAACTGGAAGATCCGACATAAAAAATGCTTTATTTTAGTTTTCATTGCGGTAAAATTTCGATATAGAGAGATTCGACATGACGCTGACTGCTGTCTATCGAACCTGATATACACACACATACGGTACTTTTCGACATTATAGAGAAAAGATTCGACATCATAGAGAAAAGATTCGACACTATAGAAATAATGGATTCGACATTCGACGGAGAAGATATACTGCACTCGTACTTTTTAATGCTCCGCCCATAGGCTATAGAAACATTCTAATGTTGGTTGACTATGACTAGTAATAATAATATAATTATTTATTATTATTATTACTAGTCATACAACATTAGAATTCTTGTAGGCGGAATATTCGACCTGGAAATGTACGATTCGGCTTAAAGTTTCGAAGTTCCGTCGAATATTCTTTGACCATTCGACAGAAACCAAGTATTATTGGATTTTCGGACGAAAGCTATTCCCCAACGAAAAACAAAATAAATCAAAACGATTTTCGGGAGTAACTAAATAAATGTATTTTCCAGAAGAAAACGAAAAAACAAAACAAAATATTCCAGTCTGCACATGTCTAGTTCCAAGAGCCACTTAGTGCTCAGTGATAAATTAGGACAAACATATCGCATATGCTTTTTCACAATTGTGCAAGAGAATAAAAGTTCATAAACAAGTGTGAAAGTCTAGCTTCACATAAATATTTCCAAGTGCCTTAAAGTGCTCAGTGATGAGTAAGGGCATATCATGCTCTGGTGCTAAAAAAAAAAAAGTGCTTTCCCACAGCCAGGCCTTTTAGCAAATAATAATAATCTCAAATAAAAGAGATCACATACAATTTTTCAGCAAAGGAGACAGATACTCCAGCTATCTGGGATCCAAGCAAGTCTGGTTACACTGGATCTGACTACCACTGGGTTTGCTGCACTGCACGTTCTTTCCTGGTGTCGGGGCATATTGTGGTACGCACTTGATGTATCCAGTTTTTAGCAGATTAGAACACACGACATTAAAGATGGGTGCAAGGCCCTGATGAAGCACAACTGTGCGAAACTTGTTGGCCATCTGCATCTCGCAATATTCTGTAACTACTGTGGTCTATATCAATATTTGATATCTTTTTTTATGTTCGCTAATACATTTTGATATTTTTTAAAATATATGTGTTCAGTGTGTTCACCTTCAAACAGCATTGTCATCTCTCACTAAAATCCCTTACCATGGGAGAGATGTGTCTCTCTCATTCTCTTTCTTTTTATTTTCATTGTCCATTGGGATTGTGAGATGCCATCATCTGTTTCTGGAAACAATCCGACCCCTTCTTTTTATACGTTGTAAATTTAGTATTGTCTGAGCTGTAAATAGCTCAGATTTATGGTAGAAAGCAAAATTAGCTTCTGTTACAACTTTGGTTGTGTTGTGCAGATTTCCCATTGTTGCCAGTAGGTGTCACTGTTACCACAGGCCAGTGTGAAAAATACAGCAAACTGAAGTGCATTGGCTATTCTTTCCCCAGAAACAGCCCAGTGGGAGTGTTCTTGCTGCTGTGCATTCTGGGAAAGGATATTTAAGGGGCAGAGGCCAGATGATCTCTCTCTTCCCTCATGGCCCTCTTGGCCAGAGGCTGTGTCACTCTCTCTTCTGACTTCAGGGCCTGTTGGCTTGAGGCTGTGTTACTACGAGTAGGCCCAGAAGTTTGTCTGGGGTCTACTTAACTGAAGGTGGTCCTGTGCTGTCTTGCCTGCAGGAAGAAGCCATTCAAACAGAGAAGATTCCAGGGGAGAACCTTGCTGGGGAGAACCGAGCAGAAGGCTGGTTTCTCAGGCCTGGTGACTAGTTTGGAGGATGCACCCAAGTTAACCTACCTCACAGTACTGCCAGATGGCTTAAAGGTTCTTGTACTGTGCAACTGACCTACAACTGACTGCTGGCTATACAATCCTGTGGCAGAGGATTATCCAGGAGTTTCCACGTATTGCTAAGTCTGTGGCAGAGACTTTGTCCATGCATCATACGGCTGCTAGGTCGATGTGAGAGGCCTATCCGGGTGTTGCAAAGATCCAATGACAGAAAGTTGTTTGTCTTCTGGATTCAACATTTTTTTTCAGTAATCTGCAAACAAGGTATCTGTACTTCCCCTAACCTCCTATCCTTTTTACTACTGCAAGTTGTTTATTAAAGCATTGGATAAGATTGAAGTGACTGAGCCACATCTGACATTTTCCTAACATAGATTCTTAGTACTGGGATGGTGAAAAGTGGGGTAACGTCAGGACCCGAAAATGTATCCAGCCCTAGTGGGTAACGCTACACGAGTATGTTTTTTTTTAATAAACATACTTTCACTATGTGAGGCTCTTTTCCTTGTAATATCTATGTAGGGAACAACTGTTTTGAGATACAATTTATGGGGTGAAGCTGTATACTTGCCATAGAGCTGAAGAAAGATTTGTGGAGGAACTGACAGCCATTTATTTCTGATCTTATACACTGTATACTGTACACCCCTTTTAACTTTGTAGTTACAGCAACAGTTTATTTTTTGTTCCTTTTGGAATAAAGGTTTTAGTTAAATGAATAAAAGCTGACCATTTTGCAAGCAACCCTCTAAGGGGTAAATAATTTGCTTCAACCCTCCAACTGTCAGTTTGGTCTGTTAAGGGCTTTCCTCACCATACGTGCATGAAAACTGATGAGCAAACTGTTCAGATATCACTTGCAGAGACATCAGTTTACATTAGTTTCACATCAGTTAACACCAGTTGTGATGTGTGTTTCAGTGAGTTTTTATGCATGTTGACATCAGTTTTCATGCACACCAGTTATGTGCCCTGTTCAAATCAATGTTGATTTCATGTCAGTTTTTTTCCGTGCAGAAAACTGCATACACATTTCGGAAAATATCTGCACAAGTGAACAGGGCACCTAGAGAATCATTATTTTCTTTGAGCCATTCCAAATGTACAAAAACTGACGTCTCTGCACCATGGTGTAAACAAGTCCTAAAGAAAGTTGAAAAATAACAGACTAATGCCTTGTACACACCAAAGTCCGACCAAAGCGCGGTGAAGTACAACACATACGAGGGTACTAAAAAGGGGAAGTTCCTTTTAAATTGCGCCACCTTTTGGGCATCATGCTTGAATCTGAGCATGCACGTTTTTTTCCCTTTGGAAAAGCATATACACGACAGTTTTTCCTTGACGAGAAAAAGACGGATGGGAGGAACGATGAGAAAAAATAGCTGGTTTCAATTTTTTGCTGCCAGTTTTTTTTTCGAGAAAACTGCTAGGGAGCAAACACATGATCGTTTTTCACGACCAATATAAAAAACGTCAGTTTTCTCATTGTGAAAAACGGTCGTGTGTACAAGGCATTACTGGCAGGATCAACAGGTAATACAATTATGTAAAATCCGGAGAACGGCTTCGTAAAAGCTATTGTCAAGCTGCATCATAAATTGAATTGTTTATTTTGCCCATAGTTCCACAGTAAATCCGCTGCTGTGTGCAAGTTATAGGTCAGCTTTAAAAGTTAAGTCTACTCCTAAATTTAACAAGTATTCACCTGAGAGCACCATACCTCATGTTATAAAACACATATTTTATGTTAGGTATCTGTCAGTTATACTGCATCTTTATTTTACAGTCTATTATAGTTGCTTTCTATATCTCTGTAGCCTCGAGTACAATATGAACTTTAAAGAGAGAAAAAAAAAGATAAAATTAGGAAGGTTGACCATAGCTCCTAAAGCATTGTGAAACAACTTTCATGTCATTTTTTGTGGCTTATCCTCTTTGTAACATCAAACTGAGTTGTCTCTAGAGGAAATGTACGTTTTATATCCAAACAAAGCTCAGGGTGACTTTGTGCTTAAGGTTGGTATTACATTTTAATCTCAAAAATCAAATGTTCAAATTCTGTCAAAAAGAAAGTACTTATATTATTTAGAAAGGCTGGTTGAGTTGAATTTCTGAATAATAATGTAAATTTAACATATCCTTATAACAAGAGATTTTTACTGTGGGAAATTTGATCTATAGATTCGTATGGCTAATTATTTTTAACAATATTATAGTCTCAAAGCTATTGTACTAAAAAGGGCCTATTCACACATCATATTCTGTGGGCCAGATTCAGGTAGATCAGAGCATCTTTGCTCTGGAGTAACGCATCTCATTTGCGTTACGCTGCAGAAATTTTAGGAGCAAGTGCTGTTATTCAGGAAGCACTTGCTCCTAAAGTTGCGGCAGCGCATCGCAAATGAGCCAGCGGAATTCAAATTGGGCGGGTACGGGGCGTGTAGTATTCTAACTATGCGTGATCCCGCGGCAAACGTACTGCGCATGCGTCGAGTGTCAATGCATCCCAGTGCGCATGCTCCAAGTTCTGTCAGTGAACGTCAATGACGTCACGTCCCCATTCATGAATGTTTTACGCAAACGACGCGATTTGTTTTTTTTCCGACGCGATGACGACGGCTATACCTAACATAGGATACTCCACTAGGGGGCTGCTTTATCTATATGCCGCGTATCGCTTCCGGAAACGTCGTAAAGTCACTGCGTCGCGCCCGAAAAAGATCGTGAATTGCCGATTTCCGCTCATTAACATATTTTTTGAGCGTAAATCGGCGGGAACGCCCCCGGCGCCATTTTTAAGTTGAAGTAACGATGCGATGGCGAAATTCAATTACGCCGATCGCATCGGAACTCCAACCCGGCGTTTCTTGTTTTCTGGTTATAGAAAACAGAAACGCCGGCTTAAAGTGACAGTTAGGCTGGCGGATCACTGGATCCGCCAGCCTAACTCTTCATGAATCTGGCCCTATGTGCCTTACAATGCAGAAACACAATATGCTAAAACACATTAAATCTTGTTACATTTATAATCTATTAAGCTCTTTATATCAGTGCAATGTTTTAGGCCGCGTACACACGATCGGTCCATCCGATGAGAATGGTCCGACGGACAATTTTCATCTGGTCACCGCTGAAGTGGCCTGATGGTCTGATGTGCGTACACACCATCAGTTCAAAAACTGATCGTGTTAGAACGCGGTGACGTAAAACACAACGACGTGCTGAAAAAAACGAAGTTCAATGCTTCCAAGCATGCATCGACTTGATTCTGAACATGCGTGGGTTTTTGAACCAATGCTTTTGCATACTAACGATCAGTTGGACCGATGGTCAGGCATCCATAAGTCCAATTTTAAAGCTAGTTTTAAAACTTTGGTCCGATGGACAACAGACAGATGGACAGTACACACGGTCGGTTTGGACCGATGAAACTGAACTTCAGTCTTAGGCTGCGTACACACGATCAAATCTATCTGCTGGAAACGGTCGGCCCGACCGTCCCAGCAGACAGATTCGATCGTGTGTACGGGCGAGCCGACGGATTTGGCCAGCCGACAGATTTTAAAGCATGCTTTAAAATCTGTCGGCTGGGAATCCGTCCGCCCGATATGTCTGCTGGTTAGTACGCTAACCAGCAGACATATCTTCTCGCACATGTGTCGAATGGATTCGACGCATGTGCGGAAGTAATTTACTTCCTGGTGCGGTGACGTGGCGGCGTCAACGTCACCGCCACGTCACCGCGCTGTCTGCTGGCGGGGATTTTGGTTTGATCATGTGTACAGCGATCAAACCAAAATGGCCAGCAGACAGATTTGTTCAAATCGGTCGGTCCGACCGATTTGAACAAATCTATTTGCTCGTGTGTACAGGGCCTTAGAGGGTAGTGCATTCAATTATTCAAAAATCCTGCTTGCTGCATCTTCTGTGCATGTTGGAAAAAAAATGCACATTGCTTTATGGTCAATGGCAACGCCCCATTGGGAATGCTGAAGTTTAAAGCTGATTGGCTGCCATGCACATCTGCACCAGATTTATCACTCTCCAGTTTTAGTAAATCAACCCCGATATGTGCTTTGAGGTAAACACTTATGAATTTTCCAACATAATGGTGTGAATGAGCCCTAATGCCGTGTACACACGGTTGTAATTTCCGACAAGAAAACCGTGGATTTTTTTTGACAGAATGTTGGCTCAAGCTTGTTTTGCATACACACGGTCACACAAATGTTGTCGGAAATTCCGAACGTCAAGAACGCGGTAACGTACAACACTACGACGAGCCAAGAAAAATGAAGTTCAATGATTCCGAGCATGTATAGGATTTTTCTGCGTCGGAAATTGCATACAGACAATCGGAATTTCCGACAAGAACTTTTCCCGTCTGAAAATTTGAGAACCAGCTCTTAAATTTTTGCTGTCAGAAATTCCAACAGAGAGTGTCCGATGGGGCCTACACACGGTTGGAATTTCCGACCAAAAGCTCACATGAAACTTTTCTTGGAGACATTTATTGTGAATGCAATGGTACAATTTTCATTCCTAGTCCTTTCAGGCTTATTTTAATATGTGCATTTCAGTCACTCCTTAAAACTGACTTGATCCAGTACCTGACAGCCTTGTGTCTTCCTTTGTTGGCGATGGAGGCCGTTGAAGCATTGAATGCCCCACTGACCACCAACAAACTTTTGATGGCAGTTAAACTACTTAAACCACACAATAGACTTGTGCACAACAGAAAATTATGTTTAGTTTAGTTTTGTTTTCATTTGTAAAATACATAATTTCGTTCTGTTATATTCGTTATGTTACAGTAATTGTTTTTGGATAATTTGTTATTTCTGTAGAGTGTCGATATTCCTTATAGAATATAACTATATATAGAATCGATTTGTTTTGTATTGATATCGATTTGATTCGATATTTATGTATGTAAATATTTGTGATAACGATTCGTAGTTTGGAAAGTCATTTGTTTATTGAATCCATTAACACCCACAATGACAATATCTCTTCTCGTTTGCTCATACAGCAATCTTCTCACTCAGTTCTCAGGTATGCACTTTGCCAGTAATCCAACCTCCAGCAAAAAATTAGTCAGCTGATTGGAGTCTAAGTGTCGGATCACACGGGGGGGCTTCAAAGTCATCCGACTCTGAAGCCGCCCCGTACAGAGTGACTTCAGCGCGGCTTGCAAAAACATCTTCTGTATAGAAGTCAATTCAAGCTGCTCTGAAGTCGCCCCAAAGTAGTACAGGAACCTTTTTCTAAATCGGAGCAACATGAGTAGCTCCTATTAGTACAGTCCATTGCAATGCATGGAGCGCGACTTGTCTGGCGGCTAAGTTACCTGACTGACCACTCAGTTCTCAGCCTTAGAGCCGGCGGACTGATGCTTCATACTATATAAGTATGATTTAAAAAAAAAAAACATACTTCTGTTTCAGCACATTGGAGTTTGGGCAAATTCCCTTCTATCCCTGGATAGAAGCCATAATATTCCAAACCTATGCCGTGCAGGTGAATGAATGAGTGTCAGCCTACTTTCCTCTGTCGAATGGCATGCGCCAAGGCTGCCCCTTGCTGCCCTTGATATTCATTTTGACCCCCCAGACATTTTTGTGGCATATGTGACAAAACATGGATATCAGGGGGATTATCAGTCGTTTTTTTGGGACAAATACAGAAATCACTTTACCTAATCTTCTCAAAAATTTGACAGGTATAGACCCTTTTCAGACTTTGAGGTAAATGCTTGAAAGAGAAAAAAAATTTTTGGAGTTTTTCTGGATTGCTCAGTTCTCACAGCTCAGTGAGCAGAGAGCTGCTGACTATCAGTTATAGCTCTCTGCTCTGCCCCCTCCTCACTCACTGGAGTGCTGAGCTGTGGAGGGGCAGAAGCGGCTTGATCAGCCTCTCAGCGGCTCTCGAAGAGGCTGAGCCGGGTGTTGGTCTGTGGTTGTGATGACGCAGAGCCTGGACCGACCAATGTCAGCAGAGAGCAGACTTCAGCTTGATATCTGCTGAAGATGGGTCCCCGGGGTGCAAAACAAACTGCACTCCTGTGATCTATAGGATAATTACAGCCTAATGAGCTTTGGCTCTACTTCTCCTTTAATATCACTCTGCCTGAAAAGCAGCTCCAAACCCTTCCGTCACCATTTTCCTTTCTGTGGACATCATCATACCTTACTTACCTGGGAGTGCAGATCACACCAGTGATCAACTATATTTTTGAGACTAACTTCCTTTCCGTGCTCTGCACCCTGAAGAAAAACCTTCAGAGGTGACATAAGAACGGCTACTCCTGGATGGGGCGTAACGCCATCTTAAAGATAAAAGCTATGCTTAGACTTCGGTATCTCTTCAAGTCTTTATCAATCTATATCCCTCAGTCCTTCCCAAGATTTCTCTGGAAGTTTCATCTGGGCCAAGACCCACCCTCACCTGGCCCATACATACAAAAAAACATGGGGCATAGCTTTCCCAGACCCAATTCGATATTGCAGCGTGACCCACCTTTCCAGGGTGGGTGCCTGGTGTCATGATTATGATTCCAAGCTGTGGGTACACATTAAACAATCGTATATAAATATATGGAAAGGCTCCTGCGCTACCGAGGGGGGTGGGCTGGGAGGTGGACTAGGAGTACTGCAGCAGACGCCTAACAATCTGTCCTAGGCAGAAAGAAATTGCAAGTGGAAAAAGGGAGGGGTGGTGTCTGCGCTGTAATGGTGGGGTGGGTAGGGTAGGGTGTGACACAAGTGTCTGGATGAGTGTGATGAGGGAAAGTGAACTTAGAACAACATAATAACCAACATAATAAAATAAACAGTGTAAATCATATTAATACACAATGGGGGTGACTCCAATATTTCACAAAATGGTGACAGATACACTAACACGTGCAGTGTGAGACCAAATAGAAAAGTCCATGCAATAGAGAATAAAATTATTTTCCACAGTGCTAAGTCCAAAAAAACTCAAAAAAACTGTAAGACCAGAAAACATCCCATAGGAGAATGCCTCTGGATACACAAAAATAAAGGGCCAGATTCAGGTACATCTGCGCATTATTGGACCGGCTTAGCGCACCGCCTTTACGTTAGACTTGCGCAATGTAGCCACGCAATCACCCTATTCTCGTCGCTTTTACGCAAAAAATTGCGCATGCGTAACGTTATTTCAGAGGCGTAAGGCGGAGTAATACAAATTGGGAAGGACGTGGGCGTGTTACATTGAAATGAGCCGTGACCCCATGCAAATGAAGGGCCGGCCGGCTCGCGCATGCGCGCTTGAAGCAGACCATGGTCAGCACCTCTGTGCGCATGCTCACAACTCGGGAATGGCGCAATCAGTGAAATTGGAAGTGGACTAGGGCAACTTAGTGAACTACGCAGACAGCATAAATAGACAGACACAAACGCACTTCCTTTGCAAAAGTACATCCCTTTGTATCCCTTCCTATACAGCAAGGTGCTTTTGTTCTGTTGTTTATTAGCGTTTGTTTGTTTGTTTGTGACGTGTCTTTGAGATATTTGAGGACTGTTTTGCAGAGTGATTTTTGTCTTTTATATGTTTTCTTTGTTGTTATTTTGTTTAAATTATATTTTTGCTGGGCATTTTTTATTTTTGCTCTTAATTTTTTTTTTTGTTGGTTCTGTTTGTGTATGATTTTGGAATGTGGGGGTGACATTCCTGCGGGAAAAGAGATGTCACCCTCATTTGTGGTGGAGAAGTGAAACCCAGGTCTGTGTGAATGGTGTATGAATGTACAGTGACATAATTGGAGCCGTGGCATGGCGTTGCTGCTCACAAGTCCTGCATGGTGGGCTTGTGCCAATCCAATGTGATGAAGATGTGGTGTGTGTGTGCTAGGGACCACAGTGGTGTGCATGCATGCATTCTCATTGTGCCATGATTAACGTGCAAAGATGCATAATGTGAGCTGGCATGAGCCAGCTGTCCCCATACATGTTCTGTTCGCAATCTGTGGGAATGGGGCTCTGATTGTATATGTAGCTGTCATGGGTGTCATGGGTAGTGTCATGTGTTGGGCTGGTGATGTCCTCCTGCAGGGTTGTGGTTAATTCCATGATGGCATGAGGGGTGAATCTGAAGATGCGATACACCTCAGAATCACTCATGCCATAGATGTCTATGCATGTGTGATATATCAAGTGAAGAGTGAGGGGCTTGTATCAGATAAGAATATTGTATTGTATTAGATTAGATTAAATGGTAAAGTTTATCTAAGCAAAAAAAAAGTGTAAAAAAAAAAAATCCCGTGCCCTCCTCAGTGCCCTCCTCAGTGCCCTCCTCCTTTTTTGCTCATCTAAAGTCAGTAGTATAGCTATGCGCGACGATGCCCCTGGCATGTTGGCATACAGATTGTTGTGCAACACGTGTGACTGCTGAGCTCCTCACTAACAGTGTTGCTTTATCTAACAAGTAGACTTTTTTTCTCTTTTTAGACCAGCTTTTATATGGTCTAATTTTAGACAGGACATTTTGCTGTTGAGCACACTGCGTAGCCTACGCTGCCCCAACGTTCTTTTGTGGATCCCCGTAAGTCCCTCATTAGCATATTTGACTAGCAAATCAATGGTTTGTCTAGCGCAGTTTTGCGCGGACGGATGCGCCTGTCTAACGAAATCACGCTGGACAAAAAAAATTAGATTTCTTGCGTATCTCGTTTTGGGGATGCCGTGCATCGAAACGCACGCGCACAATTAGACTTACGCCGCGCATCTCCTATTACGCCGGCGTAATCGCTCTGTGAATCTGGCCCAAAGTATCTTATGAAAACCCAAATGTCCAAGAAAGTCCAAGAATAGGATAGTGATGCCAGGAAAAGATGATAGCAATAGACATCTCAGGTGGTCCCTAGCTCCTCACCTCAAGGCTATTGCACGGATAGCCTAAAGCAACACCTCCAGGGGAGGGCAATAATCCCTCAGTAGGACGAGCAGCAGAAACACTCCTCAGCAGTAAAACATAAAGCAGATATGGAGCGAGTAAGAGTACAGTACAAGGAACGTCTATATAGACAGCATGTATCACTCATACATCCACTCACCAGGAGGTGATGGATGGTGGGCCTATCTCCCACGAACAGCGAGTTCGTTCTTGGTCCGGAAATGGTATCAGGTTTACACTCTTCTATGGATGGGCCAGATGATCACTCAGGACAGTGGGACCCTCAGATAGCGTGCATGATGGAAGAGAGACAAACCATAGCGCAATCCCGCAAGATACAAACACATTTAATAAAAAAATTGCACTCACAATTAAAACGATCCAATGGGGCATAAAACAAACGGACGTCAGGTGGATCACTCTGCGTCAGGCGTGTGGACTCTGTGGCTCCTCGATCCCTACGTGTCTCGTCACACCACGTGACTTCCTTAGTCCATCACCTCCTGGTGAGTGGATGTATGAGTGATACATGCTGTCTATATAGACGTTCCTTGTACTGTACTCTTACTCGCTCCATATCTGCTTTATGTTTTACTGCTGATCAGTGTTTCTGCTGCTCGTCCTACTGAGGGATTATTGCCCTCCCCTGGAGGTGTTGCTTTAGGCTATCCGTGCAATAGCCTTGAGGTGAGGAGCTAGGGACCACCTGAGATGTCTATTGCTATCATCTTTTCCTGGCATCACTATCCTATTCTTGGACTTTCTTGGACATTTGGGTTTTCATAAGAGACTTTATTTTTGTGTATCCAGAGGCATTCTCCTATGGGATGTTTTCTGGTCTTACAGTTTTTTTGAGTTTTTTTGGACTTCGCACTGTGGAAAATAATTTTATTCTCTATTGCATGGACTTTTCTATTTGGTCTCACACTGCACGGGTTAGTGTATCTGTCACCATTTTGTGAAATATTGGAGTCACCCCCATTGTGTATTAATATGATTTACACTGTTTATTTTATTATGTTGGTTATTATGTTGTTCTAAGTTCACTTTCCCTCATCACATCCACTCATCCAGACACTTGTGTCACCCACTACCCTACCCATCCCACCATTACAGCGCAGACACCACCCCCTCCCTTTTTCCAAACAATCCTATATGTCACTGCTTACCTTGGAATAAATTAGGCTTTCTGGGGCATCTTAGGAGCCATCCTTTGATTGGATCCCAAAGCTTAAAGCAGTGTTCCACCAAAAAAAAAAAAAAAACATTAAAAGCCAGCAGCTACACATACTGCAGCTGCTGGCTTTTAATCAATGGACAATTACCTGTCCTGGAGTCCAGCAATGTTGGCACCTTCAGCTGTTGGGTACTCCGGCGCCATTGCGGGTAAGGGAACCCTGCAGTGTAGACTTTCAGCTTCACGCTGGGAACCCTACTGCGCATGTGTGAGGCCCATTCCTCTCTCCTATTGGCCTAGCGGCCAGGGAAGGAGGAGGGAGCCCCATGTTGATGTCAAGGCTTCACGGCAGGGACTCCCGGGAACTGGGAAAGGATACCATCCAAAGACAGGTATCCTCGCCCTCCTCCCCCCGGAAGGTGCCAATTGTGGCACCGGAGGGGGGAAGGAATAAGATGAGCGGGAAATCCACTTTTTGGTGGAACTCCACTTTAATGCTAAAAATGCTCCACCAGTTTTCATTGCTGACTTATACCTCTCTTATCTATACCCTGCCTATAATTGGTCACCCAGACTTTACCCTAGGCCTTCTTGATACCATGTATTGATCATATGTTAGAAGAGGTACTTTTTGTCTACTTGATTTTATAACAGGAATGCGCTTGCGGGACCTTTCTGATATTTCCATAATGAGTGAAACTATCACACTTTTTCACCAGCCTTCTAGGTCATAGGATTTTTTCTAAACCTTTAACTTCACTTGAAAACGTATGTGTGGAGTCTGGGACTACGGTTTATGCTGTCTCAGTTTCTCCAAAATAGAGCAAACACATGCTGTATACAGCTTACTATTCCTCAGTGGGGTACACATACCAGGAAATGTAAGAAATACTAAACTGCTGGTTTAAGGTTTGTATGCTGCTGAAAAAATGCATTTCAATGCTGGCGATGTATAGAGGAGGAGGGTACCATACTTCATATCTTCTGGACTTTTAAATTTTTTTATTTCTTCTAGTCTCAAGTGCAGGGCCATATTAAACAGCTCACTGACTTTGGAAAAAACTATTGTGTGTACGGGGCAAAATTGTAGCAATAAGTTGCTAAATGTTGTACCTTCATTAAATGTAACCATATTGCTACACTTAAAGGCTCCTCTCTTCTTTGTAATACTCAGTTGTGAGTGTGACATGATGCTACTCTTATATCAAGACATCGCTGCAATATAAAGGCAAAATGTATTAAAACATTTTGCTTGTCTTGCAAAAGGCTCTCAGACCAAGTTACTCTCAAACCAAGGTTTTACTGTATGCTGATCCACTTGCTTAATGCTGCTAGGGCATGTTTCCCAGCTTTCTGGAAGCAGAAATGCCACCCCCTCTCGCTCACACAATGGTTTGCAAGAATTGCTTATATATATTCCATAGGAAGCTATCAAGGGTTAACTTACCAAGGCCGAGATGCTGAGGGCGGCTCACCTTTGCGACCTGGTGCGATCCGCCCCCTGGGATTGGAACAGGGGGAAGGACGCACCGGGAGGAACCAGAACCAGCGGTAAGATGGAGGTCTGGTGCGTAGGGCAGGAACTGGCGGGTTGTCCGCTAGAAGGGTTCAGCAGGTGAAGCAGACGAAAGTCCTGGAACAAGGTACTTCACAGACAAGGACAGGGCTGAAGACAGATCCGAAAGACAAGCCGTGGTCAGGGGTTTGGAGATAGCAGACAGTCCAAAGTTTAGGCCGGAGGTCAAGGACAGGAGAGGGCCAGGTATCCAAAGTTCAAGCCAAGGTCAAAGGGTTAAAGAGAGAAGCAATCCGGGACGTGGACCAAGGGTCAAGTAAGTCAGAAATCCAACAGGTAATCAGCAGCAGGTTAACACAGAAGCTGTTTACAAACCAGCAACCAGAGAGGTGGAAGGGGCTGGTTTAAATAACCCGCTCAGGCCTCTGATTGGCCAAAGGTGGAGCGAGCCTGTGCGTGCCCGTGTACAGCCGCGCGCACACGGCGCGCAGACACGCCGCGCATGCGCGCGCAGCCCAGGCGAGCGCGATAGCACTGGCCTGTGATGCAGCTGAGGGATCTGGGGCTGAACAGAGCTGGTGCCCTGACAGAAGCCTTCGTTTCTGATGGTTCTATCATGTCAACCCGAATAGTGGATTATTTCAATACCATTGTTGATCATGATCTTGACTATTTCTGATCTGATTTGACCATTGTCTGATTTACTGTACTAATCTCCTTGCATCTTTGTCTGTACCTCTTGAAAAATGTAAATAAGAATGTTAAAAAAAATGATTTATTCCATAGGAAACCCAACGGAATATAATATTTTATGGGAAACAAATGAAGGCAATTATAATTTTCTTAAGGCTCCCTTATCAGACAGCTTTGCTAGAGAGACTACCTGTAAGACTGCCATGTGCGATAAAGACTACCATGTAGGATTGAGAGACAACCATGTGAGACTGCCTATTTAAAAAACAAATATTCAAAAGAATGTCATGTGGACAGTTGTCAATTCTTTACTAAGACTACCCCAGTTAGAGCAAAGATATCCTGTTAAATGGATTACCCTGCTAGAAACCAATGTTAGAAATGTACCAAAAAATATAAGCATAGAAAGACTGTCCTACTAGAGCTTATGCTACTTTGTGATAAACTGTCCTTTAGGAAAGTCTGCCTTGTGAAAGACTTCCCAGTTGTGTTTTGTATGCTCCAATATACTGCCTTGTTACAGATACACCTTGTTGAGAGCCACACAAAACACTACATTATTAGAAGGAGAGACTACTCTATTAAAGAAAAAATTAACTGTTAAAATAAGACCTGTTATGGGGACTCCCACTTTGTGTCATTAGAGGCAGACTGCTGTTCGAAAGAATGTCCTTTTAAATGGATACTGCTATGTAACAGACCTGTGTGTTGGACAGTCTACCATGTGAGAGAGTGCTCTGTCAGAGACTGTCCACTTAATGCAGAACTTTGCTGGGGTTGAGTTGAAGAAGTGCAGGTATGCATAACATCCTTCCCTCAAAATGTTCCCTGCCCCAGTGCTAAAAGACCCACAATCCTTGTAACTACTCTGCTACCATTTTCTCTACCCCTTCTTTCAGTCTCTCCATCTTCACTCTCCACATAGTGTTACATGATCCCTTCTCCATTCTTGGTGTCTTACAGATGCAGATAATGAATTCCAAAAAAACGAGGAAGGAGTTTTTTTGCAGAAGAGACATACAAAGTACTGTATCTTAAAAAAAACAACTCTACTTCCTAATCCTAGCATTTTTTTTCAAACTTTAGTTCATATTTAAAGAGAGAGACTGCCTCACTGGGTGTGAGTGACATTATCCTTCATGTAGAACTGTTCAGGAAACTTCTAGATGATGCTTGGGCAGTTCTAGTGAAGAAAATAAAGTATATTGATTGTGCACCTCTGAAAATGAATTCCAGAAATCAATTTGTGTTAGGAAGGCTCTCATCTGTATGGTTGGTCATTATGGGGGTGACTTTTACTGGGGAGACTGAGCTTTGGAGATACGAGGATGGAGTGGTCACAATGGAGTGGCCACAATAGTGCAAGTAGAATCAGTGTTAACATGATGGTTATTTTCCTTTTTCGAGATTATTTTCTGCTTGTCCACATATTAGTTTTATGTTGTTTGGTTATAATAGGGAAACATTAAAAGTTGCGATTTTCTCCTTGTAGAGATTTTTCTTCCCTTTCTGTCAGATACCTGTTGCCTGGGTACGAAATAAGGGAAAAGATCTTTCATAGAGGCACAAACGGCAATAACATTCTTACATGTTCTAAACCCTACTTATTCTACTAAAAAGATTTAGAGACGACGTGCGCTCCTTCCTGTTCTGCTGACACCCTCCATATAGACAAGAAGTAAGTCGATTTTCCTTCAGATCTAGTATTTTATGACACCTGTCAAATAGACAGGAAGCAAAAACGTTTCTCCAAGCTGGGAACACAAACAGCAATAAAAATGTTTTAAAGTTTGAGAAGCACTGGGTCCTAGGTTTCGGTTCATAGTGACCGATAGTGACTAGTTACTTGTGGAACGCACTATCAATGTGTTTAACCTCTTCACTGCCACCAACATAAGGGTTATGGCAGAAAAGAATTGCTTCTAGCTGGCCAGCTCAGTAACCAGTGACTTAGATGACTGTGAACATAGCAGAAGGGTCCTCTAGACTCTGCAACCATTCATGCCAAAGTGTGATTCTATGCCTTCTTGCATGGTGAAATGCTGCAGAATTTTGCTGGCTAATGGTGGAACAACATCAGAGCAACTCTTTGCTGAATTGACCACCTTACTGATCCTGTCATTGGCAAGTTAAAGCTAGTGATAAGATCACTAATGTGGCATAGCCCAGCCCTCAAAATTCCAATCGCCTACTAGCATTTGGCGAGTGGATTTAAGCTGGGGGAGAGTGATGACAGGGCTGCATGACCAATCACCCTCCAATCTGTGCCTACACTTAGAGTCCCGATGAGATTGGCGGCCGAATAGGAAAGGTGCATGCTCGGGAAAAGTAGTCTGGTGAGCCGCGCACAGGCAGAGCAGTAAGGTACTCTCCTTACAATTGTCATTAAGCCATGGGACCTAACAGTATGACCTCTCTGAGCCTGCCCCCCTCCCCCTGACCAATGTAGCTGGAGAGCACAAAGTAATGAGTGATGTGGAGGATTGCGAAAATTACCACTCCGGTGCAGTGCTCACTGAAAGTTGCCCTGACATGAGAGCGGCATCCTTCCAGTTTGTGCAGTTTTCTTCTCCTTGTGCTCTATGTAAGTGTCCAACAGTTCAGCCTGAGCACTGTGAACAGACTGGTCTCAATGTGTGCTGTGCGGCGTTAGTCTGCTATGGTGTCAATGGCTGTGCAGTTGTGTGGATCTCAGCGCTGGATTGTACTCCCTCCCGTTGTGCTGCAGCTCCTCTCCTCACTGCCAGCCTGAATAAAAGGGGAAAGTGGGGACATGCAAGCGTGGAGCCGCACACACAGGCTCCTGATGATGAGATGAATAGGGGAGAGAGAGAGAGAGAGAGAGGATGGATGGGAGTTGCAGAGGAGACAGCAAGAGAATGGGGAAGAGACCCAGCTCTAGTGCCCTGTCCCTCTGGTCTGCCCCCAGTGCCATGTCCCATTTTGTTAAAGTTGTTGTTGGTAATATTTAATTTTGTAACTTGATTCTGCATAAAACATTTAACAGTGTCATTCCATGAGATAATCTACGAGGGCGTGTTTACAGGTGCAATTAGGCGCAGGGCAGTGTATGAATTAGGTGGGGCAACTGGTGGCGAGTAACTCTTGAGGCCTGGCTAGTAGCTCAGGACTTGACATTTTGAGCCCTGGCATAGCCTATAAGGATAAGGACCATTTCACCATTCATTTTCCTCCACTATGACAAAGTAGAGCTACCTTCATAGTCTCTCTGCCTTGGTCTATTAGTTGGAAGCAGTTATAATTTCTGTGATGAATTTACCTGAGTTTAATTTATGCCCCTTTATAATGCTGCACAAGAAAGAAATCACATGCTCATATAACTAGTTTTGATAAAAATTACTATGTTTTGAAAGATCAATACAATTAACCTTTTTTCTGTATAATAAATTTCACAAACTAAACGGAACGACAATTTCCAGTATCACCATGACACTTGAAAAGTTTGTTTTAGGACAACAACATTGTTGACTAAGTAATCTTGGCAGAACATAATTACATTTCTTAGTGCTAACTTGCCTTGCCTCATGCTAATACAATGAAAACAATGTCTCCATAGAAAATGTCTGCTTCATAAAATTAAGAAATTGTATCTCAGGCAAATAGCTTCACAATGTAATGTTAAAGTTGAATTACACAATTAGAATGTCATTTCTTAATGTTTCGAAAGTATTTTTTAAAGAACTATGTATATAAAAATGTTTTTCTTCATAATTTCTTACATGTATTTAATAACTGTTTTTTCAAAAGGGTTCATTCACATAAGCGTGTTAGTTGTATCTTCAATAATGCCTAGGATGCTGAAGACATGGCCTTAATTCATTCTTTGGGGATGAGGAAGCCTGCAGGATATATTTAGACCTAGACCATATTACAGCAAAACTAGATCTGCGAACAGCTACAAAAATTCTTTACAAGTTGACTGAAGTTTAGCTTTAAAAGTTAGAATATACTCTAAAAAGAGTGTGTAAACACTAAAGCCTTGTACACACGATTGGTTTGTCCGATAAAAACAGACCGATGGACTGTTTTCATCGGACAACCCGATCGTGTGTGGGCCCCGTCGGTCTTTTTTCCATCGGTGAAAAAAAATAGAACATGTTTTACATTTTTTCTATGGCTAAAAAAACGATAGAAAAATCTGATCATCTGTGTGGAACTCCATCAGAGAAAAATCCACGCATGCTCAGAATCAAGTCGACGCATGCTCGGAAGCATTGAACATTTATTTCGGCTCGTCGTAGTGTTATACGTCACCGCATTTTGGCATGGTCAGATTTTTACGAGTAAATAAATTATTCAGCGCTAGAAAGTAAACATAACACACAATAGAAACTAATGCAAGCCAGCACAGAAGGTTAATTCAAATAAAACACCCCAACAGAAATTAATAAAAAGATAGTGCAGTGCAAAACAAATTAATATGAAATAAAATAAAAAGTAAACATAAGAAAAAACAAAATGTCCATAGGTGCACTGATAATCCAAAGTGAATACGAGGAGCCAAATCCAAAATGTTAAAGGTAAAATCAGAAGAAAACCTCCACCAACAAAGGTAAGAATGGCCTCTCACCTTATTGCCTTATTGTGATAACAAGGACCTCCTGATTCGTCTGATCAATCCAACAGCGGATCACTCATTGCGGCATCAGTGGACTCAAACGCCAGTTGTGGTTATGCAAAATAATTGAAAGAAATCTAGTGCTCTCTGAAGCATACTTAAAATTTATTGCATACAGATAAAAACACTCACATAAAAAGCACTCGTTCCTGAGTGCTAGGTAAATAGCCAGAAAGCCGGGATCCATCAACAGGTTTTTAGGACACACGGTGTGCAGTGTGCAGTCGCGGGTGACGTCACGCGTGTAACTCCCCCTTCGTAAGTCGTTACGTCCTCTGGGCGGGACTTCATCAGCGTGGGGGTAGGCAGAAACAACACAGACGTCCCGCTGATTACATTTTAAAGCTGTCGGTTGTCAGAGCAACCAAAAGCATAATAAACTGCACGCCTCCACAAACTCATGATGCAAACGCCTCCCATTGGATAAGTGCAGAGCTAACATAGCTACAAGCACAGCAGGTGCAGCCACGCAGCAAAGATAAACGGAACAGGCGAAAAGAATCATGACAAGGAGAAGGAAAAATAAAAATTAAAAACATATTTAAAACTCAAGAGATCCATACAAGGTCTCAATAGAGAAAACCATAAACTATGATCTGAGTATCAAAGACGTCATCCACGATTGCACACACCGCACATTCACAAATATATATAACATTTATCATAATTGATAAAAATTGCAGATAATATAGTAAATAAAATATAAAAAATACAATAATAAAGATACATACAGATACTAGACACTAAATATAATTTTTTTTTTTTTACAAAAGAATTTATATATAGAAAAATAAAGAATATATAAATGGCCGCATAACTCAAATAGATATTAGAATTAATACTAAAAATGAATGCTACCTATTGGATATAAAACAATTAAGGTCAAACTCAACGTTGAGACCAGAGGGTGAAGAAACCTTGGTCTCATATATCCAGAAAGATTCACGTTGACTTATGCGACGAATATAATGCCCACCCCTGCAGTGTTTATCCACTTTTTCAATACCCCAAAATTTAAGCGCACGGGGGTCCTTATGGTGACATTGTCTAAAATGTTTGGAGACACTGTGGCTTCTAATTCCTCTTTTTATGTTACTAACATGTTCACCAATCCGCACATGCAATGCACGAGAGGTACGTCCAACGTATTGCAAACCACAATCGCACTCAAGCATATACACTACACCTTCTGTGTCACTAATTGCTTAATTGGATACTCTTTATGTGTGACATTAGAAAAAAAAACTTTTTCTCTTCTTAATAGTCTGCCTAACATGCTTACAAGTTGCACAATGGCCGCATGCATAGAAGCCAGAGAGAAAGTTAAAGAGTTTAGGCTGGGCCCTGGTAGGGGGATCAATCACTCCAGGGGCCAGACTATCTCTTAATGAGGGAGCCTTTTTATATATGAATTGAGGACGGTCTGGTAGAACCGGGCCCAACACACCATCTCCCTTTAGAATCGGCCAATGCTTGGCGACAATTCTCTCAAATTTCTTGTGGTGTATGTTGAAATCCAACAATATTTTATAGTTGGCTTGATCCTTATCTACATTGGCCACCTTATCAGCAACTATAGTATCCCTATCTAGAGCATTAACTTTCTCTATTTCCTGCAAGATAGAAGGACAAGAGTAGCCTTTAGCTACAAATCTAGTAGCAAGCTCTTGGGACTGCAAAAGGTAATCAGTTT
This sequence comes from Rana kukunoris, assembly GCA_029574335.1. NCBI lineage: Eukaryota > Metazoa > Chordata > Amphibia > Anura > Ranidae > Rana > Rana kukunoris. The sequence continues at coordinate 198,995,670 of CM056051.1, forward strand.
GACTGGTGCAATTCCTACGTAGCCGTACAAACTGCCCACGTGGGATGTTACAAAGCCACAAACGGTGGTGACAGCTAGTAATAGGTATGTATCCATTACGGTCTACAGATTTAAAATAATTCTTAGTACATAACCTATTGTCTGACTTAAATATTTCCAAGTCAAGGAAATTGATCTTAAGATGGGACACTGTCCAAGTCAAGACTATATTCTTGGTATTGGCATTTAATTTATCCATAAAGGACTGTAATGAAAATATATCACCTTCCCATATCAAGATCAGATCGTCAATATACCTCCGATAACAGACAAGCTGAGGAGGTCTGTTTAGGAACACCGCGTCTCGCTCCCAGTGGGCCATAAAAATATTGGCCACACTGGGAGCGAAACGGGCTCCCATGGCAATACCACATTGCTGCAAATAAAATTCTTTGTCATACCAAAAAAAATTCTTTAGCAGACAGAATTTAAGGCCTTCCAACAAAAAATTAATATGATCATGGCTAAGTTCAGTGGACTCCAATGCCCACTGTACTGAAGAAAGAGCTGCTTCATGCCTAATAATTGTATACAGGGAGCCCACATCAGCCGTAACCAAAAAAGTATCACGGGTACAGGGGATGGCCTCAAGTATTTGGATTGTTTGCTTAGTGTCCCTAAGATAAGCAGGCATACTACGCACCAAGGGTTGCAAGAAAAAGTCCAAATATTGGCCAAGCCTAGAGGTCACTGAGTCGATCCCATTTACAATAGGACGACCCGGGGGACGTACAGCATCTTTATGTAATTTAGGTAAAAAGTATATAATGGGAGTGCGGCAATGGTGGGGATCCAAATCAGTCCTTACTAGTCAAAATGCCTCGTGTTTTACCATCCTCAATCAAATTATGTAACTCATTTTTGAATTTAACCATGGGGTTACCACGTAATGTCATGTAGGTGTGATGATCACTAAGCAATCTATTCATTTCTTCGTGGTAATAAGCCTTACTTAATACCACAAGACCGGGGGGCGTGGCCGACCGGAGACAGTGATGGACGCCTGATCTCTCAGTGCTGCAGACAGGGGACACAATCCAGCGCTTTGGGCCGCCATCCTCGCTCCTAAAACGGACATCCACGTAGCAGACGCTCCGGTGATTAAAATGAGCGTATCCCGGAAAAGAATGACAGACCACATACCTCAGAAGCTCACAGAATTCGCCTACAAGCCGGCGGCGAAGAGCTATGGAGGACAAGATGGCGCCGCCCCGTCGGCACCGCCGGAATCCTACACGGATCTTCCAGACGAATACCCGGACACATCGCCAGATACAGGTACCCTCGGTCTGCCCACAGGTCCCCCGTGTGCTGACACCCTTCCCAGCAGCCCAGCAAAGGCTAAAATGCGGCTGGACGCGCCGCAGCAGCGGCCGCCTCACATACCAATTGAGGCCCAGGCTTTTAACCCCCTCCTCTCTAACCAGGCCCTGCATTCCTCCATGGCGTCCTTCCCCACATCAGGCCAGCCTGTCATGGATACAACCCTAAAGGACATGCTGCTCTCCCTGCAGACTTCCCTCATGACTGATCTCTCCTCCCTGTTTGCTAAAATCACCTCAGATATACACTCTTTAGGTGACAGAGTGTCTAATGTTGAAGTGGGCCTCACTGACTGTACTTCCACTGTGAATGAGGTCATTGATTGTTTTGAAGACATTAAAGAGGACCAAGCATGGATGCGCGCCAAACTAGCAGACCTTGAGGACAGGTCCCGCAGACATAACGTTAAACTGCGTGGGGTCCCTGAATCAGTACTGCCGGCAGATCTGAACAACTATGCTAGAGATCTGATGCACATCATTATCCCTGACGCATCCCCTCAAGAATTACTCATTGATAGGATCCACAGGATCGCAAAACCGCCCCACCTGGCCGCATCAGTGCCCAGAGATGTATTGATGAGAATTCACTATTACCACACCAAGGAAACTCTCATAATGGGCGCAAAACTGAAATCACCTCTCCCAGCTCCGTTCACGGGGATTCAATTTTTCCCTGACCTCTCCAAATTCACTCTTCAACAAAGACGCCAGCTGAGCCCTATATCTAAAGGCCTGCAAAACCACAAAATTCCCTACAAGTGGCGATATCCAGCTACCCTTCTTGTCACCAGGAATGGCCAATCACATGCTGTGAACGACCTAGACAAGGGCCTACGTCTCCTGCACGCCTGGGGAATTCTACCAGACCCACCTAAACCTGCTCCGCTTGAACGACGACCACCAGCGTCCCGCAGAACCTCGGATCGCTCCCGTACCTGAACGATGTCCTCCTAACTTGAGGCCCTTTATCACATCGATCTTCAAGTTCCCCTACTCTCTGCAATGGCTACTCTCCTTGTTTGATACCTCACTGTTCCGTTTGACTCTTTTTACCCCCAATTAGAGGCCTAAGTGGTGACTACCACCCCCTCTACATCCTAGACACCCTGTGGGCTCACAGGGTAGTTACGCTACGCCACTAGCGTGCTCAACACGACTATCTTTTACGGTTTTGTTTTTGCTCTGTGTGTTTTTTTTTTTTTTTTTTCTCTCTCCCCTCCTCCTTGAATCTTTGTTTTTGCTGTTTAACGTGTTGCTCTATTCGCAGACTGCTGAAACGTACTACACCAGGTCTCTGGCCTGCCGCCAGTTTACTACTTTTTTGTCCTCAACCATCGGCTCCTGCAGTCTACAACGCCTAACTGTAAGTGTTTCTCTTCACTTCGCTACCAACACCCACCCACAATGCCATTCACTATTTTGTCCCTGAATACCAATGGTTTAAACCATCCAGCAAAACGACACTCACTGTGGCGGTCCGCCATAGATCTTCACAGTGACGTCCTATGTGTGCAGGAAACCCATCTGCTGTCCACGGATACCTCCCTCTGCAAGCACAACAAATTCCCCCACATCTTCCATGCCTCTCATTCTACCAAAACCAGAGGAGTTATGGTTGCCATAAAAGATACGGTAGACTTCCAGCTTCTTAACCTCACCTCTGACCCTGAGGGCCGTTTTATAATTCTTACCGCCAACATCAACCGAACCCCATATACCATCGTTAATTTGTACGCCCCGAACTCCCACCAGATGAAATTTCTAAGGATGATCATGCGCAAGGTCAGCCCACTCCGGACGGGCAACCTAGTACTTTGCGGAGACTTCAACCTGGTTCCCGACTCTAATCTAGACACCACTTCTGCTGCAAAGCGGCGTGAATCGCCTTTGAAACACTTTCTTCCCGCCCATGACCTGTATGATGTGTGGCGATGCCATCACAGCTCCGAACGGGACTTCACGTTTTTCTCCTCCAGACATACCACATACTCCAGAATAGATTTATTTCTGACGGACAAGTGGTCTCTGCAAAAAATCTGTAATTCAGAAATCCACACCACGACATGGTCGGACCATGCCCCCATATCCATTACAATCGAAGACTCCAGCCCACAACGCAACACATATCTGTGGCGGGCAAATAATTATATTATTCAACAAAATGAATATGCCACCGAAATATCTGATAGCATCAATGAGTACTTTACTATAAATGGGGGCTCCGTCCCTGACCCTGCCGTGGTGTGGAGTGCGCACAAAGCGTTTGTGAGAGGTGTAATGATTAAACTCAGCTCCTATCATAAGAAAAAGAGGACGCAGCGACTAGACGAATTGACGTCCCAAATTGCCGACCTGGAATCCAAACATAAGGTAGACTCTCGGAAACCCCTGACAGACCAATTGTTGTCCCTCAGACAAGAACTTAAAACCCTGCTATTACACTCCTATGAATTCCTCTATAGAAGGCTGAAAGCCACTACCTACTCCACTTCCAATAAGGCGGGGAAACAATTGGCTCAACGCCTTAAGGGAAGACGAGTTAAATCTAAAATTGCACGACTACTCCACCCTCATACGCACCAACCCCTATCCAACCCCCAGGACATCGCTGACGCGTTTAGCGCCTACTATGGGGACTTATATAATTTGAAACAGGACCCCCTTACCCCACAACCTGCGCAAATTGACATTGATCGGTTCCTCTGTGACCTCAACCTACCTAAATTAACATCCTCCCAACTTGACATCCTTAATGCCCCATTTACAGTCCAAGACGTTAAGGCTGCCATTGGCTCCCTGCCCAACAGTAAAACGCCTGGACCCGACGGCCTAACTGGAGAGTACTATAAGCGATTCTCTGACATCCTAGCCCCACACCTCACAGAGGTATTTAATAGAGCTGCCTCCTCTTCCTCTTTTCCGACCGAATATTTGAATGCATTGGTTGTAACGATTCCTAAGCCGGGTAAGGAGCCGGATCTCCCCCAAAACTTTCGCCCGATATCCCTTCTTAACCTTGATCTCAAAATCTACGCCAAAACGATAGCCACACGCCTGATAGATGTCATGCCCACTCTAATCCATAAAGACCAGACTGGGTTTACGAGGGGTCGGCAGTCCTCCGATGCCACCAGAAGAATGGTTGACCTCATTCACCACGCCGAGACCAGCGGAACGCCTTCTCTGCTTCTCTCCCTGGATGCAGAGAAGGCGTTCGACAGAGTCCATTGGTCATACCTTAGAGCAGTACTCAATAAATTTGGTTTCCAAGGACACATACTCTCCGCCATTATGGCACTGTACTCCGATCCCTCCGCCCAAGTATTCGCTGAGGGTATGCTCTCTCGCCCCTTCAGCATCACCAACGGCACGCGGCAGGGCTGTCCGCTATCCCCTCTAATCTTTAACATGGTTATGGAACCACTAGCGGAACATATCCGATCTCACCCAAACATCTCGGGAATGCGAATAGGCCCAACATCACACAAAATCAGCCTCTTCGCTGATGACGTCATATTGGTTCTCACAGATCCGGCCTCTTCCCTGGCAACAGTACAGAAATTGCTTGACTGGTTTAGTGCAGTCTCATACTATAAGGTAAACGCAACCAAGTCCTTCATACTTGACATCAACATAGACGCTACAATGAAGAATCTACTCCAACTACAGTACCCGTTCAAATGGGCAGACACTAGCATATCCTACCTAGGCATCCAACTTCCGAGATCCCTTAAAAATCTTTACTCACACAACTTCCTCCCTCTACTTAAAGACATACAAACGCACACCTCCCAATTGGCCAAGCACGAACTGTCATGGTCAGGTAGACTGGCGGCATTCAAAATGTTATGCCTACCTCGAATACTATACTTCTTTAGAACGCTCCCAATACCCTTGCCGGCATCCTTCTTTAGAGCCCTCCAAACGCTCCTAAATAGATACTTATGGAAAGACAAACGTCCTAGATGTGCACACACACAACTGATTAAACATAAACTAGTGGGTGGCGCTGGATCCATAGATTTTGGTGACTACCACCTAGCAGCAGTGCTAGCACAACTCCCCACCTGGTTTCAACCCCAACCGAGCGCCCCCTGGGGCCAACTGGAAGCCCTCACTCTCACGCTCTCCCGCCCCAATCTAAAAAATTGGCTCTTAAGTACACCCCTCGGGACCCCCATCCCATCAACTATCTCCCCACCCATGAGGGCTTCAGTCCTCGCATGGAAGAAAATGCTCAAAATAGTAGATTACACTCCAAGCACCCCACAGTACCACATACCTCTGGAAGTCCTCCACTACCTATCCCCGGATTTACCACTTACTACATGGAAACGCAAAGGGATTCATTCACTCCAGCACCTGCTTCACAACGCCCGTCCTAAACCCTTTTCTGCCCTCCAATCTGAGTTCCAACTCCCTCCTAACGACAGCTTCACCTTCCTTCGCATACGTCACTGCTTGGAATCTCTTGGAACCCTCCTATACGGTATTCATCCGAAGACATGGAGATACCTTACTGACCCCACGTCTGGAATCAAGGGTATATCCTACTTTTATAACACCTTACACCACAAACGAACCTTCACCAAGTCACGCCAACACCAGAAGTGGGAAACTGATCTGGGTCTCACTTTTGAGGTTACCCAATGGCAAAGAGCGCTCGAAGCAGTATACAAGTCCACCAAGTGCTCGACCCTCTGGGAACTCACACAAAAAATCACTCTTAGATGGTATATGACTCCATCCCGGATGGCATCCTTTGGCAATCAGGTCTCCGACATGTGTTGGAGGTGTGGTACTGCACGGGGAGATATGTTACATATCTTCTGGGCTTGCCCCGCCATCCAAACGTACTGGAGCGACGTCTTTACTTTGATTTCACAAATCACTAAATCCCCGATTCCTCCAACACCTGCACTGGCACTCCTAAACCTGACCATTGATGATATACCCTTCCCTGTTAGGCATATTACCACTCATATATTACTTGCAGCCAGGCTTTCCATTACAAGACTCTGGAGGTCCACTGACATCCCAAACCTGACTCAGACTAAGGACCTGGTGGCCCTACATTACAGTTACGAGACATTGACTACCTCCACTAGACAACAAACCATGAAACACCATACTGGTTGGCAACCATGGTCCGAATGGCTTAAAGCCACATTTAGCTGAGCTTAAGAGACCTATAGAACTATAGACCGTTCGACCCGTTCGACCCTTATTCTTGACCGAGCAATGCGTGGGATTGCCCACCTTTTTCTCTTTTTTTTTTTTTTTCTTCTCTCCTCTGTTTGAAACATGTAACCTCAAATTCCTTGTATAACCCAATGATGGTTGGACACCACAGACGAGGTCCTCCCGCCCTAGTGGCACTGAGTTCCCCTTTGGGGTGCCGCTTCGGTGGAAAGATCTACCTGAGATATATACTTCTGCTAATGCTATCCAGCCAAACCTCTGTTGATTCTGTTGATCCCGTTATTATACCACAATGTTATTGCTAGTGAACATGCTACGGATTTTATATTCCATGGTTCTATGTTGTTATTTGACGTACAATATTAACTGTACACAGTATTATCTGTATCATCTGTATCACCTGTAAAACCCAATAAAATATTTGTTTAATACCACAAGACCACCCCCTTTATCTGCGGGTCGGATCACAATATGATTCCGCTGTTCAAGCGATCTGATCCCCTGTTGAATCGACTGGGAATCTTTTACCTTTTTTATATGGAGATCATCAAGATCCTTACACACCATATTGCGGAAGACATCTAAGTGTCTAGTATCGGTATATTGAGGGTTAAAAACCGATCGGTTCCTCAGATTAGAATGCCCAGAATTAATAAGGGCAGAATTCCTCTCTATAGGATTAGAGAGGAAATACTTCTTCATATTAAGACCCCTAATATATTTTTTGACACTGACATAAGTCTGAAATTTGTTCAGATTACTTATGGGGGCAAACTTAAGGCCCTTGTCTAATACACGTGTCTCATTATCAGTCAAAAATACGCCACTAAGGTTAAAGATACCCGTACCGATCACGGTCTTTGCCTTTTGCACTCATCTGCCCCCTCAGACCCCTCTAGATTTTTTTTTCTCTTCCAGTCCAGTTTAAAAAGAAAAAATCTAGAGGGGTCCGAGGGGGCAGACGAGTCCAAAAGGGCCTTAAGTTTGCCCCCATACGTAATCTGAACAAATTTCAGACTTATGTCAGTGTCCAAAAATATATTAGGGGTCTTAATATGAAGAAGTATTTCCTCTCTAATCCTATAGAGAGGAATTCTGCCCTTATTAATTCTGGGCATTCTAATCTGAGGAACCGATCGGGTTTTAACCCTCAAAATACCGATACTAGACACTTAGATGTCTTCTGCAATATGGTGTGTTAGGATCTTGATGATCTCCATATAAAAAAGGTAAAAGATTCCCAGTCGATTCAACAGGGGATCAGATCGCTTGAACAGCGGAATCATAATGTGATCCGACCCGCGGATAAAGGGGGTGGTCTTGTGGTATTAAGTAAGGCTTATTACCACGAAGAAATGAATAGATTGCTTAGTGATCATCACACCTACCTGACATTACGTGGTAACCCCATGGTTAAATTCAAAAATGAGTTACATAATTTGATTGAGGATGGTAAAACACAAGGCATTTTGACTAGTAAGGAGGCGGCATATTTGGATCCCCACCATTGCCGCACTCCCATTATATACTTTTTACCAAAATTACATAAAGATGCTGTACGTCCCCCGGGTCGTCCTATTGTAAATGGGATCGACTCAGTGACCTCTAGGCTTGGCCAATATTTGGACTTTTTCTTGCAACCCTTGGTGCGTAGTATGCCTGCTTATCTTAGGGACACTAAGCAAACAATCCAAATACTTGAGGCCATCCCCTGTACCCGTGATACTATTTTGGTTATGGCTGATGTGGGCTCCCTGTATACAATTATTGGGCATGAAGCAGCTCTTTCTTCAGTACAGTGGGCATTGGAGTCCACTGAACTTAGCCATGATCATATTGATTTTTTGTTGGAAGGCCTTAAATTCTGTCTGCTAAAGAATTTTTTTTGGTATGACAAAGAATTTTATTTGCAGCAATGTGGTATTGCCATGGGAGCCTGTTTCGCTCCCAGTGTGGCCAATATTTTTATGGCCCACTGGGAGCGAGACGCGGTGTTCCTAAACAGACCTCCTCAGCTTGTCTGTTATTGGAGGTATATTGACGATCTGATCTTGATATGGGAAGGTGATATATTTTCATTACAGTCCTTTATGGATAAATTGAATGCCAATACCAAGAATTTAGTCTTGACTTGGACAGTGTCCCATCTTAAGATCAATTTCCTTGACTTGGAAATATTTAAGTCAGACAATGGGTTATGTACTAAGAATTATTTTAAATCTGTAGACCGTAATGGATACATACCTATTACTAGCTGTCACCACCGTTTGTGGCTTTGTAACATCCCACGTGGGCAGTTTGTACGGCTACGTAGGAATTGCACCAGTCAAACTGATTACCTTTTGCAGTCCCAAGAGCTTGGTACTAGATTTGTAGCTAAAGGCTACTCTCGTCCTTCTATCTTGCAGGAAATAGAGAAAGTTAATGCTCTAGATAGGGATACTATAGTTGCTGATAAGGTGGCCAATGTAGATAAGGATCAAGCCAACTATAAAATATTGTTGGATTTCAACATACACCACAAGAAATTTGAGAGAATTTTCGCCAGGCATTGGCCGATTCTAAAGGGAGATGGTGTGTGAGACTCCCTCATTAAGAGATAGTCTGGCCCCTGGAGTGATTGACCCCCCTACCAGGGCCCAGCCTAAACTCTTTAACTTTCTCTCTGGCTTCAATGCATGTGGCCGTTGTGCAACTTGTAAGCATGTTAGGCAGACTATTAAGAAGAGAAAAAGTTTTTGTTCTAATGTCACACATAAAGAGTATCCAATTAAGCAATTAATCACATGTGACACAGAGGGTGTAGTGTATATGCTTGAGTGCGATTGTGGTTTGCAATACGTTGGACGTACCTCTCGTGCATTGCATGTGCGGATTGGTGAACACGTTAGTAACATAAAAAGATGAATTAGAAGCCACAGTGTCTCCAAACATTTTAGACAATGGCACCATAAGGACCCCCGTGCGCTTAAATTTTGGGGTATTGAAAAAGTGGATAAACACTGGAGGGGTGGGCATTATATTCGTCGCATAAGTCAACGTGAATCATTCTGGATATATGAGACCAAGGTTTCTTCACCCTCTGGTCTCAACGTTGAGTTTGACCTTAATTGTTTTATATCCAATAGGTAGCATTCATTTTTAGTATTAATTCTAATATCTATTTGAGTTATGCGGCCAATTATATATTCTTTATTTTTCTATATATAAATTATTTTGTAAAAATGTGTTTTATATTTAGTGTCTAGTATCTGTATGTATCTTTATTATTTTTTATATTTTATTTACTATATTATCTGCAATTTTTATCAATTATGATAACTGTTATATATATTTGTGAATGTGCGGTGTGTGCAATCGTGGATGACGTCTTTGATACTCAGATCATAGTTTATGGTTTTCTCTATTGAGACCTTGTATGGATCTCTTGAGTTTTAAATATGTTTTTAATTTTTATTTTTCCTTCTCCTTGTCATGATTCTTTTCGCCTGTTGTTCCGTTTATCTTTGCTGCACGGCTGCGCCTGCTGTGCTTGTAGCTATGTTAGCTCTGCACTTATCCAATGGGAGGCGTTTGCATCATGACTAGGCATGGAGTTTATTATGCTTTTGGTTGCTCTGACAACCGACAGCTTTAAAATGTAATCAGTGGGACGTCTGTGTTGTTTCTGCCTACCCCACGCTGATGAAGTCCCACCCAGAGGACGTAACGAGGTACGAGGGGGGAGTTACACGCGTGACGTCACCCGTGACTGCACACTGCACACTGTGTGTCCTAACAACCTGTTGATGGATCCCAGCTTTCTGGCTATTTACCTAGCACGAGTGCTTTTTATGTGAGTGTTTTTATCTGTATGCAATAAATTTTAAGTATGCTTCAGAGAGCACTAGATTTCTTTCAATTCTTTTGCATAACCACAACTGGCGTTTGAGTCCACTGATGCCGCAATGAGTGATCCGCTGTTGGATTGATCAGACGAATCAGGAGGTCCTTGTTATCACATGCTGTTTGACCTCTTTGGTCTAGGCAATAAGGTGAGAGGCCATTCTTACCTTTCTTGGTGGAGGTTTTCTTCTAATTTCACCATTCACATTTTGGATTTGGCTCCTCGTATTCACTTTGGATTATCAGTGCACCTATGGACATTTTGTTTTTTCTTATGTTTACTTTTTATTTTATTTCATATTAATTTGTTTTGCGCTGCATTATGGTCAGATTTTTGACTGATGGTGTGTAGGCAAGACTGATGAAAGTCAGCTTCATCAGATATCCGACGAAAAAATCCATCGTATTAGATTCCATCAGATATCCGATAGTGTGTACAGGGCTTAACAATGAACCTATTGTATTTGCTCCCTTTTTGGTCTGTTGAGTACGCTTTAAAGATTTTTATTATACCTGCTTAACCACTTCAATTCAGGGTATTTTCACCCCCTTCCTGCCCTGGGCAATTTTCAACATTCAGGGCTGTAACATTTTGAATGACAATTGCGCGGTCATGCAACACTGTGCCCATATGACATTTTGATCCCCCCCACAAATAGACCCTTCTTTTGGTGGTATTTAATCATCTCTGCATTTTTTGAGAGAGTAAAAAAAATGCAATATTTTTTACTTTTTCCTACAAAAAATATCCCAATTAAAAAAAATGTCTTCCTCAGTTTAGGCCAATGTGTATTCTTCTACATATTTTTGGTAAAAAAATCACAATAAGCGTATAATGATTGGTTTCGCAAAAAGTTATAGGGCCAGATTCTCAAAAGAATTACACCGGTGTATCTACAGATACACCGGCGTAATTTGAATATCCTGCCGACGTATCATTGTTTTGTATTCACAAAACAAGATACGCCGGAATTACGCTAGAATCCGACTGGCGTAAGTCACTTACACCGTCGGATCCTAAATGCAATAATACGCCGGCCGCTAGGTGGCGTTTACGTCGATTTCTGCACCGAATATGCAAATGAGCCGATACGCCGATTCCCGAACGTTTTTGCGCCGCGTCGACGTAGTTTACATAGTTTGCGTACGCGTAAGGTTACCCCTGCCATAAGGAGGGGTAACCTTGCGTAGTTCCGGTGTAACTCGTCGTTGATTCTGTTGCCGTTGCAATCGCTGTATTTGCGGCGTACGATGGAGCATGCGCAGTGGCCTACGTTTAAGGCCGGCGCATGTGCAGTTTGTTCGGCACGGGGGCGCGCTTAATTAAATACAAGCCGCCCCCTTTGAATTACGCGGCCTTACGCGGGCCATTTACACTACGCCGCCGCAAATTACAGAGCAAGTGCTTGGAAAATACGGCACTTGCTCCTGTAAGTTGCAGCAGCGTAGTGTAAATAGCTTACGCGACGCAGGATCTACAAGAATCTGGCCCATAGTGTCTACAAAATAGCGGATACATTTATGGCATTTTTTTTACTAGTAATGGCAGCAATCTGCGATTTTTATCATGACTGACATTGCGGCAGATATATCGGACACTTTTGACACTATTTTGGGATCATTCACATTTATACAGCGATCAGTGATATAAAAATGCACCAATTACTGTGTAAATGTGACTGGCAGGGAAGGAGTTAACACTAGGGGGCGATCAAGGGGTTAAATGTGTATCCTAGGGAGTGATTCTAACTGCAGGGGGAGGGGACTCACAAGGGGAGGAGACTGATCTGTGTTCCTCTGTACAAGGAACACACCATCTGGCTCTTCTCTCACCTTTACACACACAGATCCACTTCCCTGCTGTGTGACAGGCAGACATCTTGGCCACCGGGCACGTGCATCAGCTCCCTAGTGAAACGGCAGGCACGCGCCCCCTTAGAGGCTCGGGAAGCCAAAGATGTCATATGACGGTGGCCCGGAGGGACAAAGGGTTTCTGCCACTGTCATATCAAAATGGGGCAGTATAAAAAGGGTAAATATCTTGGGTCAAGTTTAAGTGATAATTAATAAAAAATTTAATTTAAGCTGCACCCCAATAACAGTGCAATACTGATATAAGTGACGAAAAAGAGGGTGGGGGCGCTAAATTGAATAAAAATTGTAAATAGTGAATAAGGTAATAACCATATATAAGTAAGAATAGATTAAATAAAAATGCTGCACCAATAAATCAATCGTGTGCTGTGTAAATTAGTGATGTGAAAATTACAGAAATTATATCCCCAATAAAGTTAATACAAGAAACGACTGTAGCCAATGTGCAACAGTGCAATCCATTAATGTGGTAGATACCACTAGTGTAGAAATAGCTAAAACAAAGTCCTTTAATAAAGTGCTTTAGTGCATGGTAATTAGCCTTCAAATTCGCTGTGAATAGCTCCACCTTCACCGACCATGAGAGATCACCCAAAAAAGTGCTCTGAATAAGGATGGCACCTTACCAAATGTTGTTGACCCTTTCAGCCAAACAAGAGGTCAATATAGGTTCAAACCGCAGGTGTATACCTGCATATCAGACTCAGACTCCTTGGATCAGACCAGGCTCCAATAGCAATATACGGAATGAAGAGAAAGCCGCAATAGTATAATTCTGTTTTATTTAAAAATTGTTGAAAACAGGATGCCAAGTGGCTGCTTACTTTTGTCTGTTGCCCCGGACCCGGCACTGAGGCTGGAAAGCGTGTCAATATTGTGGAGAGATGGTCTGTCATGGATATGCAATAATGTCTGGCAGCTTGCCTTTCTCTCTAGGCCATACTTTGCCATATTCATTTTCAGATGATGGATTGAAAATTGCTCTGTGAGATGTTTAAAGCTTGTGATATTTTTCTATAACCTAACCCTGCTTTAAACTTTTCCACAACTATTTCCCTGGCCTGTCTGGTGTGTTCTTTGGCATTCATGATGCTGTTTGTTCACCAAGGTTCTCTAACAAACCTCTGAGGGCTTCAAAGAACATCTGCATTAATACTGAGATTACATTACACACAGGTGGACTCTATTTACTAATTAGATGACTTCTGAAGGTAATTGGTTCCACAAGATTTTATTTAGGGGTATCTGAGTAAAGGGGGCTGAATACAAATGCACTTCACACTTTTCAAATATTTATTTGTAAAAAAAAAATCCTTCCACTTCACAATTATGTGCCACTTTGTGTTGGTCTTTCACATAAAATCCCAATAAAATAGATTTACATTTTTGGTTGTAACATGACAAAATGTGGAAAATGTCAAGGGGTATGAATATTTTCTCAAGGCACTATATGTGCTGTAATGCTCCTCTACACTTTATGTTCACTCTAGAGGTGAATGCAAAGTGTCACATAAGCCCAGATGCCTAACTCAAATGTGCTGATGCCTGTGTATCTGATAATGAGCGGTAAGTTGCATTTGTCAAGATAGACACATGAGCCCTGCACCAAAGATATTTACAAACAGACTTATTATAGTCATAGAAAACCCAGTAATGTTGGAGCTTTGTGACAAAATAAAGTTAAAATCACCAGAAGTACGTCACTGCTTTGGGGGAACTTCCTGATTTGAGCGTGTCATGGCTGTCATGCTGCTTTGCATGACTTTGACTAAGGGAGGTGGAGGAGGAGCTACCCATTCTGGGATATATTAGGGCAGACACACGCCATCATTTTCTGGCTCCGCCATTTCATGTCACACATGTGGCCTGTTATAATGCGGGTCTAATCATTTCCTATCAACTATATAGGTGAGTTATTATTTCAAATATCCATCTATTTTATCCCTTCTGCTTTTTGGTACTTTAACTGACATAACACTTTTCTTGTGCCTGCATTTCTTTTTAAGTAGTAACCAGCTAATACAACCTCTATTTTCTACACTAGGGTTCCTATTGCAGGGGCATATCTACCATCTTTTACTCAGATGTTTTGAATAATATTACCAAGACCCTATGTATCTAGTCATCTACTGTATAAGCTCACTTGGTAAGTGGTCTTTAATCCTGACTGATGTGTGCTTCACGATTGTTAGTTTTTATGGCACTTTTTGTAATATATGGTGTTTTTTGCTCTTACAAGATGGCTGCTATGTAGCTGCTAATAACGTGTAAAGCGAAACATTAAAGTGAAAAATTGAATTACATTTGAAAAACCTGCCTGAGGAATGCCCATACCCTTCCTGGGAATTGACACATCTGTACAATGTATATATTTTCAGGAATTCCTGGCTGCAGTGAATGGGTCATGTGGGGACAACTCACTGGTTGTTAGGACATCAGCAACTGCTGGCTTCCTAACAAGCAGCCTGAGCGGGATGTTTTCAGCTGAAGATTTGGCTTGGCTGAACATACATTTAATTTGGCCATTCACCGAACCTCTGATCAAGCAAAATTTGGTCTATACCCTTGTTTAACCTGAACACAGAGCTTATTCCTAATGGGCAAGCGAATACCACTGCACTCACACAAACTCACAATGAGTAGAGAAGACCACAGCTAAACATCATTTGTTTATGAAAAAATGCCTAGACACAAAGCAGAGTGCTCTTACCTGAAAAATAAAAAAATATTATATTGGACAGATGGGAGTTTTATATGTAATTCTCTTTCTACGCAATACATCTACTGACCCTAGAAAACATGCATTCTGAATTTATCCCCTGGGTGCCTGTGTTTAAATTGATATCTGAAATCTGAAATAGACTGAAATAAAACATGCAATATACAATATTTTATTAACTAGTATAACTACCAAAAGGAAATGTGTCAGACAAGCAACAATTTAGTCCTGTTTTTTAAATTCCAGCTTTATATTTTCTTTATTTATATTAAAGGAAATTGTGTGGTAAGGGGATTCTATTATAAACTGCATTAAAAGGAATGAGAGCCTCCAAACAAATGAAAGGATTGTTTTTGTTTTGTTTTTTGTTTTTAAAGCAAGAAGAGCACTAGAAAAATAAAGTTATCTCTTACAGTGATTGTAAAAGCTTGCATTTGTTTATTAAAAATATGTAGTCAAATATTTAAAGATACGTAATTAATGAAAACTTGCTTTGCTGGCAAATTATGAGAAATTGCTTTGCTGAGGAATCACAAGTGTTGCACACAAAAACTGCTCTGCCAAAACAAAATTTCGCACTGCACATTTCAAAACCTTTAAAGAAATTGTAACCCTCTTACCCACACCATGTTGGTGATTTATTAAAACCGGTCTACTCAGAATCTGGTGCAACTGTGCATAGTGACCCATCAGCTTCTAACTTCAGCTTGTTCAATTAAACTTTGACAATACAACTTATAAACTGATTGGTTACTATGCACAGCCGCATCAGATTCTGTGTGCACCAGTTTTAGTAAATCACTCCCTTTGTGTTTTTCATCCATATACTCAACTTTCTTGTATTTTATTACATTGTATTGTAACTGTTCTGCATGACTTTAGATCGTAAATTGATGCACAAACTGTTGGCGCTATATAAATCCTTTATAATAATAATAATATTAATATACAATGTGCACTGGTCATATAATTATATGGTGTCTTTTGTTGCCATGTACACTCAGCCTTTAATACATCTTCACATTCCTGTGTCAGAAGTCTTTGTTTGTGTTTAATAGATATTCCACATGACACTGCACAGATTAATGTATGACCTTTGTCTGTAGTGTGAGAACTAAAATTTCCTGTGAAGAAACTGTATATCAAACCCCTGGGTCTCTCATTCTCATGTTCTGTAAGAGAGAGCTACGCAATAATTATATCTGAAACAGACACACAGAAGACAAGCAATTAACAGAGTGATCAGCATGCAGTCTTTCATCCCATTAGTACTCTCACATTTGAAATGCAACACAGAGGAATGCACAAGGTAGTGGCGCAAAACGGTGGTATACAATGTAAAAACAAGTCCATACAAGTCCTTTTAGCTGTATAGCTCTGGTGTGAGATAACAGTCTTTTATACCCAGGGCTGCCTTGCAAGGGAAGCTGAAGCAGAACTCAAAAACATGTAAAGAGAATGGGCGCCACTTGAGTAAAACTGTTTAATTTTAATAGACAATTGCATTAAAACATTTACGGTACATAGAAGTTTCTTTATGGAGGCATAGTTGTTTCGGTGGGGTACTGATCTCCTCTCTGGTCAGCAATCTTAAATTATCCCTATGATGCTGTGAAGCTGTGTGGAAGGTATTGCCACTACTAATGTAAGCCTCCATTGGTGTATGGAGTGCACTAAGGCCTTGTACACATGACCGAGAATCTTGTCGTAAAAGAAACGTTTTCCTCGACAAGTTTCTTGACAGGCTTGTCGAGAATCTTATTCTGGGCATGCGCGCATTTCTAAGCATAAACACAAAAGTTTTTCCCATCGTAAACCAGCCCGACGAGAAACATGATGAGGAAATTAAGACTCCAGACAAGAAAAAAGAGAACATCTTCTCTTTTTTTCTCGTCGAGATCCACAACAGTTTTCTTGACAAAAAACATACGCACGACCGCTTTTCTCGGCAAAAATGCTCTGCCAGCATTTTTCTTGATGGATTTTGCCGAAGAAAACGGTCGTGTGTACGAGGCCTATTATCTCCTATTATCCCCATTAGGTGGCGATACCACCGAGGCATATAAAAAAGGCTGTTTCACAGCCCATACAGATCAGCTTAACAAAGGAGTGCGCAGTGTCTCCATCTCACCACTGCGCATGCTCTGAAACGTGTCGCATCACGTCCGTGACGTCATCCCGTTTCACGCTGCGTTCCAGCCCTCATCCGAGACCTGCAGATTGCGTTACAGACCTCGTTGTTGTTGTTGCCTAAGAGCCGGAAGACACCTGGTGGACAGAACGATGGCTCGCTTTCACACACCTTTACTGCATCACGGGGGACAATTTGAGATTGCTGACCAGAGTGGAGATCATTACCTCACTGACATAACTATGCCTCCATAAAGAAATGTCTATGTGAGTGTTTTAATGCAATTGTCTATTAAGATTATACAGTTTTACTCAAGTGGCGCCAATTCTCTGTTGCAAACCTAGTAATCTATAGAATCATTGGTTGTGGGAAAATCAAGATAAGCCATGACAATGATCACTCATAAATATTATCAGAAATTCTGCACTTATCAACACCCCTGTTTAATGAAATACACTGAAAAAATATCAATAAAAAATTCAAGCACACTTAAAGCGGTAGTAAACTCTGATACTTCGTCCCTAAATTTCATATAATGCATTGTATTTAGTTATTGTGAATCAATGCACCACCATGGCAAAGCATATAGAATGCTTCTTACTTCAACATTCTTTTTCTGAAAGATTCTTCTCAGTTGCAGCCACAGCCATATTGACTGCTGTCTTTCGTGTCCAATACCATTCTAACTTCCCTCAAGATGGCAATAATTTCACGCATGCGTAGAGCTTATCAATCCAGGACTTATATTAAATATGGGGTTTGCTTTGTGCACAGTAAATAATTGCCTCTTGCAGCTCTCCTGTGTAATACTGCTCTCTCGGACTATCTCCTGTGTTGCGCTTGCCGCCTCTTCGACCCCTGTGATGTAGCGAGTCACATGAGGTTAAGGTTCAGCTTGTTAATGGGAATATAATCTCACAGGATCTCGGGGCTAATGCCAGGCAAAGGAAATGACGTAGCCCAGGCATGTAAACCCAATTTTTCCAGCATGAACAGCTTGTCGGGAAAAATGGGACTAAATGCGCATGCACCGATGTCACTGCACCGATGACCAATTGCACTGAAAGGAGGAAGGTAGGAAATAATCTACACAGAGCAACTAGTTGACTAATTTAGAATAATTAATATGGCAGAAACTTAACAGGATGGGTTTACTATGCTTTAATAAATAAAGCCTCCCCACACTTAACATATTATAAACATGGGCTGACTGAACACGATCCAGCAGAGTTTCACTCTGCATGAACTGTCTGTGGAAAGGAAGCTGGACCTATGTGCAGTGCTGCTGGAAAACCAGCATTCAATCAGCCGCTGCAGCCAATGGCTGCAGTGTGGATCTGTATATTCTGATGTATGGGGGGTCCCTACATTCAGAATACAATAGAGCACTTGCGTTGATGCATTTGTGAGTATTTTTCATTCAACCCACTGGTTGAACAAGAAACAAAAAACCTTAACCACCAAAAAGCACCTACCTTATTAATCATCAGTGTCAAGGCAGGCGAGAGTCACAAAACAGCTTTGTGGTTCTTAGCACCACCAAATAGGAGTGAAATTTGCTGATTTTTTTATTATAGAATAAAAAGTTTTTTTTTTAACTATGTGGAGTTTTTAATTGTGCTTTATTCTCCTCCACCTATGGCTATGGTATGAGGAAAATAGCCATGACACTATGCAGGTTGAGGTGGTCATTGATAGTAATGTTGCTGCTGCCAGATTGGACAGTGGTAGATGAGGAAGAAGTATGATGCACTAGTGAGCAGAGAGGGACTCTTAGCAGCTAGAGGTAATTTTAGTCGGGCTCAAAAAAAAGCAAGGGAGAGTTGGTGGCAGATTGCCGATTGATAATACACTATGTTGCCAAAAGTTTGGCGACACCTGACCATCACACTTCTATGTGCTTTCTGAAAAGCCCATTACAAACCATGGGCATTAAGGTGGAGTTTGTTCCTTAACTATAGTAGTCTCAACTCCTCAAGACTTTTCGTAAGATTTTGCAGTGTGACTGTGATAATTTGAGCTCATTCAGCCTTTGCAAGGTCAAGTACTGATGTTGGAAGAGAAGACCTGTCTACATTCTGGATACTAATCTATGCCAAATGCATTTAGTAATGACGAGACCAGAGCTACAGTATGTACAGGCCACTCAATTCACTTAATACTAAACTCACCAAACCATGTCTTATGAATCTGGTTTTGTGCACTTAAACTCAAATAAGTTGGAGGGGTGTCAAGTTACTTTTGGCATTAGCTTCCAATTTTGCCCAAAAGCGTAAATATCTAGTAGTCAGTATTGATGATGTGCCTGTTGTGAGCATGTGGTATATTTTGTTATCACATGTTGCATTAGGCATGACCATTAATCTTTAAAGGGTTACCTATGCAAGGCAATGGAACCTTTTTTTTTTCCAGCACAGTTTATCACAACATACAGCATGTGCACAACATGTACATTGTAAATGAATGACACCACAATGCATTACACAGTGTTAAGCATTGCCATAGGTTTCATTTATTTATTTTATCTTGCGCTACTGCAACAGAGTGGTGTGAAGCTATCCCATAAGGTATCACTTTGACAATACTTGATGCCTTTTCTTTATAAATAGAAAATATATCAAAATAGTTTCCCTACTCATCTGGAACCTCTCCCTGCCACTAATCACTGGCAGACTCAAAATGCACTCCAAGCCTGGGAGTCAGGTCCTGAATAGGCTCTGCCTGACCCAAGATGACTGCAAGAGTCACACTGAGAGGCAATATCCAATCAGATAGGTGCTGCAGTGACCCAGGAGACCATAGAGGAAGCATGTTGACTTCCCCTCCAACTACTATGCCGCTGCAGTCTAGCACCCCCTACAGTGGAGCAAATAGACTGCACCTGCCTACAGACCGAGCAGGGAAATATCTTGGAAACTGGTTTCTCTGGGCAACACAGACTATTTGTTTTTCATATACTTTAATTTGAAGGCTGATGTGTTTGAAATGATCTCTTGCAATATAACAACCAATTAGAATATTTGTTTTATTTAAAAACTATGGACAGTAGGAATTCCAATTTAAATCTGATTTTTTTTTTCTTGTGCTGGTGTGTTTGTTTTTATTGGCTTCGGTCCATCTCAATGCTTAGATTCTCTTTATGGCTGAGATGAGAGGATCCTTTAAGAATTGTGCCATGGTACCCTGTCATTTATAATGACATGTTTGTATTATCATCTACCTACAGTCTCTGTTTATTGTCTTTTTACAGTGTTAAGAATAGATCGTGTTAACACATAACAGATTGCCCACAATCAAGTTTGTAAGTGTTGCCATACTATGCCTCGTTATGTGCTGCAGTAAATCTAAACACATGCTAAGTAATACTTTGGGGAAGTTATTTGTTATTGCAGATGCATTATATTGTTTTACATTTGCATACAATATGTTAGTATTTATGTGATAAAGGAAGATTCTGTTTTTGCCACCTTTTAGGTAGGAATTTTCAGGGATTTCATTATACTTCTACTTCTTCCTTATCCCTGCTTACTATTGTAAAGTAGTCAAGGAAAAAAACTGCTGCAGGTATAACGTATAGGCCTCCAAAATCCATCTAAATGTTGGACCATTCTGTAAAAAATATTTTTTTTTTTCAAAATTGTCACTTTTTTTTTTGTTTATAGTGCGAAAAATAAAAATCATCAAGATGATTAAATACCACCAAAAGAAAGCTCTATTTGTGAAAAAAAGGACGTACATTTTCTTTGGGAGCCACGTCATAGGACTGTGCAATTGTCATTCAAAGCGTGACAGTGCTGAAAGCTGAAAATTGGCCTGGGCAGGAAGGGGGTTAAAATGCCCAATATTGAAGTGGTTAAATATGCAAATTTAATTACAAAAATAACATACAATAAAATCCATAAAGAAGGAAAAAAAGGGAGTCATAATCTAAAAACAAAGTATACATTCACAAGCAATATTATCTTTCATCTCGCCTACGCATTTCGCCAAACGGCTTCTTCAGGACGAGTTTGAGAGAAAGTTTTGACAATAAGGTATTGCTAGTTTCATACATCAGATAGACTGCCAGTCATCCAAATGCACGAAGGACACAATAGTCACGGATGTATAGTCTGTGACTATTGTGTCCTTCGTGCATTTGGATGACTGTCAAAACTTTCTCTCAAACTCGTCCTGAAGAAGCCGTTTGGCGAAACGTGTAGGCGAGAAAAAAGATAATATTGCTTGTGAATGTATACTTTGGCCCAGATTCACAGAGCGATTACGCCTGCGCAACTGGTGTTGCGCGTGCGTAAGTCTAAATGTGCGCGTGCGTTTAGATGCGCGCGATTCAGAAAACGATTTACGCCAGAAATCTACTTTTTTTTGTCCGGCGTAATTTCGTTAGACAGACGCATCCGTCCGCGCAAAAATGCGCTAGACACACCATTGATTTGCTAGTCAAATATGCTAATGAGGGAGTTGCGGGGATCCACAAAAAAACACAGTTGCTGCGCAGGCTACGCGATGTGCGCAACAGCAAAATGTCCTGTCTAAAGTTAGAGCACCTAAAAGCTGGTCTAAATTTTGAAAAAACGTCTACATCTCACAGAAAGCAACACCGTTACTGAGGAGCAGACCACACACACGTGTTGCACTACAATTTGACTGCCAACATGCCAGGGGCATCGTCGCTCATAGCTGCACTAGTGAATTTAGATGACCAAAGAAGGAGGAGGGCACAGAGGATGGCACGGAGGATGGCACGGGAGAGGATATACCGCACACGCATAGACCTCTTTGGCATGAGTGATTCTGAGGTGTATCGCATCTTCAGATTCCCCCCTCATGCCATCCTGGAATTAACCACAACCCTGCAGGAGGACATCACCAGCCCAACACAACGCTCACAAGCAGTGCAGCCACTGGTGAAGGTCCTGGCAACACTCCATGTCCTTGCCAGTGGCTCTTTTCAGCGTACAAGTGGAGTGGTGGCTGGGATGTCACAATCCACCATGTGCAGATGTGTGCACCAGGTTGTCCCTGCAATCCTCACACGCTTGGCCAACCAAATCATCAAACCCACCACTGAGGACCTGCGGCTGAAGGCAATGACAGATTTCTACAGAATTGCCAGATTCCCACGCACCATCGGGGCCATTGATTGCACACATGTGGCACTCCAGCCCCCCCATGAGACAGAGCACATGTACCGCAATCGGAAGCATTGGCATTCCATCAACGTACAGGTGATAGTTGATGCCCAAGGCCTCATATGGCACGTCGGTGCCAAACACCCCGGATCCACCCATGACAGCTACATCTACAATCAATGCCACATCCGAATGGAATTCAATCAGAACGTGTATGGGAACACCTGGCTGGTTGGTGAGTGACATGGGAGTCAGGCATGACTATCCCCTCCCGTGATGCACACCTCACAAGTGGCACATGCATGACTAACATTCTCCTGTCTTTTCCCTTCCAGGTGACTCTGCATATGCACTGGGACCCCATCTCATGACTCCTATCCGGAACCCCCAAACCCCAGGGGAGGAAAGATACAATCAAGCACACATCAAAACCCGAGCAGTGGTGGAGCGCACCTTTGGCCTCCTGAAGTCACGTTTCCGATGCCTGGATAAGTCTGTGGGTACACTGTTGTATTCCCCAAACTTCGTGTGCCATATCATCGTTGCATGTTGCATGCTGCACAATCTCGCAGTGAGGAAGGGCCTGCAGGTTGAGCTACGTGATGACCTGACCCCCCAACCAGACAATCAACCCCTAACCGAGGATACCCCGTCTTCTGAGGGAAGAGCAGTCAGGAGGCAGCTCATATTGGGCATCTTTGCACGTTAAACACACACATTAATCATGGCACAATGAGAATGCATGCATGCACATCACTGTGGTCCCTAGCACACACACCCCACATCCTCATCAAATTGGATTGGCACCAGTCCACCATGCACGACTGGTGAGCAGTAACGCCACGTCAAGGCTCCAATTATGTCACTGTACATTCATACACCATTCACACGGACCTGGGAATCACTTCTCCCTGGTCCTGGGGAACCCTTCTCCACCAAAATTGAGGATGACACCCCTTTTCCAGCAGGAATGTCACCCCCACATTCAAACAGCATGCACAACCCAAAATTTAAAAAAAATGTCAGCAAAAAAAAAAAAAAAATGCAAAAAATGTCAGCCAAAAAAAAAAAAGGGGGAAAAAAAAATTAGTGCCCTCTGCGTGAGCCACGCCTGGGGCGCCCCCGGCCACGGCCCCTCAGGGGAGACTCATGGGGGAGGGGCAAACCCGGGGAAGGAGGAGCAGCCCCTGATATCTGCCCACCTGGCGGCCTGCCCTCCAAGGCCACGGCAATTCTGTCCAGGGAAGCACCAAGTGTTGCCGTGTTGGCCTGGATAGCCTGGGTAAGGGCCCTCACATCCTGCCCAACGCCTGCTGCTGTAGTCTGCAGTTCATTTAGGCAGGTTGTGAAAGCCCGGGAGTGGGAGTCCAGGTTACCCAGCGTATCCTTCATGGAGGACAGGCTCTCCTCCACCCGCCCAAAAGTCTGGCAGAGCTGTCCCAGATGGCGGGTCTGGAGGGCCTGGTCCCTTCGCAGACTGGCGGGCAGGAGATTGGGCGCCCCCCTGGTGCTCTGGGATGACATCCTGCCTCCAGCTGATGGTTGTGGGCGGGGAGAAGGGGAGGCCCTTGTGAGGGGAGCTATGTTGGGGGAGGAGGGGGGGGCTCCCCCTTAGGGAGGGCAGGCTTCTGCCAGCCAGAGGGGAAGAGTCCGCACAAACCACTCGCCCAGTGCCTGACTCCTCCTCCTCATGATCGTCCTCCTCATGATTATCCTCCTCCTCATGATCGTCCTCCTCCTCATGATCGTCCTCCTCCTCTCGAACCTCCTCCGTGGACTCCGGCCTTGTTGGGGGGGCCTCATTAGGCTGCTGTCCTGGTGTTGGAGCGGTCAGGCCAGATGGCCCTGCACCCTCCTGCACATCTGTGGATGACACAAACCATTCACAGGTTGGAGGATCCACACACTTGCCACATATTCCCTTTCACCCCCTCCCCCACACATGCTACACACCTGATAGAAAAAAAAACCTTACCTGGCACCGCGGGGACCGGACTTGTGTCAAAGCCTGGCAGGCCCTCCACTTCATGCCGGTGAAAGGTCAGGGCCACCACATGCTCCGTCGCTGTAAGCCTAATACGGCATGGTGGGCCCCCTCCTGTGCCCCTGGCATGGGCATGCATTGCGGCCAGTTTTTTTTTTCACCAGACGCCGGAGATCATTTATTTTTTTGTCGATCCCAGACCGGGTCCGTGTCTCCCCCTCCCCCGATGAATTCACCTGCTCCGTGATCCTATCCAATATCTCCCTCCTCCTGGCCGGGGTGGTGGTGGCCATACTCGCTAATGGCCCGGGCAAGAATTCTTTTTTCCCCCACAGTAAAATTGAGCTTTCTTTTTCTCTCAGTCATACTTCCAAACAAACTCACTACCAGTCTCCAAAAATCAGTCACAAATACAAGCACAACCAATCAGGCAAGAACACACACAAAGAGAAAACGAACACCCACAAATCACACTAGCACTCAGCAAGTCACAAAAAAAAATAAAAGAAAAAATAAAGCAAGAAAACAAACGAACAAAAATATATCAATCAAACAAACAGTCTCTCAAACACTTATCAAAAAACACTTTCACAAATATACCAACAAGCACTTGATCACACAGAACACTAATCTGACAACTACAAGACACACTGCAACGAACAACAGGAACAAAAGCACTTGGTTAAATGGGAAGGGACACAAAGGGATGTACTTTTGCAATGCAAGTGCGTTTGTGTGTGTCTATTTATGCTGTCTGCGTAGTTCACAACGTTGCCCTAGTCCATTTCCAATTTCACTGATTGCGCCGCTCCCGAGTTGTGAGCATGCGCACAGCGGAGCTGACATGGTCTCGTTCAAGCGCGCATGCGCGAGCCGGCCGGCCCTTCATTTGCATGGGGTCACGGCTCATTTCAATGTAACACGCCCACGTCCCTCCCAATTTGTATTACTCCTCCTTACGCCTCTGGAAAAAAACCTTACGCTTGCGCAATTTCCTGCGCAAAAGCTACGTGAATCGGGGGATTACGCGGCTAGATGGCGCAAGTCTAACGTAATGGCGGTGCGCTACGCCGGACCGATAATGCGCCGATGTACGTGAATCTGGGCCTTTGTTTTTAGATTATGACTCCCTTTTTTTCCTTCTTTATGGATTTTATTGTATGTTATTTTTGTAATTAAATTTATATTTTTCGAAATCTATATGTTCTTGTGATTGCCTAAAAAAGTCCACCTTGTCACTACCCTGTGTAGTTTCCCTTTTTTGACTCAATATTTTGGATGTTGGCTAAATGTGAGTGCTTCTTCGTTTCCCCCTTCCCATTTTCTGAATCGTGGTTAAATATGCCTCATCCCATGATATGCATGGGCATTTAAAGTGTCACCAATATTGGTGAGGTCTGGATTTAGGAAAATGGAAAATTAATGTGGCCATTTGCCAATATAACAGCCAACTACCAATAATGTGCTCCCTGGCATTGAAATTTAGGTCAGGTGACTTAGAATGTCCAAAAATATGCCTTTGTTATGTGCAGGTCTACTGACTTTAAAAAAAAAAACTGAGTTCCAGGCAGCCATATTGACAATGTGCTTAGCTGTAATAGATAAAGTTATGAAAGTGCTGCTGATGATGTGCATATGAACATATTAGAATACAGCTAGTAGGCACGGGTCTTTTAAAGTAGATGCAAATCCTAGTAGGCAGGTTCAAGTGGGGACGAAGGAGAAGTGTGTGCTCAGGACCCCTAGAGACCGATAGAAGTATTTGACAAACACATAGAGTGGCCTTAATGGAGAAGTCCAGCCTGCAATCAGTCGAGGCAGCGCAGCATCCCAACTTCCGAAGTCTGGATCCACCAGCTGCCTTAAATGATGGCAGTCTCATCATCTCAGCGAGCTGCTAAGACAGCCTCTCCCCGCCCCTCCACAGCTCAGCTCTCCAATGAGCGTGGAAGAGCAGAGAGGAGAGATGCTGATTGCCAGTCAGCAGCTCTCTGCTTGGGGAGGTGAGAGAACAGAGTCGTGGCAGAGACGCCGGGAGACAGCTGCAGCGTTGGTCTGATGCTGCATCCACCTGGGTTAGTATGAATCTAAAAAAAAAAACATACTTCTCTTTTAAGGCTGCACTCTCCCTTTAGAGACAACACTTCTTTCTGTACGAATATTTAGTTTAACTTTGACTTCAACCTCTTTCCCATTCTGCATCATTTCTGAGCTTGCAATGGACTCCACCAGCCATTACTCATCTTGGTAACAGTTAACCGCTTGCCGACCGGCCACCGCAGTTATACTGTGGCAGGTTGGCTCAGCTGCACGAATCGCGGCCTCTTTAATGGCTATAGAAGGCACATGCACGTGGCCGGTGACCGCAATGTCAACCATCCACCCGCAATCACCCGCAATCACTCCACAGAAAGCCAGAATGGGGATCTGTCAATGTAAACAAACAGATCCCCATTCTGTCAGGGGAGTATAGAGAGATCATCTGTTCCTAGTGATCAGGAACAACGATCTCTCTCTACTCCCAGTCAGTCCACCCCCTTAATCCTCCATGACTCCCAGGCTGGGTCCCGAAGATGCCCAGAACCACAGTCATGCCGCGTACACACGATCACTTTTTGTAATGTAAAAAAACGTTGTTTTATCTCACGAAACAAAACAACGTTTTTCAGACTTAATTTTAAAAAACGACGTTGCCTACACACCATCGTTTTCTGAAAATGTTCTTGCAAAGCGCGGTTACGTACACCACGTTCGACGGCACTCTGTTCCATTGAAGCTCCCGTCTCATAACTTTCTTCTGAGCATGTGCGGGTTTAAAAACATTGGGCCAGATTCAGGTAGAATTAGATTGCCGCAGAGTATCAGAGATACTCTACGCCGCCGTATTTTACCTGGCTCTACAAGGAATTCAGAGAGATTTTGGCCTGTAAGGTACAGTGGCATAGTGTATTTCTCCCGGCGGAATCAAACTACGCGATTAGGGGGCGTGAGGCATTTAAATTAGGCGCGTTCCCGCGGCGATTGAACTGTGCATGCTCCCTTCAGAAATTTCCCGCCGTGCATTGCGCGAAATCACGTCGTTACGTCATTCGTTGTTTGAGTAGCGTAGTTTACGTACATTTCTATTCCCGAACGACTTACGCAAAAAATAAAAAATAAATTGAAAGTCGACGCGGGAACGACGGCCATACTTAACATGGGCTGCGTAACGTTACACCAGCTAATAGCTGGTTTAACTGTATGCAGCAAAAAAATGACGTAAACGATTACGAACGATGCTCGTAACTTCGTGGATCGCCGGAAAAAAACTAATTTGCATACCCCGACGCTGAAAACGACGCAAACTCCACCCAGCGGCCGCAAAAAGATTGCAGCGTAGATACGAAGGCTTACGAAGACGTAAGCCTGTCAGATCGAAGCCCAACGCCGCCGTGTCATGGTTTGAGGATTCAAACTAGTGATACGGCGCACGTAATTTGAAAGTACTCCAGTCTAACACCAGTAAGACAGGAGTTACGGCTCTGTGAATCTGGCCCATTGTTTTAAACGTAGTTTTGCACACACAAGATCATTTTTTATGACACAAAAAACGACATTCTGAAAAACGACATAAAAAATTGAAGCATGTTCGAATTTTTTTTTTGGTCGTTTTTCAGAAGACATAAAACGTTGTTTTGCCCACACACAATCATTTTAAATGACGTTTTTTAAAGCGTCGTTTAATTTCATCACAAAAAACGACCGTGTGTACGCGACATTAGACCCGAGATGTGAGGTTCTGTTTGCTAAGGAAGGAACCCAAACACAGATGCTCTTGGAGCCCCTGAACTGTATCCTCACCTTGCAATGTTATCAGGGATAATAACCATATCATCAACATCCAAACTAGGGAACTTTGAACCAGGCACTAGTACTATAAACATGAAAAGGGAAAGTTTAATATGGCTGTTCCTATGTAAAGTCTTACTAGCTCCAAAACTGTTAAGGCCAGAGCTAGTAAATGTAACGAAGACCCACTGTCTGTATCTCTCCAGACAACATGAATCAAGAGACAGATGTCATAGAATGTATTTTAACCACTTGACCTGTAAAAAAACCCATTAAAAAGCCTATCAATAAGTCTCCAGCAGGTGGCGACCCAGATACTGCTTGTAAGAGAGAATGCTGATGCTGTGAGAATGTAAACTTCTTGCCACAGTGTTTTTTATGGACTTTTCTCAAGGACAAAAAAGACTTCTTTCATTTGTTTATTGTTCCTTGCTCCACCCCCCTTTTTTGCGCCTGGGAACGTTTAGGGTGCTAATGTCCTTTACAAATCACTTTTTAGTTACTGTTGGAATTCTGATGTCTATGACACTGGTTATAAACTCCCCAGTATATGTTTAAAATGAATGAGGATTTGTGACATCCTGGGCACTATTTCTTTTGTATCTTATCAACATTTAGATAGCCATTCAATTTTATGGTGTGCTTTTTCCCATTACTGGTTTCAGTGAAGCATACTTTTTTTTGTCAGAGCAGTTCTGTTGGCCCGTGCTACTTTGCTTTTCACCTATATCTCATAAACTCCGTGTGTTGTTTTTAGGAGCTCCACTATCATCATACAGTGCTGTTGCATGCCTCTCAACTGGGCTGTAGTCATTTTCATACTACATCCTCGCTCCTCGGTCTGTTTTGACTTGGCCTTCCTATTCTGTTTGTCTGTACTGGCTTTTGTCTGTAATTGTATAATATAAATCAGGATCACCTATAGAACAGAATAGTCCAAAATGATAAACAGCGCTCTAGCTGTTGGTTTAAATGTCCAACATCATCACAAGCATTCAAATAGTGACGGATTTTCTTGCCAGTGTAGTGAAAACAGATAGTGGTTGATCCTACACCTCTTCCCAGGAAAGATTACACCACAAGTGGGGCACACTCCCCTTCGGGGTACTCACTCACCAGATGGTTAGCAAATGGAGGCAATAAAAGGTATCTTTCCACCAGATAATCCGTCTCTATAGCTGGGACCCGTCAGGATAATGTTCCTCATAAAACACATAAACACAGAGCAGGCTCCAAATAGCGTAATCTCGTTTATTAAAGTTAAAAGGTAACAATCCCTCATATGCATGCAGCCCCCGCTTAAAATGCACGTACCATTTAGTAGATTGTTACAGGCACAAATGACAGTAACGGTAGCGGTATCCTACTGGTATCCGATTCCCCAGAAGCCAAGCATGTAAACACAGCGTGTAGTCTACAGCGTGCAGATCTACTTCCTGGATGAACCACCCGTGGAACACTTTGAGCTACCAACATGTATCTATTGCAATTAGCAATGTGCTTAAAGTATAACAAAGGGCAAAATACATATTTCTCCTTTTAAGATAATCCACTGAGGAACGCTGAGGATGGATGTAAAGGAGGACTCTGGGGACTCTTATGTAAGGGAGAATACTGCACACTCTTGTTTAAATGGGAACTCTGACGTAAGGTGCTCTCTGTTCATCAAATCCCCCTTTACATCAGTGCCTGCAGCGTTCCCCATTACATCAACATTCCCACTTACATTAGGGTCTGCAGCATTGCCTTTCACATCAGGGTTCCCCTTTATATCAGGGTCCGCAGGGTTCCCCCTTGCACAAACACTAAAGGTCAGACATTAGCAAATTATATTTTCACTGTGTAAGAAAGTGAGTTTATAAAAGTGGAATAATATACATCTTTAAAGTATATGCAGTTTTTATATTGAATCCATGCATGGCATGTACTTTGTATGTGTAATGCCCTGTACACACAATCGGAATTTCCGATGGGATAAAATCCGATGGAATTTTCCAACGGAATTCCCTTCAAGCTGTCTTGCATACACACTGTCAGACCAAATTCCGACCATCCAAAACGCGGTGACGTAAAACACTACGATGAGCTAAGAAAAATGAAGTTCAATGCTTCCGAGCATGATTCGACTTGATTCTGAGCATACGTGTTTTTTTCTCTGCCAGAGTTCCACACAGACGATCAGAATTTTCCATCGGAAAAAAATAAAACATGTTCTATTTCTAAACTCTGACGGAAAAAAGTCTGATGGTGCCCACACACGGTCGGAATATCCGATTAAAAAATTCCATCTGACTTTTTCCATCGGAAATTCAGATCGTGTGTACAAGGCATAACACTAACATGTTTATATTACCTATCACAGAGGCTTTCACTCCCAAGTCCCGGCTCCCCCTTCACCTCCAGTCTTGTAATACATAAAAGTCACATGACACCACCGCACGGCCACCCTCCGTCTGTGCCTGCCCGAGCCAGGTTTCGGAACTGCGCATGCATAGTTTTGAAGCTGGCCCTGGCCATATTTTTTTTACAGTTTTTTTTTGCAGGTAGACACTGTCTGTAACAGACATTAAGGCCGGGCCTGGGTTCACACCTATGCGAATTGAGTGCGGCTTAAACCGCATCTAATACGCAGAACATTTCTAAATACATTGGGCCAGATTCACATACATCGGCGCAATTTTGGACCGGCGTAGTGCAACTCCTTTAAGTTAGACCGGCTTAATTTCGAGGCGCAAGTACCGTATCCTCGTAGTATTTTCGGGCAAATTTGCACTGGTGCAATGTAAATTCCGAGGCGTAAGGTGGTGTAATTCAAAGTGGGAAGGACGTGGGCATGTTTCATTGAAATGAGCCGTGACCCCATGCAAATGAAGGGCCGGCCAGACTGGGCATGTGCACATGAAGCAGACTATGGTCAGCACCTCTGAGCATGCTCAGAACTCGGCACGGTGCAATCAGTTAGATAGGAACTAGGCCAGTCAGACTTAGTGAGCTATGCACAGTGCTTAAATAGACCGAGAGAAATGCCCTTCCATTGCAAAAGTACATCCAATTTTTTTCCCTTCCTGAAGCAAGGTGCTTTTATTCCATTGTCTGTTGCTGTATGGAGGTTTGTGTCATGTCGGTGTATATATATATATATATATATATATATATATATATATATATATATATATATATATATATATATATATATATATATTAAATAAGATAATTAGAATAATATTAAAATTAGTACATTTATATTAGTTAAAAAAATAAAAATATATATTTATTATATTAATTATTATAAAATATATACTAAACAGAAAAAAATGTATATAAAATATATATTTAGCCATGAAAAGAGCCACTGGCATGGAAATGGAGTGTTGCCAGTACCTTGCCCAGTGGCGGTCGGCAGATCCTCTCCCGTGTAAGAACAGGGGAGTCCGCGCTATGGTGAATAAAGTAGCTGTTGCCTCCCAGTAGGATCCCTATGTGGGGAGCTAATATAAATATGGATAGTAGAAAGGGAAATGGCGCTGCTAAATTAATACCTTTGTCGGGTATATCCGTGGGGTGAGCCCAATGGTAATAGGCCCCCTTTTGGCTGGAATTAGAGTGCAATTGGAGAGATACCCTGTGTTAATAGGAGGGTAGATGTTGGTTCCTCAGCTTCCACTAATTTCAGTGAAATTGAGTAAAGGTGGATTAATTAGGTCAGGAGCCTGTGCAGGCCAGCAGGCCCAAAGATTGCTAAAGTAAAATGATCCTATGCTGCTATAAGGATGCCAGTTGTGACCGATGCATCCTAAACCATATAAAACAAAGAAAAAAATGATGCCCCTGGCATGTTGGCATACAGATTAATGTCCTGCAAGTGTGGCTGCTCAGCTCGTCCCTAATGGTGTTGCTTTTGCTGACATGTAGACGGATTGTCTAATTTTAAACCTGCTTTTATTTGGTCTAATTTTAGACCGGCCGTGCAGCTGATAAGCACATCGTGTAGACTGCACAGCACAAACTTACTTTTGTGGATCGGCGTATCTCCCTCATTTGCATATTTGCCTAGGAAATCAATGGTGTGTCTAGTGCAGTTTTGCACGCACGCTGCGCCGGTCTATCCAAATTACGTCGGTCTAAAAAATGTGGATTTCAGGCGTATATCGTTTTGGGGATACGGTGCATAGATAAGCGTGTGCATTTTTAGACTTACACGTGCCTAACTCGTGATACTCCGGAGTAAGTGCTTTGTGAATCTGGCCCATTGTTTGCATTGCAGAAAAAACGTGTGCGGATTTTATGCCTTGCGGTGCGGCTCAGCTGCGAATTCAGTCCCATTATCTTCTATGGGTACGCAGCTGAATCGCAGATGTGTTCAGTTCTCTTCAGGAATTTCTGTCATTCAGCTCAATACACTTCTCCCCCACTCTCCTCTCACCCGGAACTTCTCCCAGGTCTCCAAATTCCCAGCTAAAAATGGAGCTAATCTGCTGAACACTTTCCTTATCTATCTGCAGAGATAAAAGAGCTGAAATTCACACTGCACAAGTGTGAATCTAGACTTAAGGATGGTTTGTAAGTTGGCCCATTTTTACAAACTGTTCATAAATTTATGCACGGTTGGCAACTCTGATCCTGAGAATCACATACTAGTAGTTGTCCTGCTGCACAAGGTCCTTTCACAGCACAGGTGAAGTCCACATGCTTCCTGTTCCTGCACATTGTTGAGAGCAATGCACGATCAGCTGGCAACACAGTTTACCCATTTGTCTGTTCTGATGCTGTACTGGTTCTCCAGTCACTGTGTTGACTCTACTCATGATTATGTTCTCTAGTCCCTGCCTTAGATCTGAATTTGTATCTGCTCTACTGCGTGTCTGCATTGCAATCAGGCTTCTGTTTCTGCTTTGCTCTGGAATCTAAATATCAACACAGAGCCAATTAGTGCTGTTCAGACAGAGGGACAGGGGTCATTCAGCCTCATAGAACTCTTTGCCTCAAAAATCCACAAACCCCATAGATATCACTGATATTCATAATCCCTAAATAACTTTAGGATATTATTCATAATAATATGTACCTATTACATTATGAAAATAATGTATTATACATCTGTTTAGATTGAAAATTGTATAGGTTACTATTAAAATCTTCCTGTTAGAACACAACATTCTTCCTCTGAATGAGGGTAGCTTTTTCTTTTTTCTTTTTTAAATAACAATTTAGTCATTAAAAACAAAATAGCAGTACATATGTTCAGATGTGGTAAAGAGACAAAAGTATTAATAATTATAAGAACTTGTCAACCTTCGATCTTCAGTATTAGAGGAGTAGAGAAAGGAAGCGCCACCTAAGTGCAGTATTAACGAGGTTCTTTTAATGACACATTGTACAAAACACACTTACAAGAAGGTAAGGAAAGAAGGCTCATCTGTAACATCCTGTAGTCCTCGTCCTGGATCCATGGGCTGCTTAGAAGTAAAGATAGCAGAATGTGTTGGGTCTTCAGGCTTGTCCTGTGGCCAATTGAAGGAGCAGTGGCTCCGAGCACGTAGCCCAATCAGCCTTTGTCCTCCCTGTCTGACCCTCCTCCTGGAAGTGTTCCTTGGAAGTAACCACGTGACCTGTCACGTGACCCGTGAGGCTGGAACAGGTCTCATCCTGATGGCCACAGGACAAGCCTGAAGACCCAACACATTCTGCTATCTTTACTTCTAAGCAGCCCATGGATCCAGGACGAGGACTACAGGATGTTACAGATGAGCCTTCTTTCCTTACCTTCTTGTAAGTGTGTTTTGTACAATGTGTCATTAAAAGAACCTCTTTAATACTGCACTTAGGTGGCGCTTCCTTTCTCTACCCCTCTTTTGTTTACCACAGAGTCAGCTCTCTGAGGACAGCAGCCGCCATTGAACAACCAAATCACCTGCATTTTTAACCATTGAACTGCCTGTTACTATTACTTCTAATGGACTAATCACCATACCCCTACCATACATGTACTTTGTATCTGCGCTGACAGTTACCTTTCCTATTATAATGATCTTCAGTATTACACATCCCAGCAGTAGAGGAATGATTTTAGATAAACTTTGTAGTATGCAGCACTTATATTGATATCTAATTTACCTGTACACACAAAACAACCAAAAATAAATGAGAACTAGAAAAAAGAAAGAAAAGAAGGGGGAAAAGGGAAAGGGTAAGCCAGAGAGGGTAGAATACCAAGGTACCTCGATGACTTGGGATGGCGTGTCCTCCCAAGAATGCCACCGCTCCCAGACATCGTTGTAGTCATTTAGTTTGTCCCATCCTGGCCGTCATTTTTTCCATTAGCTCTACATCTTTGACCCTGGCGTAAATGGCCTCCTGGGATGGGGGCACTGTTTTCTTTCAGTAGAGGGCTAATAAGAACCTTGCTGCTGTAAGGACATGTCGGAGTAGTTTTTTTATAGGGTTTAGCTATTTTTGGTTGAGAGAGACCCAGGAGGAAGAGTTTCGGGGTCATGGGTATGGGTGTCTCAAAGAGGCGAGACAGTAGTCTCTGGGTCGAAGTCCAGAACGGGACTATCAAATGGCAGGTCCAATAAATATGGAAGAGAGTGCCCCTGGCTTGCTGGCAGTGCCTGCATCAAAGGGTAGCTTTTTCTAATTAGTCAGCATGCTTCATCAGACTAGAGCTTGTCAGATTACTAGATAAGTAAAATAACACACAATTTCAAGGATAAATTACTTAATTATATATAAGATAGTTTGTGCTGCCATTTGAGATTTGTATAAATGATTGCAAGGTTATTAGCCTGTATAAACTGAGGAAAAATGTATATTTGCATACATTTTTCTAATAGTTTTTTAAAATACTCTCTTGCATGAGTTAAAGAATCTATGAAAATAATTGTATAGTCTGACTAGCCAGCAATGGGTTAAACAGCTTAAATGTATACCATTTAACTGATCATGTTCTCTTAACCACTTCAATACCAGACACTTTCCTGCACAGGCCAATTTTCAACATTGTCACAAATTGAATGCCAATTACTCAGTCATGCAGCACTGCACTTAAATTACGTTTTTATCATTACTTTAAGACAGAAAAAGCTTTCTCTTGGTGGTATTTAATCACTGCTGTTTTTTTTTTTTTAATTTGCTATATGAATGAAAAAAATATCGAAATACCCAAATTTTTCTTAGTTTATATTATAAAATTTTGCAAATTGATAATGTTTCTTCATAAATTCGGCAAAAATTTATTATGCTATATTTCTTTGCAAAAATAACCCAAATCAGTGTATATTATTTAGACTGTGTGAAAGTTATAGGCCCAGATTCACGTACATCGGCGCATTATCGGTCCGGCGTAGCGCACCGCCATTACGTTAGACTTGCGCCATCTAGCCGCGTAATCCCCCGATTCACGTAGCTTTTGCGCAGGAAATTGCGCAAGCGTAAGGTTTTTTCCAGAGGCGTAAGGAGGAGTAATACAAATTGGGAGGGACGTGGGCGTGTTACATTGAAATGAGCCGTGACCCCATGCAAATGAAGGGCCGGCCGGCTCGCGCATGCGCGCTTGAACGAGACCATGTCAGCTCCGCTGTGCGCATGCTCACAACTCGGGAGCGGCGCAATCAGTGAAATTGGAAATGGACTAGGGCAACGTTGTGAACTACGCAGACAGCATAAATAGACACACACAAACGCACTTGCATTGCAAAAGTACATCCCTTTGTGTCCCTTCCCATTTAACCAAGTGCTTTTGTTCCTGTTGTTCGTTGCAGTGTGTCTTGTAGTTGTCAGATTAGTGTTTTGTGTGATCAAGTGCTTGTTGGTATATTTGTGAAAGTGTTTTTTGATAAGTGTTTGAGAGACTGTTTGTTTGATTGATATATTTTTGTTCGTTTGTTTTCTTGCTTTATTTTTATTTTTTTATTTTTTTGTGACTGTTTCTTGCTGAGTGCTAGTGTGATTTTTGGGTGTTCGTTTTCTCTTTGTGTGTGTTCTTGCCTGATTGGTTGTGCTTGTATTTGTGACTGATTTTTGGTGACTGGTAGTGAGTTTGTTTGGAAGTATGACTGAGAGAAAAAGAAAGCTCAATTTTACTGTGGGGGAAAAAAGAATTCTTGCCCGGGCCATTAGCGAGTATGGGCGTTTTCTCCACGGCCCGCAGAGTGCCACCACCACCCCGGCCAGGAGGAGGGAGATATTGGATAGGATCACGGAGCAGGTGAATTCATCGGGGGAGGGGGAGACACGGACCCGGTCTGGGATCGACAAAAAAATAAATGATCTCCGGCGTCTGGTGAAAAAAAAACTGGCCGCAATGCATGCCCATGCCAGGGGCACAGGAGGGGGCCCACCATGCCAAATTAGGCTTACAGCGACGGAGCATGTGGTGGCCCTGACCTTTCACCGGCATGAAGTGGAGGGCCTGCCAGGCTTTGATACAAGTCCGGTCCCCGCGGTGCCAGGTAAGGTTTTTTTTTCTATCAGGTGTGTAGCATGTGTGGGGGAGGGGGTGAAAGGGAATATGTGGCAAGTGTGTGGATCCTCCAACCTGTGAATGGTTTGTGTCATCCACAGATGTGCAGGAGGGTGCAGGGCCATCTGGCCTGACCGCTCCAACACCAGGACAGCAGCCTAATGAGGCCCCCCCAACAAGGCCGGAGTCCGCGGAGGAGGTTCGAGAGGAGGAGGACGATCATGAGGAGGAGGACGATCATGAGGAGGAGGACGATCAGGAGGAGGACGATCATGAGGAGGAGGAGTCAGGCACTGGACGAGTGGTTTGTGCGGACTCTTCCCCTCTGGCTGGCAGAAGCCTGCCCTCCCTAAGGGGGAGCCCCCCCCTCCTCCCCCAACATGGCTCCCCTCACAAGGGCCTCCCCTTCTCCCCGCCCACAACCATCAGCTGGAGGCAGGATGTCATCCCAGAGCACCAGGGGGGCGCCCAATCTCCTGCCCGCCAGTCTGCGAAGGGACCAGGCCCTCCAGACCCGCCATCTGGGACAGCTCTGCCAGACTTTTGGGCGGGTGGAGGAGAGCCTGTCCTCCATGAAGGATACGCTGGGTAACCTGGACTCCCACTCCCGGGCTTTCACAACCTGCCTAAATGAACTGCAGACTACAGCAGCAGGCGTTGGGCAGGATGTGAGGGCCCTTACCCAGGCTATCCAGGCCAACACGGCAACACTTGGTGCTGCCCTGGACAGAATTGCCGTGGCCTTGGAGGGCAGGCCGCCAGGTGGGCAGATATCAGGGGCTGCTCCTCCTTCCCCGGGTTTGCCCCTCCCCCATGAGTCTCCCCTGAGGGGCCGGGGCCGTGGCCGGGGGCGCCCCAGGCGTGGCTCACGCAGAGGGCAATAATTTTTTTCCCCCTTTTTTTTTTTTGGCTGACATTTTTGGCATTTTTTTTTGCTGACATTTTTTTTAAATTTTGGGTTGTGCATGCTGTTTGAATGTGGGGGTGACATTCCTGCTGGAAAAGGGGTGTCATCCTCAATTTTGGTGGAGAAGGGTTCCCCAGGACCAGGGAGAAGTGATTCCCAGGTCCGTGTGAATGGTGTATGAATGTACAGTGACATAATTGGAGCCTTGACGTGGCGTTACTGCTCACCAGTCCTGCATGGTGGACTGGTGCCAATCCAATTTGATGAGGATGTGGGGTGTGTGTGCTAGGGACCATAGTGGTGTGCATGCATGCATTCTCATTGTGCCATGATTAATGTGTGTGTTTAACGTGCAAAGATGCCCAATATGAGCTGCCTCCTGACTGCTCTTCCCTCAGAAGACGGGGTATCCTCGGTTAGGGGTTGATTGTCTGGTTGGGGGGTCAGGTCATCACGTAGCTCAACCTGCAGGCCCTTCCTCACTGCGAGATTGTGCAGCATGCAACATGCAACGATGATATGGCACATGAAGTTGCCATATTTGGGATGCGCGTGCGTAAGTCTAAATGTGCGCGTGCGTTTCGTTGCGCGGCATCCCCAGAACGAGATACGCAAAAAATTTACTTTTTTTTGTCCCGCGTAATTTCGTTAGACTGGCGCATCCTTCCGCGCAAAAATGTGATAGACACACCATTGATTTGCTAGTCAAATATGCTAATGAGGGAGTTGCGGGGATCCACAAAAAAACGTTGTTGCTGCGCAGGCTACGCGGTGTGCGCAACAGCAAAATCTTCTGTCTAAAATTAGAGCACATAAAAGGTGGTCTAAAATTTGAAAAAACGTCTACATCTCACAGAAAGCAACACCGTTAGTGAGGAGCAGACCACACACACGTGTTGCACTACAATTTGACTGCCAACATGCCAGGGGCATCGTCGCTCATAGCTGCACTACTGACTTTAGATGAGCAAAGAAGCAGGAGGGCACGGAGGATGGCACGGGAGAGGATATACCGCACCCGCATAGACCTGTTTGGCATGAGTGATTCTGAGGTGTTTTGCATCTTCAGATTCACCCCTCATGCCATCCTGGAATTAACCACAACCCTGCAGGAGGACCTCACCAGCCCAACACACCGCTCACATGCAGTGCAGCCACTGGTGAAGGTCCTGGCAACACTCCATGTCCTTGCCAGTGGCTCTTTTCAGCGTACAAGTGGAGTGGTGGCTGGGATGTCACAATCCTCCATGAGCAGATGTGTGCACCAGGTTGTCCCTGCAATCCTCACACGCTTGGCCAACCAAATCATCAAACCCACCACTGAGGACCTGCGGCTGAAGGCAATGACAGATTTCTACAGAATTGCCAGATTCCCACGCACCATCGGGGCCATTGATTGCACACATGTGGCACTCCAGCCCCCCCATGAGACAGAGCACATGTACCGCAATCGGAAGAATTGGCACTCCATCAACGTACAGGTGATAGTTGATGCCCAAGGCCTCATATGGCACGTCCGTGCCAAACACCCCGGATCCACCCATGACAGCTACATCTACAATCAATGCCACATCCGAATGGAATTCGATCAGAACGTGTATGGGAACACCTGGCTGGTTGGTGAGTGACATGGGAGTCAGGCATGACTATCCCCTCCCGTGATGCACACCTCACAAGTGGCACATGCATGACTAACATTCTCCTGTCTTTTCCCTTCCAGGTGACTCTGCATATGCACTGGGACCCCATCTCATGACTCCAATCTGAAACCCCCAAACCCCAGGAGAGGAAAGATACAATCAAGCACACATCAAAACCCGTGCAGTGGTGGAGCGCACCTTTGGCCTCCTGAAGTCACGTTTCCGATGCCTGGATGAGTCTGGGGGTACACTGTTGTATTCCCCAAACTTTGTGTGCCATATCATCGCTGCATGTTGCATGCTGCACAATTTCGCAGTGAGGAAGGGCCTGCAGGTTGAGCTACGTGATGACCTGACCCCCCAACCAGACAATCAACCCCTAACCGAGGATACCCCGTCTTCTGAGGGAAGAGCAGCCAGGAGGCAGCTCATATTGGGCATCTTTGCACGTTAAACACACACATTAATCATGGCACAATGAGAATGCATGCATGCACACCACTGTGGTCCCTAGCACACACACCCCACATCCACATCAAATTGGATTGGCACCAGTCCACCATGCAGGACTGGTGAGCAGTAACGCCACGTCAAGGCTACAATTATGTCACTGAACATTCATATACAATCACACGGACCTGAGGATCACTTCTCCCTTGTCCTGGGGAACCCTTCTCCACCAAAATTGAGGATGACACCCCTTTTCCAGCAGGAATGTCACCCCCACATTCAAACAGCATGCACAACCCAAAATAAAAAAAAAATGTCATCAAAAAAACAAAAAAAAAATGCAAAAAATGTCAGCCCAAAAAAAAAAAAAAAATGCAAAAAATGTCAGCCCAAATAAAAAAAAAAATGCAAAAAATGTCAGCCCAAATAAAAAAAAAGGGGGAAAACTAAATTATTGCCCTCTGTGTGAGCCACGCCTGGGGCGCCCCCGGCCACGGCCCCGGCCCCTCAGGGGAGACTCATGGGGGAGGGGCAAAACCGGGGAAGGAGGAGCAGCCCCCGATCTCTGCCCACCTGGCGGTCTGCCCTCCAAGGCCACGGCAATTCTGTCCAGGGCAGCACCAAGTGTTGCCGTGTTGGCCTGGATAGCCTGGGTAAGGGCCCTCACATCCTGCCCAACGCCTGCTGATGTCGTCTGCAGTTCGTTTAGGCAGGTTGTGAAAGCCCGGGAGTGGGAGTCCAGGTTACCCAGCATATCCTTGATGGAGGACAGGCTCTCCTCCATCCGCCCCAAAGTCTGGCTGAGCTGTCCCATATGGCGGGTCTGGAGGGCCTGGTCCCTTCTCAGACTGGCGGGCAGGAGATTGGGCACCCCCCTGGTGCTCTGGGATGAAATCCTGCCTCCAGCTGATGGTTGTGGCCGGGGAGAAGGGGAGGCCCTTGTGAGGGGAGCCATGTTGGGGGAGGAGGGGGGGGCTGCCCCTTAGGGAGGGCAGGCTTCTGCCAGCCAGAGGGGAAGAGTCCGCAAAACCCAATCGTCCAGTGCCTGACTCCTCCTCCTCATGATTCCCCTCCTCCTCATGATTCCCCTCCTCCTCATGATTATCCTCCTCCTCATGATTCCCCTCCTCCTGTTGAACCTCCTCCGCGGACTCCGGCCTTGTTGGGGGGGCCTCATTAGGCTGCTGTCCTGGGGTTGGTGCGGTCAGCCCAGATGGCCCTGCACCCTCCTGCACATCTGTGGATGACACAAAACATTCACAGGTTGGAGGATCCACACACTTGCCACATATTCCCTTTCACCCCCTCCCCCACACATGCTACACACCTGATTGTAAAAAAAACCTTACCTGGCACCACGGGGACCGGACTTGTGTCAAAGCCTGGCAGGCCCTCCACTTTATGCCGGTGAAAGGTCAGGGCCACCGCACGCTCTGTCGCTGTCAGACTAATACGGCATGGTGGGCCCCCTCCTGTGCCCCTGGCATGGGCATGCATTGCGGCCAGTTTCTTTTTGACCAGACGCCGGAGGTCGTTGATTTTTTTGTCAATCCCAGACCTGGTCCGTGTCTCCCCCTCCCCCGATGAATTGACCTGCTCAGTGATCAGATCCAAAATCTCCCTCCTCCTGGCCGGGGTGGTGTTGGCACTCTGCGGGCCGTGGAGAAAACGCCCATACTCGCTAATGGCCCGGGCAAGAATTCTTTTTTCCCCCACAGTAAAATTGAGCTTTCTTTTTCTCTCAGTCATACTTCCAAAAACAATCAGTCCCAGTCAACAAAATTCAATCACACAAACAAGCACAAACAATCAAGCAAGAACACACACAGAAAACTACTCAGCAAGAAACTGTCACAAAACAATATAAACCAAAAAAACTGCAAGAAAAAAAACGAACAAAAATATATCAATCAAACAAACAGTCTCTCAAACACTTATCAAAAAACACTTTCACAAATATACCAACAAGCACTTGATCACACAGAACACTAATCTGACAACTACAAGACACACTGCAACGAACAACAGGAACAAAAGCACTTGGTTAAATGGGAAGGGACAAAGGGATGTACTTTTGCAATGCAAGTGCGTTTGTGTGTGTCTATTTATGCTGTCTGCGTAGTTCACAACGTTGCCCTAGTCCATTTCCAATTTCACTGATTGCGCCGCTCCCGAGTTGTGAGCATGCGCACAGCGGATCTGACCATGGTCTCCTTCAAGCGCGCATGCGCGAGCCGGCCGGCCCTTCATTTGCATGGGGTCACGGCTCATTTCAATGTAACACGCCCACGTCCTTCCCAATTTGTATTACTCCTCCTTACGCCTCGGAAAAAACGTTACGCTTGCGCAATTTCCTGCGCAAAAGCTACGAGAATAGGGTGATTACGTGGCTACATTGCGCAAGTCTAACGTAAAGGCGGTGCGCTACGCCGGTCCAATAATGCGCAGATGTACGTGAATCTGGGCCAATATATTTGGAAAAGTAGTCAGTCCAGAGCATTTAGTAAGAGGCATGGCAAGTTTTTTGAAGTTGTTATTTCTTGTCACAATCTTTTGAAATATGAAGAAATAAAATAGAAGTTTTTTTTTATCACATTTTTTTTTTACATACTGTCACCAGATCAGTAAAGCATCATCATATGACTTGTGTGTCATTGATCATACTGGTAACAACATGTATAACATTAAATAAACATTTTTAATTTTTTTCAAATATATAAAAAAAAATCTTCTGTGCAATGTAACAGATCCTCTTGATAGCTCACCTCATCTGCTACTGATAATTACATTCCATGTTTTTCACTGCTAACTCATTTGCCTGTCAGAGCCCATAATTAAAAAAGCCTGTTGTGAGCTTCAACACTGAGCTTCTTACTAAAGACTCTGGCAGTGATTGGCCACTCAAGCAAGTATTGTATCATGGGAGGAAGAGGAGGTGGTCACATGCTCCCTCAGATTGAAAATATATTAGCATTTCACAGGGCTTTGGCTAGCAAACCAGATAGTGAATAAAAAATAAATCAAGGAAAGAAAGTATCTACAATAGAGAGGGTGGGCTATCGGGTTGTTACTTTTCTCTGAATGGTCAAAGTGTAAAGCTGGCCTTACATGTTTACATTTGTTTTCATTCAGCCCTCAAGCCTGCTTTGCTAATGTATTCTAATGTATTCTGACAGCCTCAGCCATAGTAAAAGAGGCTGACTTTTTGACATTACCGTTATAAGGTTACACTTTCTTTCTCAGATTTGTGTCAGAAAATTATTTGTGCATTGGAACAATATTCTAAGCCAGGTTAGTAAGTAAAACAAGAAACTGCTCTACTGAAAGAAGGTATTTCTACCACGTAAGTGACTGTTTGAGCATCAAAGATTGTGTGCTTACAGGCTGTGGTGATGGAAATCCAGGCCCTGGAAATAGCACAGAGGTGTGTATAGCGTATAGCACAGAATAGAGAATATAGCACAGAGGTGTGTTGGCTTTAAATTCACAGTTTCAATATATATATATATATATATATATATATATATATATATATATAGTATGTGCTGGCATATTAAAATACCTCTTACACTTAAAAAAACTGGCCAAAAAATGGGCGTTGTCTTATACGCCGGGTTAGCTGCTCGGATGCCTGCTGGATGTGCAGTAATACTGTATGTAGCTTCGACTACATACAGTATATACCGCTTAGCCAATCCCGGTGAGCGATGTATTCAAATGAATACAGAGCTTGCTCGGATTGGAGTAACAGCCTCTGCCAATCCGAGCAGGCTACATACAGTAGCCTGCTCGGATTGGCTTTGAGAGTCAGAGAGGCGTGGGCTGATGATGTTAAAGCCTCTGCCAATCCAAGCAGGCTTTGTATTCTCTAATAGAATACATTGCTCGCCGTGATTGGCTCCAGCTCCAGCAAGTAGGAAGAAGAATATGGCTCCAGCTCCAGCAAGAATGAAGAAAAATATGGCTCCAGAATGAAGAAATATGAAGCGT
This sequence comes from Rana kukunoris, assembly GCA_029574335.1. Classification (NCBI taxonomy): domain Eukaryota; kingdom Metazoa; phylum Chordata; class Amphibia; order Anura; family Ranidae; genus Rana; species Rana kukunoris. The sequence continues at coordinate 199,039,238 of CM056051.1, forward strand.
TGGAAGCCTCAGAAGGGGGGTCGTCTTATACGGTGAGTACAGGCAAAAAAAATCGTAAAAAAACTGTAAAATTAGGGGGTCGTCTTATACGCCCGGTCGCCTTATACACTGGCAAATACGGGTATATATATATATATATATATATATATATATATATATATATGTGTATGTATGTATGTGTATATATGTATGCATGTGTATATATGTATGTATATGTGTATATATATATATATATATATATATACACTGTACATATGTTTCAAATTTGCCACTATTAACACCTTCACATTTTTGAGTATTTACAATGCCTTGAAAAAGTATTCATACCCCTTGAAATTTTCCAGTTTTTCAGTTTCAACACAAAGTGGCAAAAAATTGTGCAGTGTAAGGAAAATGATAAATGGTTTTCAAAATGTTATACAAATAAATATTTGAAAAGTGTGGCGTGCATTTGTATTCAGCCCCCTTAACTCTGATACCCCTAACTAAAATCTAGTGGAACCAATTGCCTTCAGAAGTCACCTAATTAGTAAATAGAGTCCACCTGTGTGTAATTTAATCTCAGTATAAATACAGCTGTTATGTGAAGCCCTCAGAGGTTTGTTAGAGAACCTTTGTGAACAAACAACATCATGAAGGCCAAGTAACACACCAGATAGGTCAGGGATGAAGTTGTGGAGAAGTTTAAAGCAGGGTTAGGTTATAAAAAAATATCCCAAAACTAACACTGCACATCGCTTTCCCTGTAATCTCAGTAAAAAGAGCCCTGAGAGCTGATTGTGGAAATTAACACAACCCTTCATATGGCACAGAGGAACCAACAATTAGCTAGAGCTCCTTACACTGACACCTTTTTTTCTCTGGGTGTCAGGTAAACTTGTCAAAAGTTAATTCTTTCTGATAGCAGGTATGCATGTACAAATTATAGAGAGCTAAGCTTTGTTCGTATTTCATGGCTTAAATATTTTTTAACCATGGCTTTTTTTAATAACATCTTTTATAAATACCACCATGCCTTGAAAGTGCAGTTTGGTTTTCTCCAAGTTCCACTTAAGTCTATTCCTCTTTAAGATTTCCACCAATATATGGTTTTATTATTATTTACTCTCTGTATCCATCCCAACTGCTCTGTTTCTCATAGGAAATTAACTTATAGCTAACCTAGAAAATGTGAGTTGGACAGAGGTAAACTCAATATGGTTTGCTGATACCATTAGTACGGCTGCCAATTTAAATATATACAGGAACTCTATTACATCACTATTTAACTCAAAGGCAGGGGCGGACTGACCATTGAGGAACTTGGGCACTGCCCGAGGGCCCCATGCCACTAGGGGGCCCTATCAGGGTTGCCAGGCTCATTAAAACCAGGGACAGTATGTCAAAATCTGTGTTTTTTTTACATCTGTCCCTGATATGTCCAAAACCTACATGCTTTTTATGTGACAATCTCGAGATTTTAGCTGCCCCGCCTCTGTACTGCCACCTGGCTTGGTGGCCATCTGCAAGCCTGGGGGCCCCATAATCTTCTATTGCCCGGGGGCCCCATGAGTTGTCAGTCCGCCCCTGCTCAAAGGTATGGGATTCTATGATCATGATCATTCACACTGTGTGTGACAGACACAGAGTCAGGCTCCTGCCACCTTCACCAACTTGTGACACATGGCTTGTCAAACCCACATCTCTCTGTCAGTGATACGTGACAATGGCACCCTAAACAAATTGCCGCTGGATTTGTTAACTACACAGTTAACTCTTTACACTGCCACCAGATATTTTTATCATAAAATATTAAACATTCACAATATTATCAATAACAATTATGACTTTAGATAAATGTATGTAATACATATGTCATCACAGACAGGTATGTCCAGAGATTTACCATATGGTAGCTACAGGGATTATTTAAATTCTGCATTCGTACATCAGAGATAATTAAAAAAATATATTGTTTAACCACTTGCCAACAGCCCACCGTACAATTACTGCAGGTGGGCAGCATGTGCCGACCTGTAAAGACAGGGGGTACAGGGTGGCATTGTACGCCCCTTCCCCAAGACTGCTGTGTCCACCGGACCAGTAATCATGTGATTCATCTGATTCATAAAAGCTTAGCTTCCTAATACTAGTGAGATGTGATTGGCCCACAGCTGTCACATGGTACCATGGCCAATAACAGCACCCTTTACCATGTAATTAGCTGTAGCCAATCACAGATTGGAAATTAACATTGTGGAAATAAGCCATTACCGTGGACAGATCACCATGCAATTAAATTCATAATTAGCAAAAACGCCCCCTTAAAAAGAATGATAAAACCGGTGACAACACACTGGACTAGATCTCAGAAGAAGCTCCGCGCAGAGCTCTTCAAAACTACACTAGGGAACAAAATAAAAACAATCCAACAACATCAAACGGCCACAGAAACATTGGACGCCATCAACAAGGCTCTACAGTCAGCCGACTTGGTGGCGCCAAAAAGCAAAACCTTCATTCGGAAGAACAACTCCAGCTGGTTTAATAACCAACTGTCGTTGCTAAAGCAAGAGCGCAGAAGAGCGGAAGCAGCTTGGAAAATAAGTTCCTCAGAGGAAAACCTCATCATCTATAAGGTAATAACAAAAAAAATACCATAAAGAAATCTTCAAAGCCAAACAAAAATTATTTTTCCAATATCATCACCAATGCCCATGCCCTAAATCGCCCCCGTAAACTATTCAGTCTAGTCACCCAGACCATGAATCCAGTCTGTCTTGAAGCCCCTAATTCGGATTCTCAAGAATTTTGCAACTAATTATCGGATTATTTCATTAACAAAATTGAAAAAATCTGTGAAAGTATTCTGCAAAATAAAACCCCCTTCAACCTCTCCCTCAATCGTACACCCAATACCCACATAAATTTGCCGCAATCAACAAATTTCACTCTAAAACCCATTTCCATTGATGCCACTAAAAATATTATCAGTACCTTGCGAAACAGCACAGCACCTAATGATATCATCCCCACCAAACTGCTGAAGGAATGCACCGATATTGTGGCACCAGCTATCATGCAGCTTATAAACCAATCATTCAAGGAAGGCATGGTGCCTACCTGGTTGAAACAAGGCATAATTAAACCCATTCTAAAGAAACCTACCCTCGACCCCAAAGACCCAAACCACCGTCGACCCATAACAGGCCTAAATGTCTTCTCCAAGGCGATGAAGAAAGAAGTGGTACAACAGCTGCAACATCATTTAGATACCCATAAATTGATTGATCCATTCCAATCAGGTTTCCGTCCCGGTCACGGAACAGAAACAGCACTACTCAAAATATGGGATGACGCCCTTGAGGCAGCAGACAAAGGAGAATCCTGTCTCCTAGTACTGTTGGACCTAAGTGCTGCTTTTGACACGGTAGACCACAAACTATTATTGACTCGGCTAACCGAAGTAGCCAAAGTCACGGAATGTGATCTATCTTGGTTCTCCTCCTTGTTGGAAAACCGATCACAAATAGTGAAATTGGGACCTTTCACTTCTGAAAAACGCACAGTGTCATGCGGAGTCCCTCAAGGATACCCTTTGTCGCCTGTTCTGTTCAACATTTATCTCCGTCCTCTTTTTTAAATCATCAGTAACCAGAAGTTACTTTACCACTCTTATGCAGATGACACAGAACTGTACTTTCGCATCTGCAACAAAAAGGATCATTATCTCGGAGAAATTCCTTTCTTTGATAGAAAATTGGATGACAAAGAGTTATCTTAAACTCAACGGTTCGAAAAAAGAACTTCTCCTGTTTCACGCCAACCGGAAAAATCATCCCGCAACAACATGGACACCCCCGCCCATTCTGGGCAAAATCATCACCCCTAGCACCAGAAAAAAGTCTTGGAATCATCTTCGACACCTACATGACAATGGATGCACAAATTGGGTCAGTAGTCAGCAGATCTCACCATCTGCTGCGCCTACTACGCAGACTCATTCCTTTTATCCCAAAAGAAGACATAGCAGTCGTAGTGGGAACAATTATCAACTCCGGACTTGACTATGCAAATGCCCTCTATCTTGGACTCCCAAAGTACCAAATCTCTCGTCTGCAAGTCGTGCAAAACACGGCCGCTCGACTTGTGACTGGGAAAAAAACATGGGAATCAATTTGTTGAGATCCCTTCACTTGTTGCCAGTAAAAGACAGAATTATTTTCAAAGCACTCTGTCTTACGCATAAGTGTATTATAGGAAATGCCCCCCAATATCTATGCGAAAAACTGAAAGCTCACAGTCCCAACCACGTTCTGCAATCAACCAACCAAAATCTACTCTAGATACCCAAAGCCAGATACAAGTCCAAAGGAGAAAGAAGATTTGCGGTCCAATGCCCTAGACTATGGAACGCTTTACCAACCAGCATTCGGTTGGAGGAAAACCACTTAGCCTTAAGGCCTTGTACACACGAGGGAATAGATCCGATGGGAACGGTCCGACGGACCGTTCCCATCGGATCTGTCCGCCGGATTGCTTTGATCCGATGGCTGTACACACCATCGGATCAAATTCCCCGCCGGCGGACAGCGCGGTGACGCGGCGGTGACGTTGACGCCGCCACGTCACCGCCACGTCACCGAACCAGGAAGTAAACACTTCCGCGCGCATGCGTCGGATCCATTCACAGGATACGACGCATGTGCGGGCAGATATGTCCGCTGGTTTGCCGTACTAACCAGCGGACATATCTGACGGACAGCTCTCCGGAGGAAAAATTCCAAAGCATGCTTTGGAAATTTTCCGCCGGAGGAATCCGGCCAGAGCGGTCCGTTTGCCCCTACACACGAGCGGATTTTTTGGCTGAAATGGTCCGTCGGACCATGTTCAGCGGATTTATTCACTCGTGTGGCCTTAGAAGAAAGATCAAAATCCATCTTTTCTGAAGACAAAAGAAAGAATGGACACCAAGTGCCCAGAGGCGACTCAGTTCGCATGTGCTGCGCTATAAAAGTTACTCACTCACTCACTCACTCACTCACAGATCACTAGTATTAGGAAGCAAAGATTTTATGAATCAGATGAATCACTGTCATGAATAGGGATGAGCTTCGAGTTCGAGTAGAACTCATGTTCGACTCGAACATTGCCTGTTCCCCGAACAGCGAACTATTTGGGGTGTTCGTGGCAAGTTCGTGTGAACTTTAGAACCCTGTTAAAGTCTATGGGACTCGAACGTTTGAAATCTAAAGTGCTAATTTTAAAGGCTAATATGCAAGTTATTGTAATAAAAAGTGTTTGGGGACCTGGATGCTGCCCCAGGTTACATGTATCAATGCAAAAAAAAGTTTTTGTTGGCAGCAGTGATTTTAATATTTCCTTTAAGTGAAACAATAAAAGTACCTGGGGGGGGGGGTGTATAGTATGCCTGTATGTTTCCCATGCTTAGAACTGTCCCTGCACAAAGTGTCATTTCTGAAGGAAAAAAAGTAATTTAAAATTACTCGCGGCTGTAATGAATTGTCGGCTCCCGGCAATACAGAGAAAAGTCATTAAAAAAAAATGTGTGGGGGTCCACGGCATTTTTTTTTTCAAATTTGGGAGTGGAGTTCCCCTTAAAATTCATACCAGACCTAAAGGGTCTTGAATGGATATTTGGGGGGAACCCCACATATATATTTTTTTTATTTTTTTTAATATCCATACCAGACCAGGTGAGTGATTTTAAATGACCTTTTCCTTTCAGAAATGACACTTTGTGCAGGGACAGTTCTAAGCACAGGAAACAAGCGCTACTTTAAAGGCATACTATACACCCCCCTAGGTACGAAACACCCCCCTAGGTACGAAATTTAAAGGAATATTTCAATTTTATTGTTTCACTTTAAGCATTATTAAAATCACTGCTCCTGAAAAAACTGACATTTTTACAACTTTTTTTGCATTGATACATCTCCCCTGGGGCAGGACCCAGGTCCCCAAACACTCCCCTGGGGCAGGACCCGGGTGCCCAAACACTTTTTAGGACAATAACTTGCATATTAGCCTTTAAAATTAGTACTTTAGATTTCAAACGTTCGAGTCCCATAGACTTTAACAGGGTTCTAAAGTTCACACAAACTTTTGGTCTGTTCGCAGGTTCTGGTGCGAACCGAACCAGGGGTGTTCGGCTCATCCCTACTGAAAAGCAAAAAAAGGCCTGGTCATGAAGGGGGTAAAATCGCCCGGAGCTCAAATGGTTAATAAGCAAGTAGGTAAAATGGTGCAACAAAATATTTACAGGGTAAATATGTCCTTATTCTGGTGGTACTGTTTTTGTCTCAGGAGTTATGAAATACAATGGAGTTTGGATTATTCAGGACAAGATAGACAGAAATGTATGTTCATTAATTACTCCAGCTAAACTATTTAGGGTGGGTGGTTATCTAAGAGGTTATCTGCTTTCTTTCCAAATTACTTAAACTTGGACTGAAGGTTTATGAGGCTATTAGAGTGAGACTGAGATGTGTAATGTGTAAATAGGGTATTGTGGTGTTCAGTGTAGGGACAAGGTCAACCAGCGTCCAGGGTGAACATGCAGGGCTGCGCCCCCCATAATCAATTATCTTACACACACACACAATATATTTATATATATATATATATATATATATATATATATATATATATATATATATATATATATATATAGTGCAGAGGTCAGAATTGGATAAATTACAAAGTACGAGGATCAGGAGCAGTGTGTACAGTGTGCAGAGGTAGAGTATGTACAGTAATATACAATATCACATATATGTGGGACCAAAATCCCTGTGCTGCAAAAACATTTTGTGAGGGAGATAAGACCACACTCCTGGTACTGTAAATAAAAACTGTAACATACTATACTATAACATATAATGTGAATAACTCCCAAATATTCAAATAACTCTAGTCAAATTCTCATGGTTCATTTGTACACAATTTGGTTTTGGAGTTACTAACAAACACCCAGTGCTGCAAATCAAACACACAGTGCAAAGTACTATTAAAGTGCACTATAAACAAACAGCCCACTAGAGCAGTGGTCTCCAAACTGCGGCCCTGGGCCCGGATGTGGTCCTTTGCTTGCCTTTATCCGGCCCTTGAGGAATAATTCCTGCCAATGACACCAACAATGGGGCATAATTTCCTGCCACTGACATCAACATTGGAGCACTATTCCTTCCAATGATGGGGCATAATTCCTTCCACTGACATAAAAAAGGGGCACTATTCCTCTCAACGACACCAGATCGGACATTGTTAACTCCCACTGGGCACAGTTTGGCCCCCCTGAAGTCTGAAATACAGTAAACTGACCCTTTCTTTAGAGAGTTTGGAGACCCCTGCACTAGTGAGCAAGTGCTCTTGTGCACATTGCTGGATGGAGATAGGGCTCAAGCAAGTGGCTGACAGATTCCCCCATCCACACAAGCAGGGGACATTGTTTTCTGACAGCAGGGACTCCCCCTATCAAAATACACTGATCAGCACTGCTTCTTTTTGGCTGCAAACAGATAATTGAATGAACAAAGATTTCCAGCAGAAGTGGATATAACAATTGGTTTCTGTTTAACAGAGAGGATTACACACCGATCAAAAATTCAGCCCCTGGTGAACCCAATGAATTCTGATCTGTGTACTCAGTTTAACCTTGTACCAGGGCCGGCGCTACCACTAGGCGGATTAGGCAACCACAATTTGAAATGTCACACTAATCCCTAACCTGTTCAAGAATTTTACTTTCACTTTCAATAAACTTGTACTGAAAAGTGCAGGGCATGTTTATAATCACAGTATTAAATGCAGAGCAGTCGGGACTTACAGTAGAAGAGGATCCAGTCTGTCATCCGTGGGACTGTACCAGCTCCGATTCCAGGGGAGGGGGGAGACTCATAGGAACTCAAGAAGGAAGCCTAGAAAGGGGTGCAACTGCTGCTGCAGAGCAGTGAGCAGAAGCACATAATCCTTGATTTAGGCAGGCAACAAGGGCATACAAGTTTTACAGCTATATTTTGTGGACAGATTTTTCTGCTCACAACCTAGCGCCCCCTCCCACATTGCGCCCAGGGCACAAGGCCCGCCCGCCCACCCCTTGTACCGGCCCTGGCGGTGTTCTCCCAATGTAAAGATAAGAGTGTCTGAAATTCAGCTAAAAGATTTGTCACGTACCTGGTTGGAGGCCGAAATGCCGAGAGGGCTCCCCTTGCGGATAAGTGCAGTACACCTCTGAGGTTGGGTACAGAGGGTGTAGTGCCCAGAGAAGCACAGGTTGCCAGATGGATCCAGGAGAGAAGAGCTGGTGAGTGCCTGAAGAATACTGGAGAATACAGGAAACACCGCTGGGCTGCAGTCTTTAGGAGTCCTCGGTAACACTTGGCAAGATGTGCACAAGGAGCAACAGTGGAACCTGGCTGGTGATTAAACACTGTGGATCCAGGCAGGAGATGCAGGTTTGCAGGAATGGAGACAAGCCAAGGTCTGGTGTTGGAAAACAGGAAGGAACAGATAACTGAAGCAAAGTCTGTGAAAAAAGCCGGGATCAGGTGCTGGAGAAGGTAACAAGTCAGTAAAGCAAGCCAGGGGGTCAAACCAGGAGAGCGGATCAGACAGGTCAGGAACAAGCCGGGTCACAACAGGAAATCCAAACAGTAATAATACAGAGACTCAGGAACTCGGGAAGGCTGACGAAAATCCAGCAATTTGGATCAGACAATGGCAGCCTTTTATAGGCCAGCAGGAGGATCTTCCTGTCACATGATGAGCCTATGGCTCCCATTTCTTCTACTGGCAAGATTGCCAGTACTTCTTCTATGGCCATTTCTTCTACTGGCAAGTTTGCCAGTACTTCTCCTATGGCCATTTCTTCTACTGGCAAGATTGCCAGTACTTCTACGGACATTTCCCTGACAGTGCCCCCCCCCCAAGGGGCAGCCTCCGGATGCCACAACGGGCGGATGCTTCGGGATGTCTGCTGTGAAAGTCCCGTACCAGTCTAGGAGCATGCACATTGTTTGCAGGCTCCCAGGAATTGTCTTCAGGAGGGTATTCCCTCCATTTGATGAGATACTGGATCTGCCTACCTCTCTTTCGCCAATCCATAATGGCTTCAACCTCAAATTCAGTTTCCCCTTCTACCAGGAATGGAGGTGGAGGTGGCTCTTCTCTTCCAGGAAATGGACTGGGTACCACGGGCTTAAGCAGGGAGATGTGGAACACTGGATGGATCTTGTAAGTATTGGGTAGTGCCAGCTCAAAAGCCACTGGATTTATTTCTTTTAATTTCAAAGGGACCAATAAACTTATAGGTCCAAGCTTTTGGGCTGGATATGAGAGCTTGAGGTTTACTGAAAAAAGCCATACCTTGTCCCCAACCTTAAATACAGGATTCCCTCTTCTTCTTTTATCATGAAACCTCTTATAGTCCTCTTGGGCTTTTCGCATGGCCTCCTGAAGTATCTTGTAGTTAGTTTGAATGAACCTTAACCGGTCCTGGACAGTGGGGGCAGATGTTTCAGGTATAGTATTTGGAAGGAAGGAAGGGTGAAATCCATAATTTGCCCAGAAGGGAGATTGATTGATGGCTGCATGCAAAGAATTGTTATATGCAAACTTAGCGCAGGGAAGAAGGGAGATCCAGTCATCCTGTGAGCAAGTACAGAAGCATCGAAGATACTGTTCTAAGGTCTGGTTAGTCCTTTCTGTTTGACCATTGCTCTGGGGGTGGTACGCTGAGGAAAGACATACTTCAATTGATAGAGATTTGCAGATATCTATCCAGAACTTGGAGGTAAATTGTACCCCTCTGTCAGAGACAATGCTATCTGGTAGTCCATGTAATCTGACAATCTCTTTAATGAACATGTCTGCTGTCTCCGAGGTGGAAGGTGTGCCAATCATTGGGAGAAAATGTGCCATTTTGGAAAGGCGGTCTACCACCATCATGATGGTGGTGCATTCCCCAGAGGGAGGCAAGTCTACTATAAAGTCCATGGATATTTCTTTCCAGGGTTGTTCAGGAATGGGTAGTGGCCTCAAAAGTTCCCATGGTTTGGCATTGGAACCCTTATTGCGTTGGCACGTGGTGCAGGAGTTAACATATTTTCTACTGCCCTCACAGTTGAAAGAGGGTGTAATCCAACCCATCCTGAAGAAACCCTCCCTGGACCCCAAGGACCCACTCCACCGCCGTCCCATAACAAGCCTCAACGTATTCTCTAAGATAATGGAAAAAGTAGTGGTACAACAGCTGCAACTGCATCTAGATACCTACAAGCTACTTGACCCATTGCAATCAGGCTTCCGTCCCGGACATGGGACGGAAACAGCATTACTGAAAGTATGGGACGATGTTCTCAAGGCCGCAGACGAAGGAGAATCTTGTCTCCTGGTTCTGTTGGACCTAAGTGCAGCTTTTGACACTGTAGACCACAATCTGTTACTGACTCGGCTTTCTGAAGTAGCCAGGGTCGCAGAAGGCGATTTATCTTGGTTCTCTTCTTTTTTGGAAAACCGATCGCAAACAGTGAAGCTAGGACCTTTTACGTCTGAAAAACGCACAGTAACATGCGGAGTCCCTCAAGGATCGCCTCTGTCACCAGTGCTATTCAACATCTACCTTCGTCCTCTTTTTGAGATTATTAGCAGCCAAAATCTGCTTTATCACTCTTATGCAGATGACACGCAACTGTATTTCCGCATCTGCAATAGACAGGATCACCACCTCAATCTAGAGACATGTCTCTCTTTGATAGAGGACTGGATGACAAAGAGTTATCTTAAACTCAATGGAGCGAAAACAGAACTTCTTCTGTTTCACGCCAAGCGAAGGAATCAACCCTCAACAGCGTGGTCTCCCCCACCTATTTTGGGCAAGCTCATCACCCCTAGCGCCAAAGTCAAAAGCCTAGGGGTCATTTTTGACTCCTTTATGACAATGGACGCACAAATAGGGTCAGTGGTCAGCGGATCTCACCATCTACTGCGCCTACTACGCAGACTCACTCCGTTCATCCCTAAAGAAGATCTAGCGGTCGTGGTGGGAGCTATTGTAAACTCCAGGTTGGATTATGCAAATGCCCTTTACCTCGGACTCCCCAAATACCAAATCGCTCGTCTGCAAGTCGTTCAGAATACGGCCGCCAGACTTGTGACTGGGAAAAAACCCTGGGAATCCATCTCACCTTCACTGAGAGCCCTTCATTGGCTGCCAGTTAAAGACAGAATCGCTTTTAAAGCCCTCTGTCTTACGCATAGATGTGTCCATGAGAATGCCCCCCTTTACTTATGCGAATTAATAAAAGCGCATAATCCAAATCGCGTTTTGCGATCCACGAATCAGAACCTGCTCCAGGTTCCGAAAGCCAACTTCAAGTCCAAAGGAGAAAGAAGATTTGCGATCCAAGGTCCCAGACTATGGAACGCTTTACCAACCAGCATTCGGTTGGAGGAGAACCACCTAGCATTTAGGAAAAAGGTCAAGACTTTTCTCTTTTGATATCAAAGGAGACAGGAACAACAAGCGCCCAGAGGCGATTCAGTTCGCATGTGCCGCGCTATATAAGTTCTCATTCATTCATTCATTCATTCACAGTCCTGTCTTAGGCTGGCCCACCAAAAAGAGCGCTGAACAATAGACATGTGCACAGAAAAAAAATTAGGTTTTTTTTGTTCCGTTTCGAATGGTCCCGTCTGTTCGTTTCCGTTCGTTTTTCGTAAGACGCCCGTTTTCCCGTTCGTTCCCGTTCGTTTGTCGTATGACGTGATTTTTTCGTATTCCGATCGTTTCGTATTTCCGTTACCGTTTTATTTTCGTACATGCGGGATGATTCGTTATTCTGTTTAATTCATGTTCGTTTCTTGTTAGACAATAATTATCGTGAATTTTCGTCAAATTGCATTCTGTGTATCTTGAATGCTTTTCTTTTGTTAGTGTCAGTTGTATGTTCATTGTTCAATTACATCTATAACAAAAGAATTTCATTATGTATATTGAATGAATTCCTTTTTCTGTTTTCTGTGTATTCAAAATACTGAAGGCAAATTTTTTGTTATAGGTGTCATATCAACATATGAAAATAACAAAAGAAACAGGTTCAAATGCAAATCTTTTGTTTATGTTTTTTTTTAATTGGCCAGAGAGTTAGGCTGGCCACACATGATACAATTTTCTGTGCAATTTTCTTTAGATTTACCTTCAACTATGTAGTGCAAGGGCCTGCCTGATTGCATACAATTGAAAGTGTTGTTTAGTTTGACCTCATATATGGTTTTTGGTAAATCTAAAAGAACATTTTACAAGAAAATTGAACATGTATGGCCAGCCTCAGTGACTGAAAGCAGCTTCTCTTTTGTGCAGAATAGTGAGTACACTTGTACAGTAAAGCCTAATAAACTTTTCTGTGGATTTTCATCTGAAGGGAGATCAGTTGGCCAGACTTTTGAACCCAAAAATGGTTTTCTGATGCAGTTTAAAAACGAACAAATTTTCTGAGAACGATCGGAAAACGATTGTTTTTATGTTTGTTGTTAAAATAGTCTGACCAAGTGTATGGGGCTTAACAATACTATTGTTGAGCCCCATACACTTGGTCAGACTATTTTAACAACAAACATAAAAACTATCGTTTTCCGATCGTTCTCAGAAAATTTGTTCGTTTTTAAACTGCATCAGAAAACCATTTTTGGGTTCAGAAGTCTGGCCAACTGATCTCCCTTCAGATGAAAATCCACAGAAAAGTTTATTAGGCTTTACTGTACAAGTGTACTCACTATTCTGCACAAAAGAGAAGCTGCTTTCAGTCACTGAGGCTGGCCATACATGTTCAATTTTCTTGTACAATTTTCTTTTAGATTTACCAAAAACCATATATGAGGTCAAACTAAACAACTCTTTCAATTGTATGCAATCAGGCAGGCCCTTGCACTACATAGTTGAAGGTAAATCTAAAGAAAATTGCACAGAAAATTGTATCATGTATGGCCAGCCTAACTCTCTGGCCATTAAAAAAAACATAAACAAAAGATTTGCATTTGAACACGTTTCTTTTGTTATTTTCGTATGTTGATATGACACCTATAACAAAAAATTTGCCTTCAGTATTTTGAATACACAGAAAACAGAAAAAGGAATTCATTCAATATACATAATGAAATTCTTTTGTTATAGATGTCATTGAACAATGAACATACAACGGATTCAAACAAAATACACAATGCAAACCTCTTGATACAGATTTCATTTTCGTTATTTTGCCATTTTCGTTTTGTCGTTTTTTTCCCGTCGGATCGTTTGTTCGTATTTGCGGTCGTCCGCTATGCGGCTCATCCGTTATCCCGTCGTTTTCGTATTATGGTGCTTTACCGTTTTCGTATGTACACATTATCCCGCGGGTACGAAAATGAACATTTTCGTACGAAAATAACATTCGTACGAACGGGAATGCACATATCTACTGAACAAGTTCAGTGGTTCTTCATATTCCAAAATGTCTGGCAAGTTTGTGATCATGTGACATCTTTAGAACTTGGAGTCTAACTGATTGGGGAACAAAAATCTTGTCCTGGTGCCATAAAAATCCATCTTGGCTTCTCAATGAGGACATTTCTGGGCCAGGGCACTGGGTTGAGGCTTGTTTAATCAAAGTCTTTAAGTCAGGTTGGATGAGTAAAAAATTTTGAGCGGAAAGGATTGTACTTGGCTCTGTTGTTTAGGGGTGTTTGGAAACATTAGAGAAAGTGCATCCGCTTTCCCATTCTTGGAACCTGGGCGATATGTAAGATGAAAATTGAACCTGGAGAAAAACAAAGCCCATCGGGCTTGCCGGGGTCTTAAACATTTGGCTGTCCTGAGGTACTCCAGGTTCTTATGGTCTGTAAAAATCATAATGGGATGAGCAGCACCCTCCAATAAGTATCTCCATTCTTCTAAGGCAGATTTAATGGCCAATAGTTCTCGATCCCCAACGTCATAATTTCTCTCTGGTGGGTTCATCTTTCGGGAAAAGAAAGCAATGGGGTGAAGGAGAGCCTTGGGTCCTTGCCGTTGGGACAGGATTGCCCCTGTAGCTACTTCAGAGGTGTCTACTTCCAAAACGTAGGATCCGGGTGCTGTAGAATTGGTGCAGACGTGAACAGATTTTTTAATTTGTCAAAGGCTGCCTGAGCTTCTAGGGACCACTGGAACCGGGTTGTCTGATGGGTCAATTGAGTGATGGGTGCTATGGTGGTGGAGAAACCCTTCACAAATTTCCTGTAAAAATTGGAGAACCCTATGAAGCGCTGGACACCCTTCTTGTCCGAGGGAGCTGGCCAGTTAAATATTGCTTCCACCTTCCTTGGATCCATTGCAATTCCGTCTGTGGAGATGATGAGACCCAGAAATTGAATAGATGTCTTTTCAAAATCACATTTGTCTGCTTTGACATATAGACCATGTTTTCTCAGGGTTAAGAGCACTTTCTTTACGTGGGTTCGGTGAAGTTCCAAAGAGGCAGAAAAGATGAGAATATCATCGAGGTATATAATTACAAAGTAGTCAAGGAATTCCCGGAAGATATCGTTGTCAGGGTCCCAGCGCTCACAGCGCTCAATCTGTGCACAGGCACGTTAGAATCGCGTCATGGCGCGTGCCTGCGCATCTGGGGCGCGCGTGCGTGGCGCGGCAGCGCGGCGCGTGCACGAGCGCGCGGACGTGCGAGCCTCCTCCCGGGACCAATCGCAGGCCTGACAGCCCTACTTAAGCCAGCCCCTGTCTTTGCACAGGTTGCTGGTTTATCGTCAGCTCTGAGTAAAGTTTTGACACTTTGATTTGTGCCCTTTGACCCGGATTTGCTTCCCGACTCAGCTCTCGCCTGGAAACCTGACCTTGGCTTGTTTTGTGGACTTTGCTGCCTTCCTTAATCCTCTGACCTCGGACCGCGACCTGGATTTGCCTCTGTCTCCTGCCCTTGAACCTTGGCTTGCACCTCTGGACTTGTCTTAAGCCCTGCCCTGAACCCGGACTTCAACCTGTACCCCGGATCTGCTACCGTCAGCCTGTTAGCTTCTGAGCTGTGTACTGGGACTATACCACTCTCACCTGCCTTGGTGACCATCCAGCTCCTGCATCCCTTCTCAGCCACTGAACTTCAGCAACCTGCACTCCACCTACTACTCCGCTGGTACCGGTACCTCCTTGTGCCTCTGCCTCCTGTCTCAAACTCCAGGGGGCAGGTGCGCTTGGTCGTAAAGGTGAGCCATCCTCAGCATCTTGGCCTTGGTAAGTACTCGTGCTTCTGACAATCGTTCACTAGATGCTGGAACGTGGCTGGAGCATTGCAGAATCCGAACGGCATCACAAGGTATTCGAAGTGGCCAAATCTCGTCCGGAATGCTGTCTTCCACTCGTCTCCCTGGCGGATGCGGACAAGATTGTAGGCGCCCCTTAGATCTAATTTAGTGAAGATCCGGGCAGTTCGGAACCTTTGAAAGAGTTCAGGAACAAGAGGGAGAGGGTATCGATTTTTTACGGTAATTTTATTGATGTCTCTGTAGTCTACACATGGTCGTAATGTGCTGTCCTTCTTCTCCACAAAGAAAATACCCGCTCCAGCAGGAGAAGAAGAGCGTCGGGTAAACCCCTTTTCAAGACTCTCATCAATATATAAAGGTAAGGCTTCCAGCTTGTTCTCAGACAGAGGAAAGATCCGTCCGAATGGGATCTCAGCCCCTGGAAGCAGTTCAATCGGACAATCATAAGGCCGGTGAGGTGGGAGGACATCGGCCTTTTTCTTGTCAAAAACGTCTATGAACTCATGATAAGCAGAAGGGACAAGCAGGAGGTTATCAGGAGAAGGTTGCACGGCCAGACAGCTAGCAGGCTAACTGGAACTGGGAGGAAAACAATGTTGCAAGCAGTAGTCTGAAGAAAAGGAGATTTCCTTCTTGGCCCAGTTGATTTGTGGGTTATGTGCCTGTAGCCACAGAATTCCTAAGATGATGGGAAACATAGGAGAACATAAAATGTCAAAACGGAAAAATTCTTGGTGGCCGGTATCAGTAGTAGTAAAGATGGGTATGGTTTCATGGGAGACAAGTCCAGAACTGGGCAAGGAACCAACGGCCAATAAAACTTCCAGTCTTTGTTTTTTCTCATAAAGGGGCACACCAAGTTTCATGGCCAGAGATAAGTCCATAAAGCAACTACATGCCCTGGAGTCGATAATTGCTGGTAGTCGAACCTCCCTTCCTGCCACTTGTAAGGAGATAGAAAGAGCGAGGTAAGAATGGGAGGGTACAGAGACTTGCAGATAAGTGGAACTTGGTGGGTAGGCCTTACTGGGTCTTATGGGACAGCTGCGTAAAAAATGTCCAGCCCCTCCGCAGTACAGGCAGAGATAGGCGTGCCGACTGCGTTGTCTCTCATCAAAGGTAAGGGGAGAATGGACCAGGCCAACTTGCTTTGGATCTCTTTTGGGACCTGCAGAACAGACAGGCGTGGGTTCAACAGCAGGTGGAGACCTGGGTGGCCTCTTGGTAGGCTGGAAGGTTTGGGCGCATTCCGACCGCCGCTCCCGCAGGCGCCTGTCAAGCAGAATGGCTAGGTGGAGAAGTTTGTCAAGAGTGTCTGGAACTGATTGAAAATTATGACAAGCACCTTCGTAATCTCAAATTAGCCCATTATTCCTCAGGAAATAGAGCAGGTAAATTTCTAGCTCAGAGACTGAAAGCAGCGAGAGTCAAAGCTAGTATTCCATATCTGCTCCATCCGGTTGACAATCATAAAATTGTGAATCCTCAGGAGATTGCTGACTCCTTTGCACAGTACTACTCTAGTTTGTATAATCTACACCAGGACCCTAACACCCCTCAGCCCGTAGATAGTGCTATCCAGGATTTCTTACTTAAGGTGAATCTTCCTTCCCTCTCCCAATCTCAATTAGACGCATTGAACGCTCCTATTACTGAGTCTGAGATCGAACGAGTCATTAAGCAGCTTCCACTAGGTAAATCTCCTGGGCCTGATGGCCTCCCTAATGATTATTATCAAGTCTTCCAAAAAAGTTTAGTCCCTACCCTCAAGGAAATATTCTTGAATGCTATGTACTCTGACTCGTTTCCCTCTGAAATGTTGAAAGCATATGTAGTCACTATTCCCAAACCGGGCAAGGATCCTGTCACACCGGCCAACTTCCGACCAATATCGCTACTTAATACTGATGTCAAATTATATGCGAAACTGATAGCCCACAGATTACTGCCTAATCTCCCATCCCTTGTAGGACCTGACCAATCGGGCTTTACCGCTGGAAGACAGGCATCTGATGCCACTAGAAGGGTGTTGGGAGTAGTGCAGCATGTGGAAAAAGATGTGTATAATTTGCGCCACAGGAAAAAACAATATTAATTCTCCCAACAAGAGGGTAGAATTACTTGTAATTAAACCTAAATAAATTAAATATACCAGTTTAAAAAGCTGCCACCTAAAATTTTTTTCGAGAGTGAAAATACAAATAGAATCGGAAGTGAAGGGGCGCTCATGAAAAAAACAATGCAAATTATGTGTATATATATACATAAACATGTGCAATCTCTAAGAAAAACATATATTATTGGTGAAAAAGTCCATACAGTGAAAACCAAAAAAATGTTTGATATTAAATAATGAATAGAGTCCAAATAGTGCTAAAAAATATAAGCACCCAATAGTGATTCTCAGTTCAAACAAAGACGTAAATATTGCAGTTCTGGAACCTCCACCATATGTTTGCACCCGGTGAGATCAATAGAAATGGCTCCTTACCAATATTAGTAGACTCTTTTAATTAAAAAAGAAGTCATAAACCGCTTGTGTCAATAGGATGACTCAGAGTGATCCAGATAGGCACGTTCAGATGATCCAGCATTCATATAAATAGGAACAGAAGAGCAATCATAGTGAAGTACTGTTTATTAAAACAAAATTAAAAAGTAACATGCCAAATGGCTGCTTACTCGGGTTGTGCCCTGATCCCGGCACTGAGGCTTAATAGCGTTATTCGATATCCAATCGAACTCAGATATAGTACCATAGTCCGTCGCGCCGGTCGTCTCACTGGCCAGCGTACGTTCCACCGTCGAAGTACCGTAGATTCGGAGATAGATCGAAAGTCCGTCGCACTGCTGGTTTCGATAGCCGGCGTGCGTTCCACCGTCGAAAACCAACGGACCCGGAAATCGGAAGTGGTAGGGAAAAAGCGTGATTTGGTTAGCGCCTCGACGTACGTTTCGTGGATTACGTCATCAGGAAGCGTAACCAGTCACGCTATAGAGTTGTATTTAACCCAATGGCCCATTATGATTGATAGGGGAACTAGCCAATCGAATTTGAAGCCTCGGTCCCGCTATCACACACCATACAATTATATATTTAAACAACACCTGCAAGATGCTGCATAAGCAAATCAATTGACAATAATGTCATATATATCCAATGTACTATATATATGCACCATTCTCAATCAATGGTATGTGAAAATACATGTTACAATGCCAATATAAATGGCGGTTAGTTTAAAAATGAATTGATATTACTTTCCAACATATTGTAATTGGAATTACACTTCACATTGAAATGACAGTAAAACTAAAACATATAAAATACCAAATTAAAATACCCGTATAAGAAACCAACATTAATATTAACTACCTCAAAGTATGTTATATGTTGCTGCTGTTCTTACAATACCCATTACTACCAATCAGGTGTACTACCTGTACTAATAGTTGGTAATTAGTACAGTATGTTAGAAAACTTTGATAACAAAATTATACATATTCTATTTCAAAAAATTCTTCCCTTTTATTTGTTGCTCAGAAAGCAATTGAGGTCTAGTTCTACATTCATACCTTGGGGTTGCATGGCACGTAGGCGATGTATCCATAAAGTCTCGTTTTGGGATACCGCCTTGGTGAGATCTGAACCTCGCCAATGACTAGTCACTCTGTCTATCCCATAGAACGTCATTTGTCGAGGGTCTTTATTATGACAAAGGTCAAAATGTTTTGAGACACTGTGGTTGGGATACCCATTTATAATATTTGCCACATGCTCATTGATACGCACTTTGAGTTCTCTAGTAGTGCGCCCTACATACTGTAAGTGACAAGGGCACTCGATGACATATGTCACGAACCTAGAATGACAGGTGATGAGTGGTTTGATTTTAAATTCTTGCTGTGTGACATTGGATTTAAACTGGAGTTTTTTCTTGCCCTGTCTTTTAGATGTTTTACAAGATCTACACCTAGTGCAATAATAAAAACCCGGAGTATCCAAGAAAGTAAGAGGTTTTTCTGGGGGGTCTGGTACGTTACGTGCTACCATATTTCTCAACCCAGGGGCTTTTGTGTAAATGAATTTTGGTTTGGCTGGTAGTACTGTAGCCAAATCATTGTCTTTCAGTAATATTGGCCAAAATTGTTTAATAACTTTTTCAACACTCTTGTATTCTCTATGGAACCCTGTCAAGAATGTTATCTCTCCATGGAAGGGAGCCCTAGTTTTTGGTGCTAACAAAACTGGCCTTTCCATTGCCATTACTTCTTTTTTCGTAGTCTCAAGATTTTGGGCATTGTACCCCTTTTCTACAAATTTGTCTACCAACATATTTGCTTGTACGTCAAAATCAGTAATCTGGTCACAATTGCGGCGTATGCGCATAAGTTGGCTTTTGGGGACACCCCCTAGCCATTTTGGGTGGTGGCAACTGGAAAGTGCGACATACCCATTCCGGTCTGTCGGTTTGAAGTAGGTTTTAGTACTAATTCGATTACCTCTTTTTGTTAGCGTGAGATCCAGATAATTAATAGTAGACAAGTTGAATTCTGCTGTAAATTTTAACTCATATTGGTTGTTGTTCATTGCCATTATAAAGTTCTCCAAGGAGGGTAAGTTACCATCCCAAAACAGTATAATATCATCGATATAGCGTTTATAATACAGGAGAGCTTTATTTTCTTCTTTGTATATCGTTTCCCTTTCCCACCTATTTAGAACCAAATTGGCTACACTCGGCGCGTATCTAGCGCCCATGGCGACTCCTTTTGTTTGATTATAATACTTATTCTGCGCCCAAAAATAATTATTACCCATGGCCTGTTTTAAGCCCTGTACTATAAACTGAATTTGGATCATTTGTAGATCAGTACCTGTTTCTAAAGATTCCGTGACTGCTATAATAGCATCTGACTGCTTAATGTTTGTATACAGGGATTCTACATCCACTGTTACTAACCATGTATCCGTGGTTACCCGTATTGTGGATAGTGCATTTATTAACTGGGTACTATCCTTCAAATACGATTGGCCTTGTTGTACTAGTGGTTGTAAAAATTGATCGAGGTATTCACCCAGTCTGGAATAAAGTGACCCGATCCCACTAACGATGGGCATCTGGGCATCTGGGCATGCCAGGGCATCTCAAACGCCTTCTCTGCTCCTTTCATTGGATGCGGAGAAGGCGTTTGACAGGATACATTGGGGATATATGCGGCAGACCTTGATGAAATTTGGATTTGTG
Source organism: Rana kukunoris (assembly GCA_029574335.1). NCBI lineage: Eukaryota > Metazoa > Chordata > Amphibia > Anura > Ranidae > Rana > Rana kukunoris. Next base: position 199,059,781 of record CM056051.1, read on the forward strand.
GGACCTATCCTCTCGGCCATTTTAGCTCTGTACTCCTCCCCATGTGCCCAAGTGTATACTTCTGGTCTACTGTCGAGCACATTTTCAATTACAAATGGCACCTGTCAAGGTTGCCCTCTCTCACCCTCCATTTTTAATTTGCTTATTGAGCCGTTGGCGGAGAGGATAAGATCCCACCGAATATTGAGGGATTCCACACATCTAAAAACACTCACTCTGTGAATCTTTTCGCAGATGATATAATCCTCTTCCTGACCTCGCCCTCCACCTCCTTGGGTCACGCCCATGCCACATTGTCTGAATTTAGCCTCATATCCTATTATAAGGTAAATTGTACAAAATCCTTTATCCTTGACCTTGGAATCCCCACGGATCTTCGGAGCCAACTGCAGGAGACATTCCCTTATCCCTGGAGTGGGTCCTCTATTACATATCTAGGATTAAAAATAACAGCATACCCCTCGCAACTAGTGGAAGCCAATTACACCCCTTTGATCGACAAGATTTCAGGTGAAGTTATTAGATTGGCTAAGGTTGAGCTCACCTGGTCTGGCCGCTTAGCCGCCTTTAAAATGTTACTCTTGCCACAGATATTGTACGTTTTCAGGACCCTCCCAGTTCCTATTCCATCCCCTTACCTTAAAGCACTTATCACCTTACTCTCTAAATTTATTTGGCAGAAGACAAGACCAAGATGCTCAAAAATCTTTCTAGTTAAACATAGGATGGCTGGGGGCATGGGATTGGTCGATATCCGCGACTATTTCCGTGCCTCGACCCTGTCGCAGCTTCGGGCCTGGATGGATGCAAATTCTGGTGCTGTATGGAAGGACATTGAGCAAGATCTATGCCCAGTTCATGATCTAAAAGACTATCTTCTCATTGATGCCTGGAGACCATTTGGGTTACAGGATCTCCCCCTGTCTCTGCGGGCCTCTATCCAGGCCTGGAGAGACCTACGTTTCAGAAGCGGCCCTGCCTCCTCCCTCGCAGAGGACCCCATCCCTATTAATATTTTCTCTCGGGTCATCCCTGACATTTCTCTCACTAATTGGCGAAATGGAGGAATCCAATTTGTTAATGACTTATTTCATAATAATATGCTTCTTCCCTTTGAGTCTCTACGTGATAAGTTTACTTTGTCCCTAACTGACCACTTTACTTATCTCCGGATAGCTCATTTTTTAAGATCTTTGAAGACGCATCAGATATTCCTCCCTAAGGAAGTCTGGCGCTTCTACAACTCCACTCCTGCCCCCTGTAAAGGAATTGCTCTCTTTTACAATTTATTTCAAGACAAGCTTCAATTTATAAAATCCCCCCATTTATGAAATGGGAAAGTGACTTAGGTGAAATTTATACGGAAGACCAGTGGAAGCGCGCATTCCGGGCCCTGTTCAAGGCCTCGGCGTGTGTGAACCACTGGGAACTATCCCAAAAGATAACTCTAAGATGGTATCTCACTCCCTATAGAATTTCTAAATTCAGCAGGGACTGTTCCTCACTCTGCTGGAGGAACTGTGGTATGATAGGGAACCTGTTACACATGTTGTGGTCTTGCAAACATCTTATAAGTTTCTGGAACTCAATCTTTTCATATATCTCTAGACTTACGGGCATACTTACACGACCGAACCCTGGTTTGGCGATATTACACTTAGGTATAGATCTCTTCCCACCCAACTTTAGGACAGTGGTTACCCATATCCTCTTTGCGGCTCGGACATTGATAGCCCAACACTGGAAAGAGGATAAGGCACCAAATGTCTCAGAGGTCTTGAAAATGGTTCAGTCTAACTACGTACACGAATCCCTCCTCGCAAGCAGACGAGGAGTCAGAGCAAAGTTAGACGCCAACTGGTCTATTTGGAAATTGTGGTATACAGGCGGGACCTAAGATTATCAATTTTCTGAGATTATGATTATTCTCTTTTTTCCTTTTGTTTTGTGATTGCTACATGTAATGTGTACTGTCCGGCAGTCTCTGTCCAACTGACAAATCGGACCATGGATCTTCCTAACTTTTTCCCCTCCCTACATCTTTCTTTCTTATCTTTTCTTTGTTGTCTCTCTTCACTATGCTCTTTATTTTCTTTCTTTCCCATTCCGCCCCTTCTCATTCTCTCTACTATTCCCTCGTAGTCAGTATGGCAGTAGCCTTTCCTGTTATTCGGTTGAGGCTCTGGAGCAAACCCACAGCTGTGCTGTAACCTGTTGGCTGTTTGATGTATGACTATGTTACACTTGCAATAGTTATTTCTTGTATAGTATCTGTAATTACTACTGTGGTGTCCACTGCCGGTCCTGGCTATGTTGTATTTTCGTGTAAAACCCTTTCAATAAAAACTATTTGTGTCTGGAACAGCAACTCGGGCTAGTTCATCTTTAAGGGTCTCGGATAGTCCTTGGCGATATTGAAACCTGATTGCTGCCTCATTCCAGCTAGTATCAGTGGACCATCTGCCGAATTCCGCTGTATAGTCCTCCACTGGGTGTTCTCCTTGCCGTAAGGCGACTAAGGCAGATTAAGCGGAGGCCATACGCTGGGGGTCATCATACAAAAGAGTCATAGCCTCAAAAAAAGTGTCCATAGTGTTCAAAGCCGGGCTCTTTTGTTCTAGTAGGTTATGAGCCCAAGCTTGGGGTTCCTCGGATAGTAGGGAAATTATGAATCCTACTTTCACAAACTCGGAGGAAAAAGTTCTAGGCTGGAGGGCCAGGTACAGCAGGCACGCATTCTTAAAAGCTCGAAACTTATTTTGGTCACCGAAGAATCGTTCGGGTGTTGGTACCCGTGGTTCAGGAGAAGGCATCATCACTGTATGGGTCGGGTTAGCAGATTCTTGAGGCAGGGAAGCTGATGCTGTGTTAGTGGAAGATGAGCTGGAGTCCACCAAGGCTGGAGCGACAGGTAAATGCTGCAGCCGATCTTCCAAATGAACGTAACCATCCTGGAGTTTCTGGATGGCTTGTGTAAGGGTGGTGACTTGTTGGCACATCATCTCGAGCAGGGGAGCACCTCTGTCAGCCTCAGTCATGGCTGGATTGTACTATCACATGATGAGCCTATGGCTCCCATTTCTTCTACTGGCAAGATTGCCAGTACTTCTTCTATGGCCATTTCTTCTACTGGCAAGATTGCCAGTACTTCTCCTATGGCTATTTCTTCTACTGGCAAGATTGCCAGTACTTCTACGGACATTTCCCTGACAAGATTGTTATTTGTATAAGGAGAAGTCCTAATGTAGCCATGTCCTCTGTGTGTGTGTGTGTGTGGGGGGGGGGTCATTAATGCCCGGTCTCTTATTTTAATAATGTGATGGCTGACCTGTGTTTAGAACAATATGGCTGCCTTTTGTCCTCCCACACAACTGTTCGGAGTGCTCAATCTTTATTATCATCACACTGCATGCACTGCAAGGTCGAGGAGCAGGTTGCGTTATCTGATACAGGATTACTGAAATCAGATTCACTCATTCCTGTGCAAATTGGGTACTGTCATCCTCCAACCCCCAGAACTCTCTTCATGCGCAAAAATCCGTAGCCATCTTTTGGAAAAACCCTTGCCTACTTGTTATCAGAATGTTTATGTCTTTGAAAGATAAATCATCCCCTAATTATATACTCGTCTTTGAAGTCCAAATGTGCCCAGCCATGGGCGTCCGCTGAAATTTTTTCAGGGGGGGGGGCGCTTCGGAAGTGGCGATACACAGTCGCATTTAACCCTTTCTTTGACCTCTAGCAGGGGGTTAAAAACGTGCCCCCCACGTTAAAATGTAAAAACACCCGACTGTGCCCCCTGCATCTTTCAATATCTTTGTCACTACTGTGTACCCCCTCTCTGGACTCCTTTACATTACACAGCACCCTGCACCTCTGGATGCCTTTATATTATACAGCATCCTGAAGCCTTTGGGTTCACACTGGTGTACTGGAGTTTGTCGCAGTGTATATGCAGTTTTTCTGCATTTAATCCCTACTTGTATTAGCTTGTGTAATTTTACTGCGTTTTCTGAAAGCACACCAAAGATTCAGTATAGAGAACATTTGGTGCACTTTCAGAAAATGTTAAACAAAATTGTAATCTAATAGAAGTCTGTGGGACTTTGGTGAAAATGGAGATAAATGCAGGAAATCGGTGTATACACCGGCACTGCATCAGTGTAAACCCACTTGAGTCCTAGTTCACATATATGCGATTCCTGCATTGCATGTTGCTTGTCGGCCATTCACTCTGCCCTTTGCAAACTGATACGGGTGTCAATGTAAAATGAATGACACCCCCATATCGGTTTGCAGATTGCAGTGAGAACTTTGAAATGGTGCAGGAATTGGATTGCATAGGTGTAAACACCCATCCACTCCAAAAAAAGGGTCCTGCACAGTTATGGTGCAAATGCCATTTCAGCCATACAGTTTTTATGGCTGAATTTGCATCGCACAGACATCCCATGTGATTTGCACAGCAATGCGGTGCAAATCACATGCAATGTCTATGATCACACAAGTGAAAACCCTGGCTAAAGGCATAGCATAGGGTTAATGAAAGACTGCTGGAGGACAAGACAGGAAGTGAAAGATTTGGGAGAGAGAGGGCAGAGTACACAGTGACAATGCTGATAACTCACTTGATGTTCCCAGGATGTTCACACTAGTAGTTTAGTCGGCTCTTTAGCTATCAGCTACTTGTTTAAATGTTCCCGCCCACACACTCCTTTCAGAGCAGCACACGGGCTGTGCACAGAGCATGGATGATGGTACACAGGAACAGAGGGGAGGGAGGGGGCAGAGCAGATGCAGCCTCTTCCATTTCTATGGAAGGGGGGTGGTTGTACTCACTGGGATGTTACAATTTAACAGAGTGAGACACACAGCATTGTGCATATGGGTCAGTCCACCTGAGCTCTCCCTGCGCTGTCAGCATGTCTCATCGCTTCTGCACTACCAAGCCCGTCCTGATCTCACTGTTTCAAGTGTCTTCTCCCACGATCCTAGGGGGGGGGGGGCAAATGACCCCCGTTGCCCTATGGAGCGGACGCCCATGTGCCCAGCTAAATTAATAAAATCTGGGGGGCCCTGGTTATGCTGGAGTACAACTGCTGTTTAACTTATTTTATACCCATTAAGCCACATACACACAGTCGGAATTTCCGACAACAAATGTTCAATGGGAAAATTCCGACTGTGTGTGTAGCTGGTTCTCAAATTTTCCGACAACAAGTTGTACACAATTCCGACGCACAAAGTTCCACGCATGCTCAGAATCAAGCAGAACAGCCACACTGGCTATTGAACTTAGTTTTTCTCGGATCGTTGTACGTGTTGTACGTCATGCATCGGAATGCCCGATCGTCTGTACGCGGCATTAGGGTTATGTCTGTAGGATATCAATCCACATTGCTTTGTACTTGACAAATTGCCTACAGTAGGGGGAAGATTTGGTTGCAAGTGTGTGTGTTGGTATGAATGAACGTATGTCTGAACAAGTATTCACAAAAAGTAAATACTAGACATGTGCAAAAGGAAAAAATTTGTTTTGTTTTGTTTCGTTTTAATTCGTTATTTAATTAATTTCGTTAAGTTAAATTCGTTAAATTTGTTAAATTCGTTTTCGGAATTTGATCGTTTTCGATGGAAATTAAAAAAAACCTGGTCGAATTCGATCGTTTTCGACCGAATTGGAAAAAAAACGGTTGAATTCGAAAACATTTCTACCGGATTCAAATTCGATCATATTTTTATCGGATTCGAAAAAATTTCAACAGAATTCAATAATATTTCATCCGCTATCGTTAATTTTTTAACCAAATTCGATGATATTTCCACCGGATTGGAAATTATTTCCACCGCACTGGAAATTATTTCCACCGCACTGGAAATTATTTCCACCGAATTTGAAATTATTTCAACTGGATTTGATTGTTTGTATTTGTATTTGTATTATTGTATTTGATTACATTCCATTAAATTATATTCTGTTCTTTACTATTCTTTGATTTTCATTCTATTTTTTTATTATTTTATATCCTATTTTATTGTATTCTTATTTAGAAATCGATTTATATTTTTTAGATTTTGATTCAAACTTGCTTTCAATTTTCATTCAAATTTGTTTTCGATTCGAATTGTTTTCGAATTAGATTTAAATAGAATTTTTTTTATTTCGAATTTGATTCAAGTAGAATTTTTTTCGAATTCGATAAAAAAAAATTCGAATTCGAATTTCGTTCGTGCTTTTTCGAATTTGTTTAAATTTGTTAATTTTGTAATTCGGAAATTCGGATGCATTCGAATTTCCGAATAATGAAAAATGTGTCCGAATTCTAATTCGTAACAAAACGAAATGCACATGTCTACTCTGGAACCCTCTATCAGCAGCCCTGTTATGGTCACCATACATGATTATAGATTAAAGGGGTGGTTCCGCCGAAATCCTTTTTTTTTTTTTTTAATCCTTTCTCCCGCTGTTACCTTATGCAATAATGTACTCACCCGTCCCACGATTCTAGGCACCAGCATTCCGATTTCCCCAAAAAGAGAATTTTATAAAACTTAGAGATGGACGTTTCCATCTTATTTCTGAGCAGTCTGAAGCCCAACGTGAGTTTCTTCTGGGAGGTGGCGAATGCTGTAGTCCCAGCATTCACCGCTCTATCCCGCGCATGCGCAGTGTTGACGGCGAGCCACGCCGGTGACTTGTCATACTCTGCTCCCTATAACAGAATGCTGCGGAAGTGCTGTGGCGGCCAACTGCGCATCTGCGATATGTTCCAATGGATTTACGACAGTACACACCAGTGAAACCTCGTTCGGCATCCTGGCTCTTTCCTTAACATCCCCGTGGATTGGAGGATGTTAAAAAAAGAGCCAGGAGGCCGAGCGAGCGACTTCAATGGTGTGTACTGTCGTAAATCCATTGGAACACATCACAATTGCATTTGGAACGCATCGCGCATGCGCAGTTGGCCACCACAGCACTTCCGCAGCATTGTATGGTAGGGAGCCGAATATGACGCGTCACTGTCAACACTGCACAGTTGCTGTGTTTAGAACAGGTTTCCAGCATTGAAAATGGCGCTATTGTATCCGCCCTCGTCACATGACTGGCTTCAAGAGTCATGTGACGAGCGGAAATAACGCGCGATTTAGAGTTCGGGGCTTGTGAATTCTTTCCTGGGCAGCGTGACGCTGTAAACCCAGGAAGCATTGCGGCAAAGCTAGAACAGAGCGACACGCCCAACCCCACAGCACATAGACCAGGAAGTGCCTGGTTCACATAGATGAAAAACAGGTATGGAAGCATGTCTAATTTATTTTAACAGCGGAATCTTTTTAGACTGACTGAGCCCCTTTGTTTAAAAGAATCTTGTTTATAAGGGTGAACTTCCACTTTAACTAAATCCTCATATTACATAGATTTGGTTAATCTATCCAATCAATTTGTATCCAGTCAGGCAGGTCCTTGCACTGCACAGTTGTTGGTGGATCTAAAGGTTTCTGTACAATCAGATTGTAATGGAGGTGGTCAGCTTTAGGCACCTTTTACACGACGGAGCGATTGGGCCTGTCTGTCAGTTTTTCAGGCAAACCCGATCGACCCCTCTCCATTCTTCTCTATAGAGCGGCGGGTGTAAATAGACGTGTTCTGTTTACACCCACCTACATCGAATCCGCAAATTGCCATACAGTGGTATAGAGCAGTACACAGGCTTATGTCCATTTACACCCGCCTACCTCTGGGTCCGATCAGGCCCTTTAAAAAAAAAAAAAAAGGAGAGGACTCAGTCTTCAGTTTAAGGTGAAGCGGTTCCTGCTGAACTGGCCAAGATTCAAACCATGTATGGGCAGGCTGATTGCACCCAAGCTGATTGATCGATCAACTTGGGTACAACTAGCCTGTTGGATTTTTCATGAGATCATTGTCAGAGGTTATAGCCTCTAGTAATAATCACTGTGGCTCCCCACACGAGGAGAACACGATAGCTCCACGGGATGGATTCCCCCATCAGCATCAGTGTTGATGTGGCAATGCACCTATTTTCTTTCCTGCAACCACAGGTTGAAAGTCTAACCATCTAGGGCTGGCTTAACAGTCATCTGTGTTGCACCTGCTCTGACTAGATACTACAAGGTTGGAATCAGACCTGCGTTCCGGTGCATTGTGTTTAGAACGAATAAACAATAAATATCTTACACACACTATTTTTTTTAATTTAATTTTATTAAATGTGTTGTACAATATAACAATAAAGTATATACATAATTTCTTCTGCCATGGTGAACCACAATGCATGGTAGTGTGTTGATCTGCGTTGTGTTGCGTTGTAACACATGTGTGTTGGAAGTGCGTTGGGTCAATGTGTTGGGGTACCATTGACGATGGATGGCACTGCAACACACTGATGCTTGTAACGTGTATTAACATAGGTTGCTGTAATGCACATTCACCAAAACACAAAGGTGGGATTTGGCGATAATCATGGCAATTCACAGAACGATCCAAAACACAAAATTCTCAGCATACTTACCAGCTAGCCAGCATAATATAAAGAAAAAAGAAGTCTAAACTGTTTCCACAATTTACATTGGATGCAAATATATGTGAAGCCGCACTTCCACGTCAAGGCCCCTCTGCAAAGTGCAGTCCCTAACTCTACTCCTAATGTCATTTCCAAATTGAGAAATATATAGCAAGAAATAAATTAATTGTCTAAACTAGTCCAAAAATGTTAAAACAGAGGTTTTTGTTGCATATATTTGCATTCATATGTGAAGCTACGGCCCACCCTTCTGAAGCTTGAAGGGCCCACCCTGATGGAGCTTGAATGGCCAATCCTTCTGGGGCCTGAACGGCTCACCCTTCTGAGGCCCTTTTGAGGCCTGAATGGCCCACCCTTATGGAGCCTGAATGGCCCACCTTCTGCTTGTAGTGATAGCGTTGGGTTTAGAAATTCTCTAGCACTGGAATAGATCATTTTCACTTATTGCGAAAAAAATCATATTATACCAGCCACTGTTTTATTGCTGGTTCGATAGTACCAGATGATAAAAAAAACTGGCCTCCAACCTCCCCTTATAGCCAGTCCAACACACGCCTAAAAAGTATTAGCCTTCAACCATCCCCTCATAGCTGATCTAACACACGCCTGCAAAAAACAATGTGGGACTCCTTCTGGAGCCTGAGTGGCTCACCCTTCTGGAGCCTGAATGACCCACCCTTCTGGAACCTAAACGGCCCATCCTTCTGAAGCCGGAACGACCCACACTCCTGGAGCTGGAACGGCCCACTTTCCTTGGGCTGTAACGGCCCACCCTTCTGGAGCCTGAACGGCCCACCCTTCTGGAGCCTGAAAGACCCACCCTTCTGGAGCCGGAACAGCCCACCCTTCTGGAGCTGGAACGGCCCACCCTTTTGGAGCCAGAACAGCCCACTCTTCTGGAGCCTGAACGACCCACCCTTCTGGAGCCTGAAAGACCCACCCTTCTGGAGCCTGAATGGCCCACCCTTCTGAAGCCTGAACGGCCCACTCTTCTGGAGCCTGAACAGCTCACTCTTCTGGAGCCTGAACGGCCCACTCTTCTGGAGCCTGAAAAACCCACCCTTCTGGAGCCTGAAAGACCCACCCTTCTGGAGCCGGAACGGCCCACCCTTCTGGAGCCGGAACGGCCCACCCTTCTGGAGCCTGAAAGACCCACCCTTCTGGAGCCTGAACGGCCCACCCTTCTGAAGCCTGAACGGCACACTCTTCTGGAGCCTGAACGGCCCACTCTTCTGGAGCCTGAACGGCCCACTCTTCTGGAGCATGAACGGCCCACTCTTCTGGAGCCTGAATGACCCACCCTTCTGGAGCCTGAACGGGCCACTCTTCTGGAGCCTGAACGGCCACTCTCCTGGAGCCTGAACGGCCCACTCTCCTGAAGCCTGAACGGCCCACTCTCCTGGAGCCTGAACGGCCCACTCTCCTGGAGCCTGAAAGGCCCACTCTTCTGGAGCCAGAACGACCCACTCTATTGGAACCAGAATGGCCCACTCTTCGGGAGCCTGAAAGGCCCACTCTTCTGGGGTCTGAACATGGGTGTCGCACTCTTCTGGAGTCTGAACAGGAGTGTCGCACTCTTCCGGAGCCTGACCGGGAGTGTCGCACTTTTCCGGAGCCTGAACGTGAGTGTCGCACTCTTCCGGAGCCTGAACGGGAGTGTCGCACTCTTTCATGGCCTGAATGGGAGTGTCGCACTCTTCCGCAGTCTGAACGGGAGTGTCGCACTCTTCCGCTGTCTGAACGGGAGTGACGCACTCTTCCGCAGTCTGAACGGGAGTGTGGCACTCTTCCGCAGTCTGAACGGGAGTGTCGCACTCTTCCACAGTCTGAACGGGAGTGACGCACTCTTCCGCAGTCTGAACGGGAGTGTTGCACTCTTTCGCAGTCTGAACGGGAGTGTCGCACTCTTCCACAGTCTGAACGGGAGTGACGCACTCTTCCGCAGTTTGAACGGGAGTGTCGCACTCTTCCACAGTCTGAACGGGAGTGTCGCACACTTCCGCAGTCTGAACGGGAGTGTCGCACTCTTCCGTAGGCTGAACGGGAGTGTCGCACTCTTCCACAGTCTGAACGGAAGTGACGCACTCTTCCGCAGTCTGAACGGGAGTGTGGCACTCTTCCGCAGTCTGAATGGGAGTGTCGCACTCTTCCGCAGTCTGAACGGGAGTGTCGCACTCTTCCGCAGTCTGAACGGGAGTGACGCACTCTTCCGCAGTCTGAACGGGAGTGTCGCACTCTTCCGCAGCCTGAACGGGAGTGTCGCACTCTTCCGCAGCCTGAACGGGAGTGTCGCACTCTTCCGCAGTCTGAACGGGAGTGACGCACTCTTCCGCAGTCTGAACGGGAGTGTTGCACTCTTCTGCAGTCTGAACGGGAGTGTCGCACTCTTTCGCAGTCTGAACGGGAGTGTCGCACTCTTCCGCAGTCTGAACAGGAGTTTCGCACTCTTCCGCAGTCTGAACGGGAGTGACGCACTCTTCCGCAGTCTGAACAAGAGTGACGCACTCTTCCGCAGTCTGAACGGGAGTGACGCACTCTTCTGGAGTCTGAACGTTGGCGTCGCACTCTTCCGGTGTCTGAATAATTTCTTCCAACTTGTTGGCAATCTTCACTCCCAAAAAAGCAGCACCCCTCCCATTTAAGTGCAGTCCATCCCTGCTATAGAGCCGGTGTGTGACCGCAAAGTCAGACCAGTTCTCCATGAAGCCAAACTTCTCTTCTCTGCACCAGTTCTTCAGCCACTTGTTAAGATCTCTAAGCTCCTGCTGCCTTTGTGGTGTGGCTTGAGGTGCAGGCAGTATTTCTGAAAATACTGCCTTGGAGGTCCTTTTTTTCAACATAGTCCCTATGTCTCTGAAATCATTTTGTAGGATGCTCAATCTTCCTCTAACTTTGTCATGGGTACCAATATGTACCAAGACAGCTGGGTCCTCCCCAGCCCCATGCAACAATCTTTCCATCCGATCTGCAATGTCCCGAACCCGAGCACCTGGTAAACAACATACTGTTCGGAGGTGACTGTCTTTGTGACAGATTGCCCTCTCTGTCCCTCTAATAATTGAATCCCCTACCACCAGTATCTGCTTATCTTTTTTTGTAACCTTGCCCCTATCTTTACCGGAGGAGATGTTCCTATGATTCACCTGGCATTTTAGTGGAGTCTCAATGTCTGGTACAGCCTCAATGTGCACATCACACTCTACTGGAGTTTGCACATTAGCATCACACTCTGCTGGAGTCTTAATATTAGCGTCACACTCTTCTGGACACTGAAAATGGGCGACAGACGCTTCTGGAGTCTGAACGTGGGCCACACACTCTTCTGGAGCCTGAACGGGAGTGTCACACTCTTCTGGAGCTTGAACAGGAGTGTCACACTCTTCTGGACCCTGAACTGGAGTTTCGCACTCTTCTGGAGCCCGAACAGGAGTGTTGCACTCTTCTGGAGCCTGAACGGGAGTGTCGCACTCTTCTGGAGCCTGAACGGGAGTGTCACACTTTTCTGGAGCCTGAACGGGAGTGTCGCACTCTTCTGGAGCCTGAACGGGAGTGTTGCACTCTTCTAGGTTCTGAACTGGAGTGTCGCACTCTTCTGGAGCCTGAACGGGAGTGTCGCACTCTTCTGGAGCCTGAACAGGAGTGTCACACTCTTCTGGAGCCTAAACGTGGGCCACGCACTCTTCTGGAGCCTGAACGTGAGCCACGCACTCTTCTGAAGTCTGAATGTGGACGACGCACTCTTCTGGAGTCTGAACGTGGACGACACACTCTTCTGGAGTCTGAACGTGGGCCACGCACTCTTCTGAAGTCTGAACATGGGCCACGCACTCTTCTGGAGTCTGAACGTGGGCCACACACTCTTCTGGAGTCTGAACATGGGCCACACACTCTTCTGGAGTCTGAACGTGGGCCACGCACTCTTCTGGAGTCTGAACGTGGATGACACACTCTTCTGGAGTCTGAACGTGGGCCACGCACTCTTCTGGAGTCTGAACGTGGGCGACGCACTCTTCTGGAGTCTGAACGAGGGCCACGCACTCTTCTGGAGTCTGAACGTCCTTTTCTATACTGCTCACTGTGGCAGGCCTGCCATGTGAGCTGTGTCTGCAGTAAATCTCGCCTTCATCTGCAATAAAAAAAGAGGAATTGGATTTAGCATCTTTACCTACATTTCATATTTTTTTTTTTATAGAACATCAAAGTATGAAGAAAAAAGTTCAAAGCTCCACTGCCAGTGACAAATAGTAAACCCAACATGACGGTGACACAGGAAAAACTGTTGTCGGCCTTTTTAAAAACAATGCTGGTTGCCTGGCAGTTATGCTGACCCACTAAAATTCCATGATTGGAAGCCAGCAACAAGTATTTTTAGCAGATTGCTCTGGTGGATTTATATAGAAGAGGCCGGGATTGAAGAATCAGCTCAAGTGAGGACAGTTCTGGATGTTTGAACAGGTAAGTGTCTTTATATTAAAAGTGAGCAGCTATAGTATTTGTAATAGAAAAAAGAAAAAAAGTGTAGCGCCAAAACTATATAGATGTAGGAAAAACCATAAATGGCCAGGGTGATGTAGCTACCAGCCAAAATACAGTAAGACCTAAGGTGCAGCCTTCGTGAAGAAGATCATAGACTATAAGCTATGAAACACCAGCTATTGAGCTGGGTGAAACAAATAACAATATTCAAAAAAAACACAAACTGAAGGTTATGTGAAAAGTGTTGCAACAAAATAAGTGCAGCTGAAAACAAATGCAAGAGGTCCTGAAAACAGCAAAAAAAAGGGGGGGAGGGGGGATAGGTGTAGGTTTGAGGATGTTGATATTCCAGTTTCCCCAAAACAGATTGATTGTTCATTCAGTTTGAAACACCTCATCCATATACATGGGCAATCCTTTCCCTCAGAAACAGGTCATCTTCCCAGGACATTCCTTGGCATATATATATTAAGGTACTCTTACCGACTTTTGTTGACCCACGGCTCACCGTATGGTGGGTAGGTCTTCAAAGCTTGTATAGGCTAGCCGCCCTCCGATCATCCCAATGGATAAATCGATGTCCCAGGTTGTGATGCTGTAGGCAGATCCCAAAAGGAGAGCAGGTATCGCTGGCCTCAGGAATGTCAGACAAAACAGTGAAGATGTGAGACTCCGTATTTCATGGAAGATATGAAAAAAAGAGGGCGAGAACACCTCCTCATCGTGTAGAAATTTATTAAAAGTTGATCAAAAAGTATTGACACAGCAAAGAGATCTGCAAATCTCATTAAAAATTCCAAGCAAGGATACAGTCCATGTACCAAAATATAAAAGCAAAAAAAAACCAAAAGATAAAAAGTTCCACACTGCACATTAAGGAAACCACAGCAAGCAAAAATCCTGGTAGTAACGCAATAGTGGTGATAAAAGTCCAGTTAACCGACCGGTTTCGTCTTCACAGACATCTACTGGGTTATGGAACTGAACCCCATCATCACCTGCGCCATTAAATAGCCCCCTGATTGCCATACCTGTGATCAACACCTGTTCACACAACGTCCATCTGGCATGCGTCTCACTGCTGTTGCTTCCTCCCCTGTGTTCCACCCAATAGGAAGTGGAAAAACAGGAAACACAAATATGGAAGCCAATCACAGCCCTGTGAGCATTGTGAGTTCCTCCTCCCGTCCCTTGTGACTCCCTCTGTCCAATGTGAGGGTGCGGGACAAAGACACCCCGCCTCGCTCATCCCGGCCAACCAGAGCCTCCAGCACAACACTGACAGCCCCTCAACACAGGAAGGCGGCGATGATGGAAGCGCAGATCACACAACGCTGCGGCATGCGTGTCATCCGACGCCTCAGCGTGATGACGTATGCGCTCCATCTTGGTGTCTAATAGGGATTCATGGGCAAGGTGTTTTAGCTATGGCCAAAAAACCCTATGGTGAGACGGCTATCCAACGGAGCTCAGAACTTGACTCTGGGGCCCTGGGCGTGTGTGAACAGGGGAAACCACAGATGTAATTCTTCGATAACAGTAAATAATAAATTAATGTTTCTATATAATACATCCAACGACTAGGCATGATGAAATAACATCAATATGGCAAAAAACATATTAGGTGTGGGTGGATATATAACCATTCAGCAGAGCTTCCACACTACCCAAAAATTCAAAAAAAGGGGGGATATTGAAGATAATTCTATATAATACATCCAGCAATTATGCATGATGAATTGACATCAATAGGACAGAGAACAAGTTAGGTGTGGGTAGATATAAAATCATGCCGCAGAGCTTCCCCACTACCCAAAAATTCAAAAAAGGGGAATATTAAAGATAATTCTATATAATACATCCAGCAATTAGACATGATGAATTGACATCAATAGGACAGAGAACAAATCAAGTGTGGGTAAATATCAAATCATGCAGCAGAGCTTCCCCACCATCCAAATTTAAAAAAAAAAGGGGATATTAAAGGAGACAAAAATTAGATGTCATTAGGACATGATGAATTGACATCAATAGGACAGAGAACATATCAAGTGTGGGTAGATATAAATCAAGCAGCAGAGCTTCCCCACCATCCAAATTACAAAAAAAGGGATATAATGGAAGACAAAAATTGGTGAAATTTAAAGACTGGTTTATAAATGAATTCATGTCCCACTCCACATTAAGGCCGTGGGGCGCGTAGCATTTGAGCTGGTATATCCAGAACACCTCAAGTTTGGATACATCCCGAGTCCAAGGTTCGCCACGCCAATGAGGCACAAAATGATCTATGATTTGGAACAAAGTACCTTCAACCTTTTTGTTATGGTGTTCCAAATAGTATTTGTAGCTGCTGACTTTTAATATTTGGGGGGAGACTGGAGCGCCTCTTTTTGCACCTTGCAAAACCTTGGGATCAGTGGACACGCTTCCTATAAGTGTGTTTTTTGTTTTCCTTTAGCCATGACAGCTCTCTTATACGGGTTCAATTAATGTGCTTGTAAAGGCAGAAGGATTTTTATCTTGCTGCATTTCTGAAAAAAACTTCTGTATGCAGCTCCCCCCCCCCCCCCCCAGCCCCCCTAAATACATTTCAAAACCTGATCCAGGAGCCAAGGCTCTCTTGCTCCTCACTGGCTCAGTTAAAAAAAAAAAAAAAACGCCAACACAGTAAAATCCGTTATTGCAAAAATGTTGAAAAACGTAACTGCAAAGCTACTGGCGTTTTTATAACGTTATTATAACGTCCAGTGTGCATGAGGCAGCTTGTTATATTTCTTTCTCAGCATTGCACAGAGCAGGTAAAAAACAAAAGAACAAGCTTTACCATCCCTGTAATGTATGGCATTGGTTTAATGATCTGCGTCTTGTAGAACGACTCATATTGTAAATAGAAAGACATTCTCCGCCTACAACGGCTTGCTACATGTGCAGCTAAAAAACAGTTTCCCTGGAATATTTTTTAGAAATTTTGGCAACTAGTCATATGTGTTATGTGGGTAACAAGGGGTTAAATGTGTAAGTTGGATTCTTTTCTTTCCATATTGTAAATCTCTGCCATCTTGCTGGGTGGCACTGAGGTCATCAGTCCAGCCTGTAATACGTGGCATGCAAGGCTTGTTCAAAAAAAGTCAGTTAGCAGGTGGCAGTTGGAAAAAGAGGGGGGGGGGGGACTTGGCTCAGGGTAAACCGATCTAAAAATAGCTGCTTGCTCAGAATGTTGTTTACCAGACAAAAGCCAGCAATGTCTATGGCCATCCCTATACATGTGTACATATAAGGGGGGGGGGGGGGATGTCATCAATGAGGGCAAAAAGAATCCAATGGAAGTATTTTGTATTTATCAATATCCATAAAACTTACCAGCGCCGTGGTCTTTGTTCCGGCGTGTTCCATCGACTTTACTGCCGGCATCAAAACATCCGATAACGGATCTGAAGCAGCGACTTACAAATCGCTGAGCCTTCCGCATCTTGGTGGGCTTCTTGCTTGTAGGATGTACAAGCTGTTGGATGATAGCTCCTTCCATAGCGGGGCTTCCTCTGGTTGGTTTCTCAATGTTGTTATTTTGAGAAACAATGGCCCAGATTCACGTACATCTGCGCATTATTGGACCAGCGTAGCGCACCGCCTTTACGTTAGACTTGCGCAATTTTGTCGCATAATCACCCTATTCTCGTAGCTTTTGCGCAGGAAATTGCGCATACGTAACGTTTTTCCAGAGGCGTAAGGAGGAGTAATACAAATTGGGATGGACGTGGGCGTGTTACATTGAAATGAGCCGTGACCCCATGCAAATGAAGGGCCGGCCGGCTCGCGCATGCGCGCTTGAAGGAGACCATGGTCAGCTCCGCTGTGCGCATGCTCACAACTCGGGAGCGGCGCAATCAGTGAAATTGGAAATGGACTAGGGCAACTTTGTGAACTACGCAGACAGCATAAATAGACACACACAAATGCACTTCCTTTGCAAAAGTACATCCCTTTGTATCCCTCCCTCTACAGCAAGGTGCTTTTGTTTGTTTGTGACGTGTCTTTGAGATATTTGGGGACTGTTTTGCAGAGTGATTTTTGTCTTTTATGTGTTTTCTTTGTTGTTATTTTGTTTAAATTATATTTTTGCTGGGCATTTTTTTTTTTTGCTCGTCATTTATTTAATTTTTTTGGTTCTGTTTGTGTATGATTTTGGAATGTGGGGGTGATATTCCTGCGGGAAAAGGGGTGTCACCCTCATTTGTGGTGGAGAAGTGATCCCCAGGTCTGTGTGAATGGTGTATGAATGTACAGTGACATAATTGGAGCCGTGGCATGGCGTTGCAGCTCACAAGTCCTGCATGGTGGACTGGTGCCAATCCAATGTGATGACGATGTGGTGTGTGTGTGCTAGGGACCACAGTGGTGTGCATGCATGCATTCTCATTGTGCCATGATTAATGTGTGTGTTTAACGTGCAAAGATGCATAATGTGAGCTGGCATGAGATGGGGTCATGAGATGGGGTACCAGTGCATATGCAGAGTCACCTTGAAGGGAAAAGACAGGAGGATGTTAGTCATGCATGTGCCACTTGTGAGGTGTGCATCACGGGAGGGGATAGTCATGCCTGCCACCCATGTCACTCACCAACCAGCCAGCTGTCCCTATACATGTTCTGTTCGAAATCTGTGGGGATGGGGCTCTGATTGTATATGTAGCTGTCATGGGTGTCATGGGTGGTGCCATGTGTTGGGCTGCTGATGTCCTCCTGCAAGGTTGTGGTTAATTCCATGATGGCATGAGGGGTGAATCTGAAGATGCGAGACACCTCAGAATCACTCATGCCAAAGATGTCTATGCATGTGTGATATATCAAGTGAAGAGTGAGGGGCTTGCATCAGATAAGAATATTGTATTAGATTAGATTAAATTGTAAATTTGATATAAGCAAATAAAAAAAAAAAAAAAAACATCCCTCCTTAGTGCCATCCTCCGTGCCCTCCTCCTTCTTTGTTCATCTAAAGTCAGTAGTATAGCTATGTGCGACGATGCCCCTGGCATGTTGGCATACAGATTGTTGAGCAACACGTGTGACTGCTGAACTCCTCACTAACAGTGTTGCTTTATCTGACAAGTAGACTTTTTTTCTTTTTTTAGACCAGCTTTTATCAGCTCTAATTTTAGACAGGACATTTTGCTGTTGCGCACACTGCGTCGCCTGCGCTGCCCCAACGTTGTTTTGTGGATCCCCGTAAGTCCCTCATTAGCATATTTGACTAGCAAATCAATGGTGTGTCTATCGCACTTTTGCGCGGACGGATGCGCCAGTCTAACGAAATTACGCGGGACAAAAAAAAGACGATTTTTTGCGTATCTCGTTCTGGGGATGCCGCGCAACGAAACGCACGCGCACATTTAGACTTACGCACGCGCATCTCCTGTTGCGCAGGCGTAATCGCTCTGTGAATCTGGGCCAATCTGTTTACTTTTAGGCCTCGTACACACAAGGCAATCTATCTGTTCAAATCGGTCAGACCGACCGATTTGAACAGATCTGTCTGCTGAGATTTTGGTTTGCTCGCGTGTACACACGAGCAAACCAAAATCCCCGCCAGCAGACAGCGCGCTGACGTGGCGGTGACGTTGACGCCGCCACGTCACCGCACCAGGAAGTAAAACACTTCCGCGCATGCGTCGAAATCATTCGGCGCCGGTGCGAAAAGACATGTCTGCTGGTAAGTGTACTAACCAGCAGACATGTCGGGCGGACGGGTTCCCAGCCGACAGATTTCAAAGCATGCTTTGAAATCTGTCGGGTGGCGAAATCCGTCGGCTCGCCCGTACACACGGGCGAATCTGTCTGCTGGGACGGTCGGGCCGACCGTTTCCAGCAGACAGATTTGATCGTGTGTACGAGGCCTTAAATTGTCTCATTATGAAGATATAATAAGACTGCTTTAAGTCTGAGAAATCGCAATAAAACTGAATCGAATAAATTCAAATCCAATCAAATAGCAAGAAAACACTGGACAGAGAGAACACGTCTTCACTGTACAGCAAACACTCAGCTACTGATTTCTCAGCACTGCACAGCCTTATATAGGGGCAGGTGATAACATCACAGATGGCAGCTATGAGTCATCATGAGATTTAAAAACAACAACAATTCATGATGACTCAGCAAAAAAAATAACTGACGATTTTTCTTAACCACTTAAGACCCGGACCAATACGCTGGTAAATGACCCAAGGTGTTTTTGCGATTCGGCACTGCGTCGCTTTAACAGACAATTGCGCGGTCATGCGACGTAGCTCCCAAACAAAATTTGCGTCCTTTTTTCCCCAGAGCTTTCTTTTGGTGGTATTTGATCACCTCTGCGATTTTTATTTTTTGCGCTATATACAAAAATATAGCGACATTTTTGAAAAAAAAACACAATTTTTTACTTTTTGTTAAAAAAAAATCAAATAAACTAAATTTTAGTCAAACATTTAGGCCAAAATTTATTTAGCCACATGTCTTTAGTAATAAAAAAAAATCGCAATAAAAAAAAATAGCTACCTAGCGGGAACAGCGACACTAATACAGCGATCAGAAAAATGATCGCTATGTGACGCTGGCAATAGGGAGTGAAAGGGTTAACTAGGGCGGTGATCAGGGGGTTAAAACTTTATTAGGGGGGGTGGGGGGGGGGGCTATCCTGAACCTAACACTAAGGCCTCGTACACACGAGGGGATATGTCCGCTGAAAACGGTCCGATGGACCGTTTCAGCAGACATCTCCGCTCGTGTGTATGGGCTAGCGGACAGATTTCTCCACCCGACAGATTTCAAAGCATGCTTTGAAATCCATCCGGTGGAATCTGTCCGCCCGACATGTCTGCTGGTTAGTACACTTACCAGCAGACATGTCGTCCCCCACCGCCGCCGCGCCGCCGCCGAATGGATTCGGCGCATGCGCGGAAGTGTTTAACTTCCTGGTGCGGTGACGTGGCGGCGTCAACGTCACCGCCGCGTCACCGCGCTGTCCGGCGGCGGGGAATTTGATCCGATGGTGTGTACACGCCATCGGATCAAACTCCCGATCGGACATATCCGATGGAAATGGTCCGCGGACCGTTTTCATCGGATATGTCCGATCGTGTGTACGAGGCCTAACTGATTTTACACTGCTTGTCACACTGACACTAAATGCAGTGATAAGATCACTGCATTCAGTGACACTGTGACAGGGGGGGTGGGGGGTCAGATCGCAAGGGGTTAAGTATGCCTATGTGTGTGTGTGTCAGTGTAATGTTGGTGCACACTTACTGTGAGGTGTTCCTCTCATCGCAGCGGTTGGAAATACCGCTGCAATGAGAGATTACATCACTTCCCCCTTCCTGTGTAAACACAGGAGGAGGAAGTGACAGGGCGGGAGAGCACAGCGATTGGCTGGGAGTGATCGCGGGGGGGGCGGGTGAACACGGACATCCGCCCGCTCGTCCCGGATCGCTCCCGGAGACACGGGGACCTCCGCACGCCGCAGAGGGGTTTCCCGATCGGAACCCCCTACCCGCTACTGGGCGAGGACGTAAATTTACACCCTTGTGCCCATCCGTGCCATTCTGTGGCCGTAAATGTGCGTGCGGAGGTCCTTAAGTGGTTAAAGGAGCCTCATCCTTTTTTTGTGAGCTTTGTGAATTCAGCCTGTAGGCTCAGTATACAGATGTAATGGGGATTTATCTCCTGTAATAACAATGTTTTTCTTGAAGTGACAGTTATTGTGAATGAGATTTAACCCTTTCACTACCAAACAATATTGTTTATTTGTTTCACCCCTTAACCACTTCCAGAACCGACCACTGTCATCTGACATCCTTGACTTTGAGCGGGGATATCTGAATGATGGGTGCAGCTACAGGCATCATTCAGATATTGTTTTTTTAACCACTTGCCTACAGTGCACCTACACCCCCTTCCTGCCCAGACAAAATATAAGCTTCCGGCACTGCGTCGCTTTAACTGACAATTGCGCGGTCGTGCAAAGCGTGGCTCCCAAACAAAATTGGCGTCCTTTTTTTCCCACAAATAGAGCTTTCTTTTGGTGGTATTTGGTCATCTCTGCGGTTTTTATTTTTTGCGCTATAAACAAAAATAGAGCGTCAATTTTTAAAAAAGTGCAATATTTTTTCCTTTTTGCTATAATAAATAACCCAAAAAAATATATAAAAAAAATATTTTTTCCCTCAGTTTAGGCCGATACGTATTCTTCTACATATTTTTGGTAAAAAAAAAATGCAATAAGCGTTTATCGATTGGTTTGCGCAAAATTTATAGCGTTTACAAAATAGGGGATAGTTTATGGCATTTTTTTTTTTTTACTATTAATGGGGGCGATCTGCGATTTTTTTATTGGGACTGCGACGTTATGGCGGACATTTCGGACACTTTTCTGACATTTTTGGGACCATTTACATTTATACAGTGAAAAATGCTATAAATATGCATTGATTACTGTATAAATGTGACTGGCAGTGAAGGGGTTAACCACTAGGGGGCGGGGAAGGGGTTAAATGTGTGTCCTATGAGTGTTCTAACTGTGGGGGGAGGGGAGGTGACTGGGGGAGGTGACCGATTGTGTCCCTATGTACAAGGGACACAACCGCTCTCCTCTCTCCCTGACAGGGACGTGCAGCTCTGTGTTTACACACAGAGCTGCACGTCCCAGCTCAGTTACTGAGCAATCGCGTGTGCCCGGCGGCGATCGTTTCCGCCGGGCACTCGCACGGGATCCCCGCAGAGCGGCGGGTGCGCGCGCGCGCCGCCGGCGACGCGCGCGCGCCTGCCCGCGGCTTTAAAGGGACATCACGTCATATGACGTGATGTCAGGATAATGGAGTCGTCTGCCCGCCGTCATTTGACGGTGGGCAGATGACAAGTGGTTAAGCTGGCGATTCCCTTCACCATAAAGAATAATCATAGCGGCTATTCAGCCTCTTGATAGTTCTTACAGGTGGTGAGAGGGGATGTCCCCCCTCCTCTTGCCGCCCTCTGGTGCTTCTACCGACTCACCCCTGCCATTGGTGAGTCGGAGATAGGATCCGCCGGCCCCAGATGTTTACCATAGTGATTTCTGGTGGACCAGATGGTCGCCGGAGTCTTTATGATCGTTCGGGGGCTGGGCCGCAATTGTATGACGGCACACATTCAAACAAATGGCGCCGCATCGGCTGGGAGGCAGAGATCCTTTTTTTTTTTGTATTTCAGGCTTCCCAGCCTAGAGGTGAAATGTGGGGTCTTATTGACCTTATATCTCACTGTAAAGAGGACCTGTCATGCTCTATTTCTATTACAAGGGACGTTTACATACATTCCTTGTAATAGGAATAAAAGTGATTAAATATATATAAGTGTCAAACTAAAACAATTAAGGTAAAACTATCAATAAAACAAACAAACATTTAAAGCGCCCCTGTGTCCTCGCAGAAGCGATCGCATACGGAAGTTCCACCCACATGAAAATGGTGTTCAAACCACACATGTGAGGTAACGCCGTGAACATTAGAGCGAGAGCAATAATTCTAGCCCTAGACCTCCTCTGGAACTCAAAACATGTACCCAGTAAGAAAAAAGCGTCACCTATGATTTTTTAAGTAAGGAAGTTTGGCGCCATTCCACAAGGGTGTGCAAGCGTGACATGTTAGGTATCTATTTGCTCGGCGTGACTTCATCTTTCACATTATGCAAAAAAATTGGGCTAAATTTACTGGGGTTTTTTTTAAAGCAGGAAACTGTTTTTTTATTTTTAAAAACACGTTTGAAAAATTGCTGCGCAAATACCGTGTCAGATAAAAAGTTTCAATGACTGCCATTGTATCCTCTAGAGCATAGGTGTCAAACACAAGGCCCGCGGGCCGAATCCGGCCCTCCCAAAAATTACTTGTGGCCCTCCAGCCCTCCTCAGGTCCTACTCTCGGCCCCTACTTTCTGCTTTCAAGCAATGCATCCAGCTTCTTCCCAGTAGCAGCATAAGGAAGGGGGGGTGCACTGTGATGTAAGGGAGAGTGGGAGACTTAACTTCTGATGGTGGGGTGGCTCTTGACATCTAATGTAATGTAGATGTGCTGAACATCTAATCTTACAGATACATCCGGCCCTTTTAAGGGCAATCATAATACTGATGCGGCTCATGATGAAATTGAGTTTGACACCCCTGCTCTAGAGTCTCTGAAAAAAAAATATATATAATGTTTGGGGGGTTCAAGTAATTTTTCTAGCAAACAAATTATGATTTTTACACGTAGGAGAGAAATGTCAGAATTGGCTAACTGTTAAATCAAGTACCCCCCCACCCCCCCTAAACACACAAGTATATTTTTTCCATATTTTCTCACCCATATGTTCAATTATAAAGGAAAACGTTCTTATTGTTAGTGTTGGATGGAGTGGAGAGAGATTAGAATCCCTGTCGTTTTTTTTTGCTGTCTACGCCCCCTTTATACGTATCACGTAGGTGTTTTTCATGTTTACCATTTCCACCAAAAATCACGGAAAATTCCAGATTATGGGTTGTCACCATAAGAGGAAATAGAGGGGAAATCTTCCAATGGTGACACTAGTTCTGGTGACACCCAGGGATTATGTCACTTTGAGGGATTTCTCTCACTTCCTTTTTGGCTAAGGGACAGGAAGTAAAGAGAAATCCCCCCAATGGGGACACAGTTGGCAAAGAAAACCTGACAGAGGTTATAGCCCCCACCCCCCCTCCTTACTCTATAGTTAATGAAAAAAAATTGTTTGTCTTTAGTTCTATTTTAGCTGGTATGAGGAGGATGGTGGGGACTCAGTCTAAAAGAGGGTGCAGCATATTACACATGGGGCTATGGAGGGAGGGGTGTCTGCAGACCGAAAAAACTGCCACTTCCGGAGGGGGGTGCTCAGATAGTAATTTTGAAGCGTCATTTTAACACTTTTTTTTCATTTTTGCACAAATGCTGATTTCTGCTCTCCAAGCATTCCATTGTTTGTGAAAATTATAAAGCCCCCCCCCCCCCCCCCAGTCACACACTTGGATGGCAAACACCCATTTTTTTTATATTATAGAGCCATGGGCGTCCGCTCCATAGGGCAAGGGGGGTCGTTTGCCCCCCCTGGAATCACCAGGAAGAGCCAGGAGCAGGGCCGAACTGGCCCTGGGGCCGCTTTAAGACTGCAGTGCTCCCCTCCTTCTGTCCTCCAGGGCTCGTATCGTATGTCATGGAGCTGGGTCTGTGTTCAAGGTCCCGCCCCGCCAGTTTGGCTCGTCTGATAGTCTTCTAGTGTTCCGCCTATCACACGAGCCAAACTAGGGGGGGCAGGACCTTGCACACAGACCCAGCTCCGTGACATACGATACGAGCGCCAGAGGACAGAGGGAGGGGAGTGCCGTTTTATATCTTTTACCAGGCTTGTGCTTTGTTTGTTCCAACATCTGTTGCCACAGGTAACACTAGACTAGTTTCTGAAGTGTTTTTAGCAAGTCTGGAAACCCAGAGCAAACACAACACAGAGTTGTAGCCTACGGCATAGTTTCTAGTTGTCCCTTATTTAGAGTGCCTGTCCCTCTTCTGGATTCAAATCCATTTGTCCCTCATTCCAAAAGGTTCCTCTTTTAGACCTGAAATAAATATACTGTTAATATAGTGTAGTGTTTCAGTCAAGGAATGGGGTGCTGTGTAATGTAAAGGGGTCCAGTGATGCAGGGTGCTGTGTAATGTAAAGGGGTCCAGAGATGCAGGGTGCTGTGTAATGTAAAGGGGTTCAGAGGTGCAGGGTGCTGTGTAATGTAAAGGGGTCCAGAGGTGCAGGGTGCTGTGTAATGTAAAGGGGTTCAGAGCTGTGGGGTGCTGTGTAATGTAAAGGGGTCCAGAGCTGTGGGGTGCTGTGTATTGTAAAGGGGTCCAGAGGTGCAGTTGTGTAGAGGGGGGTACACAGTAGTGACGAAGAGATATTGAAAGATGCAGGGGGCACAGTGGGGTGTTTTAACATTTTAACATGGGGGGGGGCACTTTTAACCTCCGCTAGCGTTCGAAGAAATGGTAAAATGCGACTATCGCTAAGGCGGCCCCCCCCCCCTCAAAAAATGTATAGAGCAGAGGTCTTCAAACTTTCTAAATAAAGTGCCAGTTTAGTGTTCTTTGGGCTTTTGGGGGGCCAGACTGTGGTCAGTGTGAGTAGAAAATGTTATAGTGTGTGAGAAAACAATACCTCATCATTGGTGTCAGTGGGAGGATTAGTGCCCCATCATTAGTGTCAGTGGCAAGACTTGCCAGTGGGAGGAACAATTCCCTTTATCATTGATGTCAGTGGCTGTAGTTATGGCCAATTGTTGGTGTCAGTAGGAGAAATTGTTTCTTATATAAGTGGCAGAAGTAGTGCCCAAAGGGCCAGACAAAAGCAAGCAAAGAGCCGCAGTTTGGAGACCACTGGTATAGAGCAATTTATTGATTTCAGTGCCCTATGAGTGACAAGCGTGGCAAAGTAGCTCATGTCGTGTTCCAGTTTGTTTTATTTACCACATTTGTTGTATTGGCGTCTCATGTTTGGGGTGACAGTTACAGTAAATGGCACTACAAGCGCCAGACACATATTTTTGCATGCTCCGGAGTTGCATGGAAACGTGCATTTTCCTACTACATCACCAGGTGGCATTGCTGTGTAGAAGTAGACAGAGGGGAACCCTTCACACGCCGCCAGTGACCTGCCGATCTGGTTGCGGCTAACAAGCTGGTTTCTTTAAGGACTGCGCAGGCGCAATCCTTGCCGACGGAAATCTCTGAACCTCGGCCGGCATCCAGGGCGACGTGGAATTTGAGGAAAGTGGCCAGTCGGCCTCACGTCCTCGCTTCGCTCGGCCTCCTATCTCTTTTTTTTACATCCTCCAATCCACGGGGATGTTAAGGAATGAGCCTGGATGCCGGCCGAGGTTCGGAGATTTCCGTCAGCAAGGAATGCGCTTGCGCAGTCCTTAGGGTTCCCCTAACGAGCTGGTTCCTTTAACATCAAGTCACCGGTCCTCTGATGCCTCCATGGCTGTGCTAGCTGTTCCCGGCGGCCGTGGTCGATGGTGGCAGAGAAAGGAGGACAGGGCAGAGCAGGAGGACGCAGAGCTGGCCAAGGGTGCTGAGGAATAGGACAAGATAAGCCTCCCCCACCCTGTACAGTACATGACAGCTGGGGACCTTCCTTCCATTCATTTCCAGCACCATCCTGGGGGTGACCATGGCTGACAATGTCATAGCAACCCAGGCATGCTGGGATCTGTAGTCCTGGGAGCTCTTCTCTTCACACTGTGTACTGCTGTAACCTATCAGACACTGGGTCCCAGGACACTTGCATCTTACCAGATAACCAAGTGCTTACTGGCTCCCTTCCTCATAATTGCTAATTGGTAATATTACCTGTTATACTCTTTCCTCATCACTTCCAATCTCCAAACCACTATTAATACTGGTTGAGTAGCACTATTTACTGGGACCGCTGGTCCTGGGACGCCACTTTTATCCCCTGCTGTGTACCTCATGCAGGTCCCTCTCCATATTAACCCCCTTGGCCGCCGTGGGAGACAATTTCCTTGGATGGTTGGGCGTCTGAGCTGACGGGACACCCGCTCCTAGAACTTCTCCTGACGAAGCGATGTCGTGAAAATAGTAGAGAGACCCCCATACCCTGACCCCAACACTGAATGAATGAATGAATGAAAACTTGTATAGCGCGGCACATGCGAACTGAATCGCCTCTGGGCGCTTGTTGTTCCTGTCTCCTTTGATATCAAAAGAGATGTGTCTTGACCTTTTTCCTAAATGCTAGGTGGTTCTCCTCCAACCGAATGCTGGTTGGTAAAGCGTTCCATAGTCTTGGACCTTGGATCGCGAATCTTCTTTCTCCTTTGGACTTGAAGTTGGCTTTCGGAACCTGGAGCAGGTTCTGATTCGTGGATCGCAAAACGCGATTGGGGTTATGCGCCTTTATTATTTCGCATAAATAAAGGGGGGCATTCCCATGGACACATCTATGCATAAGACAGAGAGCTTTAAAAGCAATTCTGTCTTTAACTGGCAGCCAATGAAGGGCTCGCAGTGAAGGTGAGATGGATTCCCAAGGTTTTTTCCCTGTCACAAGTCTGGCGGCCGTATTCTGAACGACTTGCAGACGAGCGATTTGGTACTTGGGGAGTCCGAGGTAAAGGGCATTTGCATAATCCAGCCTGGAGTTTACAACTGCTCCCACCACGACCGGTAAATCTTCTTTAGGGATGAACGGAGTGAGTCTGCGTAGTAGGCGCAGTAGATGGTGAGATCCGCTGACTACTGACCCTATTTGTGCGTCCATTGTCATAAAGGAGTCAAAAATGACTCCTAGGCTTTTGACTTTGGCGCTAGGGGAGATGAGCTTGCCCAAAATAGGCGGGGGGGTCCACGCTGTTGAAAGTTGATTCCTGCGCTTGGCGTGAAACAGGAGAAGTTCTGTTTTCGCTCCATTGAGTTTAAGATAACTCTTTGTCATCCAGTCCTCTATCAAAGAGAGGCATGTCTCTAGATTGAGGTGGTGATCCTGTCTATTGCAGATGCGGAAATACAGTTGCGTATCATCTGCATATGAGTGGTAAAGCAGTTTTTGGCTGCTGATAATCTCAAAAAGAGGACGAAGATAAATGTTAAACAGCACTGGTGACAGGGGCGATCCTTGAGGGACTCCGCATGTTACTGTGCGTTTCTCAGACGTAAACGATCCTAACTTCACGGTTTGCGATCGGTTTTCCAGAAAAGAGGAGAACCAAGATAAATCGCCTTCTGCGACTCTGGCTACTTCAACAAGCCGAGTCAGCAGCAGTTTGTGGTCTACCGTGTCGAAAGCGGCACTTAGGTCCAACAGAACTAGAAGACAGGATTCTCCTTCGTCTGCGGCCTTGAGAACATCGTCCCATACTTTCAGCAATGCTGTTTCCGTCCCGTGTCCGGGACGGAAGCCAGATTGCAATGGGTCAAGTAGCTTGTAGGTATCTAGATGCTGTTGCAGCTGTTGTACCACTAATTTTTCCATTATTTTTGAAAGTGTGTTGAGGCTTGTTATGGGACGGCGGTGGAGTGGGTCCTTGGGGTCCAGGGAGGGGTTCTTCATGATGGGTAGGATTGTACCCTCTTTCAACTGTGAGGGCACTATGCCCTCCAGGAAAGACTGGTTGATAAGCTGCGTGATGGGAGGAGCCAGGATGTAGGCGCATTCCTTCAGCAGTTTAGTGGGTATAATGTCATTTGGCGCTGTGCCATTACGCAAAGCGCCTATGATATTCTTGGTGGTCTCAATGGGGATGGGTTCCAGGGTAAACTTACCAGATATCGGAGAATTACTATGGGTGTTGTGTGAGAGGCTGCAGGGAGGGCTGAGGGGGGAATTGTTTTGCTGAATGCTTTCACGGATTGCCTCGATTTTATTAACAAAGTAATCCGATAGTTCATCACAAAATTCTTGTGTGTCCGAACTGGGGGCTTCAATGCAACTTGGTTTCATGGTCTGGGTGACCATCTTGAAGAGTTCACGGGGGCGGTTTAGGGCACCGTTGATAGCCTCCGAAAAATACTTTTTCTTGGCTTCGAAAATTCCTTTGTGGTATTTTCTCGTAGTCGCCTTGTAGATGGATAAATTTAGCTCTGAAGAACATCTTTTCCAGGCAGATTCTGCCCTTCTGCGTTCTTGCTTCAGTAACGACAGCTGGTTGTTAAACCAGCTGCGGTTGTTTTTCCGAATGCGGGTTATTCGTTTCGGCGCTACCAAGTCGGCTGACTGTAGCATGGCCGAGTTTATGGCATCCAATGTTTCAACGGCCGTTTGATGCGGCTGAGTTGTTTCTATCTTTTTCCTTAAAGTAGTTTTGAAGAGTTCCGAGTGGAGCTTCTTCTGACATCTAGTCCAGTGTATTGTCACTGGATTTGATGTTTTTGTTGCGGGGGGGATGGTGGAAATACTGAATATAATTGCATGGTGATCTGTCCATGGCAATTTTTCATTTTCCAAGATTTTTATTTCCAGAGCTTGTCTGAAAATAAGATCGAGTGTATGACCTGAGGCATGTGTGGGCCCACATACTAGTTGCTGTAACCCTAATCCTTCCAGGTGGTCAATACAGGCATCGGCAATGGGGTCTTGTGAGGAGTTGGCCCAAAGATTGAAATCCCCAAGCAGCAAAAGATGCTTGCTGTTGAGGGTATAAGTGGAGAAGAAATCCGTCCAAGATGATAGCAGCTGCGATTTTGGGCCGGGCGGCCTATAGCAGAGCAGAATGTGGACGGTCTCCTTTGAACTTGCTTGCAGTTGCAGAGTAAGGGTTTCCATGAATGGAAGAGGGTTTTGGCGGACTGGTTTGGTGATCGTAAGATGAGTCTTGTGGATCACCGCCAGTCCTCCTCCTCTTTGCCCTATTCTGTTTTCCGTAATAATACGGTAATTTTCTGGCACCAGTTCTCCAAGAATGGTGTTACAGTCGGCTGTGAGCCAGCTCTCTGTAATGAAGAGACAGTCTAGGTCATTTTGTTGAATGAAGTCGCGGATTTCTAGTCGGTGTTTTTACTGCCGATCTAGTGTTAATCAGAGCACATGATATGTGCTTGAGCTGGGGTAAATGGCAGAAATGTCTGACCGTCGATCTATGATCGATTCTCAAAAATTGCTCAATTCTTAGAGCTTTTTTGGTGATGGCTGGCAGTATTGCGGCGCATTGCCTCAAACTCCAAATGGTTTCGGCAGAATATTGCCGACATGCCATGATCGCCAATACACCGGAGGGGGGGGGGGGACTTGGGGCTGTGGGGGGAGGAATTGAACTCCTCTCTCCTGGCTTGGTCCAGAGGAAGGCAAAAAACCCTGGCGGCGCTCGGCCAATATGCTCCGGCAGGGAAAAAATTCCTTCCTGACCCCTGTAAGAGGCGATCGGGTAACCCCTGGATCAATTCTGTATGTTTGGAAAGACGGGGGGGCTGGGGCTGGGAGGGTGACCCTATTGCTGGATCGGTGGGATGGCTGCCTGCTCAGGCAGTGTGATGATAAGGTGTTTCTCAAATAAAAAATTGGGGGGTGTGAGGGGTGAAAGCGGGGCCGAGTGACTGTCCTTTTGGGATGGGGGGGTTCCCTGGAAGCTGGCTGAGGACCGTAGTGGCTTGGGGAGCGGTGCGCCGCTAGGCCGCAAGTGAAGCCGCGGTCTTTCCTAGACCGCGGCCCCGCGATTCAGGGCGGCCTGGCGCGGTGCCCTCAAGAAAGCCCCAGAACGGCTGAAATTTCCACGGGAAGGTGGCGGGAGGAAGCCCCTGAAGGCGATGGCGGTGTGGGCGTGCAGGGGGTCAAAGAAAGGCACTATGAAGATCCTGTATTGCTGCGGCTTGATCCTGAAAAGGACGGCCGTCAGCAGCATTTGTGAAGGGCTCTTACCTGCGGAGAGCCAGGGAGCTGAGCTGAAGGAGTGGAGAGGAGAGATCAGGCTGGGGCACAGGACATTTCCAGGGCTGGAAAACTGGAGCGAGGACTGAGCTAGCAGGGCTGGAGAGGGACTCAGCCTATCTACCTCCTACGCCTGCCTGGAGCTATAGCACACACGCTCCTACTCTAGGAGACGTGCGCCGTGTGGAGCTCCTGTAGCTAATCCACCTGCCTCACTACCTCGCTGACACTGACACTGACACTGACACTGACACTCACCTGGATTCCCCACTTGGGGACTGCAATTTCGGTGATCTGATCGGTTGTCACGATATGTGTATTGTTTTAACCACTTCCCACCTTTGGGCCAACTATATAGAGCCGCAAAGTGGCTCTCATCTACCAAGAGGCCGTCTATATACGGCCAGCAGTGCGTGCGCCCGCCGCGTCACACAGGTGCTGATGCGCGTGCCTGGTGGTCGCGATGTCCGCCAGACACCCACCATCGGCAGTCACAGAGCTCCACGTCCTGTCAGGGAGAGGAGACCAATGGCGTGTCCCTTCATAGGGACACAGATCGGTCACCTCCCCCAGTCACCCCCCACAGTAAGAATCACTCCCAGGGTACATATTTAACCCCTTGATGCCCCCTAGTGTTAACCCCTTCCCTGCCAGTCACATTTATACAGTAACCAGTGCATTTTTATAACAGTGTTCGCTGTATAAATGTGAATGGTCCCATAAATGTGTCAAAAGTTTCTGGTGTGTCCGTCGTAATATCACAATCGTGACAAAAATCGCAGTAAAAAAAATAAAAAAAAAATAAAAAAGTAATAATTCTATCCCCTATTTTGTAGGCGTTATAACGTTTGCGCAAACCAATCACTATACGCTTATTGTGATTTTTTATTTTTTTTTACCAAAAATATGTAGAAGAATATGTATCGGCCTAAACTGAGGAAAAAATATATTTTTTAATATATTTTTGGGGGATATTTATTATAGCAAAAACTAAAAAATATTGGGCCAGATTCAGGTAGATGAGAGTATCTTTCCTCTGGAGTAACGCTTCTCATTTACGTTACTCTGAAGACCCTTTCAGCGCAAGTCCTGTAATTCACATAGCAGTTGCGCGTAAACTTGCGCCAGAGTAACGATAATGCGCTGGCGTAACCCGACGCAAGTGGAAGTGGGTGTGATCATATGTAAATGATGGGCGGAGCCCAGCGCAGAGGCTTACGTTCAGCGCATCATCCACGGAGCATGCGCAGTGAGTGCGGCTCCACTCGCCCCCTTGTGCGCATGCTCACAACTTCCGTCGGCACCACTTCCTGGGAAACGTCAGCGCAATGCGTTCCGCTGGGCGCTTAAAAGCGCTGGCGGAAACGCCATTCCGGCGCAAAAGTAGTTCCGTTTCCCCCCACCCCAGGGAAGATACTTTTGCACTGTAATGGCTGCTCCCGCTACCCCCAGAGAGAGGAGGAACCTCAACTTTAATTCCCAGGAGGTCTCAGTGATTATCTCGGCTATGGAGACGGATAATGAATTTCTCCATGGCAAAAAAAGCCGGAAGACCAGCCGGGAGAGGAAGCAGGGCATCCTGGAGTCGATTGCTGCCAGGGTCAATGTCCTGGGCTACTCCACCCGGACTGCTGGGGACATACAAAAGAAAATAAATGACCTGCGGCGCAAGGTGAGGGACAAGGTGGCCTCCATCAGGAGGTATGAGAGGGGCACAGGTGGTGGTCCCCCATGTCCTGTCACCCTGACCGCAGAGGAGCAGGTGGTTGCTCGCT
This sequence comes from Rana kukunoris, assembly GCA_029574335.1. Classification (NCBI taxonomy): domain Eukaryota; kingdom Metazoa; phylum Chordata; class Amphibia; order Anura; family Ranidae; genus Rana; species Rana kukunoris. The sequence goes on from CM056051.1 coordinate 199,091,999, forward strand.
GCCTGGAGAGGGAGCAGGTGGAGGGGGTCGCAGGCTATGACTCCGTGGAGGAAGGCACAAGGACAGGTAAGTGTTTTATAATCCCCTATTTGTTGTTTTGCATTTGGGGGGGGGGGGGACATGTGCCAAGTGTGTGGGACCACCAACATGTGTCTGCTTTGTGTCATCCACAGATGACGGAGCTGGGCCATCATCTGTCAGCCTGCATTCCACCCCATCCCCCCCACGCCATCATGTGCCCGAGCCACTGGGTGGTAAAGAGGTTGTGGAGGAGGAGAGTGGCCACACCACACCTGCCGAGGTGGTTGTGGAGGATCCTGCTGTGGCAGAGCAGGACTTTTCTTTGGTTTTGTCTGTCTCCTCCCCTTCTCCTGGCCCGTCTGTCGTCCCCTCCCCCATCCTTGGAAGCCCCTCAAGGGCGACACCTTCCACCCGAGGACATCCATCTTCTGGCCCCAGGAAGGCGACCCAGAAGACCAGGGGGGTGTCTGATGGTGTCCAGGACCAGTTGGCGAGGGATCACGCCAGGCAGACGGAACAGATGGGGGCCATAGCGGTGCACTTGGAGAAAGTGGCTGACAGCCTGGGCTCCGTTGCCAACCTCAGCAACGCAGTGCAGGATGTCAGCTCTAATTGCGCTGCAGTGGTCACCACTTTGGGGGAGGTGCAGGGGGATATCCAGCACCTTACTGCAGCCGTCCAGGCCAACACTGCTGCCATCCATGGGAACAGTGCTGCCATCCGGGAGCAGGGGAGGCTGAGTCGGCGGGCCCAGCATTACCAGGTGACCTGTCAGCTCCGGATGCAGGCCCAGACGAACAATTACCTTGGACGGATAGCCAGGGCCTTGGAGGGCACGCAGGCCACACCTGCCAGGAGTGGCCCACCTGGGGATCAGCCACCTCCAGATGCCCCCCCACCCCCACCCACTCCATCCAGGCAGCTGCGGAGCCAGAGAGGGGCCCCCAGAAGAAGCCCCCGGCATCCCCGATGAGGCCTTGTTTCTTTTCTTCGTTTATATTATTGTTTTTCACATACTCAGGTCATGAGTTTATTTATTATTTTTCTCAGGTTATGAGATTTTTTTTCGTTTAATGATCAGGATATGATATTTATAATTTATTTTTGTACTGCACACGGTCAGGAGTGCAGGGGACAGTGTGAATGGTGTGTGAATGTGAGAGGGTGGCACTCCTGAAAGTAAGGGGTGTCACCCTCGGCCGTGGTGGTGAAGTGAACCCCACGGCTGAATGAATGATGTGTGAAAGGTGTGTGAATGGACAGTGACATCATTGGGGCCTTGACGCTGGCGTTACTGCTCCCAACTCCTACATGCTGGACTTGGGCTAATCCAATGCGATGTGCATGTGGTGTGTGTGATCTAGGGACATCAGTGGTGTACATGCGTGCATTGTCTGTGTGATTAATGTTTTGGTTTAGTGTCCAAAGATGCCTTCGGCGAGGACCCTCCTGACTGCTCTTCCATCAGCAGACTGGGTGTCCTCTGGCAGGTGGGGACTGTGTGGGTCGGGGGTCAGGTCATCACGTATGTCAATATGCAGGCCTTTTTTCATAGCAAAGTTATGTAGTATGCAACATGCACCGATGATCTGACACACAAAGGTAGGGGAATACAATAGGGCCCCCCCAGACTTATCCAAGCATCGGAAACGGGACTTCAGGAGCCCAAATGTTTGCTCAACCACTGCACGGGTTTTGATGTGTGCTTCATTGTATTTTCTCTCTCCTCTGGTTTGGGGGTTCCGGAAAGGAGTCATTAGATGGGGTCCCAATGCATATGCAGAGTCACCTGTAAGGTAAAAGACAGGAGAATGTTAGTCATGCATGTGCGATTTCTGTTGTGCATCACGGGAGGGGATAGTCATGCCTGACTCCCTTGTCACTCACCAACCAGCCAGCTGTCCCCATACATGTTCTGGTTAAATTCTGCTGGGATGGGGCTCTGACGGTATATGAAACTGTCATGGCTGGACCCGGGGTGTTTGGCACGGACGTGCCATATGAGGCGTTGGGCATCGGCTATCACCTGTACGTTGATGGAATGCCAATGCTTCCGATTGCGGTATATGTGCTCTGTGGCACTGGGGGGCTGTAGGGCCACATGTGTGCAATCAATGGCCCCCACAGTGCGTGGGAATCTGGCAATGTTGTAGAAATCTGTCATTGCCTTCTGCCGTAGCTCCTCAGTGGTGGGTCTGATGAACTGGTTGGACATGCGTCTGAGGATTGCAGGGACAACCTGGTGCACACATCTGCTTATGGAGGACTGTGACATCCCAGCCACCACTCCACTTGTACGCTGGAATGATCCACTTGCAAGGAAATGGAGTGTTGCCAGGACCTTCACCAGTGGCTGCACTGCTTGTGATCGGTGTGTTGGGCTGGTGATGTCATCCTGCAGGGTTGTGGTTAGTTCAAGTATTGCATCTGGGCTGAATCTGAATAGGCGATACACCTCCTCATCCCCCATGCCAAAGAGGTTCATACGTGTGCGGTATATCCTCTCACGTGCCCGCCTTCTTGGTTCCAGGGGACCCATCAGTAGTTCTAGGACCACGAGTGCCCCTGGCATGTTGGCACACAGAGGTGTTGTCCTTGCAAGTGGGGGTGCTCAGCTAGCTCCTATCGTCGGTAACGCTGCTGTAGCTGCTCTCCTGCTGACCTGTGACCGTCTGGAGTAAAGATAAAGCAGCCTTTTGTAGAAATAACTTTGCGCCGGACGGACCAGATACGCGCGGCGCATGTAGCCAGCGTATGGTGCTAATCCGTTCGTGAATTGTGAAAAATCCCTCATTTGCATATTTGCAGGGGAAATCAATGGGCGCGACTGATGCGCCCAGCGAAAATAAACGCTGACGATACTCTGGCGTCGGAACGTTCCGCCGGTCGCAAATGAGCCGTTATTGGGCGCATCTAGTTTGGTGGGTACGGGCACATAGAAACGTCGGCGCATCAGCACAGTTACGCGGCGCATATCCAAATACTCCAGCGCAAGTGTTCGTGAATCTGGCCCATTGTTTTTTTTCGAAATTGTCGCTCTATTTTTGTTTATAGTGCAAAAAATAAAAACCGCACAGTTGATCAATTACCACCAAAAGAAAGCTCTATTTGTGGGAAAAAAAAGGACGCCAATTTTGTTTGGGAGCCACGTCACACGACCGCGCAATTGTCATTCAAAGCATGACAGTGCCGAAAGCTGAAATTTCGCCTGGGCAGGAAGGGGGTACATGTGCCCAGTAAGCAAGTGGTTAATTGTTTTCAATGTTTGATGTTTTTATTTTTTTGATATTATATTAATAAATGTATATTTTTTTATATATCTGCTCTTTTCTGAGTTTATCTACTCACCCTGTACCAGAATAGTCTTACTTGCCCGCTCTCTTCCCTTGGGTTCTCCTGGGTCCTTGGGGTCCCCTGAGCCCTTTTTTCTATCTCACTAGATTCTGGATGATGGTACCGTTTTAAATGTAATGCTATTTAGTCTATCAAAAAGGCCAAAAATGTATTTGTAACCTATCAGTGTTGATATACGTTCTTTTTTTTGGCGCTGTGTGATGTCAGATCGCCTCCTCCACTGTATACATGGACAGGCCAAATGAGGTGGGGTCAGGAGTGGAGCCAAGGGAGGCAGCAAAATGAATATTTGCCTAGAGCAGGGGTGTCCAAACTTTTTCAAAGAGGGACAGATTTGATGAAGTGAACATGTGCGAGGGCCGACCATTTTTGCCTGACATTTTTTGAACCATTAAAATTCGGTCTAAGTGTGTTTGTCTGAGCAACGAATACACGGCCCAACAAGAATTTTCCTGTCTTGTGGCTGTATGTGGTGAAGAGATGAGCTTGGGCATGTTATTTGTATCTATCCATCTATCGATATAGATATCTACAGTATATATATCTTTTGTGGCCCCAACGAATCCCAGCGCGCTGTTCAAGACTAAGGATGAGCTTGGGGGTGTTATTTTATGTATACCTTATTTATCAGCGTATAACATGCACCTTCACTTAAAGCGGAGGTTCCGCAGGTTGTGATTTTTTTTAAATCTGCAATGCATGGCAACATAGCTAGCACGGTACTACTCACCTGCTAGCCACTTATCCATCCGTCTGGTCTGTTTGCGTCTAAAAGAAGAAGTTTTAAAAAATCACCCTGGGCTTTTCCATCTTGCTTGTGGGCATTGTGAAACCCACAAGCAAACACTTCCTGAATTCCTCGACACATGATGTGCTTTGCGAGTCATGTGACCCGCTTCCCGCGTCACGTGACACTCGAGCTAGCGTGAGAATATACGACTAGCTATTCCGAATGGTCTTCTGTGAGTGTTGAAACGTCACTTCGAGGAGAACTTTCGACCATTACGCCTCGAGTTGTTGGGGAAAAGGAGCGACACGCCCACTCCCCGCAGGGAAGCAGACCCGGAAGTGAGGCTGAATACAGGTAAGGGTACAGATTTGAAAAAAAAAATGACAACGCTGAATGAATGAATGAATGAATGAATGAATGAAAAACTTATAGAGCGCGGCACATGCGAACTGAATCGCCTCTGGGCGCTTGTTGTTCCTGTCTCCTTTGATATCAAAAGAGATGAGTCTTGATCTTTCTCCTGAAGGCTAAGTGATTCGCCTCCAACCGAATGCTGGCTGGTAAAGCGTTCCATAGTCTGGGACCTTGGACGGCGAATCTTCTTTCTCCTTTGGACTTGTAGTTGGCTTTTGGGATCTGTAGTAGGTTCTGATTGGTGGATCGCAAGATGCGATTGGGATTGTGAGCTTTTATTTTATCGCATAGATATTGGGGGGCATTCCCATGGACACATCTATGCGTTAGACAGAGAGCTTTAAAAGCAATCCTGTCTTTAACTGGTAGCCAGTGAAGGGATCTCAGTGAAGGTGAGATTGATTCCCAGGGTTTTTTTCCAGTCACAAGTCTGGCGGCCGTATTTTGAACGACTTGCAGACGAGCGATTTGGTACTTGGGGAGTCCGAGGTAAAGGGCATTTGCATAGTCCAATCTGGAGTTGACAATTGCTCCCACCACGACCGCTAAGTCTTCTTTGGGGATGAAGGGGGTAAGTCTGCGTAGTAGGCGCAACAGATGGTGAGATCCGCTGACTACTGATCCTATTTGTGCGTCCATTGTCATAAAGGAGTCAAAGATGACCCCGAGACTTTTGACTTTGGCGCTAGGGGTGATGATTTTGCCCAGAATGGGCGGGGGTGTCCAGGTTGTTGCAGGTTGATTCCTTTGCTTGGCGTGAAACAGAAGAAGTTCTGTTTTCGCTCCATTGAGTTTAAGATAACTCTTTGTCATCCAGTCCTCTATCAAAGAGAGGCATGTCTCTAGATTGAGGTGGTGATCCTTTCTGTTGCAAATGCGGAAATAAAGTTGCGTGTCGTCTGCGTATGAGTGATACAGCAGGTTTTGGCTGTTGATAATCTCAAAAAGAGGACGAAGATAAATGTTAAACAGCACTGGTGACAGAGGCGATCCTTGAGGGACTCCGCATGTTACTGTGCGTTTCTCAGATGTGAAGGGTCCTAATTTCACTGTTTGCGATCGGTTTTCCAAAAAAGAGGAGAACCAAGATAAATCGCCTTCTGCGACTCTGGCTACTTCAGCAAGTCGCGTCAGTAACAGTTTGTGATCTACGGTGTCGAAAGCTGCACTAAGGTCCAACAGAACTAGAAGACAAGATTCTCCTTCGTCTGCGGCCTCGAGAACATCGTCCCATACTTTGAGCAGCGCGGTTTCAGTCCCGTGTCCGGGACGGAACCCTGATTGCAATGGGTCAAGTAGCTTGTGGGTATCCAGATGCTGTTGCAGCTATTGTACCACTACTTTCTCCATTACCTTTGAGAGTACATTGAGGCTTGTTATGGGACGGCGGTGGAGTGGGTCCTTGGGGTCCAGGGAGGGTTTCTTAAGGATGGGTTGGATTATACCCTCTTTCAACTGTGAGGGTACTATGCCCTCCAAGAAAGACTGGTTGATAAGCTGCGTGATGGGAGGAGCCAAGATGTAGGCGCATTCCTTTAGCAGTTTTGTGGGGATGATGTCATTTGGCGCTGTGCCGTTACGCAAAGCGTCAATAACATTCTTGGTGGCCTCGATGGAGATGGGTTCCAGGGTGAACTTACCTGATATAAGAGAATTACTATGGGTGTTATGTGAGAGGCTGCAGGGGGGGCTAAGGGGGGGATTGTTTTGCTGAATGCTTTCACGGATTGCCTCAATTTTATTAATGAAGCAATCCGATAGTTCATTGCAAAATTCTTGTGTGTCTGTATTGGGGGCTTCAATACATCCTGGTTTCATGGTCTGAGTGACCATCTTGAAGAGTTCGCGGGGGCGGTTTAAGGCGCTGTTGATAGCCTCTGAAAAATAATTTTTCTTGGCTTGGAAAATTCCTTTGTGGTATTTTCTTGTCGCCGCCTTGTAGATGGACAGGTTTAGCTCTGAGGCACTTCTTTTCCAGGCCGATTCGGCCCTTCTGCGTTCTTGCTTCAGTAACGACAGCTGGTTGTTAAACCAGCTGCGGTTGTTTTTCCGGATGCGGGTTTTGCGTTTCGGCGCTACCAAGTCGGCTGACTGTAGCATGGCCGAATTTATGGCCTCCAGCGTTTCAACGGCCGTTTGATGCGGTTGAATTGTTTCTATTTTTTCCCTTAAAGTGGTTTTGAAGAGTTCCGAGTGGAGCTTCTTCTGACATCTAGTCCAGTGTGTTGTCGCTGGATTTGATGTTTTTGTTGCGGGGGGGGATTGTGGAAATAATGAATTTAATTGCATGGTGGTCTGTCCATGGCAACTTTTCATTTTCCAAAATTTTTATTTCCAGAGCTTGTCTGAAAATAAGATCGAGTGTGTGACCTGAAGCATGTGTGGGCCCACATACTAGTTGCTGTGACCCTAGATCCACCAGGTGGTTAATACAGGCATCGGCAATGGGGTCTTGTGCGGAATTGGCCCAGAGGTTGAAATCCCCAAGCAGCAGAAAATGTTTGCTGTTGAGGGTGTAAGTGGAAAAGAAATCCGTCCATGATGATAGCAGCTGCGATTTTGGGCCGGGCGGCCTATAGCAGAGCAGAATGTGGATGGTCTCCTTTGAATTTGTTTGCAGTTGTAGCGTAAGGGTTTCCATGAATGGAAGAGGATTTTGAAGGGCTGGTTTTGTGATTGCAAGCTGAGTTTTGCAAATTACCGCCAGGCCTCCTCCTCTCTGCCCTATTCTGTTTTCCGTTATAATACGGTAGTTTTCTGGCACCAATTCTCCTAGAATGGTGTTACAGTCGGCTGTAAGCCAGCTCTCTGTAATGAAGAGGCAGTCTAGATTGTGTTTTTTTTTTTTTTTTTTTTTTTTTACAATACATTTTTTATTGTGTCAAAAGATAATAATACATACATAGCAAACCGTGCATTTAAAACAGATAAAGGAGAGGTGAAAATGCGGACACAGCCGCTACAACAAGGGAGTCGAGTATATAACACAAACCCATGAAGCTTGTACAATATAACATTCGTAAATAACTTTGCAGACCGGCCATTTACATAGGTGACGGTGGGTCACGGAAAGAGCATATGTAATAGGACCAAGGTGAACGACCAGAAGGGCGTGAGGCCCATCTCCTATGACCTGGGTATGCGAGATCAAATATTGGTGTTGTCTAGCGGCAAAAGATGCGGCGCTAGTGTCTATCAGGAGGATGGAGGGGGCGAAGGCGTGTACTGGGGTGAGCTATAGATAAGTCCTGGGGCATAGGACCCCGAGGGTCCGAGGCACGATTGTCGTGTAGGGACTACGGAGGGAAACCCATGAGGGAGTGTAGAGAGTTCGCCCTATGTAGGGGGGGGGGTCCAGAAGGGGATCGGTATTCTGTGGTTGGGGATGTGGTTGGGGAAAGTGAGGGTTTCCCCACAGCTCTCTGACAGCTCTCAAGAGATTAACTGTTTGTAGGCATCAGTTGAGGTGAAGTGAATCCAGCTAGCCCAGGAATCAGTGTATTTAGAGGGTGTGTCATGGGCCTGGTGTATTAGATTTTCCATTTCTGAGGTCAGGTTTATACGTCTGAACCAGTCTGCTATAGTTGGAGGGTCTGGAGACCGCCATCTCACAGGAATACAAAGTCTTGCAGCATTGACTAAATGCATTGCCAAGGAACGGAAATAGGTCTTTGGGGGTATGTTGGAGTGGTGGAGCAGAAATTGTGCCGGTGAAAGATCCAGGTCATAGGTCGTTACTGATTTGACGATGCGATGGACTTCGGTCCAAAACGGCTGTATTTTAGAGCATGACCACCATATGTGCAGTAAGGAACCTGGTTCGGCACCACATCTCCAACACATTGGGGAAACAGAGGGGTAGATGGCATGTAGGCGTGTGGGAGTTTTGTACCATCTCGAGAACACCTTAAAGGCATTTTCTTGGGCATGTACGTTGACCGTCCCTTTGTGAATGCAGGAGAACATGGCCTCCCAATTCTGGTCTGTTAGATCAATGGAGAGTTCCGCTTCCCATTTTTGGCTGGCCCAGTTATCTTTAGGTCTGCAGACAGGGAACAGTAGGGTGTGAGTAAGGGAGACAAGGTGGGTTAAAGGTTCGGTGCTCGCGCACAACGTTTCAAAGGGAGTCAGTTTGCGAGACCAGTCTGGTTTTGGGCGTGGGTTGTCAAAAAAGTGTCTGAGTTGAACATAAGTCCAGAATGGGAATGATTGATTCCTCATTCTGGACACAAGGGTTTCGTAGGAGAGTAGGCGATCGTGTTCATAGAAGTGTTGCGCACGCATTTGGGCGTGGGGCCAAATTTCTGTTAGAAAGGTGTGGGAGAGTCCTGGAGTGAAATCTGGGTTGCATCTAAGCGGGGTCATAGGGCCCTGCACCGAGGAAATCTGGTATTTGGAGCACGCCACTCTGAAGGTAGCCAGTGTCGGGGCAATGAGGGGGTGATTCTGACAGGAAGGGGGAGTGTTGTTCATCGAGAGCCACGGAGTGTTGGCCAAAGGAGCAGGCGAGAATGTGTGTTCTAGCTGAACCCATTTTTTGGAGTTGAGATGGACATTCCAGTCGATGATTCTCGACAGGTGGCATGCCTGATGGTATTTAAATAAGTCAGGGAGACCCAGGCCGCCTTTCAACTTGGGGATCGTGAGTTTGTCGAAGCTTATTCGGGGTCTGAGCCCATTCCAAATAAAATCTGTACATGCTCGCCGGTAAGTTGAGAAAAAGGCCAGAGGAAGTTTGATCGGGACGGCTTGAAACAAATAGAGAAGACGGGGTAGGATGTTCATCTTAATAACAGCTGCTCTGCCAAACCATGAGAACATGCCAGCAGACCAGGATTTAAGATCTTTTTGGATGTTTTGTAGCAAGGGGAGATAGTTGGCAGAGTATAAATCCGCGAGGGAAGATGGAAGTTGGATACCCAGGTATGTAATCGAGTACTTATTCCATTTAAGTGGAAAGTTAGCTTCACATTGCGCACAAACGTCGGGGGGGAGACTGATATTGAGCGCGTTGGACTTTGAGAAGTTTATTTTTAGATTTGTTAAGTAGTTAAAAGTCGTGAGGTCTGCTAATAGGTTGGGTAGAGTTGTTATAGGTGTAGTCAGGAAAAGGAGGATGTCGTCCGCAAAGGCCGCCACCTTGTGTTCGTGGCCGTCAATATTAATTCCCTTGATGTCCGGGTTGGACCGGAGGCGTCGCAAGAGGGGTTCTAGTGTGAGGACAAAGATAAGTGGTGAAAGAGGACAGCCCTGGCGGGTACCGTTAGTAATGGAGAAGGCATTCGACAGGTGGCCGCTCACACGGACCCTGGCCGTGGGATTAGTATAGAGTGCAAGGATGTAGTGAAGCATGCGCTGAGGGAGGCCCATAAACTTCAACGTCTCGGTCATATAGTCCCATGCCACCCTGTCGAATGCCTTCTCCGCGTCAAGAGAAAGAAGGAATCCAGTTTGTCTAGTCGATGTCAGCCAGTGATGGATGGAAATCGCTCTAAGGGTGTTATCTCTCGCCTCCCTGCCAGGGACAAAGCCCACTTGGTCAAGGTCAATCTGTCGGGGTAAGAGGGGGAGAAGCCGATTAGCAAGCATCTTTGCATACCATTTCAGGTCCACGTTTAAGAGCGATATGGGCCTATAATTCGTCACCAAAGACGGGTCTTTACCCGGCTTTGGGATCACGGTTATATGAGCTGTCAGAAGATCTCGCGGGGGAGCGGTAGGAGAGGCAAAGGAGTTGAAAGCTTCGAGGAAGAAGGGGATAAGGAGGTGAGTGTACGTCTTATAATATCCGACCGTCAAGCCATCGGGGCCTGGGCTCTTTCCCGGTTTCATTTTTTTCAGTGCCATCGTGGCTTCCAACGCAGTAAGAGGGGAGTCCAAGTCGGTAGCTACAGCATTCGATATTGGTTTCGGACTGTATTCTGTCAGAAAGTCTTTGATGGCCTTTTTCCTAGCGAGCGAGTCGGAGGCTGAGTCTGATGGGTGGAGGTTGTATAGTTTTGAATAGTAGGTCACAAATTGGTCAGCAATGTCAGGAGGGGAAGAAACTTTCCGACCCCTGGGGTCTGTTAAAGAGTGTACTGTCATGGAAGCCTTCTTGGATTGCAGTGCCCGAGCTAATAGTCGGCCTGCCTTGTTGCCGAATTCGTAAAAGACTCTCCGGGAGAGGACATATTTACGTTTGATTTGTTTACCTAAGAGCTCTAGAAGTTCGGACCTGGCTTCTTGTAGGGGACGTAAGGCGGTCAGGGCTAGGGAGCGTTTGTGCGTTTTCTCCAACCGATGGATGCGAGTGGTAAGATCTAAGAAGATTTTACGGTGTTCCCGCTTGCGTTTTGCCGCCGCCGCCATCAAGATGCCCCGGATAACACATTTGTGGGCTTCCCACGTGTTAAGGGCGGAGGTGTCTATCGACTTATTTTCGTCAAAGTATTGTTTAATGCTTACTTCAACTTCGGTGGCAATTACAGGGTCAGTAAGCAAAGAGGGGTCCAACCTCCACAAGTGGGAAGTGGTGCGGTGTATTGGTAGCGTCAGTGTCATGGAGACTGGGTGGTGATCAGAGAAGAACATGGGATCAATTGAGGTGCGAGTCAGGTTCGGTAGGTCGTGTTGCGATAGGAAAAGATAGTCTATCCGGGAGTATTTGTTGTGCGGCGCTGAGAAAAATGTGTAATCTCTTCCCGTATCGTGCGCCAAGTGTCAGGAGCAATAGCGTTTGCAATTGTGATTTAATTGATTTAAGGGCATTGTAGGTGAGGGATGTCGTACCCGTGGATGTGTCATGTAGTGGATCAAGGGGGACGTTGAAGTCTCCACCTAAAATAAGCATGCCTTCCTTAAAAGCAGAGAGGGAGGTGGTGAGGCATCGAAAGAAGGAGACCTGGTGGGCATTCGTAAATATTGGCCAAGGTTATCTTGCGGTCCAATATCGTTCCCTTGAGAAAGATGTATCGTCCTTCGTCGTCAGTTAGTGTCTACAAGTTGAAAGGGGCAGTGTTTCGCTATAAGTATAGAGACTCGGATTTGTCGGGGTGGTGGCATGATATGTTGTTGGGTAGTAGTAATTGCGGAGTTTCGGTGTCGAGTCAGTGCGAAAGTGGGTCTCCTGTACAAAAACTACATCTGCTTTGTCACGGTGCATAGCATAGAGGAGTTGAGAGCGACGTTCAGGAACATTCAGGCCTCGTGCGTTGAGGGAAACAATTTTCAGTGAGAATTTAGCTTCCGCTTCCGGAGCAGGGGGCATTGTCACAGAGAGCCGGGGGATCCTGAGTGGACTTAGTTAAGGGGTCCGAGAGCTGTGGGGGGGTTAGGTTCGGGGGGCGCGTGTGGTGAGATGTGTGAAAAGAAAAGCGGTAGGAGAGGAGAGGGTACCCTGGGGATTGGGCGCGGGCAACCGCTCACTCGGTCGTTGGCGTCTAGTAGAAAGTGATCAAGAAAAACCGGGGATCGGTGAGGGGTCCCTCACCGGTCTAGTAGTAGGAGTCCCGCGTAGGCGGGGTAACCGGAAAGTGTCAGTGGCGTGAAGAGCAGTAGTGTGTGCAACGGGTAAAAACAAGAGAAGGGCCACTGTGTGGGGGTTGACTAGTCTCGGGAGAAGAGGAAACGGAGTCGGAGTGACCGACCAACAGCCATAATAAGAGAGGTAGGACATGTGTATTGCGCGGAGACCGAGAGATCTCTGATGATGGGTGACTATGTGTCAGGAGGTGGAGTGAGAGCGAGCAAACCCCGTCTGGTGGGTACAGGTTTACAGGTAAGACAGAGTGTGCTATAGGGTCGTATATGTAGGAGGGTAGTGAGTGACGTGTGTCTGTCCACAACAAGTGACAGCTGTCATGAGTGAGAAAAATGCGACAAAACTTTCATGACTTCGAGAATAAACAAGTAAAAACATTTTCAGAAACATTTCAGTGTTAATCTGGCAGTAACATTACCAACACACCTAAGGACGTGTAAGCCTCGTAGAACGTACAACATGTAACCCGGAACCCGGCTCCCAGGCAGTGTATGCGGAGATGCGGAGATTAAGATTAAGGAGGGAGGGGGACGGGGAGGGAGGGAAGGGTGGATAGGAGGAGAAAAAAAGGGGGTCGGGGGGGGTGGGAGAGGTAGAATTGTGTTGGGAGGAGAAGAGATTAAGGGGGAGGGTGAGGGTGGTATAGAGTCAGTAGGCCGTTGCTAACGTAAGAAAATGTCTAGCGGGACAGTGGCTACAATGGCCATCCGGCATCTGCTCCGTAGCCTATAGCGTTGAAGGAGACAAGGCCCTCCCTCAACAGTTCAATCCATTACACGTGCTTTGACAGGACGGGATACATCCCTATGCTGGATAGCTCTGGCCCGGGATCTAGAGTCGGGGAGCAGTGAAGAAACCAGGGTAGGGAAGGATGGGTAGGGAAGGATGGGTAGGGAGGGGGGGGTGGGAGTGGGGGGTGGGAGTGGGGAGAGGCATGAGGATAGTGGGAGCAGGTACAATTTAGAAGAGCATACAATCTAGCCAGGCAAAAAAGAAAACATTGTATGAAAGCATTTTTGAACTCTACCCTGTCCTGTGCGATCAGTAGAAGCCAGTCGCAGGAACAATCTTTGGTCGCCTGGTGTCGATGCGGTGGGGAGCATCTCGGATATCACGACTTTCAGCAGGGATCGGTTAAGCAGAGTCATTTCGACTGGAGTCTGTGGCGATCGTTGGCTCAGGCACAGGGTGTCTTCTGTAGGCGTATTACAGGGTAGATGGGGGAAAAGAGAAAAAAAAAAAAAAAAAAAAAAAAGGGGGGGGAACAGGAACCGGGAAAGGGAAAAAGGAAAGAAAAAATAAACAAGGGGAAACACAGATCATTAGGGTGTACAGTGCATGCAGTGTCTCTGTAGGGCACAGAAAACAGCGGTCTGGGGGTAGCAGTTGCGGAGTGAGGGGGCAAGCATAGTCCTGTGGGTGTTGCAGATCGGGCAAAAACGGCTGTTTTGATCCTGGGAGGGGGTGGGGGGGGAAGCAGGGTCTCAGCAGCGGCAACAGGCGGTGGGGAGTCTTGCCTTAGAATCTAGTGCACTCAGAGCTGGCGTACATGAGAGGAGGGGGGGTGGGGGGAACATTGCGGATAGTCACCATAGAAGCAGGGGGGGACAGTCCATAGTGGAAGTCATATGCATTAGCATGGTCAGCAGCCATGTGGATCCGAAAGATCGGTTGAGCAAAGGGTGAAAAGCGGCAAGGAGATTAGACTAAGGAGGGATGGGAGGTAGGTGGCCAGACAGGGGGGTAAGGATTAGGAGAGGTAATTGAAGGGAAACTTAGCTGAACTGTAGCTGGAAGTCCCGGGAGCCGAATGGCGGTACCGTCTCAATAGTCGCGGCGAGCTCTTCTGGGTTGTGGAGCCGCCTGCGGGCTGGAGGGATGGTGACCGGGCGGTAAGGCTTGAGCAGGCCTGTTGATGGACGGGGATCGGCGTCTGCGATAGCGGGTAGCTTGGGTCTCCATCGGTGCCTCTTCGGTCCAGTTAGGAATCAAATGCGGGCCGGTAAAGTCAGCGTACCATTGCGGGAGTTCAACATACGGGATGTCAAGTATTCTACAGAAATCCTCCAGATCTTCAGGGACTCTGAGAAGGGCCTGGTGGCCAAGGCGAGAGGCAGACAGAGCGAAGGGAAATTTCCAGCGGTACTGGATTCCCTTGGTACGTAGCATTTCTAATAGCGGACGGAGGTCTCTGCGATGCTTAAGCGTGATCGCCGAGAGATCTTGATAGATGTGGATCGTGTGCCCCTCATGTTCCAGCCGGGTCTTCCCACGAGCCTTCCGCAGGATGTCTTCCTTCGTCTTGAAGCTGTCCAGGCAGCAGACTACATCTCTGGGGGGGTCCGCATCTTTGCCTCTGGGCCTCAGGGCCCTGTGGATCCTTTCCATCGGGATGGGCGTCTGCAGGGGCCTCTCCAGGATATGGTTAAAGAGTTCCGTGACCGAGGGCAGTAGTCTGTCAGGTTCCACGGATTCTGGGAGTCCTCGTATGCGAAGGTTCCGCCTGCGGCCCCGGTTATCCAAATCCTCCACGTGTCTCTGGAGGTCCCGGAGCTGTAGGGTGTGGGTATCTAGTTTACAGGTAGCCTTTTTCAGGACTGTGTGATGACGCTCCGTGATGAGTTCCACTTCTTGCACCCTGTTAGTGATGCCGCGAATCTCATGGCGGAGATCAGTGATGGCCGCGAACAGGGTGTTCTTGATATCTGCCGCCACCGCGTGAAGATCTGTCAGGCTGGGTTGTTGGGAGGTCATCGGAGCCGCGATGGTCTGCGGTGGCGGAGCTGGGCTTGTAGGTGTGAGGAGAATCCCTTCTGAGGCGCGTGAGGGGTCTGAGGTAGAGACTCGCGGGATTTGTAGGTTTTGCCTGCCTCCAATATCCCTCGGTGAGCGCGATCTGGATGCCGAGGAGTGTCGGGAAGAGGTCCCCATAACTTTGAGATCAGAAATCGGCGTTGGTCTCCAGTACAAGCTAAGTTATGGCTGTGGTCAGTCGGAGCTCTAGAGCTATGCGGCCATCTCTCTCCAAGGCAAACCACGCCCCCCCGATTGTGTTGTAGAATGAAATCATGGATTTCAAGTCGGTGTTTTACTGCCGATCTTGTGTTGACCATAGCACATAAAATGTGCTTAGGCTGGGGTAACCGGCTAAAATTTTTGATCGTTGATCGTCGATCGATCCTCAAAAGTTGCTCAATTCTTAGGGTCTTTTTGGTGCAGGCTGGCAGTATTGCGGCGAAACGCCTCAGATTCCAAATGGTCTCTGCGGAGTACCGCAAATTAGCCATGGTCGCCATTCACCGGGGGAAATGTTTTTTATGGTGGCGATGGAGAGAGGATTCAGTGAATCCTCCCGGCTTGGTCCAGAGGAAGGCAAAAAACCCCTAACCGTGCTATGCCAATTTGCTTTGGTTGGGGAAAAAATTCCTTCCTGATCCCTGAAAGGCGATCGGGCGAACCCCTGGATCAAGTGCTGTTAAGTTTGTGAAAAAAGAAAGGGGGCTGGGGGGGGGGGGGAGAACTGACACTGCTGCTGGGGTGTACCAAGATGGCCGCCGACCAGGAGCAGGACATGGGACCCAGGCTGGTGTGTAGCCAGCTGGGTGGGTAGGTGAGCAGGGGGGGGGGCTGGTTGTTGAGGCCAGGGGATGAATCCTACTGGGGCTGGGGGTGAGCTCCTAGGGGGTTACTGCTGGTGTTTTTGGCCGAAAGTGCGGCGCGCCGCTAGGCCGCAGATGAAGCCGCGGCCTTTCCTAAGGTGCGGCGGCCGCAAATCAGCAGAGGCTGGCGCGGTTCAGGGGGAAAAACGGGGAATCGCGGGGAGGCGGTGGGGGAAGGTTGTAATGGTAGGTGGATGGTTGGCGGGTGGTAATGTGGGGTGGTAGAGGGAAAGAGGCCCCAGCGTTCAGCCGATTCGGCGGCTTATCCTGATAAGGACGGCCGCCAATCGGTTCCAGGGAAGGTGATAAAAAGTAGAACCTACCTGGAGTAGAAGGTGAGAGCTGTGAGAAGATCCTGCCTAGCTAGCTGATGATATCCCTAGGGGGAGCTGACTTGTCACTATCCCTGCAGTGAGCAGACTAGGCAGACTGAGGAGAGAGTGTCTGCTGCACGTCTGCTGCACACCCTACTGACACACCTACTGACAGAGTTGACCTCTCGTCAGCATTGCATCAATGGTTACTCTGCACAGCTGAGAACAGACTCTACAAAGTTTGGAGTTACAGAGGAGGTCTAGTGCTAAAACGCTAGAGGCATTTATTATCTAAGGTTGCATAAATGATAGTTAGAAAGTTCAGTTTGAGGGTGAACCTCCGCTTTAAGAATTTTCAGGGGGAAAAAAACTATTTTAACCACTTAAGGACCCTGCACCGTAAATATACGTCCTATTTTTAAAGATGGTTATCTCGGTAACAGCAGCAGCTGCTGCCACAACCGAGATATCCATCTCTTCAGTGCGGGGTCCTGTGTACAATAACGGCGGTCTCCACGGCGGATTAGCCGTTAGATCGCCGTTATCGGTGACCAGAGAGGTCCCCCCCACTCCCGCCGCTTTCCCGTGCTCTCCGCCGCTTACCGTTGCCGTCGGGCTGAGGCGATCGGGTCTGTGCGGCTCCTCTGCTGGGATACGAGTGAGGGAAAAATCGCCGCAATTAGAAAGCGTGGCGCGTGGGGGGGGCATGGTTTGCGCATGGCCAACTGAGGTTGTGAAGGTGTGAGCTCCCGCTACCTCCATGTTCTCCGTGCGTGACACATACAAGTGAACCGAGGAAGGTGATCTATTGCCGCTGAAATCCCTGGGGAAACCACCCCGGACTACCCCGGAAATTGCTGCGAGCCGCTTTAGGCTTGAAGCCTGCGCATCATCCCCTGGCCTGATCCTGCTGCTCGCCGCGTCTTGGGCGTCCTATCCCTCCGCCTTTTCGCCGGACACATGATGTGTATGTCGGTGCGACCGTTGAGATCCGTCGGCCCCCAGTAAGAATTAAAAATAGAGGGAGCCAGACGCCAGACGCCAGACGCCGAGAGAAAGGAGCTGAAGAGACCGGAGACGAGATCAGGAACGAGGTGCAGGCTGGGATATTGCGTCAGGGAAGGTCCATAGTTGGATAGGTGGCTGTGTGCGGTGTGCGGTGTGCGGAGTGGAGTGGAGGTTCTATCCTAGCCCCACAGGCTTTCAAGTGCCTTAGAGAGACGCTTAGAGGAGCGCGTACTATAAAGCTCAAAAGCTCAAAAGCTCAATAGCTCAAAAGCTAAAAACTAAGGTGGAAAGTGGAGGGGAGGTATGTGTGCAGCTAGAGCCAGAGACACACGTACTTCCCGGAGGACCGCATTGCTACCACAGCCACCCAACCTAGCAGGCCACCTGGAGATCCAGAGGTACTTTTCTAAAATGGAGAAAGGGGGCGAGCAAGGGGCGAGCAGGGCCAGAGCCTGGAGAACCTGCAGATAAAAACACAGACTACCATTCCAAGACTAGAGGTACGGGCAGACGTGGAGACATTACAGATAGCCCCCCAAAGCCCCCGGGTGACCAATATAGGTGGGAGCGACCCCCCCCCTGGGTCGAGTGAAGGGGGGAAGAGTGAGCTTGAGACCTTAAAATCTCTGATACAGGCATTACCAACAAGAGAGGACATCACTATACTTATTACAAAAATAGAGGAAGCTCACTGCAGAGAAATGGAAGAGATTAAAGGGGAAGTTCAGGGCCTGGAAAAACGTACGACAATGAATGAAAGTACCTCTAAAGACCTTATAGTGCGTGTGACGACATTGGAACAGGAAAGAAATATGCAATTAGAGGTGATCAATTCCCTACAGTTACAACTAGAGGAAATCCAAGACAGGAACAGACGGAATAATTTACGTATACAAGGTATCCCTGAAGCAGCAGTCCCAGAAGACCTCCAAGAGACGGTAAAAAATATTTTTCTGGTATTATTGAAAGATGCTTTACCCTTAAATCTTGAGATGGACAGAGTGCATAGGGCCCTAGGCCCCAAGCCCAAAGATAGCTCTCGGCCTCGAGATGTGATATATAGACTGCATTACTTTAGACAAAAAGAGGCAATATTAAGGAAATCTTGGGACATGGGGACTATAGAATTTAACGGAGCTCAGTTGAAGATACTACCAGATCTATCAAGTGCTACTCTGCAACGGAGAGCTATGTTACGCCCCATATTAGATCGAATAGGGGAAATAGGGGGAACATACAGATGGAGGTATCCAATATCAGTACTAATCAGGAAACAAGACACAGGTACATTTTGGCTGCGCTCCAAGAATGACTTGCCGGAACTCTTCTCCTTTTTGGGGATCAACTCTTTCGAGGTTGTGGATTGGAGACAGCCAATCTTGAGGAATAATTAAAGATTGAGGACTTGCTGGCTGCCCCTCTCTCCTCTTCCCCTTTTTTGCTTTATTTTTTCTTCTTTTTTGGACTTTTTGTCTTTTTTTTTTCTCTTTTTTTTTCCTCTTTTTTGTACCTTTTTCTGTTGTGCTTTTTTTGCCTTACCTCCTCTGGACTTTTTAAAACCCCTGAGTGCTGTAGACGGTGAGAGGAGTGTGCGGGGTATTGAGAGGGGGGTGGGGGGTAGGATATGGAGGAGGGGGGATGTGGGAATGGGGATTAGATGGGGGGAATAAGATAGGGTGGGGGTATAAGGGGGGTATAAGGGGGGCAACACAACTACACCATACATTATAACGGATAATATATTCAATACACACTTTACACAAGGTTAAGGGGGGTGGGAATTAAAGCGAGAGCCCAACGGGCATATTAAATAGGAGGGTATCACATAAGTCACTAAATAGGTTAGTCACAATTCATAGTCCACAGTATTAGAGCAGGTAGGCTCTACACATATTTAACACTCACAGTCAATATACATTAATACACATATTGGAGGGGGTAGGATGGGAGGGGAGGGGTCCCCCGACTCCAAGCAGGTTTATTGATAACCTAGGTACAAGGATCAGTACAATTTATTCGGAATTATCAATGTATTATTAATGTATTATGAACATGTACGAGAATTGGACCTGGGGAAATTATTTGGATAGGGCACAGATTGAGACGTGCCACGTATGATCTCTTAGAATGTATTATAAAACTAGTTTCTTTTTTCTTTTTTCTTTCTGAACTACTGTAAGAATACTGTATTACAGATTATATTTACTATGTACTGAGAATGCTATATGAATAACTGGTACATACATTCTATAGAGTGATTTAACCTTAGTATCGGGAGTGGGGGGGGGGGGAATAATTACATATGGTGAAGCCATTAGGGGGAGGAAGGACACTACCCTGGAGTCATTAACGAATAGGTACTTAGGGAGAACGAGTAGCTCACTAGTGGGGCAATAATATGAAGAGGGCGAGAGGGAGGAGGGGAGGGGAGAGGAGGGGGAGGAATTAAATTAGGATAACTTGAGATCCAGGGATTAACAAAGATAGGCAACATAATATTTATAATATATAGTATAATATATATAGTATAATTTAAATAAAGTGGAGTTGGAAGGAGGGCTGGAGGGAGCGGGGGCACCTTGGTAGAGGAGCGTGCGTAACCAGTACCCCCCGATAGGGAATTACTCAGGGGAATACTCAGGGGACAGGGTATTAGAGTAAGCAAGTAGGAGCTAAATTGGCTCTGGGGTAGTGGGGGGGGGGGGGTCTGTGTACTAAACCCTCCCGATCCCCACTGTCAATAAGTTAGGGGAAGCGGAGGGTTGGGTGGGGGGGGGTTTCCCCTTTTTTTGGGGTTTTTTTTTTTCTCTCTCCTCTCTCCTCTCTTTGTCGTGGTGCCCTCCCCTTCCTCCCTCATTCACTCTGCCTCGTCTCCCTGTTCTAGGGGGAGAGGGGGGGGAGAGGGGAGGGAAGAGGAGAGGAAAAGAGAGGGTCCCTGGTTGCAAGATGGGGGGTATAAGGATTACCACTTTTAACGTTAAGGGACTAAACACCCCAGAAAAAAGGAGAATGCTCCTTAGCGAACTCAAAAAAATGCACTCAGACGTGGCCTCTGTCCAAGAAACCCATCTTAGAGCCAGTCGGTTACCCTATTTACAAAATAGATTCTTTCCCTGTGCCTACCACGCCTTTAGCCCAACATCTAAATCTAAAGGAGTGGCTATATTAATATCCAACCAGATCGCCTGGTCACTAACGGAAAAACAAATAGACGAAAATGGAAGGTATATATTCTTAAAAGGTACCTTAGGAGACGAGAAAGTAACACTAGCTACTGTATATACACCTAATACGTATCAAGATACCTTCCTGATTAAAGTACTGTCTAAATTAGACAAATTCGTAGAAGGGAAGCTGATCCTAGGAGGAGATATTAACATGACACTGAACCCCAAATTAGATACATCTCTAGGGTCTTCCTCTCTATCAGGAAAATCTAGGAGGCGAGTCTTACGAAAGTTAAAAGAAATGCATCTGGTTGACGCTTGGAGGATATTCCATGGGGAGGAGAGAGATTATACCTTCTATTCTAATCCACATAAAAGGTATTCCTGGTTGGATTATTTCTTGATTCCTCACTATCTACTGACAGGAGTTGAGGAAGTAAACATTGGGAATATAACTTGGTCAGACCACGCCCCAGTGGCAATCGACATAATAATATCAGGCAAGGCTCTCTCCACGGGGTATCGTTGGCGTCTGAATGAAAGCTTACTACAGACCCCAGAGGTTAAAGAGGCAGTAGAAAAGGAACTAGGAGAATACTTTCGGATCAACGATACCCCGGGGAGCGACCCAAGTGTGGTGTGGGAGGCCCACAAGGCGGTGATGAGGGGATTATTGATAAAGCATGGGGCAAGAATAAAAAGAATGCGAGAAAATCAGGTTAGGAAACTAACGATAGATATCCAAACCTTGGAAATGCAACATAAAGGTACACAGTCAATAAACGTAGGAGAAGAACTAGGACATAAAAGGAGGGAGTTAGCTGACCTACTGAGGTATAAAGCTAAAGCGATTATTCAAGTAGGCAGAAGGATAACATATGAATTAGGTGATAAGTGCAGTAAAGTCTTAGCAGGGAAATTGAAAGACACTAGGAACACTGTGTATATACCACATATCAAGGGTAAGAATGGTCAGGTAATGTCACTCTCTAAATATATAGCGCAGAGATTTAGAGAATACTATTCCTCCCTATACAACTTAGAACAAATAGATATCCCTAGAGGAAGGATAGAGGATTACTTATCCTCAGCACATCTTAAAAGATTACCTTCAACTGAAAGGGAGAACCTGGACAGACCCATCTCAATGGAGGAACTCCAAGGAGTTATGAAAATGGTTAAAAAAGGGAAAGCTCCAGGCCCAGATGGGTTCTCTATTCAATATTACCAGCATTTCTACCCCGCTCTTGGACCGTATATGATTAGGATGTTCAATGAGATCGGCCGATCTACCGCACTCTGCCCGGAAGCCCTCATGGCACATATCGCGGTGATTCTCAAAGAAGGGAAGGACCCGGCGGAGTGCGATAGCTATCGCCCGATCTCATTGTTGAACACAGATCTAAAACTCTTCACTAAATTAATAGCAGCCCGATTACAGCCCCTCTTAACACAGCTAATACATCTAGATCAGGTGGGTTTCATCCCGACCCGGGAAGCCAGGGACAATACCATCAAAGTGTTGAACCTGGTACACTGGGCAAGGGAAACCAAAACACCTTCAATCTTTCTGAGTACAGACGCCGAAAAGGCCTTTCGACCGAGTCAATTGGAAGTTTATGGCAGGAGTACTAAGACACATTGGATTAGGAAAACATATGTATAGATGGATTATGGGGGTTACTACACCTCAAGCACTAATCAAGGTATACGGGATCCTCTCAGAGCCTATTAAAATATTGAATGGAACAAGACAGGGGTGCCCACTGTCCCCGCTATTATATGTTTTGAAACTGGAACCTCTGTTGAATAGGATAAGGCAAAATCTGAGAGTCCGGGGATTAGATATAGGGGACAGAGAATATAAAATCTCTGCATTTGCAGATGATATGCTGTTCACCATATCTCATCCCCGGGAATCACTACAGAATCTGATGAGAGAAATAGAGGAGTATGGGAAATTAGCAAATCTAAAAATTAATTATGAGAAATCAGAAGCAATGAGTGTGGAATTACCGGGGGGCTTACAACAAACCCTAAAACCTAATTTTAAATTTAAGTGGGTTAAGACATCCCTGAAATATCTGGGGATACATATCCCACCAAAATTAGGTAACATTTTTGAAGCAAATTTCCCTCCATTGATGAATATAATCAAGGATACTTTGAAGAAATGGCAGAGGGGATTTCATTCTTGGTTTGGGAGATGTAATGCTATCAAGA
This sequence comes from Rana kukunoris, assembly GCA_029574335.1. Taxonomy (NCBI): domain Eukaryota; kingdom Metazoa; phylum Chordata; class Amphibia; order Anura; family Ranidae; genus Rana; species Rana kukunoris. The sequence continues at coordinate 199,114,411 of CM056051.1, forward strand.
TGAGCATACTCCCTAGAATACTATATTTGCTTCAAACAATACCAATTAAGATCCCCCCTGCCTTTTTACTTCAAGTAAATAGGCTTCTTTTCAAGTTCATTTGGTCTAAGAAAAAACCCAGGATCAGTAGGAGTAGGATGTTTTTACCTAAGAGTAACGGAGGCTTAGCAATACCAGATGTAACTAAATATTATCAAGCGGTCCATATGGGTAGGATTATAGAATGGGGTAGGAGTACAGGATCAAAGCTATGGGTAGACCTCGAACAAGAAATCAGTCGAATCCCACTGCAAAGAGCACTCTGGTGCTATCAAACACTGCCGACACAATTAAAAAAACATCCAATTATAGGGACGACGCTAGCAATAGGCCACAAGATATGCCAGTTAGGTAAACACACTTCAAGCTATTCCCCCCTGTATCCAGTATTAGGAAACCCATGCTTCCCACCAGGTATGGAGAAAGGAGCATACAGGAATCTTAGAGAGAGGGGCCTTACACAGATAGTACATTTCTCAGAACGAGACAGATGGCCAACTGTATCCTCATTGGTACTCCCGGAAGGAAGATATGGGGTTAAAAATTGGCAAGCTATACAATTGTGTCACTTCCTGAACTCCTTGGGACCAATAAGTAGATACAAAAGGGAATTAACACAATTTGAAAGATACTGTGAAGACCAGGAACCCCCAGATAAACTACTATCTAGGCCAGGAGATACCATCTATAAGAGAATGGGCCAGAGATATAGAGAGAAATTTCTCACAAACTCAGCAGCAAAAAATAATTAATTTAACCATGAAAACATCAATAAGTACTAGGCTCCAAGAATTAAATTATAAAATATTAAATAGAAATAAAATAAAATATTAAATAGATGGTACTACACACCAGAGAAACTGAGTAGGGTGTATCCGGGAACCTTAGATACCTGTTGGAGATGCAAGAAAGATAGGGGAACTATGTACCATTTATTTTGGACCTGCCCAAAGATTAGGAAATACTGGCAGGAAGTAATAAGGATAACCCAAAAATTTACAACATATCAAATACAGGACGATCCAGCTTTCTGTCTGCTACACCTAACACAGATTCAAATAAAAATATATAAGAAATCGATCATATGCCATATGATCAACAAAGCTAAGGCTGGGATAACTCAAAATTGGAAAAAAAACAACCCCCCTACGATAACCGACTGGCTCTATAGGGTGAGGAATATTTGTGCAATAGAAGACGTGGTATTATCAGCCCAAGATAGAAAGGAACAATATAATATGACCTGGGGAACATGGAACGCATTCATGTATTCAGAAGAAGGGAGGAAGTTGATGGGGAGGGGAGTGGAGGAACGGGATAGAGCGAGGCCCTAAGAAATTGGATAAGGAGTTTTGCCCTATAAGAGGGGAGAGGAGGGAGAAACTGGGGGGGGGGGTTCCTTTGGGGGTAGGGGAGGGTAGGGTGGGAAGAAGGAAATAAAAGGAGATACGGTAACACAAGAGAACATGGGAATTATAAATGGAATTAAGGACAGGGGGGGGGGGTTGGGGTAAAAAGGACAATTAAAGATGGATAATAGGGAGAGGCTGGAGAAAACAGGGGAATATAACACCCTATTAATTAGAGGGGGAACTCAAACCTGGAGGAGAAACTTCAGGACCCTGCAGCTAGGAGAACCCCAGACGTAAACAACTAGCCTCCACCCACCCCTACCCTGTTATCTCCAAGTTTCTCTCTTAGTCTTAACAAATATAAAGGACTACGAGATAATAAGTTATTGTTCTGTTTATATGTTTTGTTACAATGTAATGAATAAGTAATTTCTGTTGTAAAACCAATATTTCCTTAACCACTTGACTACTGGGCACTTAAACCCACTTAATAACCAGACCAATTTTCAGCTTTCGGTGCTCTCACATTTTGAATGACAATAACTCAGTCATACAACACTATAACCAAATGAAATTTTTGTCCTTTTTTTCCCACAAATAGAGCTTTCTTTTGGTGGTATTTTATCACCTCTGCGGTTTTTATTTTTTTCACTATAAATCAAAAAAGAACGAAAATTTTGTAAAAAAATGAATTTTTCTTCATTTCTATTATAACATTTTGCAAAAAAGTAATTTTTCTTCATAAACTTGGCCTAAAATGTATACTGCTACATATCTTTGGTAACAAAACAAAAAAAAATTTTGATATTATTTAGTCTGGGTGAAAGTTATAGGGTCTAAAAGCTATGGTACCAATTACTGAAAATTGATCAATTTGATCACATCTGATGTACTGACAGCCTCTCTCATTTCTTGAGACCCTAACATGCCAGAAAAGTACAAATACCCCCCAAATGACCCCTTTTTGGAAAGAAGACATTCCAAGGTATTTAGAAAGAGGCATTGTGAGTTTTTTGAAGTTGTAATTTTTCCCACAATTCTTTGCAAAATCAAGATTTTTTTCATTTTTATTTTCTTTCCACAAAATTTTCATATTAGCGGGTTATTTCTCACACACAGCATATGCATACCACAAATTACACCCCAAAACACATTCTGCTATTCCTCCCGAGTATGGCGATACCCCATGTGTGGGACTTTTTGACACAGCGTGGCCACATGGAATGGCGCCAAACTTTGCGACTTAAAAATCCCCATAGGTGACGCTTTAAATATTTTTACTGGTTACATCATTTTAGTTGGAGAAGAGGTCTAGGGCCAAAATTATTGCTCTCGCTCTAACGTTCGCAGCGATACCTCACATGTGTGGTTTGAACACCGTTTTCATATGTGGGCGGGACTTGCGTATGCGTTCGCTTCTGCATGCGAGCTCACGGGGACAGGGGCGCTGTATGCCCAGAGTATTGCGGAGTATGCCCAGAGTATTGCGGAGTATGCCCAGAGTATTGCAGAGTATTGCAGAGTATGCCCAGAGTATTGCAGAGTATGCCCAGAGTATTGCGGAGTATGCCCAGAGTATTGCGGAGTATGCCCAGAGTATTGCGGAGTATGCCCAGAGTATTGCGGAGTATGCCCAGAGTATTGCGGAGTATGCCCAGAGTATTGCGGAGTATGCCCAGAGTATGCCCAGAGTATTGCGGAGTATGCCCAGAGTATTGCGGAGTATTGCCCCCCATAGTATGCCCAGAGTATGCCCAGAGTATTGCGGAGTATGCCCAGAGTATTGCGGAGTATGCCCAGAGTATTGCGGAGTATGCCCAGAGTATGCCCAGAGTATGCCCAGAGTATGCCCAGAGTATTGCGGAGTATGCCCAGAGTATTGCGGAGTATTGCCCCCCATAGTATGCCCAGAGTATGCCCATAGTATGCCCAGAGTATTGCAGAGTGTTGCCCCCCCAGAGTGTTGCCCCCCCCAGAGTGTTGCCCCCCCCCAGAGTGTTGCCCCCCCCAGAGTATTGCGCCCCCCAGAGTATTGCCCCCCCCAGAGTATTGCCCCCCCAGAGTATTGCCCAGCATTGCAGAGTATGTGCAGCAGGGATGGCTGAGCAGGGAGGGAGGGATGGATGGATCTGTGACTACATTTGTCACAGATCCAGCCCGCAGCACTGGCGCTGCCATCCGCTCCCTCCCCTCTCCTCTCACACTGTACCGATCGGTACAGAGAGAGGAGGGAGGAACCGGCGTCATCAAATGACGCCGGTCTGTTTACATCTGATCGCGCCGTCATTGGACGGCGCGATCACGTGGTAAACCGCCGCTATCAGCGGCGATTTACCGTGATCCGTGACCCGCCGGGTCCTCTGGACCCGGCGGTCACGGACATTCCCGTGTGCGCGCCCCAGGGGGCGCGCGGGAGCGCGACTCTGGAATCACGTTATATAACGTGATCCCAGAGTTAAGCAACCACCTTGCCGCCGTTATTTTTCGGCAGGTGGTTGCTAAGTGGTTAATAAAGAAGGATTAAACTTAAAAAAAGAGGGAAAAATCGCCCCCACCCGTCCCCCATAGCAGCGCTGGGCGGAAGTGATGTCAAAACGTCATTTCCGCCCAGCGTCTTAAAGAGGCATTTTCTTTTTTAGGCTATTTAAAAAATGAAATTTTCCTTTTTTTTTTTTTTTTTTTAAGCCTAAATATGAGATCTGAGGTCTTTTTGACCCCAGATCTCATATTTAAGAGGACCTGTCATGCTTTTTTCTATTACAAGGGATGTTTACATTTCTTGTAATAGGAATAAAAGTGATCAATTATTATATTTTTTTTTTTTTCAGTTTAAAAAATGTTAAAATAAATACAAATACATAGGAAAACAAAATTTTTTTTTAAAGCGCCCGTCCCGACGAGCTCGCGCGCAGAAGCGAACGCATACGCGAGTAGCGCCCGCATATGAAAACGCTGTTCAAACCACACAAGTGAGGTATCGCCGCGATCGTTAGAGCGAGAGCAATAATTCTAGCCCTAGACCTCCTCTGTATCTCAAAAAATGCAACCTATAGAATTTTTTAAACGTCGCCTATCGAGATTTTTAAGGGTAAAAGTTTTTTAAACGTCGCCTATCGAGATTTTTAAGGGTAAAAGTTTGACGCTATGCTACGAGCGGGCGCAATTTCTAAGCGTGACATGTTGGGTGTCATTTTACTCAGCGTAACATTATCTTTCACAATATATAAAAAAATTGGACCAAATTTATTGTTGTCTTATTTTTTAATTCAAAAAAGTGTATTTTTTCCAAAAAAAGTCCGCTTGTAAGACCGCTGCGCAAATACAGTCTGACAAAAAGTATTGCAATGACCACTATTTTATTCTCTAGGGTGTTAGAAAAAAATATATATAATGTTTGGGGGTTTTAAGTAATTTTCTAGCAGAAAGAACTGTTTTAGTCTTGCAAACACCAAAACTGAAAAACACCTAAGGTCTTTAAGTGGTTAAATAAAGAACTGTGAGGCAAAATAAGGGTCAGTGCCCATCAATGCAGGCTCCCCATTGCCATGAATGCAGCCTCACTATTGCCATCCGTGCATCCTGATCCTTGCAGCCTTGGAGGGGACAGGGAGGGGGCGGGATGAATGCTAACAGATTACATGCAGGAGGATCTAATTTTCTTAGCGGCCTCTTTCATAGCAAGTCCTGCCTTCTATGATAGACAGAACAGTCATCCAATGGCAGCCCAGTAGACAGAACTTCCTAGTACAGATGCCGCTGAGTAAACGCTTGTTATGCCCCCTCCCTGCCCCCTCTGAGGTAGCACTGATAAATACAGCATATATCTTTAGTAGCCCGGGGGCTGCAAAATATATATATATCCAAATTACCAGGGGGGCCACATTAAACCGGAACAAGGACCGCATTCAGCCCCCGGGCCGGACTTTGGACATGCCTGGCCTAGAGCAGCGATTGCGCAGCATACGTTCAAAAGAAGACTGCAAGCTATCAGGTAGGTTTATTTTATTTCAGAAGATACCTTGAATGTTCTCTCTCTCTCTCTTTCTCTCTCTCTCTCTCTCTCTCTCTCCTTGTAAAGACTGTGAGCAGAAGTGACATTCAAGGTATCTTCTGAAATAAAATAAACCTACCTGATAGCTTGCAGTGTTCTTTGGAACGTACGCTGCGCAAAAGCTGCTCAGATTACATTACATTACAGGAGATTCAGAAAGAAGCTGTGTGTTAGTGGGCGTCCTGACTCCCCTGTAGTCCAAGGGAAGGGGCAAGCACGACACTCCACACCAGGGAGAAAGCCTTGCATTACTGTGTGGAGTTACAGACAGAAGATCAGGAAGTGAGGATTTCTCAGAAGAAATAAGGACATTTAAAAGCAAAATGAAGTGACGGATGAGGTAAGTGAAGGAGGCCTGCACTAAGGTAAAGGAAGCTATTTAGGGGAAAAAAAAATGTACCTTTACAACCCCTTTAAGCAGGGAACAGACCAAAGAAAAATGTTTCCCATTTCTTTTCAGAACAAAGAGAGTTTTAGCTGGTTACACTTTAAATTTTAAAGTTTTAAAGCAGCTCTTTCACTGAAACAAAGATTCAAAATGCAGTGCTCCCTTCAATGGAAATGTAGAAAATCTGGTGATGTGATATTCTTTCTTTTTTTTTTTGGGGGGAGGGGGGTTCCCTGCAGTAGGTGGTTCCATCCACCAGCCCTTATGTAATTTCGATATCCTGTAGTGCTGTGCAGGGGTGTATTTAGATTTTGTGCTGCCCTAGGCCTGACTAAACTTGTGCACCCCCTAATTTAAATAAGACCCACCCCTTCCTGTCAAGGCCACACCACGTTTTGTTTAAGACCCACCCTAGACCCACCCCTTTTCGAGTGGGGACACTAGTTCTGGAGGCGATGGATTCCCTTAATTTGCATAGATTTTTTCTCACTTCCTGTTTGGCTATGGGACAGGAAGTGAAGGGAAATCTCTGCAATGGGACTGGGATGGTAAAAAATAAACCGACAGGGGCTATAACTCTCCCTTACTCTATCCAAAATGAAAAAAAAAAGTGCTGCCTATAGTTCTACTTTAAGCACAAATTTCTGATAATTTTATGGAGAGGACTAAGAACATATAATCATGCCAATGGTGCAGAAGAAAACATATAGCAAAGTGAGGAAGGTTTGTGGTTCAGGATGATAGGACAGTTAAAATTAGAAGCAGCGCCACCCCTCTCCCCACACACAGTTGCGTAATGTCGGCCGCCCGCATAACGGAAGCAGTGCTTTATGGGGGCGCTGGACTAATTTGCCTCTCAGCCCAGTCCAGCCAATAAGACTGGCACTACACTAACAGTGTAGCACAAGACGGCGGGGACTCTTTCCATGCTGCCCCCCTGCAGAGTGCTGCCCTAGGCCTGGGCCTTGTTGGCCTAGGCCAGGATACAGCGCTGGTGCTGTGGGGGCCAGCAGTAGACTAGGAAATAAACACTTCCAGAAGTGTCAAATTCTGCAGGATTCTTCTGCTGGAAGTTTTTCTTCTTTAGTGCAGAGATCAGCAGTGCAGACATCAGGAGAAGTGAGTATTTCTTTGCAGACTAGACTGGGGGGGAAGTGTAGAGGTCAGGGGTCTAATAGCCCTGGTGTCTCTATAAAAATTGCCCATCAACTTTCCAATGCTATAACCAATGGGGCTTGTTGGGGTGGACCCTCCTTGTGATAGCAATAAAGTTAAAGGCTAGCTCCACTTTTTGCACCATGTTACATGCGTAACAAGGTGTAAATGGGACAACCCCAGGGCTTTTTATCAGGGGGAACTTGGGGAAACTCAGTTCCACCACCTCTGGCTCAGACCCTTTAGTGCCTGCTCACCACAATCACTTTTAAACACAGAAGTCTGGTTTCTGTGTTTACAACTTACAAGTGACAGCTCTGAACTCTGTGTGTAACCCCCCTGAACTCCGCACTCTGTATTTAATGCCCCTTTAAGACCCTTCTACTGTTTTTGAAATCTGAACGGGGTCGTGGTTGAGTTCCTGCACCTATTTTCTGAGAAAAAAAGCTCTGGACAACCCTGAAACGGCTCCCCTGTGAGGCGTGCAAGGGTTTTTCTTCCCCACAGTTCCCCAAGAACTGTCAAAAAAATGCAAGGCATTCTGTGATTTGCGTCTGTGCTGAGCAAGTGTCTGCCTGTTTTCACTATGCAACAAGGTAGCGGTTTGGCACTGGGCCCAGAAGATATATAGGTGATCACTATAGTAGTGATGGCTACTAGGGGTCGACCAATTATCGGTGTGCCGATGTTCATTTTTTTTTATGTGTCGGTCACAAAACTTACCGAATATTGCTTCCCAGGGTGATACCTGGTACCGTTCTCTAGCACACCTTCCACCACTCGCCCAAGCTCTTCCGTCCCACTGGGATACCCGAGCCACCAGTCGTTACATCCCCCGGCTGGCTGAAGATCTGAACAAAGCCAATGCTTTGTTTGTCTCTGATCTAGTAATCCGGAAGCAATGTCATGACATTAAAGGCACCAGTTTTAAAAAATAGAAAGTATCCAAAAATGCTGATCTTTACGTTTTGAGTACTTTCAAGTGCAGAGGAGGGACTTGGGGGTCTTATAGATCCCTCCATAAAGTATACCTGTCACTGCTTATTACTGTCACAAGGGATGTTTACATTAATACAGTAATAAAAGTGATAAAGAAAATTGTAACGGAATGGCCCATGACAGACTGAGATATTCCTATGTCTAGGGTCACCTTATGTCCACTAGGGCCATAGGGTGACAAAGAATCATAATTCATTCATTACATGAGATGGGACATTATTAATACTTCATATTTCAGGACTGAGATATCACAAGGAGTTCATGATGACATGACCAGGTCAGCCAGCCAGTGAGTCATACCTTTGTATAATATGCTATTGAAATATCTTAAGATGTTGGCTATTCACTGTAAAGACATTCCGTTGAAGGTGTTGATTGCACCCACTCTCACAAGACTCTGCCATTGTGTGATAAAGCTGTCTAGATAACTTATTCAACTAGATGTCTGTGTTACTATTCAAGGTTAATTGAACACTATTGAAGATACGGTGCCGACAAGTCTACATGGTTAGCTTACCTGAATGCCTTTTAGAGTGTGATTGAAGCCCCCCATGGTGTGAAGGGGGGTGGAGACTACATTGTCCTGTGACTAACTGCATTATGATTGAGACTGTATAAGAAGCTGAGAAAATACCAATAAATTGTCATATCTTTGAAGCAAGTGCAGAGCTTGAGTCTCGTCTTGTTTATGGGAATGGATATGGATCGTGTATGCAGTATGGTCGCAGTGTGTCGGATAAGCTTGTCGTGGGTGGATGGAAAGTCGTAAGCGGTGGTGACCGCTACAAAAATAATTTAAAAAGCCAGTGTAAAAATATACAAATGTAATGTACAGAATATCGGCCTGAAAAGCAGCCGAAAAATCGGTATCGTATCGGCCTTGAAAAAAACGCCATCAGTCAATCCCTAGTGACTACTACAGTTATTCCATAATGGTCCAACAAGTATGGTATATGCATAACTATGCAAAAAATAAATCGTACTTGGAGTTCTAGCAAAATGTTTTTTTGTTTTTTTTTTAACGTGTGTGAAGAGTTAAAGTAGAAGTTCAGCCAAAACAGCTAAATTTACTCTTGGCCACATTTTAAAACAAATCTATCTAACCCTGTAAATCCCAATTCTTACCTTTTTCTGAAGCTGATCCGGTCTCCTGCGGCAGATGGTGTGTTCAGGAGAGAACCAACAACGGCTGAGAAGTGATGTCACACTGAGGCCCCGTACACACGAGCAAATAGATTTGTTCAAATCGGTCGGACAGACCGATTTGAACAAATCTGTCTGCTGGGATGTATTGGTTTGATCGTGTACACATGATCAAACCAAAATCCCCGCCGGCAGACAGAGCGCTGACGTGTCGGTGACGTTGACGCCGCCACGTCACCGCACCAGGAAGTAAAACACTTCCGCGCATGCGTCAAAACCATTCAAAGCGTGTGCGAGCAGATATGTCTGCTGGTTAGCATACTTACCAGCAGACATGTCGGGCGGACGGGTTCCCAGCCGACAGATTTGAAAGCATGCTTTCAAATCTGTCGGGTGGCCAAATCCGTCTGTTTGCCCGTACACATGATCGAATCTGTCTGCTGAAATGGTCTGGAAGACCGTTTCCAGCAGACAGATTTGATTGTGTGTACGCGGCCTTAAAGGGGTTGTAAAGGAAAAAAAAAATGTTCATATTAAGCATTCTTTACCTGCAGACATTCCTCTTTTCTCTTCCTCATTGTTTGTTTTTGCTCAGAAGTTGCTCTATTTCTTCTCTGTTCTGTTCACTTCCTGCTTGTCTGATTTTACTCACCACCGTGAAGGGAGGCTTTACTGCGGTGGTCAGTGACATGCTCGCCCCCTCCTGGGAACTACATCTCTGCGGCAGGACTCTCTCTACGTGTTAGAGACTTCAAGGAGGTGTGAATTACTGGGCGAGCCGCAATGCATATTGGGAAATGTAGTTCTTACATAACACACGCCGCAAACCAGGATGTGAATGAGAGAACAGAAACTAGAACGCCAGAGGTGATATAGATGAAAGAATTTAATAGGCATTTACTTGTTTTTTAACAGAATAATTACACTATTCTGTCTGTCTACCTTGCAGACATTAATTTTAGGCAAAAAAAATGTTTTTCCTTTACAACTCCTTTTTTTCCTTTACAACTCCCCATACACACTATCAGTTTTCCTGCAGGTTTTTCTCTTCAGGTTTACCAAAACCATGTAGTGTAACGGCCTGCCTGATTGCATACAAATTGAAACTCTTGAGGTTTGACCTCCATATTACATGGTTTTGGTAAACCTGAAGAGAACAACCTGCAGGAAAACTGATAGTGTGTATGGGGCTTTAGACTTACTGTACTATGGCGCTTCCGTTGTCGGCTGCCTCTCTTGCACACACCTACACACTGAAGCCCCGGACAGCTCAGTGTGGGACCCATAGCAGAGCGGCTGCAGAACAGTAAGCATAGCGATCACTTCTTTACAGGGCTAGATCGATTAGGTTTAGAATGTGCCTGAGAGTAGGTTTATCATTCATTTTTGTTTGAACTTCCACTTTAAAGAATTGCTCCAAATGTGAAGTGGTTAAGCACATTTTTTTTTTTTTTTGTTCCGGTCCAGATCCAGCACTGGGGGAACGTAGAATGGGCTCACAATATCGATCTGTATGAATCATGTGCTCGGACGGCTGCAGGGACTTTATTCGTCCATCTTTGTTCTTCAAGTTCAACTGTAAAACACAAACTCTTAGGCCTCGTACACACGATCAAATCTGTCTGCTGGAAACGGTCGGCCCGTCACCGCCACGTCACCGACACGTCAGCGCGCTGTCTGCTGGTGGGGATTTTGGTTTGCTCGTGTGTACACGCGAGCAAACCAAAATGCCAGCAGACAGATCTGTTCAAATTGGTCGGTCCGACCAATTTGAACAGATAGATTAACTTGTGTGTACGAGGCCTTACAGGACTGACCCTGGGCAGTGTAAACCAACAAACCCAGCCATTTCTTGCAACATCCTGACATTTTTAGATGAAGGTATCCAAACTTATCTCTCATTTTTTTTTTTTTTATTTAACCACTTGCCTACTGTGCACCTACACCCCCTTCCTGCCCAGACAAAATTTAAGCTTCCGGCACTGCGTCGCTTTAACTGACAATTGCGCGGTCGTGTGACGTGGCTCCCAAACAAAATTGGCGTCCTTTTTTTCCCACAAATAGAGCTTTCTTTTGGTGGTATTTGATCACCTCTGTGGTTTTTATTTTTTGCGCTATAAACAAAAATAGAGTGTCAATTTTTAAAAAAATGCAATATTTTTTACTTTTTGCTATAATAAATAACCCAAAAAATATATAAAAAAAATATTTTTTTCCTCAGTTTAGGCTGATACGTATTCTTCTACATATTTTTGGTAAAAAAAAAAATGCAATAAGCGTTTATCGATTGGTTTGTGCAAAATGTATAGTGTTTACAAAATAGGGGATAGTTTATGGCATTTTTTTTTTACTATTAATGGCGGCGATCTGCGATTTTTTTATTGGGACTGCGACGTTATGGCGGACACTTCGGACACTTTTCTGACATTTTTGGGACCATTTACATTTATACAGTGAACAATGCTATAAATATGCATTGATTACTGTATAAATGTGACTGGCAGTGAAGGGGTTAACCACTAGGGGGCGGGGAAGGGGTTAAATGTGTGTCCTATGAGTGTTCTAACTGTAGGGGGAGGGGAGGTGACTGGGGGAGGTGACCGATTGTGTCCCTATGTACAAGGGACACAGCAACGGTCTCCTCTCTCCCTGACAGGACGTGGAGCTCTGTGTTTACATACAGAGCTCCACGTCCCCGCTCAGTTACTGGGCAATCGCGTGTGCCCCGCGGCTTTAAAAGGACATCACGTCATATGACGTGATGTCAGGATAATGGAGTCCTCCGCCCGCCGTCATTTGATGGTGGACAGAGGAAAAGTCGTTAAACTGTGGTAAATAATAAATGTTAAAACAACAGACCGCTAGAGAATGAGAACGTGTTTTAAGATGCAATATAACAAGTGCTTTGTGAGTGCAAATTGATCTAAAATATTGTATAACATTTCAAATAAAATGTCCCTGCTTAGAAAAGCGTCTGTCTGTCTTCAGTGTGCTGCATGTAGACCGGGAACAAGTTGTATATCCAGTGATCTTGTGCAATAAGGTACAAGAAAGAACACTTATTCCAGTGAAGAAGTATGGTGAACTGTAGCAGAAATAGAATCTGAAGACTAAGGCCCCTTCCACATGTGGGGACTCTGCCAGGCGTTGATTTTATTAGAGGGTGATCTGTCAGCTGACCCTGCTGAGCAGGCGGATGGCTGTTCTCTCTGGAATAGAAATGTGCAAAAGGAAAAAATGTGTTTTGTTTTGTTTCGTTTTAATTCGTTATTTAATTAATTTTGTTAAGTTAAATTTGTTAAATTTGTTAAATTCGTTTTCGGAATTTGATCGTTTTTGATGAAAATTCGAAAAAACCCAGTCGAATTCGATCGTTTTGCGACCGAATTCCAAAACCCGGTTGAATTTGATCGTTTTCGACCGAATTTGAAAAAAAATGGTCGAATTCGAAAACATTTCTACCGGATTCGATAATATTTTTACCGGATTCGAATTGATCATATTTTGATCGTATTTGAAAATATTTCAACAGAATTTAATAATATTTCATCCGCTATCGTTAATATTTCAACCAAATTCGATGATTTAGATGATTTCTTTTTTAGAAATCAATTTATATTTTTTAGATTTTGATTAAACTTGCTTTTGTTTGTTTTCAAAAATTTGTTTTCGATTCGAATTGTTTTCGAATTCGATTAGAATAAAAAAATTTTTTTTTCGAATTCGATTCGAATCAAATTTTTTTAATTCGATTCAAATTCAAATTTCTTTCGCGTTTTTTCTAATTTGTTTAAATTCGTTAATTTTGTAATTCGGAAATACGGATGCATCCGAATATCCGAATAATGAAAAATGTGTCCGAATTCGAATTCGTAACGAAACGAAATGCACATGTCTAGTAAATTACAAACAAGATAGGGCGGTAGATTCATATAGATCAGCGGATATTTAGATCCGCGCGATCTATCTTATTTACGATCCCCCAGCGCCAGTTTTTGAGGCAAGTGCTGTATTCAGAAAGCACTTGCCTCGTAAGTTGCCCTGGTGGATCGTAAATCACCCGGCGGAATGCAAATTCCGCGGCTAGGGGGAGTTTACTATTTAAATCAGGCACGTCCCCGCGCCGATCGTACTGCGCATGCGCCGCCGGATACATTTTCCAGCGTGCATTGCTCCAAATGACGTCGCAAGGACGTCATTGGTTTTGAAGTTAACGCAATTTACGTTTGGCCGTATTCGCGAACGACTTACGTAAAAACGACGTAAAAAATTCAAAACTCGACGCGAGAACGACGGCCATACTTAACATAGGATTCGCCGCACTTACCCCTCATATAGCAGGGGTAACTATCCGCCGTAAAAAGCCGAACGCAAACAACGTAAAAAAAAGCGACGGCCGGGCGTTCATTTCTGAATCGGCGGTTCTCCTCATTTGCATATTTGTCGCGTATAATAACGGAAGCGCCACCTAGCGGCCGGCGGGAGATTGCAGCCTAAGATCCGACAGTGTAAGTCACTTACACTTGTCGGCTCTAAGGGAGATCTATGCGGAACCTGATTCGAGGAATCAGCCGCATAGATCTGAGCATCGGATCTCAGAGATACGACGGTGTATCAGTAGATACACCGTCGTATCTCTATGTGAATCTACCCCAGGGTCTGTAGGTTTGTTCTTAAGTTGACTTTGTTTTTAAGTCGGAACAGGTACATTTTTTAAGTGTGGCACCAGGCAAAACATTTTTTAAAAACATTTTTGGATAGCATAGGGAAGAGTTAACACCTCTGTAACATTTTCTTTGCTGTTTCTGTCCCTGTTCAGAAGATTTCACCTCACTTTCTGTCCCTATGACCATATGTAAATGTTGGGTTGTTGTGGAAACAAGGATTGGTGATAAAGCTTCAGTGGAGACACATTTTTCCATCATAACACTTACTGGAGTGAATTTTACTTCCTAGGGGTAGATTTCCTCTCACTTCCTGTTGTCTCCCTCCGTTTGTAAGTAGGAGTCATTTGTAAGTTGGATGTTTGTAACTCAGGGACCGCCTGTATACATATTTGTGGTTACATGGTTCAAGTGCATTTATCTTGACACAAAATACATTTGGTTTAGTCAATTGTTGCTTGGACTTTTCCGTCATTAATTGCTTCCTCACTTCATTAAGTTTTTCACGTGATTTCATTCCATTCACAATATTTTGAATAACAAGATTTATCTCATGCAAGCAAGTTCACCTGAACTGAACTCTTTCACCTTCAGGCTTGTAAAATAATTTTCTCAATTAATTCTTGACCAGTGTACACCATTAGTTTTATTTCTACTGCAGTATGTTATACTGTAAAATTTTACAAGAATATGCAAACAGTAGTACCATACATTAGGCAGCTTAATAATATTAACATTGTCCAGTATCGGGGGGGAAAAAAACACCAACAACAATAACAATGTACACATTCTATCAAAACATAATGTGGAAGAATAAATTGAATTTTGTTATTCTTAGCCTCAAGCTGCTAGTTAGTGAAATGTGCAATTCAATAACAGATCCATGATTCCCAGCAGATGTATACATTTGCTAAATCTTATGATAGGTATTTGCAAATGTGCTAACTGTAAGCATCTTCATTAGGCTAAATCACATACATCAGATAGGCACGACTTAGTACACTGCAATATTTATTACTGAATTTTCTATTTCCAATAGCTGCAGACGGCAGGGGAACCATTCCTGTGATTTACCAGTTTAGAGATCACAACAAATATTGTAAATAATTAGCAAATGTTTATTGTATGAAGGATTGTATTTTCATTACTTTTGCTTGTGGCTATGTATTAGCAAATGTGTGTAAATTAATTGGTATGATTTGGTTATATTATTCTATTCTATTGGTCTCTGTAGCATATACATGCAATACCATTACTGAAGAGTATCATTCATCTAAAGCGTTAACTCTACACTGAAATCCCACCCCTACATGCTTCTCTGGCAGAGATCCTGTATTTCTTGTGCTTCTTCCAGCAGCATAAAAGTCATATGATGTAACGTGATCTCAATGACTTTGAAGGACATTTCTTTTTTTAAGATCTTCAAATAAAAAAAAAGTATTTAAAACTTACTATTTATTTTAAAATGCAACTTTATCTAATAATCTAATAATAAGTAATGATAGATCAGGTATTATTATGTTTTGAATATCAACAATAAGCATCCTCCTAGATTTAGTATATGTAAACCTATTTTTTGTTTGTTTGGCATCATGTCAGCTTTCTTATAAAAATAATTTTTGTGAAAATATTGCAAAGTTTTTTTTTTTTACCTGGAGATCCTGTTTCAGGCTGACAAAGATAAGCTACTACAGTACCTTGCAATTAGCAGCAGCACTGTTAACCTATCACGTGTGTTTCTTCAGTTAGATGCTGGGAGGCCTATCGATCAGGTTTAATGGGCAACACAACAGCCAACTGCAAGCTTGCAATTGGGGCACCCAAGCAGGCATGCTCCCGAGCCGCTGATCTGCGTGCCCATTCAGACACAGAACTGTGACCTGGCCCTTTCTATCTTCTTATTGGCTGTCTGGCTGGGATTGACAGCAGTGGGACCCAATGGCTCCCACTGCTGTCTCAGCCAATGAGGAGAGAGAGTCCTTGGAGAGCTGATGCTCTTGTGCATATTGCTGGATCAACAGGGAGCTCAGGTAAGTATTCGAAGGGGGCTGGGGTATTGCTGCACACAGAAGGTTTTTTACCTTTATGCATAGACCCTGAAGCAGCCCCCCCCCCCAATATTTACTTGAGCCCCATCTCAATCCAGAGATCTGCAAGAGAGCAGTAGCTCTCCCTGGTATCTTCCTCCTCATTGGCTGAGACAGCAGCTCCCACTACTGCCAATCACAGCCAGTCAGCCAATGAGAAGAGAGTGGGGCAGGGCCAAGCCATGCTCCATTTGTAAATAGACACACAGAGCAGCGATTTGGGAGCAAGTCTGCTCGGGTGCCATTATAGCAAGCTTTCTATGAGGGCACTCAGCAGGAGGGAGGGACCAGGAGCACCAGTGGGTTATATGACAGAACCCAGATCATACATGGACCAGCATAGAGTATATGCATATAGAATCAGTCTATAGATAGTTTGAAGCTGTTATAGTTTGAAGCTGTTATAGCTGCAAAGGGTGGGCTAACTCAATATTGAACCCTACAGACTAAGACTGGATTGCCATTAAAGTTCATGGGCCAGATTCTCGTAGATGCGCGCCTAATTATGCAGGCGTTGCGCATCTCAGATGCACTACGCCGACGTAACACGGCGTGGCAAGTACCGTATTCCCTAAGTAAATGCGCTCCAAGATGCGCCTGCGTCGCGTAAAATCATCGGCGTAATCCGGCGCTACTCCAAAGTAGGAGGGAAGTGGGCGTGTTGCATTGTAATGAAGCGTGACCCCATGCAAATGCAGGCCGGGACGAACGGAGCATGCGCCGTGACTTGGATGACCCGCGCCATGACGTGGTTGACCCGCGCTGTGACGTGGATGCCTTCTGCGCATGCGCAAAGCCTCCCTACGATTCGCCGGCGCAGGGTATATAATGCGCCCACACATGCGCCCGTGCAGCGCAAACGTCTCCCATTTTTTTGATAGCGACGGCCAAAGTTTTTGCTGGATAAGATGACAACTGCTGTTAAGGAGAGGAGGAAGAAAAATTTCTCCCCAGAGGAGAGGGCCATTGTCGTGAGGGCAATGGAGAAATATGACTCGCGGCTCCATGGTGCTGACAGTGCCCGGACCAGCAAGTCCCGGAGGGATCAGATCTTAATGAAGGTCGCGTGCCAAGTCAATGCCCTCTCTCATGAGGTCCAGACACCGCAGGACATTCAAAAGAAAATGAATGACCTGCGGCGTCTCGTGAAGGGCAAGCTGGCTTCCATAGCTCGGCATGCCAGGGGCACTGGAGGGGGCCCACCCTGCACTGTCCGCCTGACTGAGGAGGAGAAGGTGGTTGCCCGCTGCCTGCAGACGGAGCAGGTTGAGGGAGTTGGGGGCTATGAGTCCCAAAAGCCAGCCCTGAGGACAGGTAAGTGTGTTTTATATTCTATCTGTTGTGTACATGTATGGGGGTGGAAGGGAACATGTGCCAAGTGTGTGGGTCCACCAACATGGCCATCTTTTGTGTCATCCACAGATGTGCAGGAGGGAGCGGGGCCATCTGTTGATGCCAGGGCCCGTCAGGATCAATCCCCCGAAGATCCAGTCCCTCTGGCTGCCCCCCTGGAACAGGACTTGAAGGGAAGTGGGCACACCTCAACTGAGGAGGTGGTTGAGGAGGATGTCGTAGTCCAGGACCAGGACCTGTATGTTGTTTTGGAGGAGGATGATGGGTTGCCCGGACCAGCCCAGGCTATCCCTCCATCTTTAGCGAACCCCTCAGTGTCCCCCCCCCCAACCTCTCCAGTCCCTCTGTTCCCCCCCCCTCATCTCCGGCCCCTCAACATCCTCCCCTTATGCCCGGTCCCCTGCCACTCCCCGGAAGGCAACGTGCAAGACCAGGGGTGTTCATACGGTCCTGCCGGAACAGCTGGCCAGACAGCAGGACCAGCAAAATCGGCACCTGTCAGAGGTCGTGGAGGAGATGAGGCGCCTGGCCGACAGCCTGGCATCCTCGGGACACATTACAGATGCCATCCAAGATCTTGCTGTCAACAGTGCAGCAACGCTGACCAGCCTGGGGGAGCTGCAGGCGAACACCTCCGACCTTGTGGGGGAGGTTCATGCCCTGCGCCTTGCAGTCGAGGAGCAGACTGCTGTGCAGACCCGCATAGCGGTTGCCCTGGAGGGCATGCAGGCAGCCAGGGAGGGACGTGGGGATGCTCCTCCTCCACCTGCTACCCCCCCCACCTGTGGCTGCCCCCAGGCAAGTGAGGGGCAGGAGCCGTGGCACCAGGCGGAGCCCCCGCCAGGCCCATTAATTTTTTGATTTCTTATTATTTTGCTCTGGATAAGAGTTTTTTTTATTTTTTATATTATGCTCTGGATAAGAGTTTTTTTTTTTTATATTATGCTCTGGGTAAGAGCTTTTTTTTTTTGGATACTGCACACGGTGCAGTGTGAATGGTGTGTGAATGTGAGGGGGTGGAACTCCTGCCAGTAAGGGGTGTCACCCTCGGCCGTTGGGGAGAAGTTATCCCCACGGCTGTGTGAATGGTGTATGAATGGACAGCAATATCATTGGGGCCTTGACGTGGCGTTGCTGCTCCCAAGTCCGACATGCTGGACTTGGGCTAATCCAATGTGATGTGGATGTGGGGTGTGTGTGCTAGGGACCACAGTGGTGTACATGCGTGCATTGTCTGTGTGCCATACTGTATGTGTGTGTTTAACGGTCAAAGATTCGTAACACGAGGCAACTCCTGACTGCTCTTCCATCAGATGACGGGGTCTCCTCTGGCAGGGGGGGGCTGTGTGGTTGGGGGGTCAGGTCATCACGTAGGGCAATCTGCAGGCCCTTTCTCATGGCAAAGTTGTGCAGAATGCAACATGCACCAATGATCTGACCCACAAAGTTGGGGGAATACAAAAAGGCCCCCCCAAACTTATCCAGGCATCGGAAACGGGACTTCAGGAGGCCAAATGTGCGCTCCACCACTGCACGAGTTTTGATATGTGCTTCATTGTATCTTCTCTCTCCTCTGGTTTGGGGGTTCCGGAAAGGAGTCATGAGATGGGGTCCCAGTACATATGCAGAGTCACCTGTAAGGGAAAAGACAGGAGGATGTTAGTCATGCATGTGCCCCTTGTGATGTAAGCATCATGGGGGGGGAAAGTCATGCCTGCCACCCATGTCACTCACCAACCAGCCAGCTGTCCCCATACATGTCCTGCTCAAAATCTTCTGGGATGTTGCTTTGACGGTAGATGTAGCTGTCATGGCTGGACCCGGGGTCTTTGGCACGGACGTGCCATATGAGGTATTTGGCATCGGCTATCACCTGTACGTTGATGGAGTGCCAGTGCTTCCGATTGCGGTATATGTGCTCTGTGGCACTGGGGGGCTGGAGTGCCACATGTGTGCAATCAATGGCCCCGATGGTGCGTGGGAATCCGTCAATTCTGTAGAAATCTGTCATTGCCTTCTGCCGCAGGTGCTCAGTGGTGGTTCTGATGATGTGGTGGGACATGCGTCTGAGGATTGAGGGGACAACCTGGTGCAGACATCTGCTTATGCTGGTTTGTGACATCCCAGCCACCACTCCACTTGTACGCTGGAATGATCCACTGGCCAGGAAAGGAAGTGTTGCCAGTACCTTCACCAGTGGCTGCAGTGCATGTGAGCGGTGTGTCTGGCTGGTGATGTCATCCTGCAGGGCTGTGGTTATTTCCAGGATGGCAGCAGGGCTGAATCTGAAGATGCGATACACCTCCTCATCACCCATGCCAAAGAGCCTCATGCGCGCTCGGTAGATCCTCTCACGTGCCCCCCTCCTCCTACTCCTCCTTCTATGCTCCTCTTCCTCTGCATACATTAGTAGTGATAAGACCATGGCTGCCCCTGGCATGTTGGCATACGAATGTGTTGTCCTGCAAGTGTGATTGCTCAGCTCGTCCGTTATGGCGCTGCTGTAGTTGCTCTCCAGCTGACTTGCACACGGTCTTGAGCAAAGTTACCAGTGCTTTTATGAGGGGTATGTTTACTCAAGGCTTTCGAGTTACGAGTAGCCAACGCCGAGCGCGCGTAGTTTCGGGAATCCGCGCATCTCCCTCATTTGCATATTTGCATGCTAATTCAATGGGAACTGAATATTTTCGATGCGTAACTATGCGCCTACGCCGCGCTAGCTTAAAGCATTTTCGCCGCCCAGACGAAATTTTTTTACTCGCGTATGTGGTTCTGTGTTTACCGCGCATCGATACGCAGGCGCACATTTACAATTACGTCGCGCAAATCCATTTAGGCAGGTGTAGCGCCGCTGAGAATCTGGCCCCATGTGTGTGTACAGGCAGGCGTCCCAATACTTTTGATAGAATAGTGTATCTTTACTTCTGTTCATGAAGTTTATTGATACACAATTTGTCAACCACAATTTGTTTTACACAATTACATATTTTGCATAGTACCTCACTTTTTTATTTTATTTTGTTTAATGTATTTAAAATAGGTCACTAGTAGAATAGCATGTAGGGAAGCAGGGTCAGGCTTGTTCACACCACATGGCATGCATTATTGTATACATAACACATGTAAGTTGATATGCAATGTGAACAGCAGTACATTATTAAAACATATTGCAGTGTTTGCTTTTTTTTACATTTATGTAAATATACACATATGTCTTTTGGGGCGTTTTACTGCATTGCATTGCATTGGAACGCACAGTGCAATTCTGTTAACAACTGAAGCATTGGGCATAAGGTAAATTGCCTTGTTCTTGAGTTGGGACTGCATTGCACATTGTTGCCAAATACAGCCCAATACTGCTGATGTGAACAAGCCCCTAGGGTTCATTACTACAGGGAATAGTAAAAATAATTAGTTGAGCCATATTTTTTTCTGCCCCTGGGATGCCTATCTTAAAATAACACAGTGGCCTAATAAAGTTGTATACCTACTGCGCTAAAACCTCTTATGACTTTTTGACTTTTGATTTGCAGTACCCCGCTGCATGTAATCCATTAAAGTGAATAGGGTTGTGCTGCAACCACAAACCTAGTGTTTGGCTCATGGTTGCAGCACAACCCCATTCACTTGAATGGGGCATGGTATTCCCATTAAAAATCCTGTTTGTCAAAAAAAACAGGCATTAAGGAGGTGGCAGTATCAGCCACTCCTGTATCACTGCCTAAAAAGCTGTCCACTGTGGGTGTTGGGTGTCGGAATACAAAACCTATCAGTAGAGATTAGTCTATCCTTGCTCTTTAGCCCATATTGGGTAATCAATAAAGAAATCCTACAGTGTATCAGTGGCACCATCTCCATTAGGGGTGCAGGGGGGCCGACACCCTAATCTATATGCCCGGCCCCTAATCTACATACATTTTTTGAAGCACGTGATTCGAACCTGAGGCTCTAATTGGCTTCAAAGGGGGTGGACTCGGAGCACAGAGCACTGCACCCCGAGCCCACCCAGTTGTGGTAATATTGTGTTAATATTCACTATAGTCTTGCTGCTTCTCCTCCTGCCCAATCAGGAAGCAGGTCTTAAGGACCAATTGGCCAAGAGAGGATGTGGTTGTATTGGCCAGAAGCAGAAGCAAGCACTTTCTGTTTTGTTTCCCCTTTGTTTGTCACTTTTATGTTTTTTTTTGTTTGGTGTTCACGTTTGTCACGTTTGATTAGTAGGGTGCGGTCTTCGGGCCAGCCCTGAACGTCTTGGGAGTGGGTGGACATGGCCTTCTGGCCTAGTTCGCCTGCTCTCATGGGGTCTCCCTTCGGGGAGCCTCACCTAGTACTGAGAGAGTTCTGTTTTGGCAGACCCTCTAAGGAATGGGGTCTGTGTCGGCTTCGGTTACACAGACCATGTGAGTACCTCAGTCCCTGTCAGGAGTCTAACGCCCCGGGGGATCAGGGTTGGGTCCTTCTTATGGAAGCACCCGTTTACACTTTTTTGTTGCACATTTTTTATGCACCGGGTGAAAGTTTTTTGGGCGTGTTTTGCACGCCATGAGCTTTTCAATAGAGCAAGGGGGAAGGTGCCGTGCAGGAGATGCAGGGGGAATCTGCCAAAGTTGCCCGTGACCTGGGTGGGGTAAGTGCGGGGCTGGTGGACGGATGGGCGAGCGGTGGGGGGGTTTGTTAACTAACCAACATAGCGATGGAAGGATGGTGGTTTGTTTGCTGCCCCCTAAAAATAGAACACCATCCGGCACTGCAGTGTATGGCCAGCTTTAGACAGTTGTCACTATAATAGTTCCCACTGGAAGATTTAGCCTAATCTCTTCTAGTGACAGTTCCAAAATGTTGTATTCTCCATCACTTTCTGTCTCGGTGACAGTGATCACCAGGAGGAGCAGTGAGGAAGGATGAATCTAAGTAGCCGGGACACAGACAGCAATATAAATTTGGCAGGGGTTTTAATCCTTTCCTGCTCTATCCAAAACTAAAAAAGGAGTTTGGACTGTACATACACTTGAGGAATGTAAACAAGACTAAAACCAGTCAGCAAGCGACATTTTTTTGATCTGACTACCCCAAAGTTTTTAAAGGTAAAAGCTGAATAGTTGCTATGGGCAAGCACGCTGTATGTATCAATTCATGCAGTGCATTGTTAACGAAGCCAATGCAAAGTCCTTTAGGCAGACAGCAAGCTGAATTTGCATTGCTGAACAGCTTGAAGCCTCACTTTAACACCATCTTCCCTAATAGCACATTACATACATGGAAATATTTGGGCTGGGTTGCCTGAGGCGCTTGTACAGAACACTGAATGCAGAAAGTGAGCTAGAAAGACCAGCCCAAGACTCATCGCCCTCCCTTCCCTTGCTAATACAAACAGCAAGATCATTCTCAGTCTACTCCTCCTACTAAAACATCTGAAACGTCAGTGAAACACTCTAGTGTATTCATTCATACTTAAAAAAAAAAAAAAGAAAACATAACGCAAGACGTGACTAGGAATTCCAGCATTGATCAGGTAACCTGATTCAACATACATTTATTTACAGCTTAATGATAATAGTGTGATATTCAGATCATTTAGTTAACACTGTATTTATGGAATATGTTAGTTGTAAGGATGGATGGTATAATACGACTGTGGCAGCTGACATTGGTACTGTTTTGTGTTTTTTTGCTGCTTTGTTGTCTATGTGGCTCTCAGTAAAGTAGAATGGGAAATATACAGCTTGCATTGGGAGTACAGAATCTTCCCTGACTTGGCTGGGAAATATCTCTAGCTGTCCTACATTTCAGGGGGCGGGTGAGCTTGTTCCATGCTACCAGTGGAGAGGAATAAATGTGTCATTGTGACGTTGAATAGTCTCACACTGCCATGTTTACACTGCATATGGATGAGTGAAATCTGCATTATACAGACGGCTTGCAAACCCATGGGACAATCTCTGCACAAACATACACTTAATCGCAGATATGCACTGATTTAAAGCGTTTGTTCGAGGAAACACTGAAAAAGAAAACGTGAGCTTTAACAGAAATGTGTTTTCTCCTTCTCCTTTTTTTTTCCTTTTTTTGCAATCTACAAGAAAATATGTGACATATGGTGCCTTCAAAACTGCTGTGAGACATAACCACGATCTGATAATGCAGCTGTAATGAATGTACTACATTTGTAGGAAGTATAGCACATTCGTGCTTGGTTAATCATAACCTTATGTAAAATAATCAAATACAGATCTTAGACAACACGCATATGAAGCAGCAGAATCACATTGATGAAACACTTTTTTTGTATTCATTTTAATTTCAGTTTAAAATGTAATAGTATCTTTGTATCTGTTACTATCTATATTTTACACTAAGTGGTCACATAAAAATTCCTTTACAGTTCTTTCATCTGGGCAACAGACTTTGCTCCCCCTTGGTAGATTGTTTTCAGAGTGGTAGAAAAGCAGCTTCCAGATGTTCAGGAGGGGATACTGCTAGCTTTTGAGTGACTGCCTTTTTTTTTTATCCAAAGGGAAATTTTACATGGAACTACAGTGCTGGAACCGTTTGGCGGTGTAGTACCGTTCATCTCAATGATTGCACGTGGTAGCCAGCACCACCGGCCAATGACAGCATGCTGTATTTCTTTTTGCTGCACCACAAAGCAAAGTATCTTGGCCAAGCCAATGTGTGAGGCACACTTTAGGTGCAATGTTAATTTGTTAGGAAGCAGCCAAGGAGCAGTAAAAACATAGATCAACTTACTGTTTGTTACTGCTACTTAGTCGTACCCTCATGTGAACTTAGCCTTAAAATAGAAATGAGGCCATGCTTTCTATTTGGATGTATAAAACTATTCAACAGCTGTATTAATAATAATTAACATTTCATCGTTGGGTTCATGTTCTATCCTTTATTTTCTGTATCACACATCTGACTGGAGGTTAGTAATTGAGCAAGATTCCATATAGAGTTTGTGGGAATTATAGAGTGAGAATCCCTACCACATGGTCTATTGGCACTAATAAGGAAATACTGTGCTTCCTCAATCATATAATGTTCTAATGAGAAATTGGCGAAACATGAGGGTTGCTGGCTTGGATCCCAACCACAGCACTACCAACACAGGATTTGTATGTTCTCCCTGTACGGGTTTC
Source organism: Rana kukunoris (assembly GCA_029574335.1). Taxonomy (NCBI): domain Eukaryota; kingdom Metazoa; phylum Chordata; class Amphibia; order Anura; family Ranidae; genus Rana; species Rana kukunoris. The sequence continues at coordinate 199,138,781 of CM056051.1, forward strand.
ATCAGGTGTCCTCCCATACGCCAAAGACATGCTGGTAGGAAAATTGGTCCTAGTATGTGTATGTATGAATGTGAAGTAGGGACCTTATATTGTAAGCGCCTTGAGGGCAGAGACTGATGTGAATGTACAATATGTGTTAAGTGCTGTATAATTAAATGGCACTATATAAGTTACTGTAATAAATAAAGTATTCTACTCTTTATGAGGTTAGTTAAATTACAAGGGACAGAAATTCTTACTTCATAATCCCCTACACCCTGTCACTATCTGAAAGGGGGGTTTCCTATTGAATTATCATAACTTTTTTTTTATATTGGGGCATTCTGTATACATTACAGGTATATGTCTAAAATGTCATTGCCATCTAAATTAGCTGGTTGCTGTCCCCATGACTGACAATGTGACTACAGCAGGAAGATCACTCCACATTCATAATTTAGGAAGTAGCTTCAGCAAGGTAGAAAGTGGAATCATTTCCATATCAATAAAAGTAGGTAAGGCTGTACAAGTTTGATAAAAACCTTGCAATGTAAATAAATAATAATGTAGGATTTAAATATTTTTGGGGGTTTGGCCAAAATTGATTGGCACTGCAATTATTATCATGACTTAACTTAACCGCTTAAGGGGCGTGTCACGCCGATATATGTCGGCAGAATGGCACAGCTGGGCAGATCAACCTATATATACGTTGGCCCTTTAAGAGCGGCAATTTTTTTCGGTGGACCTCCGCTTTAAAGGGGAAAAATTATTTCTGTAGTTCCATCTTACTCTAAAGCAAAAATCTACTGCAAGTGTGTTACAATGCTACTAATATATATATATATATATATATATATATATATACATACAGTATATATATATATATATATATATATATATATATATATATACTGTATAAATATATATATAGGTCTAGTTAGGTTTAGTTTAGTTAGTTAGTTTATTTAGGTTTCGTTTGGGGCAGGTTCAGCCAACATGACTAGAGTTTGGGTGCTGAATCCGAATCGGAACCCCAGGGAGGTTAATGGGGGCCAACTATTAAAAAAACAGTAATAGCCCTTTTCTAGGCTAATACACTAGGGATTGTCAAAAAATGCTATGGGGGTCTGGGAATTCCTCTGGAGAACATGACCAATGCAATAAAAAAATGTTTAAATTATGTTTAGCAGGAAGCAGAGCCATTTTAGTAATGATTTAAGTGAGCTTCATAAATTCCAAATGGTTCTAAATAACATGGGGATGCTCTGATACTACCTGTAAACTTCCGTTTACAAAAAAAAGTACAGGCAAAATTCCCTCAAAATGCTCCCAAACCTGCCACAGAGCTACCAGCCCCATACAGTGTCCTCCAACCATCCACAAATTACCAGAACCCCTGCAGAGTCCCCCACAATGCCCCAGCCCCCTTCACAGCTCTCCAGTGGCCTTCAGAGTTCCTAATTATTTTCCTCCTTTTGATGTCAGGGCATTTATTCCATCAACTGAACACTTATGCCCTGTACACACGATCAAATTGCCTGATAAAAACGGTCCGATGGATCGTGTGTGGGCCCCATCGTTTTTTTTCCCATCGGTGAAAAACTTAGAGTCTGTTTCAAATTTTCTGATGGTTAAAAAAACAATAGAAAAGAACAATCGTCTGCTCAGAATCAAGTCGATGCATGCTCGGAAGCATTGAACTTCATTTTTCTCAGCACGTCGTAGTGTTTTACATCACCGCGTTCTGACACAAACAGATTTTTAACTGATGGTGTGTAGGCAAGACTGATGAAAGTCAGCTTCATCGGATATCTGATGAAAAAATCAATTTTCATTGGTTGAACCGATCGTGTGTATGTGGCATTACACTCTGGCTTGCTTCTTCCCACTCACCATTAATATGGGGGGATTTTTTATTACTAGTGATCCCCAATGCCATTGCATTTTTTTCTCCTACTGACCACTGATGCCGGGACATTTTTTTCCTACCATTGATCATTAACATTACTCTATTTGACCACTGATACTAGGGTATTCTTTCCTTCTACTGGCCACTGATAGGGCCTTTTTTACTTGCTAGTGACCACTGGCAAAGGATTTTTTCTCCCTAAAGATCACGGATAGAGCATTCCCCCCCTACTAATCACTGATGATGATATTTTCTCTTACTGACATCTAATACCAGGGTATATTTATCCATACTTTCCCTTTATGCGTTGTCGAGGTAAGACCAAAACGTACGGTTCCTTCTCTTCTAGCTCAACTGTCATTGCATTGTAATTACAAATTGTATACTTATTGTTTGGTTACCAAAGAAGCTTGAAAGAAATACTAGACACGTTGTACATTCCTCAGAACAATTGAGCTATCCAGTAGTATTTTGCTAAAAGAGTCTTGTATATTTTATCAGCATATTGCTTTTAAACCGTTATTGTTTTTTTTATAACACATGCAATTTAATATTAAAGAGGTTGTAAACCCTGAGAAACCCCCCGCGCCCCCCCCCCCCAAAAAAAAAACCTGTAAGACAAAGGCATAATTAGCTAGCATGCATCTTACCTTAAAATGAAGCCCTCCAGCGGCGCCAGAACACCACTGAGACAGCTGACATCTTCTTTGGTGTTTCTTCTGGGTTCACCGGCGCTGTGAGTGATTGGTGCCACAATGACATTGTTTACGTCATGGACTTTTAAGGTCCGGCATGGTAACCTGGACCTTCAGAGCGCATGCGCCGATGACGTAATGGGCTGCATGTACTCTGAATATCTCCTAAACGGTGCAAGTTTAGGAGATATTCATAGTACCTACCTTATTATAGGCTTACATGTAGGTACAATTGAAAAATAAGATTTTACTTCCTCTTTACTAGGGATGAGCCGAACACCCCTGCGTTCGGTTCGCACCAGAACCGTCGAACAGACCGACCGTTCGCGCGAACGTTTAGAACCCCATTGAAGTCTATGGGACTCGAACGTTCGAATTCAAAAACGATCATTTTAAAGACCAATATTCAAGTTATTGTTGGAAAACGTCTTTGAGAACCCGGGTCTTGCCCCAGGGAACATGTATCAATGGAAAAAAGTTTAAAAAACAGTCGTTTTTTCAGGAGCAGGACTCCTGAAAAAATTACCGTTTTTAAAACTTTTTTTTCCATTGATACATGTTCCCTCAGGCAAGACCCGGGTTCTCAAAGACGTTTTCACAGGCAAACTATAGACACCCAGCAGGAACAATATTTAAAGGAATTTTTTATTTTATTTTTTTAAGTTAAGCACCATTAAAATCACTGCTCCAGGAGCAATGATTTTATTGTTGCTTAAATAAAAAAAATAAAAAAATTCCTTATGTACAACTCCTAGGGATGTATATATATTCTCTACACACTGTAAATTAAGCTAAACTGACTAGCCTGCCTGCCTGCTCTATCTAGCTATATAAAAAGACAATCTCTCTGTCTCTCTGACTGCTTTCACTAACAAGCCGGAACACACTACACGAGGCCGCCCAGCAGGCGGCCTTATATAGTGTGGGGCGTGTGCTAAAGCCCTGAGCCATAATTGGCCAAAGCCACCCAGGCTTTGGCCAATTATGGCTCTTCGTTTTTTGCGCGCTGTGATTGGCCAAGCATGCGGGACATGCTTGGCCAATCATCAGCGCGCAATGCCACAGTGAATTATGGGCCGTTTTGCGTCACTCGAATTTGGCGCGAACGACCGATTTTGCTAGAATTTCGTCGAACGTACAAACAGACAATGTTCGAGTCGAACATACGTTCATATCGAACGCAAAGCTCATCTCTACTCTTTACCTTTAATATGAGGCACTTAATCCAGAAGTAGTTTCAGAATTACAAATTCCTATAATAACTGCTAAAACATTTTTTAATAAAGAAGGTGAAGCAAAATAAGGGTCGGTGCCCATTGATGGAGCCTAATAAGTGCCCATCTGCAGCCTCACCATTGCCATGAATGCAGTCTCACCAATACCATGAATGCAGCCTCACCATCTTCATGAATGCAGCCTCCCCATTGCAATGAATGCAGCCTCCCCATTGCCATAAATGCAGCCTTACCGTTGCCATGAATTCAGCTTACCATTGCCATCAATGCAGCCTAATCAGTGCACATCTGCAGCCTCACAATTGCCATGAATGCAACCTCACCAATGTCATGAATGCAGCCTTACCATTGCTATAAGTGCAGCCTGATCCATGCCCATCTGCAGTCTCAGAGGGGACAGGGAGGGGACGAGAAAAGCGGCAACAGATTACATAGAGGAGAATCACCTGTTTACTCAGTGGCCTCTTTATTACAAAGTTTTCTATGGTAGACAGTCGTCCAATGGCATCCCAGGAGACGGGACTTCATTTTACAGATAGTAAACATAAAATTTCTCCTGTATGCAATCTGACAGCCCTCGTCCCGACTCCTCCCTGTCCCTGGGGGCCACAAAAGATATATATATATATATATATATATATATATATATATATATATCCAAACTACCAGGGGGGCCGCATTAAACCAGAACACGGGCCACAATTGGAGGCCAGACTTTAGACATGCCTGACATAAGGCAATTTGTACACGATCAAACCAATACATCCCCAGCAGACAGATTTGTTCAAATCGGTCTGCCCGACCGATTTGAACAAATCTGTCTGCTCGTGTGTATGGGGCCTTAAACTTTTATTGATATGCTTTGGTCAAAAAGCGTTGCTCATGATGAAATGAGAGTCAAAAAGCTCATTAAGCTTGAACACTTTTCAAAAATTACACTTTGCTTTGTAAAACATAATGTTGTCCGAAATTCACACCTATGCATTTTTAGTGCTTTTTGTATTTTGCTGATTATTAATACAGAACGTGTTCCATTAGAAACCATTTATTCCTTGAGGCCTATTTATTTTCCTAGCTTTCTGTAGTTCTATCTCCAGGGGAGCATTTCAATGCCAAGCCAGTAGCTCTTCAGCGCCACATGAGCTGCATGCATTTACATATCCAGGCCTGGCCAAAAGCACATCGGAATTCCGACGGAATTCCATCGGAGTAAAATAGAACATGTTCTATATTTAAACTCCGTCAGACTTTTTCCATCGAAAATTCCGATCCTGTGTACGCGGCAATAAAGGTGTCCGCTACACCATCAAAATAAGTATAGGGTGCCAACTTGTCAGTTCAGTTGATTGAAAAGTCACTAATTGAGCAACACGTCTTGTGCTCTGTGATGAAGTGTGTGTTGTCCAACTACTGAAGTCACATAGTGTGGGGTTCAAAAGCTATACCTTGGCATATAGACAGTCCTGTGAAATGGATCGAAGGACCAAACTCACTGCTAGTGATAAATCCTTCATAGTGTGACTCTTGGGGACACATTTGTGAGAACAGGAACTTTTTTTTTTTCATCTATTTTTTTTTTCTCTTTAAATTGTTTCTTGTAAGTTACAATAAATCAGCATTGTAAGAACAAGTTTCAAATTCATCTATTTTTTTAAAAATATAAATTACTCTAATTTTCTCTTATTTAGCTTTTTACCTATTTTCCATAGTATGCAGCTTCCAGTTTTACAGGTAGAAAAGTAAAATAAGTGACACTTGTCAGAACAAGTGGATTCCAGTAACCTTTATGCAAGTTTTCTGAATGTTTTAGGAGTCATGTGCTTTTTGCTCCTGTTATCATTGGGAAGCTATCAGCAAATGAAAGCATATGTAAACTCAGAAACAAAATAATTTATATATTTTAGCTTATCATCCCTTTAGATGTGGTGCCTTTTTTGTCCTTTACTTTCAGCTGGTGGTCTTGCCCCTAATACACTTCCCATCAGACAGTCATAGGTGTGCACAGCCTAATGTATTAGGGTGTGCGCCTCAAAGCTCAACCACACATTTGTGTGTGTGTGTGTGTATACAAAAATGTAGAATATATATATATATATACAGTACAGACCAAAAGTTTGGACACACCTTCTCATTCAAAGAGTTTTCTTTATTTTCATGACTATGAAAACTGTAGAGTCATGCCCACAAGGCATTCATGAGAGGCATTCTCATACAGATCGGAGCAATCGAAAAAAAGAAACAGTCCAAACAACTCCAAGAAGTCCTTACAGATTTACGCAATACCGAAAACCCAAAACAAAGCGTCGCCCTTGCCATCTCTGGCCACTAGACTACAATCCCTTAGGGAAAAACTTAGGGAGCTTCTTTTTCTTTTCTTTTTTTTACTCCCGTTACTCCCCTGAGCCTCTACCTCCCTGGGTGTCTTTTTTTTTTTATATATTATATATTTTATTTCCCCCCCCCTATTTATACCCCCCCCCTACTTCATCCCTCTTTACCCTATTGGATCGGGTCGAAAGCATTTACTAGTTTATTTCTAGGGAGCTTCTAACCCAACAATACGACAGGCACCTGAGGAGACTACGGCTTAACCACTACCACAATGCAAATAGGGCGGGTAAATATTTAGCAAAAAGGCTGAAAGCTGCACGCACTAAATCTAGAATAGCTTACCTCACTGATCCGTCCTCTTCACACAAAATCACGAACCCCAAAGAAATCGCTGACCAATTTGCGGAATACTACAGCTCGTTGTACAACCTCAAAGACGATACTAGTATCCCTCAACCTAGTGTAGACAAAATTCAGTCCTTCCTACACAAATTGCAGCTCCCCTCTTTATCCTCTCACCAGTAGTGTTGCTCACGAATATTCGCATTGCGAATATTCGTAACGAATATTGCATATTCGAGTATTCGCGAATAAATCAAATATCGCAGTGAATATTCGATATTGCGAATATTTTTTCAAATTTATTTTTAAAACAGATCACATCCTAGTGATCTCCATCGACGTCTAAAAGCATTGCTGGTATGATTAGAGACCCTGGGCCGAGTAGCTGAGGCGATCCTTTTATGTTGCCGAATATTCGTAATGCGAATATTCGTATTACGAATATTCGCGAATACTTTCTCTGCCCTTCTGTGTTTTGTGTATAAAAAAAATAACTAATTAGCTTTAGTTTAGTCATATAAGTTTGTGTAAATAGAGTTAGTGTTTAGTGCATATTAGTTTAGTAATCCAGGAAATTATCTCCGTTTTCGCGTTTTGACGAGAATTTCGCAATCAATTTTGCATTCGCATTAGCGAAATTTCGCATTCGCATTAGCGAAATTTCGCAATTTTTTTTATTTTTTTTTGATAAAATATCACGAATATTCGATATTAACGAATATTTCACGAATATTCTTCTATATATTCGTAAAAATTTCACGAAAACGAATATGGCGTATTCCGCTCAACACTACTCACCAGCTTGAAGAACTTAATTCTCCCATCACTGCCCGAGAAGTGGAGAAAGTTATACACTCTCTCCCCATGGGAAAATCCTCAGGTCCTGATGGATTTTCTAATGAATATTTTAAAACATTTAACTCAATTCTAGCACCCCATATGTCAAGAGTCTTTAACAACTTCGCAAGCACAGCATCGCTTCCACAGGAAATGCTGAGGGCCCATATAGTGACACTTCCCAAACCAGGTAAGACCCCTGACACTCCAGCAAACTTCAGACCCATATCCCTCCTCAACACAGATGTAAAGGTGTATGCAAAACTTTTGGCCACGAGACTGACACACTTCATCCCTTTACTTGTTCAAGGCGACCAGATGGGCTTTGTAAGGGGGAGACAAGCCTCAGACGCCACAAGGCGTATTATCAATGTGATGTACCATGCTGGGAAAACTCGGACGCCTTCTCTGTTGTTATCTATTGACGCAGAGAAGGTGTTTGACCGAGTCCACTGGACCTATATGGAGATGGTTCTAAGTAAATTCGGGCTCCAGGGCCCCATCTTGAGAGCAATCTTAGCCCTGTACTCATGTCCTTCCACTCAGGTGTACTCCTCAGGGTTTATTTCTAAGTCATTTCCAATAACTCTGTAAACCCAACTACCCTACTCCTAGAGTCCTGGTAAAATCAAGTACCTGGGCATAACCCTCACGGATAGTGTTTTGTCACTAGCCAAAGCCAATTTCTCCCCACTAATTGCCAAACTGGAAGCGCAACTTAAGGACATGTCTAAAAAAGAAGTGTCCTGGATGGGTAGAATATCGGCTTATAAGATGATGATTTTGCCGCAAATATTGTACTTGTTTCGCACCATTCCAGTACACATACTCAGCCACTATATCAAATGTCTTATGAAGCTTAGCTGGAGTTATATATGGCAAGGTAAGAGAGCTAGGTGCTCAAGGAATAACTTAATTTCACATAGGCGAGTGGGCGGAGCGGGCCTAGCAGATATACACGACTACTTGTGGGCAACACGCTTAGACCAACTCAAACACTGGTTCCATGAATCCGACGGTCCCCTATGGGTCGAGATAGAAACTGCAATGTCCCCAACGAAGGACCTAAAACTCATGTTGCTCAGTGACAGATGGGCTCCATGGGATCTAAATACCCTGCCCCCTACTGTGCAGACTTTGGTGAGGGCATGGAGATATTTACTTGACCACGAACAGCGAGATGTCCAGGACATCGACTTTAAACTACCCCTGACGTTACTTGAAGCCAAAATACCTATGTTAAAGGTTACTGACTTGGCTAGGCACAAGGTGACGCATATATCAGACTTTTATACAGACAACGCACTCCAGCAGGTCACCCTCACCATGACGCAACATCACATCCCTACCAACTTTATGTATACCTGCATGAGAATTACACACTTCTTACAATCCTTACCCCCCCCCCCCCCGAATATATCTCTCCCAAGGGGAGTGTGGAGATTTTACTCTAACGCAAAACCGGAGTCCAAAGGTATAACCGTCTTCTATAACACATTCCAGGACAAGTTGACTCTACTTAAGACCGCAGCAATGAAAAAATGGGAGGTGGACCTACATACTACGTTCTCTGTAGAGAAATGGTCATACGCTTTCCAAGCAATCCATAGGGCCTCTCACTGCGTCAAGCACTGGGAGCTGACAATAAAATTGACAAACAGGTGGTACTACACCCCATTAAGATTGGCCACATACTTTCCGGGAGCATCTGCTGGCTGCTGGAGGGAATGTGGTCAGGTGGGCAACCTCATACTGTATATATGTTATGGCTGTGCCCAAACATAAAAAGCCTCTGGATCCAGGTTTTCCAGCTCATCTCCTCCCTAACGGGAGTACTGACGCAACCTGACCCGGCACTTGCACTCCTCAACATGAATATCGACAGGTTCCCTTGCAACATGCGATCAGTTGTCACGCATATAATGCTAGAAACGCGTACGTCTGTTGGAACAACATTGGAAATCCAAAAATGCTATTTTTTTTTTTTAAATATGTTTTTTATTGAGGAAGTTACACATCAGAGTAAATACAAAACAGGACATATAAACATTTTTGAGGACATTCATAGTAGAAGAACAGTATATGGAGAGGTACTCAAAGAATTTTAGGGGAGGGCATAGGCTTAGTGGTACATGGGGTAGGTGTAATAGTCCTTCCAAAACAAGAGGGGGGGGTAGGGGAGGAGGGAGGGATGGTTAGAGATCGTCAGTCCCGCAAGGGATCCTGGTAAAGAAAGGACATTTTCTCAAAGTTCAATCTCTCCGTGGGAGTGAGAGTGTGCAACAGAAAGGGATTCCATAGGTGATAGAAGCGGTTCTTGCTCCGTTCGTGGGTCAGGTCCGTGTTGAGCCTGTCCTTGTATAAGAGCTGCAACAGTTCCTTTTTAACTTGAGCAGTGGTTGGGCAGTCAGCAGATATCCACTTTTGGAGGATGGCTCTCCGGGCGAGTAAGAGACATATCAGGGTCCAGTCCCTGCTCAGGGGAGTGGTAGGGGAAGACCTGGGGAGCAGTAGGGGTCCCAATAGCCAAAGATAAGTAGTAGCGGGTCCTTGGGTATGCGCAACAGGGTGACATCGAAAATGTATTGGATGACTTGGTCCCAGAATCTGGCTATGAGGGAGCAAGACCAGAACCTGTGAGCCAAGTTAGGTTTGGGTTGTTTACAGAGGGGGCATTGTGGGGTGGCATGGGCTCGGCTGAAGGGGATGTGGGCTCGGTGAACAATTTTGATCTGCGTCTCTCTCCATATCTCGTTAGGGATAAGTTTATGGACGGTGGTGAGGCCATGAAGGAGCTTCCCCACCAGCTCAGGGTCAGGGAAGTCCTTCGACCAGTTGGCCGCTGATGTTGATGCCAGGGGGGGGGGGTGTTGTGCAGGAGGAGGGGACGATAAATGTCTGAAATTTTGTATGAGGCCCGGGAGATAAGGGTGTCGGTGAAGGAGCTCTGGAACCTTTTTCTATCATCCCGACAGGCGTTTTTCAGAAAACTGATGCATTGAATATACTGGAATACGTGTGATGAAGGGAGAGAGAATTTGTCCGCCAGAGCTCTAAAGCCTATGGGGCGGCCTGAAAGGGGGTCTCACAATGAATAAAAAAATGTGATACCCTTATTCTCCCAGTCGAGGTAAGGCTGGTTATCTAGGTCTGGTTGGAAGCTTGGGTTACCCAGGATTGGGAGGTATCGTGAGATAGAGAATGGGATATTGACCTCTCTCCAGGCAATGACCGTTTCCCGGAGAAGGAGATTGTGTTGGAGGGGAGGGGGGGCAGATTTCCAGTGACAATGGAGAAGGGCCGTAAGGGAGAAGGGGCGGACCATCGCCGATTCAAGGGGGTAGTTCGAGCATCTGGAGGACTGGGAGATCCAATCCAGGCCTGTTCTCAATAGACATGCCAGGTTATATAGCCTGATGTTGGGAAGGGCAATGCCCCCCTCTTGCCTGGGAAGATGCAGTTTAGCAAATGCTATGCGCGCCCGCCTGCCACACCAGAGGAACTTGGAAATGGCAGAGTTCATGGATTTGATGTCTTTGTGGCGCAGGAGTAGTGGGATGGTCTGTAGTGGGTACAATAGGCGTGCAAAACTGACCATCTTGACCAGGTGGCATCTTCCCAGCAGTGAGAGAGGCAGGTCCATCTAGTTCGCCAGTTCTTGGGATATTTTGGTGAACAGGGGGGGGTAGTTGAGATGGTATAGGGAGGAGGGCAGTTTACTTATTTTTATTCCCAGGTAAGTGATATGAGATTTCGCAACAGTGAATAGCGAGCTCTGGGACCAAGAGGAGACAGATAGGGAACCTATGGGGAGTATTTCGCTCTTATTATAGTTAATACGAAGCCCAGAGCATTGCCTGAATTCGTCAAAAGTGGTCTTGATCGTGGACATGTCAAGTGAAGGGCTGGATGTGAAAATAAGGACGTCGTCGGCAAATAGTGACGTGCGAAGGTCGTGATCTCCGACACGAATGAAGGGGGGCGATCTGGGTTAGGTGGCGGGACAGGGGTTCAAGCGGGCAGCCTTGCCTCGTGCCTTTGTGCAGCCTGAATTCCTCAGAGAGGAGGCCCGCAGCGACCAATCGCGTGGCAGGGGCAGTGTACATTGACTCTATGAGGTGCGTGAAGGGGCCCGAGAAGCCCATTTTGGACATGACCATGGAGAGCCATTCGAAACTGACGTTATCAAAAGCCTTCTCCGCGTCCAAAGTGATGATGGCATGGTCTCCTGCCGGGTCATTTTTTGCGTGTTCGAGAGCTAGCATTACCTTCCTGATATTCATGGTGGCCGTCCTACCCTTTACAAAGCCCGATTGTGCGGGGTGGATCAGGGAGGGTATAATGGATGCCAATCTAGTGGTCGCTATCTTGGAGAGGATCTTAACGTCAAGGTTTAAAAGTGAAATGGGCCTATAAGAGCCAGGTTCTAGGGGGTCTTTGCCCTTCTTCTCCAAGAGTTTTACGATAGCCTGATTGCCCGTTGGTAGGTAGGACCCACCTGACCATATATGTTGGTAGACGTCGTGGAGAGAGGGGGACACAGTCGAGCTAAAGGACTTCTCCAGTGAAGCCATCTGGGCCTGGAGCTTTGGAGGGGGCAAGCTGTTTGATTACGGATTGGACCTCCAGGATGGAGATAGGGGCATTGAGGGCTTCGAGCTGGGTGGGAGTTACCTGATCCAGGGAAATACGTTGTAGGAAGTTGAGGGCCGTTGGCTTATCAATAGGGTCTGAGGCATATAGGGAGGAGTAGAATTGGTGCATAGTATTATTGATATCTTTCGGGGTGCAGTGTACGGAGCCCGACGGATCTCTGAGAGACATGATATGCGTCGGGCGGTTGGGACCTTTACTTAATCTGGAAAGGAGTCTACCTGCTTTGTTACCAAACTTGTGGAGGGAGGCATCTAGATGTGCCTTTTGGGTACGTTCGAGGGTGGCCGCCCAGTTATCAAAGGCCTGCTTAGCAGCAAACCAGGCGCTACGGTTGCTGGGGGAGTCATCAGTATAGAGGACCCACTGGGCCTGATGCAGTGTTGCGTTGGCCTGTTTGAAGCGTCTAAGTGTGTGTTTTTTGAATGTGGCGGCGTAGGCTATTATGCAGCCCCTGAGGAACGCCTTGCCCGCTTCCCAGAAAAGGTTAGGGTTGTCGGCGGGTAGCGCATTATCCGACGCGTATCCCGACCAGGGTTTTCCAGATGTAGTTGGAAATCAGAGTTGTTGTGAAGGTAGGAGGGAAACCGCCAGATTCTGGGGTTGGAGGCTAAGTCAGGATCTTCAAGAGTGGTCGAGACCGGGGCATGGTCCGAGATTGCAATGTCGTGTATGTCAGCTTCCAAGATCAGTGGGAGGAGAGAGTCAGAGCAGAAAAGATAGTCCAGTCTCGTGAAGACATTGTGAGGGTGGGAATAAAACGAGAATTCCCTGTCAGCTGGGTGTCTTAGTCGCCATAAATCGTGAAGGTGCAGTGAATCAATAGTCAACGCCAACAAGGTCTGGGTGAGAGGAGTCGATGGGGGACGGGATTGTCTGGTAGAAGACCTGTCGTCTGTTGGGTGCATAATGGAGTTGAAATCCCCGCCTATTAGGTGTGGGCAAGCTGGGTCTCGAAGCCCCCAAGAGGTGAGGTCGCTAAAAAAAGCACTTGTGGGGCTGTTGGGAGCATATACATTGGTGATGTTTACAACCCTGGATCCCAGTTGGATACGGGCAGAGGCGAATCGCCCCTCAGAGTCTGAATATGAGGACAGTATCTTGCAGGGAAGGTTTTTGTTGACTAGGATTATTACCCCGGCTTTCCGACCGCATGAGTCAGAGCCGAGGACCGTGCCTACCCAGAGTTTCCGCAGCCGCGGGAAGTCGGGAGTGGACAGATGGGTTTCCTGAAGGAGGGCGATGTCGGTCTTGGGCCTTTTAAGGTGGCGCAGAACTTTCATTCTCTTATTGGGGGAGCGGAGCCCTTTAACATTCCAGGAGACTATTCTCATGTTGGGAAAACTATCAAAGGGGTGTGGGCAGGATGTGGAGGCAAAGTGAATGGGAGGATGGAGTATAGCAGAAGTGGGATACAAGAACAGCAGATGGAGTGATGGTTGGCTGGGAGAGAGAACGGAGGTGTTAACGGATCCCTAAAAATGGGGAGAGAGCAGAGAAATAGGGAAGGGGAGATGGGGAGGGATGATGGGGACAAAGAAGGTGAACAACAACATTCGGGAACTTCACTTTTTTCCGCATGGAGCCACTGAATAGGCCAACTCCCAACCCAGGGCTCACTATGCAGCACTTCACCCGCAGCGACCGAAGGGGGGGGTGTAGGCAGCAGGAGCAATGCGTGGGGGGGGCAAGAACTAAACAGGAATCCCTGCGGAAGAATGGAAGGGCCCACACGTATCATAAAAATGTATGCAAAAACCCAATATAAAACACAAGTAAAATGCTAGAACAACTATTACCATTCGTGCAAGAAGAACATTAAACAATGTGAAGTAAGAAAGCATTATAGAGCAAAGCAAAACAACATAACGGCATAGTAGCATTGGGCCTACCGTGGCCCCCCCGGGTGAGGGGGGGCACGAGGGAGGAGAAGGACCCAGAAGGGGGTCTAAGACGATCAAGGCGCAGCAAAGTTACCGCAAGATGGTGTGGCCATCCAAAAAGGGGAAAAAAACAGAGAAAAAAAAAAGGGGTTCAAGAGGAGGAGGTTTGTTGTTGTCGGTCGGATCCAGAAGCCTTGAATCTTTTAGTAGAGTCCTTGCGCGGTCTCCCGTGTTCCAGGGCCCAGTTGGAGGGTACAGCTCTGGGAGACAGGTTGTGGTGGGGGCCTGGGCGGTGGGACCTCAGGAAGGCCTCAGCTTCGGATGGGTCATGGAAGGAGAGCTGGTCCCCGTTAGGTGCCCTGAGTCGAAGCACGGCCGGGAAGGCCAGAGTAAACTTGATTTGCATTCGGTGGAGCTCCGAGCAGACCTGCTGGAAAGCCTTCCTTGTCTTGGAAACGTCCACTGAGTAGTCCGCAAAGACCAAGATATTCATGTCGTCTATCTGGAGGGTCCTGGACTGCCTGAACTTCTGCAGGATGAGGGACTTATCCGAGTAGTTGAGATACTTGGCGATCACTGGACGTGGTGATTTGCGTTCAGAGTTGAAGAGGCCCATGCGGTGGGCGCGCTCAACCGTGCAGGGGCCGGGCAGGCCCAAGGCCTCGGGGATGCGTTGTGAGCAGAGATCCGAAAGTGCCTGGGGTTGCAGCGATTCAGGGACGCCAATAAAGCGCAGATTGCTCCTCCTGGATCTATTCTCAAGGTCATCCAGTTTGTCGAGAATATATTTGTTCTTCTTGTCCTGCGCATGTTCAAAGGATTGGGCCTGGTATAGTTCCTCTTCCATGTGACCGATACGGTGTTCAGCTTCGTTCAGCCGGGGTGCATGCTCCCCTAGTTGAGCCTGAATTTTCTGAATCCCTGCATTGATGGCCTTTTCAACTGAAGTTGCTATCATGGGGGATAATAGAGCTGCCACGGCCTGGGCCATCAGTTCAATGTTATGCATATCCCCCGTTTGTGGGGGAGGTGAGGAGATGTGGACAGTCTGAGGGGTGGATGGAGGGGCTGGTGTTGTGCTCACCTCCATAGCAGGTGCCGTTTCTGCGATCGGATCCACGACCGGGTCCGTGTAGGCCGAAGCCGGGGCCTCGATTTGCGGCTGCCCCGTCCGCGCCGCGGCGGCGGCGTACGATCGCACGCCGTTTTTCTCCAGATATCGGTCCATCCTCGTCTGGGGGGATGGCGGATGGGTCTCCCAGCGGTCGGTGGCGGGCCTGCAGGTTTTTATATGCAGATTTTAGGAGCCTGTGTGCGGGAGCTGAGGGGACACACAGCTACTCCATGCGACGCCGGAACTTCCAAAAATGCTATTAATCTGTCGGATGTGCTGACAGGAGTAAATAAAAACTGTACATTTGAAAAACATATCGCCTTTAATTCTCTAAAAAGCAAGCAATTTGACGATTGTTGGTCTATTTGGCCTAAATCTTGTTGATGTTTTAACTGTCTGTTATATTGAATACTGTTTTTCCTTGTACTTTGTACTGTTGTGAAATGGAAGATGTGCATATCTACTACCCCCTACATATCCCTTTTCTCCCCTTTTTTCCTTTGTTACTCTTTGAAAATCTTCAATAAAAAACATTGCTTTAAAAAAAAAAAATTGTAGAGTCACACTGAAGACATCAAAACTATGAATTAACACACGTGGAATTATATACATAACAAAAAAGTGTGAAACAACTGAAAATATATTTCATATTCTAGGTTCTTCAAAGTAGCCACCTTATGCAGCAGACACATTTCTAGAACAACTGTTAAGAGGAGACTGTGTGAATCAGGCCTTCATGGTAGAATATCTGCTGGGAAACCACTGCTAAAGAAAGGCAACAAGCAGAAGAGACTTGTTTGGGCTAAAGAATACAAGGAATGGACATTAGACCAGTGGAAATCTGTGCTTTGGTCTGATGAGTCCAAATTTGAGATCTTTGGTTCCAACCACCGTGTCTTTGTGCGACGCAGAAAAGGTGAACGGATGGACTCTACATGCCTATTTTCCACCGTGAAGCATGGAGGAGGAGGTGTGATGGTGTGGGGGTGCTTTGCTGGTGACACTGTTGGGGATTTATTCAAAATTGAAGGCATACTGAACCAGCATGGCTACCACAGCATCTTGCAGCGGAATGCTTTTCCATCCGGTTTGCGTTTAGTTGGACCATCATTTATTTTTTAACAGGAAAATGACCCCAAACACACCTCCAGGCAGTGTAAGGGCTATTTGACCAAGAAGGAGAGTGATGGGGTGCTGCGCCAGATGACCTGGCCTCCAGAGTCACAGGACCTGAACCCAATTGAGATGGTTTGGGGTGAGCTGGACCGCAAAGTGAAGGCAAATGGGCCAACAAGTGATAAGCATCTCTGGGAACTCCTTCAAGACTGTTGGAAGACCATTTCAGGTGACTACCTCTGGAAGATCATCAAGAGAATACCAAGAGTGTGCAAAGTAATCAAAGCAAAAGGTGGCTACTTTGAAGAACCTAGAACATGACATATTTTCAGTTGTCTCACACTTTTTTGTTATGTATATAATTCCACATGTGTTAATTCATAGTTTTGATGCCTTCAGTGTGAATCTACAATTTTCATAGTCATGAAAATAAAGAAAACTCTTGGAATGAGAAGGTGTGTCCAAACTTTTGGTCTGTACTGTATGTATGTATATATATATATATATATATATATATATATATATATATATATATATATATATATATATATATATATATATATATATATATATATATATATATATATATATATATATATATATATATAGCAGTAGAGCAGTGGATGGTGTCAGTAGTTTATTTTTATTATTTTTTTATTATCATTTTTTTATCATTTTTTTTTTTACAATAATTATTACTATATTATAACAATTTACATCAATTACTATTATTTATTTATTTTTGATTTTTTTATTAGGAGCCCCAGATATTTATTTTTGATTTTTTTAGGAGCCCCAGATATTTAGCTTTGGTGAAATATCAGGGGTCTAAACAGACCTCTGATCTCTCACTTTTGAGACAGAGAAATGGACTGAATACATAGATTCTCCAGTCCCTTTCTCTGTAGCCAAGCAGCATGGGGTATCTGCACAGCAGTAGGGAATTAGGGTGTGCCCAAGCACACCTGGCACAACCTTGTGTGCATGTCTATGCAGACAGTGAGAATACCTACTCACTGAACTGTATAAAAAGAAAAAGCAACCTTGTTACCCTAGGTTGTCCTCTTAATTTGGACTATAAACACCTCCTGCTCTGCATTACATAAAGGGGAGGTGTTCTGTAGTTAGGAGTGCATTATTTATCTCTCTATATTCTCTCTCTCTGTCTCTTTCTCTCTCTGTATATATATATATATATATATATATATATATATATATATATATATATATATATATACACAAACACCTGCGCCTAACAAAAAAAAACATATTAATATTATATTAAAAATAACTGTAGTGTCTTAGTGTAGTTGACGCTTACCACTGTCATGTGTTTCCACATTTTTGTTGGTCTTAATGAATATATACTGTGTGTGTGTGTGTATATATATATATATATATACATACATTATTCATATATATATAATTTTAAAAACATATATTGTTTTTTGGAAGAATTTTTTAATTTATTTTAAATACATACAACACCTGCAACTGCTGATCCTATTTGCACGTACTGTATATTACGTAAGCAAGAATGTGAAGCTCTAGAGTCCTGTCATTCACCATTCCAAAACGTGCTTTGAGTCACCTGATAAAAAGGAATCTCAATGTGAATATTTGCTTTTAAGGTCATTACACAATACTCAACTACACATGACAATTTAATTGTTTGTTAGTGGAACACTAATCCTTGTTGCAAATGCTTAGTTTTCAGTACAGTTATTTTAAGTTAAGGCAATTGTCAACAAGGGGTTAAATCTTGTGCTTACTAACAAATATAATCGCACATGTATTATGCTTCATGCAAACAATGAGGGGTATGGCTCTGTTCAGCCAATCACATGGAGCCTAGTGCAGCCGGTGGAATGAATTGAACTCTCATGAACATTGTTGTAAGACGTGGTAGGAAACATTAAACAGTTCAAGATAACCTTGTTCCTGCTGCTTCAACAGGTGCAGTATAGTTGTCCTTTTATATGACAGTTTTTATTATAATTTTAGCATTCTTGGAGCTTTGTTTGTTGGTACGGTTTTGAGTGTAACAGATTCTTTTGTGTAGTATGCGCTGTGAAGATCTGTGCATATATACACACACCTTAAAAGTTTTAGCTTTAAATATTTTGTAGGTGAAATATAATGAAATTACACATTAAACATTTCCATTGGTGTATTTTATATATTGCCTATACAATATACTATGTTTTTGTAATTATTTGCAGTTCTGTAGCAGTAATAGTCTCAGTTGGGACTGTGTGGATTGTACAAATGTATGCAGTCCTTAGCACTGCAGGAATTTGTATGCTTTATCATTGCAATGAATTGCAGGGGAAAGGTTCAACCCAGAAAAATGAAGTGCATGCTCAGTATTAATTACTCTTCCCACAATTTTGCCTTGTTTGCCTTGGACTCAGTCTACCACTCAAATTTTCAGAATAAAACAGCTTCATGGGTGGAATTCATGAACGCGTTTATCACACATTTCTGACAGTAGGGTCCCTTTTAACCAACCTGCACCTACACCAGGAAAGATTTGTGATATTTTGTTAGGTTTTTAGCACATGCAACAGATTCAGGTAGTTCTTATTACCATAACTTTAGGAACCTGTTGCTATGGCTGCAACAAATTCTAAAATAATCACCAATGTCAGATTAATAATCCTATGGTAATTAAGACCAGCTTCCCCTGATGTCCTAGCAACTGATCTCCAGCCTCATTCAGCTGCCAGCAGGGAGATTCCTTAACAGACAGATGAATGTAAACAGAGGGGTGGAGATGCTGGCTAATGTCATCACCCAAATATGGCAATGGCCATATTGTGACAATGAGAGGAATCTCCCAGACGGTAGCTGAATGGGCCAGGGATGAAAATGATGCTGTTTTCTACATGTCAGTGATGTAAGGGTATTCTGACAGTGGAAGGAGCCTGATGGGGAACTTTGAGAGACTAGTTCCCCCATCAGGTCTATCTTGTGATAAACAGCAGACAGCCTTGGGAGCATCCCATAGCCACTATTTGGTCTAATAACATCTATGGAATTATTAGCAACCAATGATGTACTTTGACAGTGAAAGGAGGATGGTATGGAATTCTGGAGGAATAGTTCTCCATCGGTTCTGCCTGCCTGTAATTGACAGTGGATGGCAGTGGACAACTCCCACTGTCAATCACAACGGAAGTAAACCTAAAAGAAAACTAGAGTTTCCATACTGACTCTCATAGGCGTGCGCACAGGGTGTGCCAGCTGTGCCTGGGCACACCCTAATCACACTGTGCAGATTCCTCCTGCTGCTTGGCTGCAAAGGAGGGGACTGAAGAATCTCTGTTCTCAGTCCCTTTCTCTATATCAAAAGTGAGACATCAGGGGTCTGTTTAAACCCCTGATATGTCACCAAAGCCCCCCAAGGGGGCTTCTAAGAAAATTGTAAAAAAAATAAAAAATAAAAAAAATGTAAAAAAAAATTGTAAAAAATAATAAACTAGTGAAAAATTTATAATAAAAAAATAAAATAAAAATTAACTACTGACACCGTCCACTGCTCTACTGCCATATATTAAATAAATATATATATATATATATATATATATATATATATATATATATCTATACTGCATATGAGCTTTGGAGGTGCACACCCTAATGCCATAGGCTGCACACACCTATGCATAGAGTTAGTGAGCTGCACTGAGGATAAAATATCTGATTTTAAAGACACTTTGGTATCAGTGCCAGCCACCTTCTGTGACAAATTTCCAAGAGGTACATGAATCTGTTACAAAGCCCTGACATGGTGCAGATGTGTGTGAATTCTAAAGAATGTTTGTAATACTCTTTATGGATTCCACTGATTCCTTTTTTCCATACTCACCTGATGCACTTGGTTGCCTGTGCTTTTATGTGTCCCAGCTCATTCTATAGCTCTGATCTGCTGAAGTATCCTGCAGATGAAAGTATCATTTTGATACTTGCATCTTGCAAATCTATGACAGTGTTCATGGAGCCCTAAATGTTGTGTTTTGATAAGTAACAGTCTTACTGATGCCTTTGCAAACACATGTGCAAATAAACCACTTGACCTTCAGGTTTTACCTCCTTCATTACCAGGACATTTTTTCCTATTTAACACTGTGCTATATAACTAGCAATTCCTCAGTCATGCAAATGAATTTGTTATCATTTTTTTTCACACAGGTATAACTTTCTTTTGATGGTATTTAATCACCACTAGATTTTTAATTTGTTGCTATATAAATTAAAGGATACAGATAATTTGGAAAAAAAAAAAAACACGTTGTTCCTAGTTTCTGTTATAAAAGTTTGCAAATAAATCATCTTTCTTCATAAATTTAGACCAAAATGTAGTCTGCTACATTTATTTGGTAAAAATAACCCAAATCAGTGTACATTTTTAGTCTGTGTGAAAATAGGGTCTACAATACACATGTGCATTCGTTTTCGTTAGAATGCATTTTCGTCCAAAAATCTTTTTTTTTCGTTATCGTTTTAACAAGCGATAACGAAAGCGCAAAAACTAAAACCGAAAGATCCGACATAAAAATGCTTTATTTTCGTTGCGGTAAAAATTCGATATAGAGAGATTTGACATTATCGGGAAAAGATTTGACATTATAGAGAAAAGATTAGACACTATAGAAATAATAGATTCGACATTACAGAGAATAGATTTAAATTTATGAGAAAATAGATTCGACATTATAGAGAATAGATTTGACATTATTACTAGTCATACAACATTAGAATTCTTGTAGGCGGAAATGTACGATTCGACGTTCCGTCGAATATTCTTTTGACCATTCGACAGAAACCAAGTATTATTGGATTTTTTCGTACGAAAGCAATTCCCCAACGAAAAACGAAATAAATCAAAACGATTTTCGGGAGTAACTAAATACATTTATTTTCCAAACAAAAATGAAAAAACAAAACAAAATATTCCAATCTGCACATGTCTAGTCTACAAACTATGGCATATATATATATATATATATATATTGATCAATCCTGATGTACTGACTGTCTATCTCATTTCTTGAAGCCCTAAGGCCCCGTACACACGAGCAAATGAATCTGATCAAATCGGTCTGACAGACCGATTTGGTCAGATTTGTCTGCTGGCTGTTTTGGTTTGATCGCTGTACACACGATCAAACCGAAATCCCCGCCGGCAGACAGCGCGGTGACGTGGCGGTGACGTTGACGCCGCCACGTCACCGCGACAGGAAGTAAAACACTTCCGCTCATGCGTCGAATCCATTTGAAGCATGTGCGGGCAGATGTGTCTGCTGGTTAGCCTACTAACCAGCAGACATATCGGTCCGACGGGTTCCCAGCAGACAGATTTTAAAGCAGGCTTTAAAATCTGTCTGCTGCCCAAATCCATCGGCTCGCCCGTACACACGATCGAATCTGTCTGCTGAGACGGTCTGTCAGACCGTTTTCAGCAGATAGATTTGATCGTGTGAACGCAGCCTAAAAGGCCACAACAGAACAAATACTCCCCTAAATTACCCATTTTTTGTAAGTAGACAGTCCAAGGTATTTAATAAGAGTCATGGCAAGTTTTTTTTTAAGTAATTTTTTGCCACAATTTTTTAGAAAATAAAGACATTTTAAATAAATGTATTTTTATTTTTTCATACTGTCACACAATCCCAAAAGTAAGCAAAACAGTCATGAAAGGAAGCCATTCATGACTGTTTGTTAACCACTTGACCACTGGGCACTTAAACCCCCTTCCTAACCAGATCAATTTTCAGCTTTCGGTGCTCTCACAATTTGAATGACAATTACTCAGTCATACAACATTGTACCCATTTGAAATTTTTGTCCTTTTTTTCACACAAATAGAGCTTTCTTTTGGTGGTATTTGATCACCTCTGCGGTTTTAATTTTTTTGCGCTATAAAAGAAAAAAACTGAAAATTCTGTAAAAAAATAATATATATATATATATAAAATAATATATATATACTTTCTGTCATATTAGCAGGTTATTTCTCACACACAGCATATACATACCACAAATTACACCCCAAAACACATTGTGCTATTCCTCCCGAGTATGGTGATACCACATGTGTGAGACTTTTACACAGCGTGGGCACATACAGAGGCCCAACATGCAGGGAGCACCATCAGGCATTCTGGAGCACGCAGGCCAATTCTGACATTCCTCTCCTACATGTAAAAATCATCATTTATTTGCTAAAAAATTACATAGAAACCCAAAACATTATATATGCTTTTTGTTTTCAAAGACCCTAGAGAATACAATGGCGGTTGTTGCAACTTTTTATCTTGCATGGTATTTTCGCAGCAATTTTTTGAACGCGTGTTTTTTTTTTAAAACAAAACAAAAAACAGTAAAGTTAGCCCAATGTTTTTGCATACCATGAAAGATGAAGTTACGCCGAGTAAATAGATACCCAACATGTCACCCTTAAAAATTGCACACGCTTGTGGAATGGCGCCAAATTTCGCTACTTAAAAATCCCCATAGGCGACGTATTGCAAGGTATTGGAGTATTGGGGTATTGTGGAGTATTGGGGTAATGTGATGTATTGAGGGTATTGTGGAGTATTGAGGGTATTGCAGAGTATGGGGGGTATTGCAGAGTATGGGGGGTATTGCACAGTATGGGAGGTATTGCAGAGTATTGCAGATTATTGTGCAGGGAGGGATGGCTGGATCTGTGACTGCAATTGTCACAGATCCAGCCCACAGTGCTGCTGCTGCCACACACTCCCCCCCTCTCCTCTCACACTGTACCGAACGGTACAGAGAGGAGAGGGAGGAACCGGCGTCATTACATGACGCCGGTTTGTTTACAAGTGATCGCTCCGTCATTTTACCGCGATCCGTGATGTGCCAGGTCACGGATGATTCCAGGGGGCGCGCGAGAGGAGGATTCTGGGAGGACTTCCCAGGGACGTCCTCCCAGAACAACTCCACCGCGCTGTAGACGTATTTTCTCTATAGCGCAGTGGGAAAGTGGTTAACATTGTAATTATGTGTTGACCAATCATAGTGATCACATGATACCCCGGCTGCTCATAGTGGGTACAGAGCATTGTGATTCACTGGGTCAATTGGACAAAGCAGTCATGGGATTGGGGCGTGCTAGTGCGCATGTAGTAGGTAACTTACAGGTACGTCGCCTAGCCTGCCCTGAGTAAGTGTATTGTAGGTGGGCGCCAAGCAATTAATACAGTAACAAACGACTACAATTCTTTTTTTTACTAAAGTGCTCAATGTGCTTTCTTAAAAAAAAGAAAAGCATGTGTCCCTTTTTTCCAAAAAAAAGTATGCTGTGCCTTTATATTTGCAGATGTATACTCAGTGTCTCCATAGCACACTTTAACACTGTGTCCCCAATGCCTTCTCCACTTTCCACACCTGTGAGAACTGCTTAATCCAAGGATGACAGAGTTTATTCCTTACTGTTCTATTTCATCTCCCCCTCAAGGTCACCTCACAACCCACACCGCATTAAACATGTATGCCACAGGGAGGATACTAAAATGATCATAGCATAAAACCAGTTATTAAAACTCCTCAACTTTTACAAACAACAATGTCACTATATATACACACACCACTCACATAATTTTCATGTGCTAAAGCACCACTATATTGGCATTTGTGTTTTGTTATACTGGCTCACTGTGTTCCCTTGCGAGTCTGGTACTTCTGGCTTTAGGCAGAAGTGAAGTCAGCGTATTGCTCCCTGAGGATGCCAGAAGGAGCATCTAGATAGAGCTAACAAGTGGCCTAATATGATTCAGGAGGGGAGGTCGCTCGCTCGTCTCCCCCCTCTTTCATAGCCTGCCAGGCTGCATGCTCAGATAAGGGCCTGGTATAGATTTTGGGGTATTTTGGATTTCCCACACAAAAAAAATGCATGAGGTATGAGGTATGTATGATGGGGGGCTTATTAGAATCTAGAATCCCACTTTAATAATATAGAAGCACCAGGTACAGCCCCTCTATGCAAATGAGCACATGGTATATAGTACCCATACAAAAAAATACATGTAAAGTGTAAATAAAAACACAGGGCCAGATTCACAGAGCGATTACGCCGGCGTAACAGGAGATGCGCGGCGTAAGTCTAAATGTGCGCATGCGTTTCGATACTCTGCATCCCCAAAACGAGATACGCAAGAAATCTAATATTTTTTGTCCAGCGTAATTTCGTTAGACAGGCGCATCCGTCCGCGCAAAACTGCGCTACACACACCATTGATTTGCTATTCAAATATGCTAATGAGGGAGTTATGGGGATCCACAAAAGAACGTTGGTGCAGCGCAGGCTACGCGCTGTGTGCAACAGCTGAACGGCCTGTCTAAAATTAGACCATATAAAAGATGGTCTAAAATTAGACAATTCGTCTACATGTCAGAGAAAGCAACACTGTTAGTGAGGAGCTGAGCAGTCACACTTGCTGCCCAACAATCTGTATGCCAACATGCCAGTGGCATCCATGCTCATAGCTATACTACTGACTTTAGATGAGCAAAGAAGGAGGAGGGCACGGAGGAGGGCATGGAGGAGGGCACGGAGGAGGGCACGGAGGAGGGCATGGGAGAGGATTTTTTTTTTTTTTTACAAAAAATTTTTCTTTGCTTTAAGAAACATTTTTACAAAAAATGTACATACATATATACATCAATACATAACATACATACAAATTACAAACACAGTCTCACTATCTTTCAATAGCCCTTTAAAACCTTGATGGATATAATAGTCTAACCTGATACAAGCCCCTCACTCTTCACTTGATATATCACACACGCATAGACATCTTTGGCATGAGTGATTCTGAGGTGTCTCGCATCTACAGATTCACCCCTCATGCCATCCTGGAGTTAACCACAACCCTGCAGTAGCCCAACACATGACACCACCCATGACACCCATGACAGCTACATATACAATAATAGCCCCATCCCCACAGATTTCGAACAGAACATGTATGGGGACAGCTGGCTGGTTGGTGAGTGACATGGGTGGCAGGCATGACTGTCCCCCCCATGATGCTGAAATCACAAGGGGCACATGCACTACTAACATCTTCCTGTCTTATCCCTTCAGGGTGACTCTGCATATGCACTGGGACCCCATCTCATGACTCCTATACGGAACCCCCCTAACCAAGGCTACCCCGTCTTCTGAGGGAAGAGCAGCCAGGAGCCAGCTCACATTAGGCATCTTTGCACGTTAAACACACACATTAATCGTGGCACAATGAGAATGCATGCATGCACACCACTGTGGTCCCTAGCACAGACACATCACATCCTCATCACATTGGATTGGCACAAGCCCACCATGCAGGACTTGTGAGCAGCAACACCATGCCACGGCTCCAATTATGTCACTGTACATTCATACACCATTCACACGGACCTGGGGATCACTTCTCCACCACAAATGAGGGTGACACCCCTTTTCCGGCAGGAATGTCACCCCTACATTCCCAAATAATACACAAACAGAACCAAAAAAACTAAAAAATTGACGAGCAAAAATAAAAAATGCCCAGCAAAAATATAATTTAAACAAAATAACAACAAATAAAACACATAAAAGACAAAAATCACTCTGCAAAACAGTCCCCAAATATCTCAAAGACACGTCACAAACAAACAAACAAACGCTAATAAACAACAAAACAAAAGCACCTTGCTGTATAGGAAGGGATACAAAGGGATGTACTTTTGCAAAGGAAGTGCGTGTGTGTCTGTCTATTTATGCTGTCTGCGTAGTTCACTAAGTTGCCCTAGTCCACTTCCAATTTCACTGATTGCGCCGTTCCCGAGTTGTGAGCATGCGCACAGAGGTGCTGACCATGGTCTGCTTCAAGTGCGCATGCGCGAGCCGGCCGGCCGTTCATTTGCATGGGGTCACGGCTCATTTCAATGTAACACGCCCACGTCCTTTCCAATTTGTATTACTCTGCCTTGCGCCTCTGAAATAACGTTGTGCAGGCGCAAATTTCTGCGTAAAAGCGACGAGAATAGGGTGATTGCGCCGCTACATTGCACCAGTCTAACGTAAAGGCAGTGCGCTACGCCGGTCCAATAATGCGCAGATGTACGTGAATCTGGCCCACAGTTTTTGACTTGTCTTTTATTAAAAAAAAGTCTCTCCATGATGCCCAAAACCCACTGAAAGAAAAGACATGATGACAACACTGGCTGTGAATGACTGCTCCCTCAACTGTCATTACTAATATGAGGAAAGGAAAGGGGATAGTGGAGGCATCATTGCATAAATATGGCCAATATGGCTATATCCAATCACTTTCCAAAGCTTGCTGTGGCTTGGGGTGAAATTTCATTACCAAAAGCGGTAACCCTGAGCCACACTCGGGCTTGAGTGTGGCTTTTTGATTACATTATTGAATGATTACATTATTGAATCATTTTTATTATTATTATATTATTATTTGTTATAATTATTTATAGTTATTTAATTTTTTATAATTTATGATTTTGTGTTTCAAACTTTATCATACCCTGATGTCTACTAGACTCTTGTTTGGACAGATTTAAGTGATTTATTCCTAAGAATTACAGGCGTACAATATAAAATGCCAATTTTCCATGCAAAACATTGTACCGCTTTGAGCATCAAAAATCTGACGTAATCATACCGCCAAGGAGGTTAACCTCTGCAACATCTCCAAAATGTACACCTTTCTAACCAATGACACCCCAAAGCTTCTAATTCATTGTGTGGTTATATCTCGCCACGACTACTGCAACTACCTACTAATTGGCTTACCTTTTAAATAGGCTATCCCCTATTCAGTTTATCATGAATGCTGTTGCCAGACTCATTCACCTTATTAACTGCTCAGCGTCTGCTACCACTCTCTGACAATACTTCTACTCACCCAATGAATTAAATTCAAAATACTAACAATATATCACAAAGTCATTCACGACTCGGCCTTCAGTTACATCCCTAACCTAATCTCAAAATACCAACCAAAGTGTTCTCTTTGTTCCTCCTAAGACCTCCTGCTCTCTAGTTTCCTTATCATCTCCTCCCATGTTCGCATACAGGACTTCTCCCGAGTCTCTCCCATCCTTTGGAATTCCCTGCCCTAATCTGTCTGACTATCTCCTACTCTATCCACTTTTAGGCAATCCCTGAAAACCTTAGTTAATGTCCCTGATCACCACTACACCAGTCATATGGTGATGCTGTACTGCTCTGGTGACAATATGTAAGTAAAAATTGTGAAAAAATTTAAACTCACCATACCTCTTACAACGTACCTTGGACTGCCTATTTTTCAAAACAAGGGGTTATTTGGGGGATATTTGTACTGTTGTGGGATTTTAGGCCCTCAAGAAATGAGATGTCAGTACATGAGGACTGATCAATTCTCAAGTATATATACCATAGTTTGTAACTCTCACACAGACAAAAAAATATGCACTGATTTTAGTTATTTCTACCAAAGAAATATAGCAGAATACATTTTGGCCCAAATTTACGAAGAAAGATTATTTATTTGCAAAATGATCTTACAGAAACTAAGAACTAAGAAACAAAGTATTTTATTTGCAATGTTTTCAGTATTTTTTAATTTATATAGAAAAAAATAAAATGATTAACTGCTTGCTGACCAGCCTCCGTCATTAAACTGTGGCAATGGATAAAAGAAGGTCCTGGACTGCCACACTCGTGGCTACGAGTAAGCATTACATGATGTGATACATGTCAGCCACCTTTTTCCTGTTGTTCACTTCATTTTGACTGCATCGCTTTGGTTGTTTTTTTGGATTTTATTTGTATAATAAAGACATCGTTTTAAGGAGTGTGGCAGTTCAGGATCTTCTTTTATCCAATGCACCTGTGCATAGCCAGCACCTTTTTGGTTTAGTGGGATGGAAGCAAAGCAAAGGAATCAGCAGTTCTTAGACCGGGATCATTTCTCATTATACTGTGGCAGGTTGACACGGCTGCACAAACCGCCATGGGTGTACGTGGGCCACTTTAGGATCTATAGGGGTGATGTTATCATACATCACAAATTGGAAAAGATGAATTTTCCTCCATAGTTGTCCTGGCATCAGGTCATTATTATTGCATTTTAATCCATTTTTGGAAAATCTGAGTAATGTAGATAGAACTTTGCAAGAATTTATATATTTTTTTCCTTACTTTTACTTGGTAAGTCTTTGTTCAATCCAAAGTTTTTAATCCTTAGTTTTCTATAATTGTAATTCTATGATGCTTTGTATTTGTACCAGAAAGCAAAATCTTTTGTCTGTTAAATGTTAGAACTTCTGTCAGAATATTATTTTCATATTTTTCTTCTTGTCTGTCTGTCAATCATCTGACTCAAGAAAATACATTCAAAAATAAATGATACCCATTGATATGTGTGGTGTCAAAATAATGACTTATGGCTAAGGTTCATTGTGGGGGTTATTTACTAAGACTGGAGAGTGCAAAATTTGGTGCAACTCTGCATAGAAACCAATCAGCTTCCAGGTTTTATTGCCAAAGGTTAATTGAACAAGCTGAGAAGATGATTGGCTACCATGCACAGCTGCTCCAGATTCTGGCTGCACCAGTTTTAGCAACTCTCCCCCATATTGTCATGTGATAAATCAGTACATGTCTTTTAAGTTCAAAAGATCACATGAACACAGAGAACTTGGCAACATTTCTAGAATTCTAAGGCTTTGAAAAACATTAGTCAAATGGTCATGGTCAAACCATAAATGACCTGTTTGTATTCATCACAGGAACCAGTACAACTTGACTTACCCTGTGTTTATAAAACTACAACCGTTCAGTAATTTAATTGGTCACTTAATAAACTGGTTGGACTACTTTTATACTTGTATGTCATTTAAAAGATTTATTTATCCAATAACATTTTTAGTTTTAATGTATTTTATCTTTCCTCTTTATTAAATAGTACACTACTGCAAAAGAAAAAAATAGCATGCACTTTGAAACCTTAGATGTACATCTGCGGTACTGTTGTTAAAATTGTTGTAAATTTCCTATGTTATAGACCCTTCCTAATACAGTTTTAACTATGCAGGCATCATAACAGAAATGATCTTTCTTACCTTTTTTTTTCTTTTTACAAAGAATTGCCATGTGACCATCTCTTCTTCCTGGTAGTGAGGAGTAGGGTTTCAGGACACTTTGCAGGCACTAAAAGTACAAACTACACTTTAAATTGCACTGAAAGTGCACTTGGAAGTGCAGAAAAAACTCTAGTGAAATATCTCTATATCACTAAGTGATGTATACCCAACAGGGTATAGTGTGAAAAAAAATATTGGTAAGTCCACAGACACAATACATGTGTAAATGTCCATCACAATGAAGTGAAGAGTAACGGTGAAGATAACGAATAGCCGTGTAGATCATCACATGGAAATTCCTTTCAGGTAGGGATGATAAGACTAAATATGCTTACAGAAACCGGTTGATACGACTGTCAAAGACAACGGATCATTCGAGCATGAATAATCCCATCTGCAAGTAGACTTGGCTTGTCTGAAGAATCTGGATGATATCAGCTACGAACATAACCCATGGACATAGCAGTCAAAGGTTGGAGATCCCTCTATAAGTGGTATCCTGGACGTGTAGAGGAGACCGAACTCCAAGCAATCTGCACTGTTTTCAGATGGTACTAAGCAGATTCCAATGAGTGAACCCCTTGGGGGTGAGTGGAAGGCACAATGAAGAAGCTCAAAAAAACTCCAGCACTGTGCAGCCTCCAAAGCTTTTCAAACTACTGCATAGCTACCTTAGACTGCTGGTCCATGGGTTATGTTCGTAGCTAATTATCATCCAGATTCTTCAGACAAGCTGAGTCTACTTTACACCTCTCCCCGTTCTGCCTCTCAGTGACACGATCGTGGGTCACTGACAAACATCGAGTTCACGGGCCTGTGGGCACGGTCACGGAGAGCCTGTCGTGTGGCTTCTTAAAGGGGACGTACAGGTACGTTCATTTGCCCACCGCTGCCATTACGCCGACGTATGCCGGTGGTCGGCAAATGGTTAAAATACACATATTATTAACTAATTATCAATCCTGGGAGACTGAGGGATCCTTAATGTTGCCATCGACACCATCTGGATTGACCAGCTTTACTTTGTGCTACCAGCCCAAAAAGCTTCATTGCTAACACTACCATCTCGCAAATACACCTTTCTCAAGGACGCTCAGTTTGGCCTCCTTGTTTTGGCAGCACTTCATCCTAGATCCTTTACCCTCAAGGGTTATTTATTTAGTCGTCCTGCAGCCCGGACCCCTATTTGAGCTTTACTATAAGAAATGTATTCTCTTAAGCTCTACACCCATCATTGGACTACACAGATGTTTTAATACTCTCTCAAACTATTCAAAAGACTCAGTGAAGAAGCGCTGTAAGACGCATGAAACCGGTCGAGTCATCTTGCAGATTTTTTCCTGTCTGCACCTCCTCCGTCTATACAGGATACTTATACTATTAATATTATTATTTTTATCGATTATTTTAATTGATTTTTTTTTATTTAATTGAAAAAATTCCTATATTATTTAATTTAATTATTATGGCTATACAATTTGCCTGTATTACTCTGAAGGTACCCTGCAATGTGTAATTAGTTTTCCAGACTGTTCCTAAGGAACGTCTAATTTTTAATGTTTATCTACACCATTGTGTCTAAATAAATTTATTTTTTAGAGAAATTTTCTCTGTACGATTACATCCTTTACAACATATAGTGCCTGAAAAGTCCAATAACTTGCCCCTAGTTAATTTTTCTCTCATACTTAATAGGACGTGGCACCCACTATACTATCCAGTATCCACATGCTCACTACATGTGAGGTTACTGCTCCCTTTCCTTCTCCCCTTTCTTTTCATCAATGTATAACTGACCAACAGCTACATTGCGAATGTTCTGAGCTCACTTACTTGGCAATAAGGTCCCAGGCACATTCATCTAAAGGAATGATTCTTTTCTCTGCATGTACAAAAGATGGGTTCCAGTCTCTTCAGATAAGATTTTTGTAGTTTTATTGCACTAGCACTAGTGCATGAAGGACAGGAAGGAAGGAGCACAGGATACCTGAAGGCTCATTTGGCTTAACTTTCTGAGTCCCTCTCACATAGGGCTATGCTGGTTGGACACTTAAGCTTCAAATGCGACTGCTTTACAATGGATGTCCTAGTGGTATCTCAGTCTTAAAGAAGATCTATCGCCAGAAGACAAAAAGCCCCAAGTGGTCCCTTTGCATATAGCAATTGTTGTCATTAAAATCTGAGCAGTTAAAACAATACATTTTTATTTCTGTAATTTCTGGCTGTAGTTCCTCTTACCTGAAGATTAACCCCCCTGGCGGTGTTCCCGAGTCTGGCTCGGGTAAGATTTCTGTACCAAAAGCGGTATCCCCGAGCCAGACTCGGGCTTGCCTCACAGCAGCCACAGACAAAGTTACTTACCTTGTCCCTGGTCCTCGCTCGATTCACACAGTGTCTCTGTGTGCCACCGATCTCCGTTCCCTGCGACGTTACGATGCACGAGGGCGGAGAACGGCGCCAAATTCAAAAAAGTAAATAAACACATTACATACAGTATACTGTAATCTTATAGATTACAGTACTGTATGTAAAAAATACACATCCCCTTTGTCCCTAGTGGTCTGTCCAGTGTCCTACATGTTCTTTTATATAATAAAAACTGTTCTTTCTGTCTGCAAACTGTAGATTGTCCATAGCAACCAAAAGTGTCCCTTTATGTCAAAAGTGGTTTTAGAGTAGCTAGAAAACAGCGATAATAAATTAAAATCACTTGCAGAATTGAGCGATAGCGATTTGTGGGGAAATTCGTCATAAACAAATACAAGTAATGACAGCGACAATTCTGCAACTGAGCAAATTTCTGTGATTTTGAGTTGATTACATTATTGATTAATTTTTATTAAAATTATATTATTATTCGTTATAATTATTTATTATATTATAATTTATGATTTTGTTTTTCAAACTTTTTCATACCCCGGGATGCCTACTAGACTCTTGTTTGGACAGATTTAAGTGAGTTATTCCTAAGAATTACAGGCCTACAATGTAAAACACCAAATTTCCTTGCAAAATAATGGTACCGCTTTCAGCACCTAAAATCTGAAATAATCATACCGCCAGGGAGGTTAAAACTATGGGTGTTCCCATGGGGGAATATATTCCGTATTTTTTTCTGTTACAAATATTTTATTCAATTTAAAAAAAAAAAAAAAAAAAAAGCAATAACAAAAGAGCATCCAATCTGCCCAGGCATGGGTTTGGAATGGCAGCATAACTCAGAGTCAGGCGTCACATATTGTCAAAGAAATCAAAGAAGACAGTGGCATGGGTTATATGTAAGAAACCAAAATAACTGAGAAGCAGGATATATTCAGTATTATGAACCACATCCTCATCAAAATACAATATTGTTTATGACAGTGTTCCTTTAAGCCCCTTCACACACAACCTTAACACCAACACTGTTAAGTTTTAGACACTAAACTCCCATAGTGTTGTTGATTCATTATTGACCTTAAAGGGTATATGTTTTGCCAGAGGGGAGAACCTGTCAGTTGGGCTTTAGGAAAATAAATTAAATTAATTAAAGGGTAAGTTCACCTTTGTACACTTGTTTTTCTTCTAAATTCCAGCTCCCCTATGCACCAATATAGAATTCATGTACTTTTTTTGCAAAAATATCAAAGCTTTTCATTAAATCTACAGTCACTTACTTATCTTTTGTTAATCCAGATATTTCCATTAGTAATTTCTTCTTCCTGATCAGACTATAGGTGATGACACAGGAAGGAGTTGACCAGCGGACCTCATTGGCATAGCACACCCCCTGCATCATCCACCCACCCATTCCCAGGTATATGTTTATTAAATAAAATTCAATCAATTAGTGATCACCCTTCTCACTAAATACACAATACTGTATATAATCATATTGCATAGTGTATGGCCATCTTTATACAAGTACATAGAAGAGAGTGGTCAGAAACACTCAGCTGTCAAGCCCCATTCCCACATGTGTCTATTTTTTTATGCGAGGGGGAGGCGTTTGAGCATTTTCACTCATCACAGATAAGGAAGTCCATCCACCTGAATGGGCTGCCCTACACGCAGCAATCACCCCAAAGAACCTTCAGAACTTTTTTTTAGAGTGGAGCTTGGTGCAAGGAAATGCACAGATGTGAATGGAGCCTCATTGTTCTTGTATTACTGCACCAATTTCACTTTCGGGCCCTATTCACATCTAGCATAGTGGGAGCGAACATTTTGCTATGCAGAGCTGTAAACAATGCTTGACAGCTGAGTGTTTCTGTCCACTCCCTCGTATGTACTTGTAAAAAGATGGCTATGCACTATGCAATCTGATTGTGTATTTAGCGATTAGGGTGATTACTGATTGATTGCATTTCATTTAAAAAACATGCACCTGGGAATAGGAGGGTGGATGATGCAGGGTGTAAAATCAGCCGGACAACTCCTTCCTGTGTCATGACCTCTAGTCTGATCAGGAAGAAGACGTTACTAATGGAAAAGTCTGGAAATGTGGATTAACACAAGAAAAGTAAGGGGCTGTAGATTTAATGGAAAGTGTTGCAAAAACAGTACCTGAATGCTATATTGGTGCATAGGGGAGCTGGAATTTAGAAAAAAAAGTGTACAAGGGTGAACTTACCCTCTAATCATTTTCCTAAAAGCCAACTGACAGGTTCTCCTACTGGCAAAAAATATACCCTGAAGTAACTGGTTCTCAGCCTAAGCACAGCTGTCATTAGCAGCTGCAATATGACAGCAAGGTAATATATTATTTGAATGACACAGACATGGTACTGTTCATTTACAGAAAATTTGGTATTAATATTTCTTTGCTACATATAAATGCATAGCAAGTGGTATTGCTATTTCCAATGCTTAAACTGAAGAAGTACCGTAGTCAAAAACTACTAAAGTATACTTTGCGAAGATATATGTGCATATTTTATGAGCGCTAAAAAGCTTTAAAATAACCCTTGCTGACCTCTGTAGTTACAGCCACCCTGAAGCAATTCAGCCTAAACTTTACAACTGAAGCATTGAAGTCTTTCAAGTCAGGGCTCTGCTTTAGCCCTTGTTCACACTGCCATGGCTGCAAAGCTGCATGACTTTGAATCCGACATCCCTGAGTGACTTCATTGTGGCTTACATATGACTTTTTTAACAGAAGTCAGTGCAAGTCGTGTTGAAGTCGCCCCAAAGTAGTGCAGGAACCTTTTTCTAAGATGGAGCGACATGTGTCGAACCGATTAGAACGGTTCTATTTCCATTAATGGGGCGCGACTTGTAATGCAACTTTGAACTCTCAACCCACATGTTTTTCTGGTTATTAGTGATTAGAAGACTGGAAGACTGCCAACTCAGTGCTGAGAGGGGCGAGCTGAGCTTCTAAGACCCCTTTCACAATGGGGCCACGTTAGTGCTAAAGCACAGCTCATTTTATTGGAGCTTTAGCGCTGTATAAGCGGTGCTTTTCGGCCACTAAGGGTTAAAACACCCCGTGCTGCAGCGCTTCTGAAGCTTTTTTTAGGCACTTTGGATTAATTTCAATGGGCGTTTTGGGAGCGTTGTATACAGCGATCCCAAACTTCCCCAGAAATGCTGCTTGTAGGACTTTTCCTAATGTCCCACAAGGGCACCGCCCCAGTGTAAAAAGACACATTGAAATGAATGGGAGGTGGTTTTCAGGCACTATTTAGAGGCTATTTCTAGCACTTAAAATGCTTGAAAACCTCCTCAATGTTAAAGGGGTCTAAGGCCCCATACACACGATCGGACATATCCGATGAAAACGGTCCGCGGACCATTTCCATCGGATATGTCCGATCGGGAGTTTGATCCGATGGCGTGTACACACCATCGGATCAAATTCCCCGCCGCCGGACGGCGCAGTGACGAGGCGGTGACGTTGACGCCGCCGCGTCATCGCCACGTCACCGCACCAGGAAGTAAAACACTTCCGCGCATGCGCCGAATCCATTCGGCGGCGGCGCGGCGGCGGTGGGGGACGACATGTCTGCTGGTAAGTGTACTAACCAGCAGACATGTCGGGCGGACAGATTCCCACCGGATGGATTTCAAAGCATGCTTTGAAATCTGTCGGGTGGAGAAATCTGTCCGCTAGCCCATACACACGAGCGGAGATGTCTGCTGAAACGGTCCATCGGACCGTTTTCAGCGGACATATCCCCTCGTGTGTACGCGGCCTAAGAGAAAGTAAAAATTAAACTGGGAAGCGTTGGCTTCAAACTTTAAAGCAGCCCTTCCCCCATGAATATAACTTTCTTTTATCTTTCTCCTCTCCCTTCCCCCTGGAAAAATCTTGGATTACAATAAATACTGTACTTTTATTCATTATTAAGTTTTTACTTTCTACATCCTCTTCTAGGGGAGCATGACGTGTCCAGTGTAATATCCTGTTATATCTTACACATATGCAGACATATGACAAGTTTAAAGGACCTGATAGAGCCCCACGTGTCTGCACATGTGTGAAATCCCACAAACCCCCACAAATGCACCAAAGGCAGAATGTTTTTACCCAGAAAGGAAGCGCAACATGTCTGCACATATGTGGGAGTTTTGTGGGGATTGTGCACGTGGCATGTTTATACATGCAGGTTATTGGTTCTATAGTGAGAGTCGGTTCACACTGGGGCGACTTGGGATCCGACTTGAGGTCGCCTCAAGTCGTCCCAAGTCGCGCTGTAGAGAAAACAATGTTAGTGAATGGGAGCGGTGTTAATACACACTGCTCATGTCGCTCCGACTTCAGAAAAGGTTCCTGTACGACTTCAATCCGACTTGTCGCCTCAGAAGTCTGATCACTAGCTACTTTCCAGATAAGATAACATACATTTCTCAGGCAAACCTATCCCTCCCCCTCCCTCTCCCAGAGCTGATTGTTGTTTTATTGGCCACTGGAATGTCTCCTGTTCTAGAGATGACTTCAAGTCGTGTTGTAAATCGCCCCAGATCGCCCAGTGGTTCATGCTCATGTCGTGTCTGAGTCGCCTCTGAAGGTCGCGCTGGAAGTCATGTCGCTCCAGTGTGAACCGACTCTTAGGAAGAAAAACTTTGGCCTGAAAAAAAGGACAATATTGGTTTCCAGGGCTAGTAAATATTTATATAAATATATCTTTTTTTACATACTTGAACAATTAGCAGGGACTACAAATACATTTTTGGGTAGGTAGGGTAAAGTTCCTCTTCAAGGAGAAATAACTTCACAGTGCATGCAGGTACAGAGGTCAGTGAAGCCACGTTTTGAAATGTATTTACTGCTGTATAAGAATATGTACAAATGTAAATGCCCATAGCTTGACCATTGTTCTACTTTAGAGACCAATGGTAACACAAAGTTATTTAGAATCAGATACCTAAAAAGAGTGTTACAGATCTGTTTTTGGCACCTGAGCACATAATTCTAATGGACCTTGTGGTTGGAAGAGGGTTCACTGTTGAAAAGAGTGTCATCAGAAGAAACATGCTACTGGATACAGCCTTTGTTTTACTAAGAGTCGGTTCACATGGGGGTGTCTTTAAAGTCGCCCGGCTCTGAAGCCGCCCCATAAAGTGCCACTTCAACGTGGCTTGCAAAATGACTTCTGTATAGAAGTCAATGCAAGCTGCTCTGACGTCGCCTCAAAGTAGTACAGGAACCTTTTTCCCGTTTCCCTTTTTACAATTTTTAGAAGGAAAAATATATGCATGCCTTCACAGATTTTCACAAATAATTTTGTATTAACAAGATACAATACATATAAGTTGGTTACAATTTGAAATGTAACTTGACATGTTACTGGTACAGTTTCAAGAGAAAGGGTTACTTTTTTTTAAATCAATGAATAAATGTACCACATACTATTTGTATAACTGGAACAGAGTACAACAATTCATTTGGGTCAGGTTTGACCAGATTTACCAAATACAGGATGCCTGCCTTTATACACACATGAACTTTAATGATGTCCTAGTCCTAGTCCGTAGGGTTCAATATTGAGTTGGCCCACCCTTTACAGCTATAACAGCTTCAACTCTTCTCGGAAAGCTGTCCACAAGGTTTAGGAGTGTGTCTATGGGAATGTTTGACCATTCTTCCAGAAGGGCATTTGTGAGGTAAGGCACTGATGTTGGAGAGAAGCCCTACCTCGCAGTCTTGTGCTCTAATTCATCCCAAGGGTCTTCTATGGGGTTGAGGTCAGAACTCTGTGCAGGCCAGTCAAGTTCTTCCACCCCAAACTCGCTCATCCATGTCTTTGCTTTGTGCACTGGTACAAATCATTTGGTGGAGGAGGAATTATGGTGTGGAGTTGTTTTTTAGGGGTTGGGCTTGGCCAGTGAAGGGAAGTCTTAAGGTGTCAACATACCAAGATGTTTGGACAATTTCATGCTGCCAACTTTATGAGAACAGTTTGGGGATGGTCCTTCCAACATGACTGCGCACCAGTGCACAAAGCAAAGTCCATAAAGGCATGCATGAGCGAGTTTGGTGTGCAGGAACTTGACTGGCCTGCACAGAGTCTTGACCTTAACCAAGATAGAACACCTTTGGGATGAATTAGAGTACAGACTGTGAGCCAGGCCTTCTCTCCAACATCAGTGTCTGACCTTGCAAGTGGGCTTCTGAAAGAATGGTCAAACATTCCCATAGACACACTCCTAAACCTTGTGGACAGTGTTCCCAGAAGAGTTGAAGATGTTATAGCTGCAAAGGGTGGGCCAACTTAATAATGAACCCTACGGACTAACACTGGAATGCCATTAAAGTTCATGTGCGTGTAAAGGCAGGCGTCACAAAACTTTAGGTAATATAGTGCATTTATGGTGAAGGCGTTCATACTACCTGCTAATGTATTTTTTCCCTTCTATATGCTTCTAGTGGTATAGACGTTGTTCACCTATAAAAGTATATGTTCACTTTTCAAATTATATGTTGCTAAATATTATGTAGCACTGTTCACTATAAATACTAAATCATGTGCAAGGGAAGGAAAAAAAAAACATTTGTTTTTCTAGCACACAATTGGGTTTTCAAAGTGAACACAGCTTCATATTACTTTCTAACATTCATTTTGCAAAGTGAAATTACATTTGTTAGATGAAAAACCTCTACTTCCTTGGTAATTAATCACAATGTACCAGATCTAGCGTCTACTGTCAACGTTCTAAGTGACATGTGGCTCTTTAACTGCATATTTTACATAGCATTGTTATTTCAACAAAACCTTCCAAGAGCAGCGGCCAGTATCACTGAATGTACAAACATAAGTCACATGCTTTGTACTCGGACAAGTTAGACATGTCAGCTGATGTACGCATGTGTAGATAAAAATAGAGAAGGTGACTCGGCTCCTTGATTCATTGTTCTGTTTAAAAGTCTGTTTCCACTCCATATATGTTGTTGCTTTTAAGGATACTGTGCAGCCACTGTGCTATGTGCTCAGTCATTTTTTTTACAATTAAAGTTGAATGCAAATGCAACTGTGATATACTAAATGATACATTTCATTGGAAACAGCAGCCAGAATGTAATATTTAACAGGGTTGTAAAGGTTTGTTTTTCATTTTTTAAATAGGTCCCTTTAAGCTAGTGCATTCACTTACCTTTTCCTTCGATTTCCCTTCTGTTTTTTTTCTTAGTTTTCTTTGCCTGAATTTCTCATTTCCTGTTCCTCCTCAGTAAGCTGTTCTGGCTGACTAACCCCCAGTCAGAACGGCTCAAATGATGGGGGCAAGCATACTGAGGAGAAGCAGGAAGTGAGAAATTCCGACAAAGGAAAAAACATTTAGAAGGGAAGTTGAAGGAAAAGGTAAGTGAACCAACAATGCACTAGCTTAACTGCTTGCCGACCAGCCACCGTATAACTGCGGCAGGTCAGCTCTGCTGGGTGAGATCACGTAGCTATACGTCATCTCACCAAGCAGCCAATAGAGGCACGCACGTGCCACCGGAGGCGCGCACATGCGCCCCCCCGCTCGCCCTTGGCGCCGCCCGGCGGACGCGATCTCCGCTTATTTCGATTTTTTTAAATGAAAAATATGTAGAATAATACGTATCAGCCTAAACTGAGGAAATTTTTTTTTATATATATATATTTAGGGGATATTTATTATAGCAAAAAGTAAAAAATATTATTTTTTTTTCAAAATTGTCGCTCTATTTTTGTTTATGGCGCAAAAACTAAATACCGCAGAGGTGATCAAATACCACCAAAAGAAAGCTCTATTTGTGGGGAAAAAAAGGACGCCAATTTTGTTTGGGAGTCACGTCGCATGACCGCGCAATTGTCAGTTAAAGCGACGCAGTGCCGTATTAGTCTGGCTAACCTCTTTATGGGGAAATGGGAGGAGGACGTCGTCTATGCCAACCGTAGACCAGAATTGATTCTTTGGGCTAGGTATATTGACGACGTCCTCCTCCTATGGAGGGGCTCTAGGGAATCCCTGGATGCCTTTATGGACCTCCTTAATATTAATGACAGAGGGATTGAATTTAAATACGAGGCAAACCAAAAGAAGATTAATTTCTTGGATTTGGAAATAAGAGTGGAGGGGAGTCAATTTGTGACTTCCACTTTCTTCAAGTCAACGGATCGTAATTCTTTTATCCCTCGGGATAGCTGCCACCATAAAGTTTGGTTGGACTCAGTCCCTAGGAGCCAATTCTTGCGTCTTAAACGGAATTGAAGCAAAATAGAAGATTTTGGTGAGCAGGCAAAAATGTTATCATCAAGATTTTTGAATAAAGGATGTCTAGAGGAAGATCTTCATAGACAGATACGGGAAGTTGAGGCAGTAGATAGAAGCCTATTACTGCAGGATAAACAGGTCTCTGCAGGGGAAAAAAACAATCAATTTATATCTCCCTTTATCACTAGTTTCTCTAATCAACATTATTTAATTAAAAGATTGGTCAGGAAGCATTGGCATCTTATTAAAGAGGATCCAGTTCTCGGTCCTACACTACCCGAATTCCCTCAGGTGGTCTTCAGAGGGGTCCCCTCATTGAGAGATTGCCTTTCTCCAGGAGTCTGTGACCCTCCTCGGAATAAACCAATGTTCTTTCAGAACATAATAGGTTACCATAAATGTAAAAAATGTGCTGTGTGTAAGATAAATGCGGTTAATGAATGCAAAACTTTGATTTTTTTCGAATAGCACCTCACAATCTTTTAACATTCGATCATTTATTACATGCTCAACGACTCATGTGGTGTATTTATTGACCTGTCCATGCGGGTTACAATATGTTGGGCGTACAATAAGAGCCTTTCAGATAAGGGTTAATGAACATATTGGGAACATAAGAAGGGGTTATAAAAAACACTCTGTCTCCCGACACTATAGAGAGGTGCATGCGAGAGATCCCACCGGCACTTCTATTATAGCCATTGATATTCTAAAATCCCATTGGAGAGGGGGATCTAAAAGGATAGCTATATCCAAATTAGAAATGAGCTGGATTTACCGCATGAAATGTCTCAAACCGCAAGGTTTGAATGTGGATATAGAAGTGAACGCCTTCTTAGATAATTCATAAAGTCCATCATCATTTTTATTTTTAATTTACCATTTTTTTCTATTTTTATATATAAAAGGTACATGATTTGTGTATGTGTATTACAATATATTCTTCCTGTGTCCGCTAGAGGGCGCTTTAAGGAAGGACATGTACTCACCTAAGTTTATATTTAAGTATTTTAAATGTAATGAAATGTAATTTTACTGTAAATGATATTTATCTATTTATCTATTTCTCCAGTGACCTACTCAATGTGGCGGGTGGACAAGTATAAGGATAAGATACCTTAATCAATACTGACCTATACGTTTTTTATGTTTATATCTATATTGTGACAGACAGTTATGCAGCGATTGGTAGTATTCTTATTTAGGGAGGGTTTGGATGTTTGTGTCACTTTAAAGTTGTTCCGGTGTCTTGATCCGTGTTCCCGAGCATCCCCACCTTCATATGTTAGTTTTGCCGCCCGTCATTGGAGGTTGCAAAATGAGAGAGAGGCTTGGTTGTCGCTCCGCAAGTATGTAAGGCGAACGTTCAGTGCGTCGCCCGTGCCCTTTGACAACATCATTTTGTGACGAAACCGGTCAGAGCGGAGCCACGTACAAACGTCGCCGCGTCCACGTGACCCCGGAAGCACGGGTGCCCGTTACTTTTAGTTGTTTGTTTGGCTTCTTTTTGTCTTCGTATTCGGCAATTTTTAAATGTATTATATGTAATATGCCGGCGTATGTTTTTATTAAAATCTTTTGATGGTACTTCACTATCGAGCCCTCGTTTTTCTTCTCGGGTTTTTTCAATGAGGTTTGGAAATCTTGAGTACTACGGAGAACCTTTAGTGGAGACTTTGGGCCAGATTCACAGAGCGATTACGCCTGCGCAACAGGAGATGCGCGTGCGTAAGTCGAAATGTGTGCGTGCGTTTCGATGCACGGCATCCCCAGAACGAGATACGCAAAAAATCTACTTTTTTTTGTCCCGCGTAATTTCGTAAGACTGGCGCATCCGTCCGCGCAAAAGTGCGCTAGACAGACCATTGATTTGCTAGTCAAATATGCTAATGAGGGACTTACGGGGATCCACAAAAGAACATTGGGGCAGTGCAGGCGACGCAGTGTGCGCAACAGCAAAATGTCCTGTCTAAAATTAGAGCATATAAAAGAGAAAAAAAGTCTACTTGTTAGATAAAGCAACACTGTTAGTGAGGAGCTCAGCAGTCACACGTGTTGCACAACAATCTGTATGCCAACATGCCAGGGGCATCGTCGCACATAGCTATACTACTGACTTTAGATGAACAAAGAAGGATGAGGGCACGGAGGATGGCACGGAGGATGGCACGGGAGAGGATATACCGCACCCGCATAGACCTGTTTGGCATGAGTGATTCTGAGGTGTATCGCATCTTCAGATTCACCCCTCATGTCATCCTGGAATTAACCACAACCTTGCAGGAGGACATCACCAGCCCAACACACCGCTCACATGCAGTGCAGCCACTGGTCAAGGTCATGGCAACACTCCATTTCCTTGCCAGTGGCTCTTTTCAGCGTACAAGTGGAGTGGTGGCTGGGATGTCACAATCCTCCATGAGCAGATGTGTGCACCAGGTTGTCCCTGCAATCCTCAGACGCATGGCCAACCAAATCATCAAACCCACCACTGAGGACCAGCGGCTGAAGGCAATGACAGATTTCTACAGAATTGCCAGATTCCCACGCACTGTGGGGGCCATTGATTGCACACATGTGGCACTCCAGCCCCCCCAGGAGACAGAGCACATGTACCGCAATCGGAAGCATTGGCATTCCATCAACGTACAGGTGATAGTCGATGCCCAAGGCCTCATATGGCACGTCCGTGCCAAACACCCAGGGTCCAGCCATGACAGCTACATATACAATCAATGCCACATCCAAATGGAATTCGATCAGAACGTGTATGGGGACACCTGGCTGGTTGGTGAGTGACATGGGTGGCAGGCATGACTATCCCCTCCCATGATGCACACATCACAAGGGGCACATGCATGACTAACATCCTCCTGTCTTTTCCCTTACAGGTGACTCTGCATATCCACTGGGACCCCATCTCATGACTCCTATCCGGAACCCCCAAACCCCAGGAGAGGAAAGATACAATCAAGCACATGCCCAAACACGAGCAGTGGTGGAGCGCAACTTTGGCCTCCTAAAGTCACGTTTCCGATGCCTGGATAAGTCTGGGGGTACCCTCTTGTATTCCCCAAACTTTGTGTGCCAGATCATCGGTGCATGTTGCATGCTGCACAACTTCGCAGAAAGAAAGGGCCTGCAGATTGACCTACGTGATGACCTGACCCCTGAACCAGACAATCCCCCCCTAACCGAGGGTCCCCCGTCTTCTGAGGGAAGAGCAGCCAGGAGACAGCTCACATTGGGCATCTTTGCACGTTAAACACACACATTAATCATGG
The DNA here is from genome assembly GCA_029574335.1 of Rana kukunoris. Taxonomy (NCBI): domain Eukaryota; kingdom Metazoa; phylum Chordata; class Amphibia; order Anura; family Ranidae; genus Rana; species Rana kukunoris. The sequence goes on from CM056051.1 coordinate 199,181,976, forward strand.
CACAATGAGAATGCATGCATGCACACCACTGTGGTCCCTAGCACACACCCCACATCCACATCAAATTGGATTGGCACCAGTCCACCATGCTGGACTTGTGAGCAGCAACGCCACGCCAAGGCTCCAATTATGTCACTGTACATTCATACACCATTCACACGGACCTGGGGATCACTTCTCCCTGGTCCTGGGGAACCCTTCTCCACCAAAATTGAGGGTGACACCCCTTTTCCGGCAGGAATGTCACCCCCACATTCAAACAGCATTCACAACCCAAAAAAAAAAATCCCAGCAAAATCAAAAATTTTCCAGAAAAGAGGGGAAAAAAAAATTATTGCCCTTGACGTGAGCCACGCCTGGGGCGCCCCCGGCCACGGCCCAGGCTCCTCAGGGGAGACTCATGGGGAGGGGGAAAACCAGAGAAGGAGGAGCAGCCCCTGATCTCTGCCCACCTGGCGGCCTGCCCTCCAAGGCCACGGCTATTCTGTCCAGGGCAGCACCAAGTGTTGCCGTGTTGGCCTGGATAGCCTGGGTAAGGGCCCTCACATCCTGCCCAACGCCTGCTGATGTAGTCTGCAGGTCGTTTAGGCAGGTTGTGAAAGCCCGGGAGTGGGAGTCCAGGTTCCCCAGCGTATCCTTGATGGAGGACAGGCTCTCCTCCATCCGCACCAATGTCTGGCTGACCTGTCCCAGATGGCGGGTCTGGAGGAACTGGTCCCTTCTCAGAGTGGCGGGCAGGAGATCGGCCAACCCCCTGGTGTTCTGGGATGAAATTAGTGTTGCTCACGAATATTCGCATTGCGAATATTCGCTACGAGTATTGCATATTCGAGTATTCGCGAATAACACGAATATCGCGGCGAATATTCGCTATTTCGAATATTCGTATTTTTTCAATTTTTTTTTTTAGAACAGATCACATCCTAGAGATCCCCATCGACGTCTAAAAGCATTGCTGGTATGATTAGAGACCTTGGGCCGAGTAGCTGCAGCGCTCATTTTATATTGCCGAAATGCAATGCGATTATTCGGCAATAGCGATATCGCGCGATTATTTTGTATTGTAATATATCACGAATATTCTGAGCCAATCAGAGTGCTCCATTCCGCATTTCTCGAAATTTCGCAATTATTTTGTATTGTAATATATCACGAATATTCTGAGCCAATCAGAGTGCTCCATTCCGCATTTCTCGAGTATTCGCAATTATTTTATATTGTAATATATCACGAATATTCTGAGCCAATCAGAGTGCTCCTTCCGCATTTCTCGAATATTCGCAATTATTTTGTATTGTAATATATCACGAATATTCTGAGCCAATCAGAGTGCTCCTTCCGCATTTCTCGAATATTCGCAATTATTGTGTATTGTAATATATCACGAATATTCTGAGCCAATCAGAGTGCTCCTTCCGCATTTGCCGAATATTCGCAATTATTGTGTATTGTAATATATCACGAATATTCTGAGCCAATCAGAGTGCTCCTTCCGCATTTCTCGAATATTCGCAATTATTTTGTATTGTAAAATATCACGAATATTCTGAGCCAATCAGAGTGCTCCATTCCGCATTTCTCGAAATTTCGCATTCGCAATTCGCATTCGCATTCGCAATAGCGAAATTTCGCAATCATTTCATTTTCAAAAAATATCACGAATATTCGTATTTAGCGAATATATCTAGAATATTCGACTATATATTCGAGATATATCGCGAAATCGAATATGGCATATTCTGCTCAACACTAGATGAAATCCTGCCTCCAGCTGATGCTTGTGGCCAGGGGGGAAGGGGAGGCCCTTGGGAGGGGAGCCATGTTGGGGGAGGAGGGGGGGGGCTCCCCCTTAGGGAGGGCTGCCTGCTGCCAGCCAGAGGGGAAGAGTCCTCAAAACCAAACGTCCAGTGCCTGACATGGACTCCTCCTCCTCATGATTCTCCTCCTCCTCTTGAACCTCCTCCACCTCTTGAACCTCCTCCGCGGACTCCGGCCTTGTTGGGGGGGCCTCATTAGGCTGCTGTCCTGGGGATGGTGCGGTCAGGCCAGATGGGCCTGCACCCTTCTGCTCATCTGTGGATGACACAAAACATTCACAGGTTGGAGGATCCACACACACAAAATTGCGCAAGTCTAACGTAAAGGCGGTGCGCTACGCCGGTCCAATAATGCGCAGGTGTACGTGAATCTGGGCCTTTATATCTACACTGACCCTGGAGCGAGGTGTTGGAGGTGGTAGAGTTCCTGCTTTCCTTCCTGGTTTAAATGGATCGATATGCCTGCTTTTCTTGGGATCTGGTAAGAGTACATCCTCATCTTGCTTTGGTGTGACCACGAGATTCTTTCCTCACTATCCTGAGTTCGGTGGTGGATTTCTTCATTCCCTTATCTGCATTGTCTACTGTTATTGGACAATTTTCTGTACATCTGGATGAACATATCATCTGTTTCTTCCGTTATTTATTATTTATTTTTCATTTATTTTTTTCATTATTTATGGACTATTATAGATTTGTATTACTGCACATGTCATTCAGGACAATTGATCATTGGACTATCTGTGGAGTTTATATCTATAGCTGTTTAATTATCTATTTACACAATATCAGGTTGTGATTCCGAGCGCAACACATTTTTCTTTATATCTGTATCTACGTGTATATCACACATTGGTGGTGCTGCTGGATTTATTCATTTAGTATTTTATTCTCAATTTATTTATTTATTTATCACTTTAATTGATTTATTTATTTAATTTGTATCAATTAATTATAGCGCAAGAAATTTCCCCTTATCGAAAAAAGTGGCCTGGTCTTTGACCAGCAATATGGTCCGGGCCTGAAGTGGGTAAAGTAACCTATTTAGAAAATAAAAAACAAACCTTTACAACCAATTTAATTTATGTATGAAGATATGCCAGTCTATAATTGTGCATAGATCTTAGGTATGTTTTGTCACTGAAAGGTATGTCTACAGTATATCCCTATTAACCAGTTAATCACCGCCTTATAGACAATATATGTCTACAAGGCAGTCGCTTAACTCTGGGAGGACGTCCATTTACCGCATCACAGATCGCGGTAAATTGCCACTCATAGTGGCTGTTTACCATGTGATTGCTCCATCCAATGATGCGATCACATGTAAACAAACCAGCGTCATTTGATGATGCCGGTTCCTCCCTCCTCTCTCTGTACCGATCAGTACAGTGTGAGAGGAGCACAGGTGTCAGCAACGCTGTGGGCTGGATCTGTGACTATTGCAGTCACAGTTCCAGCCATCCCTGCAACACCATGCGCAACACTCTGCAATACCCCTACCCCCTGTGCAATACTCTGCAATACCCCTACCCCCTGTGCAATACTCTGCAATACCCCTACCCCCTGTCCAATACTCTGCAATACCGCTACCCCCTGTGCAATACTCTGCAATACCCCTACCCCCTGTGCAATACTCTGCAATACCCCTACCCCCTGTGCAATACTCTGCAATACCGCTACCCCCTGTGCAATACTCTGCAATACCCCTACCCCCTGTGCAATACTCTGCAATACCCCTACCCCCTGTGCAATACTCTGCAATACCTCTACCCCCTGTCCAATACTCTGCAAAACCCCTACCCCCTGTGCAATACTCTGCAATACCCCTAACCCCCTGTGCAATACTCTGCAATACCCCTACCCCCTGTGCAATACTCTGCAATACCGCTACCTACTGCGCAATACTCTGCAATACCCCTACCCCTGTGCAATACTCTGCAATACCCCTACCCACTGTGCAATACTCTGCAATACCCCTACCCCCTGTGCTATACTCTGCAATACCCCTACCCCCTGTGCAATACTCTGCAATACCCCTACCCCCTGTGCAATACTCTGCAATACCCCTACCCCCTGTGCAATACTCTACCTCTACCCCCTGCAATACCTGCAAAACCCCTACCCCCTGCGCCAATACTCTGCAAAACCCCTACCCCCTGCGCTACTCTGCAAAACCCCTACCCCCTGTGCTATACTCTGCAATACCCCTACCCCCTGTGCAATACTCTGCAATACCCTTACCCCCTGTGCAAAACTCTACAATACCCCTACCCCCTGTTCAATACTCTGCAATACCGCTACCTACTGCGCAATACTCTGCAATACCCCTACCCCTGTGCAATACTCTGCAATACCCCTACCCACTGTGCAATACTCTGCAATATCCCTACCCCCTGTGCAATACTCTGCAATAACCCCTGCACAATACTCTGCAATATCAATACTACATGCAATACTCTGCAATACCCCTACCCACTGCGCAATACTCTGCAATACCCCCACACAATACTCTGCAATACCCATGCACAATACTCTGCAATACCCCTGCACAATACTCTGCAATACCCCCGCACAATACTCTGCAATACCCCTGCACAATACTCTGCAATACCCCCACACAATTCTCTGCAATACCCCCGCGCAATACTCTGCAATGCCCATGCCAGTACTCTGCAATACCCCTGCGCAATACTCTGCAATACCCCCGCACAATACTGTGCAATACCCCGCCAGCAGTCTGCAATACCCCTGCGCAATACTCTGCAATACCCCCGCACAATACTCTGCAATACCCCCGCACAATACTCCGTAATTCCCCCGCACAATACTCTGCAATACCCCCACACAATACTCTGCAATACCCCCGCACAATACTCTGCAATACCGTCGCACAATACTCTGGAAAACAAAATGTGTTTTAACCACTTCCTGCCCGCCGGTCGTCATATGACGACCTTGACTTTGTGCAGGGATATCTGAATGAAGCCATGGCGGCTGTTCCGCCTCTTGATCGTTCTTACGGGAGGCGAAAGGGGACGTCCCCCCCCCTTTGCCCTCCGGTGCTTCTTCCGACTCAACGCTAAGATCGATGCCAGGATCTTTTTTTTTTCAGGCTTGGAGAGGTGATATGTGGGGTCTTATTGACCCCATATATCACTGTACAGAGGACCTGTCATGCTATATTCCTATTACAATGGATGTTTACATTCCTTGTAATAGAAATAAAAGTAATCAAAACATTTATTTTTGGGGAAAAACGTGTCAAACTAAAATAAATAAAGTAAAATGAACAATAATTTTTTTTTTTTTAAAGCGCCCCTGTTCCCGTGTGCTCGTATACAGATACGACCGCACATGTAAGTCCCGTCCACATATGAAAACGGTGTTCAAACCACACATGTGAGGTATCGCTGTGAACGTTAGAGCGAGAGCAATAATTTTGGCCCTAGACCTCTTCTCCAACTAAAAAGATGTAACCAGTAAAAATATTTAAAGCGTCAACTATGGGGATTTTTAAGTAGCGAAGTTTGGCGCCATTCCATAAGCGTGTGCAATTTTGAAGGGTGACATGTTTGGTATCTATTTACTCGGCGTAACTTCATCTTTCATGTTATGCAAAAACATTGGGCTAACTTTAATGTTTTTGTTTTTTTAAAAGAACAAAATTGTTTTATTTCCAAAAGAAACAAGCTCAAAAAATTGCTGTGCAAATACCATGCGTGATAAAAAGTTGCAACGACCACCATTGTATTCTCCAGGGTCTTTGCTAAAAAAGAATATATGATGTTTTGGGGTTCTATGTAATTTTCTAGCAAATAAATTGAGATTTTCCTAGCTTGTGACCGAAAATATTAGTTATATGAAGACAGGAGGCGAGTATCTTATGCATTATCTTCCTTTAATAATGCCCACAGCAGAAATACAAACTTTCAGTGAATTTCAATGATAAAGAACTTTTATAGAAACAAAACTACAAGTCCCAGCAGCCTTCAGTGTATGACTGCCAATCACGCTGCAGGACAGAGCGTATATAAGGTACCGTCTCTTTAACTTCCTCCTCTTTCTTGAAGAGAACTGTATGGACTGGTAACTGGATCTTCAGATGTAACTCTTCTTCTGACCGTCAACGAATCGTACCCAGTCAGTCGAGCAGGTAACAACCCAACGGGGAACATCCCAACGGGGACCGTCCCAACGGGAAACATCCCAACGGAGAACAGAGGAGACCACCTCCGAAAATGATTTCAGCCCTTGGCTCACGCGTTGTGGTCGTCAATAACCTGGAACAAGATAAGATAAAAACCGTGACAGGGTTGGGTTGGGTGGGAAGATACTCGCCTCCTGTCTTCATATAACTAATATTTTCCGTCACAAGCTAGGAAAATCTCAATTTATATATCAGACAGGAGGCTCATATCTTATGCAAGTTCAAAGTCATACATGCATATATACAAAATAACAATGACAAGTCTACTTAGCAATCGGATCACAGAACTGACATAGATACGTGTTCCTCCGGTCTAAAATAAAATCGGCGGAAGGTGGTCTCGGAAGACCAGTCTGCCGCCCTCAAGAGATCCAGGAGCGCGCCTCCAGAGGTGATCACCTTGGTGGCCATAGCACCCCTGGAAGAATGGGCCCCAAATAGGGAAACGTCAATGCCCGCCATGTCCATGGTGGATCTCACCCAACGGGCTAATGTAGCTGAAGAAACCGGACGATGTGGATGAACGTAAGAAATAAGGAGTTGGGAAGAGGACGGCGGCCGCAACAATGCTGTTTGCGACTCATAAGTCTGTAAACAGCGCACCACACATAAGCGTGGGTGTGTTGGAAAGAATGGATAGAAAACTGATTGGATTCCTGTCTTCGTTCTACGCACAACCGAGAACTGAACCCCATGAGGGGAAAATTGCCGTCTAGATATGTCTAAGGCTCTGACATCGGAAACGCGTTTGATGGAGATCAGGCATAGTAGAACCGTCAGTTTAAAGGACAGTAGTCTAAGTGGGAGAGTGTCATTGTCCCCCCAGTTACTGAACATGGTCAATACCGTAGTAACGTCCCAAGTGTTTTGATATTTGGGACGTGGAGGGCGTTGGAACTTAATACCTCTCAAAAGGCGGCACACTAAGGGGTGTCTACCAACAGGGAGAGAATCTACTGGAGAATGATAGGCTGAGATCGCAGAGCGGTACACGTTAATGGAGCTATACGATTTACCGGAAGCAAAAGATTCCGCCAGGTAGTTAGCTATCGTCGCTATAGGTGCGTGAATGGAATCAATTTGCCGTTGATCACACCAACGCACCCAGGTCCGCCAGGCTGATCGGTATGCCGATCTAGTCCCGGGGGCCCAGGCCAGGGAGATGAGGCCTCTAGCTGTTTGTGAAAGGCCATCGTCTGCGTCTGGCACCCCGATACCAGCCATGCTAGAATTTGAAGGTTGTGGTCTACCATCAAGGGATGGAGTTCTCCGGTTGGATTGGATAGGAGATGAGGGAAACGAGGGAGCAGTCTGGGGAGATCGACAGTCATTCCCAAGAGGAGGGGAAACCACGGTTGTGTTGGCCACCACGGAGTGACCAGCACAACTGAAGCACCCAGGTTCGCAATGTGTAAAAGCACCCTGAGGATCATTGCGAAGGGAGGGAACGCATAGTGCGTCCCCTGTGGCCAGGTTTGGCGAAGAGCGTCTATCGCCTGGGCCTCGGGGTCCGGCCTCCAGCTGTAAAAGCGTGGAAGTTGCCGATTGAGGCGGGAGGCGAACAGGTCCATAGAAAGTGGGCCCCAGAGTCGCACTAGGGAGAGGAATACCGAGCGGTCCAGACGCCAATCGCTGGAGTCGGTGAGGTATCGGGAGTTCCAATCCGCGATCAGGTTCGAGGTGCCTGGAATGTATTCCGCCAAGGGAATGATGTTGCGGTCCAGGCAGAAATGCCAAAAGTCTTTTGCAAGGTCCGCCAATGCCTTGGATCTGGAGCCTCCTAGGCGATTGACATATTGGACTGCGGTCACGCTGTCCATACGTAACAACACACAGCAGTTGGATACGGTTGGAAGGAGACTCTTGACGGCGAAAAAGGCCGCCAAGAGTTCCAACATATTTATGTGGAGCAGAGATTCCTCTGCGGACCAGGTCCCTCCTGTGGAGGAGGGCCCGCATCGAGCACCCCAGCCGTGACGGCTCGCATCCGATTCCACGATGTAATCCGGATTGGAGCAGAAAATGGTTTTGCCGTTCCATTCGACGGCATGACATAACCACCAGCGTAACTCCATTACGGCTTCTGCATCCAGAGGGACTTCGTCTGCATAGCGCAGTCCCTGGCGTAGATGGAGCGCCTTGAGTCTTTGAAGGGCTCGATAGTGAAGGGGGGCCGGAAAAATGGCCTGTATGGAGGCCGATAGAAGACCCACTAATCTTGCCAGACCGCGCAAGGATACCCGACGTTTGTTTAACACGGATCGAATCTCCTTGCGGATGGTTGTCAATTTGGCTTTGGGCAGGCGAAGTACTGATTGTTTGGTGTCCACCAAGAAACCCAAAAATTCCACCTCTTGGGATGGAGTCAGGATGGATTTGTCGTGGTTTATGACGAACCCCAGCTCCTGAAGTAGATTGACGGTCCAAGAGGCATGTAAAGTCGCCTGGAGATACGATCGGGCCATAATGAGTAGATCGTCCAGGTAGATAATCAATCGTACGCCTCTGCTTCGTAACGCTGCTACTACTGGCTTCAGTAACTTGGTGAAGCACCATGGGGCGGACGAGAGCCCGAAGGGGAGGCAATTGAATTGCCACATCCTGTCCCTCCAAAGGAAACGTAGAAGGTGTTGGGAGGACGGGTGAATGGGAACTGTGAGGTAGGCGTCTTTCAGATCTACCTTTACCAACCAGTCCCCGGGACGTAAGAGATCTCTCAGATAATGGATCCCCTCCATTTTGAAGTGTCGGTAAACGACATGTTGGTTGAGGGTTCTTAGGTTTATAACAGGGCGGAAACCGCCATCCTTCTTTCTGACCAGGAAGAGGTTGCTGAGGAACCCTGTTGAGAGAGGGTCCACCTCTACTACGGCCTGTTTGGTGATGAGCGCTTGAAGCTCCTGATCTATAAGTGACGAGTTTTGGTTTGAAAATCGGATGGGTGGAGGTACTACATTCATCTCTGGTAAGGAGTACAGTTCTATCTGGTAACCTACCACTGTATTGAGTATCCAGGCGTCTGCCGTAATCGCAGACCAGGCGTGGATAAAATGTCTCAGTCTTCCCCCCAAGGAAGTGTGAAAAGAATTTGGGTGTATAGTACTCACCGGTAGTAGGTCGCGAGCGGGGGTAGCCTCTCCCTCCCCGTCCCCTCCAAGGACGTCCGCGGGGTGGGAAAAAGGGTGCTGGTTGTGCCACCGGTACTGGATATGACTGAGGAGCCTGGCTGTACTGAGCGGGAGCTCTATAGTATGGCCTGTTTGCGGAGTAGCGACCGGCAGAACGGCCCCTGTTTCTGCCGGCCCTAGGAAAATTTTTGGAGGTTCCTGACTTCTTCAGTGACGTTTGGTACAGTCCGACCATTTTATTAATATCTTTAATAAGGGAATCGCCAAAGAGCATTCCCTCGGCCGCCGGACCAGGTTCTGATTCTGCAAGATGAGATAATTGAGGGTCCAGTCTCATTAAAATGGAGCGGCGACGCTCAGTGGAGCAAATGGTATTTGCGCACCCCAAGAGACAAACCGTTCTTTGGGCCCAGCCTCTGAGTTGGTCCAGGTCCACTGGGTTGTCAGTGGAGGAGGCCTGCTCGGTGATATTCAAAATCTTGGTGACGGGGCCAAACAGGTCGAGGATACGATCCTGAATGGAGCGGAAGGATCGCTCGATACCTTTTTTGGAATATTTACCCTGTCTAGTTAGGTATCTGAGAAGTACCGGGTCCACCTCGGGGGTGGCTACGGCCTTCTTGGGGATACAAGGCCGGGGACACTCAGCCCTCAATTTATTTCTGTTATGTTTGTCCACGGACCTACGGGCCCAGTATTGGACATATTGGGCGACCTCTGGGAGAGGAGCCCATTCCCCAGATCGGGGGTGAGAAATCCCTTCTGGATCAAAGAAGGGTTCTCCCCGTGCGTCTAGAAGTGGTTCGCCCTGGGTTGCAGGGTTGGCGTCTACTGGGGGCGCCATATGCCCACTACCCTCGTATTCCATATCATTATCATCATCATCAGACTCATAGGCGTCTGCCGCCTCGGATTCCGCGGATGAACCAGAGGTATCCACAAAGGAATCTGGTTTGGACCTTCTAGCGGACCGATGCCCCTGCGAGTGCTGCTCCCCGAGGCTCAGGGGTCGTTGCGAGTCTGGAAGGGTAGTGGGTCGGCAGACTGGGTAGAGTACTGCCTGGGGCACATTATTTACTTCCCCTGCCGGGGAGTCGCGTGTTGTGACAACATTTTTGCGTTTTTTGGACGCTTTTCCTTTCTTTGTGGGTGGTTCACCACAACCTGAGGGATCGGGCCTGACAGGTGCAGGTGGCTGTGTTATGGGGGTAGAGGCCATGGCTGCTTGCACGGAATGGTTGATTAATTCCTGGATCTGTGCAGCAGTCAGAAAAATGGGGTTAGTAAGGTGAGGTTCCCCCCCATCTAATATGTGAGGAGACCCTGAGTGTCTGTCATCAGCCATATTAATATAGGAAATGCCACAGATTCCTAACTCAGAAGGGGGTATATGATCCCTCTCTATGGGAGTCAGTCTAGATGCCTACTGCACTTAGAGATGCCTACAGCACTTAGGGCGCACTAATGGTTAAATCTTTTTGTAAAAATAAGATTTGCGCTCTCCGCGCCAGTACACACCCTACCCGGTCAGCCGCTCGCTCAGCACTAGAGCAGCGGTGAAGGTTTGGGATGCCTTAGCCCTGGAGAGCGTAATCTCGCGAGATTACGTCTCCAGAGCCCTGATTGGAGGATGCGGGAGGCAGACGGACCCGCCCCCCCGCAACGCGCGGTTTGCCGAGTGTACCGCCACGCCCCCTCAGATACGAGTCGTTCTGAGGGAAGCGCGCGGTGATGGAGAAGGAAGAGCAGGGTGGGCGCAAAAACCCAAGATGGCGCCGACCTGCCGTGGGCGAATGGATTGCGCAGGCAAAGCGTGTCAGCGGTGGGTCAGGGGTCACCTGACAGAGAGAAACGAACACAGGGCACAGGGGTCACAAAGAGAACAGCCCAAAGGCAGAGAACAATAAGATAAAAGATGACATAAAATAAAGTAAATAAAATAAAAGAACTAGCCAAAAATATGCAATTATCCTATGATAGTAAATATCATAAGATGTCCAGAAGGGATTTATATCAGGATTGTAGAGATAGCAGAGGGAAACAAAGTCCCGATAGGCTATCTCCACAGCCAACAAGTAATAAAATGATGGGAAACACTACTTATCTGATTTCTTGCTGTGAGCAGAAAGAAAGAGGAGGAAGTTAAAGAGACGGTACCTTATATACGCTCTGTCCTGCAGCGTGATTGGCAGTCATACACTGAAGGCTGCTGGGACTTGTAGTTTTGTTTCTATAAAAGTTCTTTATCATTGAAATTCACTGAAAGTTTGTATTTCTGCTGTGGGCATTATTAAAGGAAGATAATGCATAAGATATGAGCCTCCTGTCTGATATATAAATGATGATTTTTACATGTAGGAGAGGAATAACAGAATTGGTCTGGGTGTTCCAGAACGCCTGATGGTGCTCCCTGCATGTTGGGCCTCTATATGTGGCCACGCTGTGTAAAAGTCTCACACATGTGGTATCGCCATACTCGGGAGGAATAGTAGAATGTGTTTTGGGGGGTAATTTGTGGTATGCATATGCTGTGTGTGAGAAATAACCTGCTAATATAAAAATGTTGTGAAAAAATAAATAAAAATAAAAAAAATCTTGATTTTGCAAAGAATTGTGGGAAAAAAATGACAACTTCAAAAAACTCACGATGCCTCTTTCTAAATACCTTGGAATGTCTTCTTTCCAAAAAGGGGTCATTTGGGGGGTATTTGTACTTTTCTGGCATGTTAGGGTCTCAAGAAATTAGATAGGATGTCAGTACTTCAAAATGTTTGCAACATTTTATAATAGAAATGAAAAAAACATTTTTTTTAAAAACGCAGAGGTGATCAAATACCGCCAAAAGAAAGCTCTATTTGTGGGAAAAAAAGGCCAAAATTTCATTTGGTTATAGTGTTGTATGACTGAGTTATTGTCATTCAAAATGTGAGAGCACCCAAAGCTGAAAATTGGTCTGGTTATTAAGGATGTTTAAGTGCCCAGTGGTCAGGTGGTTAAATGTGTATTTACATTGTTTTTACAACGTATTAGAATATTATATGTTAAAGCATTAAGTTATAATACTCTACATATCCCCCTCGGGGGCCACATTTGGCACCTTTCTGGGGGAGGAGGGAACAGGGACCTGTTTTTGACAGGTCTCTGTCCCCACTTCTGGGAGACGGCCCAGCGGCGCTTTCCCTTCAAAAGTTTGACCCCTCCTCCTTCCTCAGCCGCCGGGCCAATTAAAAAGTGAATCGCGCTTCGCGAATGTGCAGTAGGGAACCGGCCTTAAAGCCAAAAGTCTTAACAGCGGTTTCCCTAAGCGGATAAGGAGGCGGCAACACCCAACAGTAGATCCGAAAATAGGCACCCTCATTGTGGGCTCCCTGGACAGGTAAGTGTCCATATGTTAAAAAAAAAATTTTCCCAGGCGGAACTGCTTTTTAAGTAATTATAACCTGGAGCTTGCACTTCTTTTATCTAATCACATTATTTATTTCTGCTTGTTACTCCTTACTACTAGACAGACCTTACAGCCAGCTAACTTAAATATGAGACAGGTGTCTGGTTGATATCCTGGACCTCTCTGCAGATGACTTGGAGGAGGTGTATGCTTCATATCCCGATTCTGTAATCTCTGCTAGGGACAAACTTGTACAATAAAGATACTTACACAGAACATATTATACACTTACGTTTATTTCTTATGCACAAACACGTCACCCGCACATGCCATAAATGTGAGTAATAACAAGGGGACTTTATGCATATGGTTTGGCTGTGCGTTAAGGTCAGACCATTTTGGTTGGATGATACTGCATGTTCATTTCGATTTCCTCAATGTCTGTACCCTTAAGTGGTGTCTTCTCGGGGTATTTGATGATATTGAACTGACTGCTAAAGCTAGACGATTCTTATGGATACTACTCTATTATGCCAAAAAGAGCATTGCCTCATACTGTATACGTTCTGACCCTCTGCACATTGTGGAAATGTTTAATTAACCAGAACCTCCGACTTTATAAACTAACTTATGAGGCGAGAGGGTGTCTGGGAAAGTTTATTCTGATCTCCCCAATGTCTGTAGCCATAAATGGTGTCTTCTTAGGGTATTTGATTGTATAGAACTGACTGCTAAAGCTAAACAATTCTTATGGATACTACTCTATTAGGAAGCCCATTGCATTATAGTGGATATGTTCTGACCCCCTGCAAATTGCCTTGTGGAAATGTTTAATTAACCAGAACTTCCCACTTTATAAGTTAACTTATGAGGCGAGAAGGTGTCCAGGGAAGTTTACTAGACTCTGGGGACCCTAGCTGGACACACAAGACACCAGTGACTCTCTTCTACATTTAGTCTCTGACCCTATACCCTACTTACCTTCTGTTTTAAGTCAAACCCTCCCCTCTGTTCTTGCTACTACCCCTGTTTGGGCTGGAAGTCAGAGTGTTATTATGACTTTTGGTGCTGGGCACCTAGGTTGATATACTCAGTCTACTAACATACATGAGTGCAGTATTCTCTTGTCTGATTGTTTACTCTGTTTTTTTGGTTACATGTTTAATGTAAGTTTTTTTCTTCCTGTTTGATTTTTCTGATTGTGCATGTACACGGATGTGTTTATTTGTTGCTTCAGTATGTATGGAATTTAAAGGCTTTGATACTCCAGCGCTGTGACAATTCTCTTTGTATACACTGTTTGTTGGATAGCAAATCACCACTGTATTGGCTTGACAAGTTTAATTTGTACAGTATATGGAAGTTTTTTTTTTTTTTTTGCAGGCAGAAATAACCATTGATCCTCTCAATTGTAGCTCTAGGTGTATGTACATTATATCATTAGTTGGGAAACTAGTCTTCTCATCTATTGCTAGTCTGAACAAGCAAAAGTAGGCATCATATTATGGCAGAACACACTGCCAATTTAAGTACTGTTCCATTCAAAGTGTGCATAAAGCCCCATGAATAACCTCTGCTATTCTTTCTTAGGGGCAACAGTTGCATAAACTGATTATTATCACCATATAACAATGTTTAGGCTTCATGATCATTTTCTCAGACTCCAGATAATGTACTGTGGCATACAGGGTGCACTGACTAAATATGTGGGGTACCATCTGTGACTACACTCAGAATTAAAATGGCATTATGTTCTAGCAGCGTGTGGTGCTTGCTGTGATATACTGTACAATACTGTGTTTAATCAGCCTAGTCACAGATTTACTTCAAGGTTAGCCATAGATGGATACCATTTGTAGATCAGTCCTTAAACTAATGATTTGCTCTCTAACAGAGCTACAACTGATAAAATCATGCCTGCCAATTTAAAATCAGTGTGATAATATGATGTTTTATTATATGTAAAATCTTATATAAACATTTCAGTTATTTAAAAAGAACAATATATTATTTTAAAAACATGAACATTTATTTACAGGGTACATTGTATATATACAAACAAGCCTGGTTTTTGGGCTATAGAAGAAAAGGAACACAACACAACAAGGTTGTTGTTAATGGAGAGGACCTGCCCATAAATGGCTGCAATAATTGTATTCAAGGGACTTTTTAGGTGTCACCACATTCACCAAAGAAAAGGCGTTTACCAAAAATATATAAAAAAATCATTATCTATTTACAACTCCATAGAATTTGATAGACAATTAATAAAACAAACAAAATGAATAGAGTATTGTATTTAACAGTATTTAAGAGTAGTACCACAACCATATGCATAGGCATAATATTCCCATACATTTACCTAGCTATTTTGGCTATACTTCTCCTATAGATTGGATTGGATTGGAATAAATACTTATAAAGCGCCGAATGCGAGTTGTGAAACAGGAGTAAAGTTTGTTCTGTACTCTGTGATAAATTTTCAGCCAACAGCGGGCCAGGCTATGAAAAGATCCCGACCACTTGGTCGGGATCCACCTAGAAGCCTGGATTGGCACCTGATTCAGCCACTCAGCAAGCCACTGAGAGCCTGGACCAGCCCCTTCTACCCCCTCCACAGCCAAGAGCTTCAGAGAGGGGAGAACTGAGCAATCAGAGGCCATTGATTCTCAGTTCTCACTGCAGAGCCAGCCAGGGACAGCTACAGCATCGAATCGTTGCTGCACCCACCTAGGGAATTTTTTTTTCTCAAATGCCATACTTCTCTTTCAAAATTTGGTAAGATCATTATGACTTTCATGTCAAACAGACTTTTTCCTGCAGATTATGTTTTTTTTGTACAAGACAGTTACATATTTTGCAGATCATTTCTACTTCCTCAGACTGTATGGAAATATAAGATTTTTATCATATAGTGTACATGTGCAGTACTCTATGTGGATATCTCAAGCCACTTGGAAGGGACTGCAGGCAAAGGGGTCAATTCACAAAGAGAAACGTTATTGGATTTCTTCAGGTGTTAAATTAGCACTCCTTATTTAACGCTAGCAAACATGGTATTCACAAAAGCTATAATCGTTATTTAACACAGTCGTTATGGTTTTCAACTGACTCTTTATCCAAACGTTATGCTAACTACTCAGACGTTATTATTAAGATTTGGGACGTTAAAATAACTCTTAAGATCGTTAAATAATGCTGGAGAGATGCATTCTGGGAGCAGAAGGGGAGGAGAACAGCTGCATGTGGAAAAGAGCAGATACAGAGAGAGAGAGAGACACAAGCAATACACGTGGAGATTGAGCATGTGATGTGCAAAACTTCTAGTGTGTGCTTTTCTAAAGCCATGTGTATTTCCTCATACAGAGAATAAATCATGGGAGATGATAATCGGAATTTAGCTATCACCTGGGTTTCAGAAAAGTCATCCAAAATAGTATGTGAACGGAATACACGTTTATAAATCTGAACAACATTCTAACGTGTTCTTCTTCGCCTCTGCATAATTTTAAGTTCAAATAGAGCACGGTTCTAGCTTGCCCAACACTACTAAAAACTTCACTACACTACAAAAATCGCCAAAAGCTTCCTCTAACAACAAAATATCGCCTGGGAAATGTCATAACGCCACCCTGAGGGAGGTGTTAATTTAACGATTGCTTAACGATTGATAACTGTCAAAAAAATCTTTGTGAATTGCACTTCTGTACATATTTAACGATTTGACTCTTTAAAATAACGCTTTGAATCTTTAAAATAACGATATGACTCTTTAATAAGGATCCACACCTTAAAATATCGGTTCTGTGTAGGGAAACGTTATTTGATGATTTTTCAAAGCGTTAAATCGTTTAGTGAATTGAACTAGCGTCAATAACGTGCAAAATCGTTAAAATAACACTTGCAATCTGAAAATAAAGCTTTGTGAATTGACCCCAATGTAATAAGGGAAACTGATCACACCCCTTAAGTATATTTACAGACTTACAGATTGTGCTGTTCCACTAAAAACACTATATATTCTGGACAATTACATCAGCTGACCTAATGATACCCAGGGTGTACCTAACAGTTGCATGACAATCTTACATGGCCATAATGCTCCCAAGCAACACATGGGTATTTTTGCATCCCTTTCTATATTTGTTACAGTAATTGCCACTGTTATCTGAAGTGTATGAAGTGAAGGGCATGATCAGTTTGGCCTTCTTACATCCCATGCAGTGTCCACCCCCCCCCCCCCCAGGCAGTTTGGGTTATCCACAGTATCACACATGTACACTATATGATGTAGGTTTTATATTTCCATTCAGTCTCAGGAAGGAAGCAATTCTACATCATACAGACCCCTCTGATCCCAACATGGGCTCTACTCAAAGTGCTTTTAACACAGTATCCTAAAGAATCAGACATGCCTGTCATAACTGAAGAAGCAGTAAAAGACTTTAAAAAAACAATTTTTGTAGTTGCAACTAATCAGGCTATTAAAAAACATGAAACCTGGGAAAGCTCCAGGGCCTGCTGGCTACACACTGACCTATTAAACAACCTTTCAAGTGATACTAGCGGACAGATTTTCGGAAGCGTACAATTCTATTCTACAGGGTCATCCACTTCCCAGTGATACTTTATAGGCCCTTATTACTGTAATTCGCAAAGATCCCCAACACTTTCCTACCTATGGCCCAACATCCCTCTTGAATGTACATTTGAAGATTTTTACCTGAGCTCCAGAATATTATCCCACATTCCGACACTTATCCACCAGAACCAGTCTGGCTTTGTGCTGGAACGAGAGGCCAGGGATATTACCCACTGGGGTTGATTTACTAAAACTGGTGCTGCTCTGCAAAGACACCAAAATCAAAATGGATGGAATCAGCTTCCAGTTTATTTATTTTTTATGTCAAAAAAATTAACAAAATTAAGTTATAAGCTGATTAGCTACAATGCACAGTTGCACCAGATTATGCTCTCCAGTTTTAATAAATCGACCCCAATATGTCCTTAATGTAATGAATCTAGCACAGACCAAGCACATACCCTTTATTCTAGTATCCACATCCGCACAAAAAAGCTTTTGATAAGGTTAGCTGGGACTTAATCAAGGCTAACCTAGCCCATACAGGCCTAGGTGAAAATATGCAACAATGCCTTATATCCTAATTCTACAGCCTGAAAAAGAAAAAGAAATCTGTAAAACATGTAACAAAAAAAAGTAAAATACTTACCGAATTCTGAGGGTTGGGTTCTGAAGAAGCTAAAAAGATCTGCAAAACACATTGCAATAAAAAAAATCAATATAATCTGCAGGGAAAAAGATTATTTGTTATGAATGTCATAATGATCTTACCACATTTTCAAGGATAAATGGTAATATTCTGAAATAGGAATATTATGCCATGTACTACCCTTTAATACAACATCCCATTATTTGTAAATAAATATTATATTACAGTATGTATCCTATTATTTTTAAATAAATTAAAATGATTTTATTTATTATTTTTGGTAAACACATCTTCTGTGGTGAATGGTGTGACACCATAAATGTCTAATTTAAGACAAATATTGCAAATGTTTCTGTGACTAGGAGGGGTTATTAGGGTGACTTTATGTGAAGAGACATACAGCAGGTTTCTAAACAACTGCAGGTCGGCCTTTACCACAATGCCTGCAGTGACCTGTGCTCCAACCTAAAGGAATGTTGTGTTCAGCAAATTTTCAGTGAAGGACCTAATGCTTCTTGAAAAGGTAACCATTGTAGATTGGTCACAATAAATTTACTAGAAGATACTAGAGTATTTTCAACTGAACCCATGATATAAATAAATTGTACTTACCACGGTGATGCTACTTTAAATTAGTGAGGTTGCATTGCTAACAGGATTGCTTTCACCATAAGGAACTGACGGCAATCATAATGTTTACTTTTACTACCTTTTAAGTTTGCAGATGAATTATTACAAATTGTACTTTACACCCTTTTTTCTATTTACTTTTCATACAGAACATGAAAATTGTAAAGCTCATCACCTGTTTTCTATTTACCTAAAGTTCTCCAGCCAAGCCTATCTCTAACTCTATACAGAAGCCTGTTAGACAGGACAGAGTACACTACCAGGGTGGAAGTGTAAATGCCATATGACATAGGTTTTAGTTAGCCATACACAATCGTTTAAGGTGTGTATATTGAGCAGTGTAATACATCTTAGAAATTGCCTTAGTCTTATGTATCCCAATGCCCGAAAATTTTAATCTTTACCTCTTTTTCACATTTCAGTCATGTCACACAATTAGGGGTCATTTTATAAACGACAGGCTTCTTGTGTTTAAACAGCTTTTACGTGTGTTACAAAGTCTTCTTTAACTTTTTATTGACTGTCACTTGTCTTATGTGATGCTATAAAGATATCAGTTTATGAAGGCATAACCAAACAATATAGAATAAATATTCATAAAAGAAAATGTTCTATGAAAATGTTATATGATGTCAGTTGTTAATGCCTCTTACAGGTTAGATATCCACTGTATCACACTTAAGGAAGAGCTCTCCCCATTGTGTATTTTCACTTAATTTCCCTCCTACCTTTTTGCTGGGTTATTCTTAATAAACATTTGCAATGATTATAGTGTTTTTTTTGTTGTGATCTGTCCTTTTTATTGTTGCACACCCAGTCCCATGCTGCCATCTTCCTTTCTTAGGTCCCCAGGAGCCTGCTGAGTTTTCCTGGTTCTTGCTGCTTCCCCCTCCTTTTGAACAGCGAGGGCCAATTAAGCGACTTGGTAACCGATTGCGGGCCAAAATGACTGGAGCAGGCAGATGAAAGGTCCATGTCCATTCTGCATATGCAGAGCAGACATAGGCACAACCCACTCTACTCTATGGGCCATCCTGTCCGCCTAGATGGAAGGAGAAGATCCCTTTTTTTTTTTTTTAGCAGCTCGATTGGAGATAGATGGGTGTAAATGGACACAAGTCCATTTACATCTGCCGCTTCATAGAGGTGAATGGAGGGTCTGAGTCAGACTTATTGTGTGAAAGGAGCTTAGGTCTGCTTTCATATGGATGTGCTGCAGTTTACCCACACCACGGGTACAGTGCAGTGCACCCGTGGCTTTTTTGTGGGTTATCTGCACTTTGCTATAGACTTATATTACATTCTGCAGATGTGGCGCACTTTCTGAGCGCACCAAACCCACAGATAATATCAGTCTTCTATTCAGGTATCACTGGCTGTTGCTGTCCCAGGCAGAGTTCATTTGGTATCACTCTGCCTATGGCAGGAGCTGGTGCTATACAGGCACCATTGGCTTATGTGGCTCTTTTCTGCAGCCGCATGTTTATTCTTTTGCAGGCTTTATTCACCACACTAATGCCTTGGGATGGCAACCTGTGATCTGTGCTTGCCAACCCACCATCCCAGAACAGGAGGCCGCGGGCCACATCAGAGGGTTTCGTGGGCTACATGTGGCCCCGGGCCACTGGTTGGGTACCCCTGATCCTTCCTCCTCTAGCACTGACTGTTAGCTGATGCCTCCTGGGATATGTGATGTGGGTTGCAGAAACAGGATTACATATCATTCTTGTCCTTGCAGAAATTAATGTATGGGATAAGATCTATTGGAAATTAAGAAAACAAAGAAAACCTATAGGAACTTATAAAACGTTGTCTTTTTGTTAAATTGTGGAGTCCGGTAAAATACAATGGTGGAGATGTAATTTTTGGTGGTCCACTTTAAAGACAATCAGTCATGTTTAGGATTATTCAAGATTCTCATTATATTGCATTGTAGTGTGAATACTTTGGAATGAATTGAAAATGGTGTAATCTTACCTTTGAAGATTTATATTCCCTCTTGTTTATCTTTACTTACTGTACATTGTCCCTGCCTGACACTTCAACTGGCATGCTAGAATTCATGTGAAGTCTGGAAAAATCTACCCTGTGAGCCTGACCTCACTAGGGTGGATTTATTAAAGGCAGAGAGGCTGTTAACTTTGCAGGGGAAGTTTCCCATAGCTTAGAAAATGTATTGCAAATTCACTTTGCAAAGAATACCCAATCACATGCTTTCACGTGATTGAATGATGGAAGCCAGCAGAGCTTCACTTCACTAAGCTAATGGAAAATGTCCTTGCAAAGTGAGCAGCCTTTATTAAATCAACCTCTATCTTCCAACTTTTGAGAGTACATAAGTCAAATTACAGAGCCAGCTGTAAATGAGGATGTAAGCAACCACAGGGGTCTGTTGTTTATCATAGTTATGAAAATGAAATTAAAATGAGGTCAGTCATAAGACAGCAATTGTCAAATGTCTGATAGTTTCTGACCATTGATGATCAGATGGGTTAGGCTTATAATATACACAATTCTTTGTTGCTGTTCTCTAAATTGTGTATACCTGTCCTAAAATCCAAATGTATTTTTTAAAATTTCCTCTGTAATATTGTGTTTTTCAGACAATAAATCCCCAGAAAAGATGCCTGATATGCCAGCGACGCTCTCTCACACCCCTCCAGATGGGGAATGGGGGTGGGTTGTTGTCTTTGCTTCATTTATTTCGATTGGATTTTCATATGCATTTCCCAAAGCCATTACAGTATTCTTCAAAGAAATCCAAGAGATATTCCACACCTCATACAGTGAAATTGCATGGATATCCTCCATAATGCTGGCAGTCATGTATGCTGGAGGTAAGTCACCAAGCATCAATATTCCGTGTGCTGCTTTTCCTATAATCATTGGACTGATCATTTGATTTTTAGCAGTTTATTGAAGTCATTCAGCTTGTCATGAACAACAGGATGGTAATCCAGTAGTACAATACCAATATATGTCTTCCTAATGCAGTTTTTCCCAAACCTGTCCTCAGGTCTAACCAAAGATTAATATTTTGTTGATATTTACACGGCCAGCTGTGAAAAAAAACAAAAAAACATTCTTTGTATGTGCAAGGTGACTTACAAAACACATAGGGCCAGATTCAGATACTTTTTCGTATCTTTCCGGCGGCGTAGCGTATCTCATTTACACTACGCCGCCGTAACTTAGAGCGGCAGGTCCCGTATTCAGAAAGAACTTGCGCCCTAAGTTACAGCGGCGTAGTGTAAATGGTCCAGCGTAACCATGCGTAATTCAAAGTAGGCTGGTAGTGGGCGTGTTGTATGTTAATTAATCATGACCCCACGTAAATGGTGCCGGCCGTTGGTGTATCCCAGTGCTCATGCTCCAAAATCACGTCGGAAATACTCATTGATTTTGACGTGAACGTAACTTACGCCCAACCCCATTCCCGAACGACTGACGTAAACGACATACAATACGACGATGTTCCGACGTCTATACTTAACATGGGTTGCGCCTCATATAGCAGGGGTAACTTTACGTCGGTTGAACGCCTACGTAAACGGCGTATATCAATCAATACACCTAGCGGCCAGCGTAAATATGCAACTAAGATACGATGGTGTAAGAGACTTACGCCTCGTCGTATCTTAGCCAAATTTTGGCGTATCTTGCGTTCTGAATACAGAACACAGATACGACGGCGCATCTTAGAACTTATCAAGAGATACGTTGGCGTAAGTTCTCTCTGAATCTGGCCCATACTGTTGGTTGTACAGTAATCTGATGTAGTGGATTCCATTGTCCTCTCTGAAATAGATGGTGCTCAAAGTGCATTTCCAGTAAAAACATTTTAGTTTTGATAGAATAGCGAATGGTTGAAAGAAACCTCTGTACCTCTAACTTCATGTGTCAATGGCAATGCTTAAAGGGGTTGTAAAGGTAATTTTTTTTCCCCTAAATAGCTTCCTTTACCTTAGTGCAGTCCTCCTTCACTTACCCCATACTTCCATTTTGCTTTTAAATGTCCTTATTTCATCTGAGAAATCCTCACTTCCTGTTCTTCTGTCTGTAACTCCACACCGTAATGCAAGGCTTTCTCCCTGGTGTGGAGAAAGCCTCTTGAGGGGGCGAGCAGGAGTGTCAGAATGCGCACTAACACAAAGCTCCTTTCTCTATCTGCAAAGTAGAGAGTGTCCTGACTTGCCTGCTTGTCCCTCCCCCTCAAGAGGCTTTCTCCACACCAGGGAGAAAGCCTTACATTGCTGTGTGGAGTCACAGACAGAAGAACAGGAAGTGAGGATTTCTCAGAAGAAATAAGGACATTTAAAAGCAAAATCAAAGAATGAGGTACGTGCAGGAGGAGGACTGCACTAAAATAAAGGAAGCTATTTAGGGGGAAAAAGTACCTTTACAACCCCTTTAATATGAGTTAAAAATATTGACCCAGACACAGAAAGCAATAATAAAATGAGAGGTTTAAACTCCCCCCCCCCCCTAAAAAAAAGTTTAGCTGCTTCCTGTGTCTCTTTGAGAGATTTCCTCAGAATTCCTTTTTTTTATATCTTGTATATATCCTATAAAGTTTTTAGTGACACAGAGGGAACCCTGACTCCACTTAGCGCTTCAGCCAAGGTATTGTGTACCTTTCGCAATTATATGTGGGTGCATAATCTCTATATTTCTTATGCTATTAACCACTTAAGGACCGCCACCATAGATATACGTCGGCAGAATGGCCTGTACAGGCACATCCACGTACCTGTACGTGTCTGCCTTTCGGCGGTGTTCCGTTCTGCTGTGGGAGCGATCTGGGATGAGGGGGTGGCCATTGGTTTCCTCTGCCTGTGTAATGTAAACACAGGCAGAGGAAGTGATGTCACACTCTCTATGAGGCGGTCTTTTTGAGTGGAGCTTGTGGAGTGAAGACATCACACGTGAGTTGCACCAAGACTACACTAACACCAGTACACATAGGCACACAATGCACCCCTTAGTCACCCCCTGATCACCCACCCCCCAGCCCCTAGCCACAGTGTCAAGAGGTATAGAGTGAGAATCTATAGGTCTATATTAGGTCTATATCCTATTGTGACAATATTTTTTCCTCACGTAGTTCTAGGCAATACGTGAGACCAATCAGGGAGCTAGTTGGCCAGCAAGCGCAGCAACTGTGATCAAATCAGAAGGCTTACTCAATATATCTTCTGTAAATTCTATGTAGTTAACTGAAGCCAAAATCAAAGGCACCCTTTACATTCTCATTGTGAGCGCTGTGAACATTTCTCTTTCTCTGATTCCTGAATAACCAATTGAATTTTTATGGTGGATTTGAGAAACATTTTAGTGCTGATGTTCCCAGGTTATCATATTACAGATTACTTGTAAATGACAGTAGGTTGGACTGCTGTGCTACTGCTATACCTGAATGAAAAAACTACTACACGTCATAAACGGGTAGATATATAGGACTGCTCATTTAACAGATTGGATTCAGCAGTGCAAATAAGCTTCAGCAAGCATAGCAGAATTCCTGTCTTCTTTATTTACTGAAGCTTAGCAGGAGAGTGATCATGCTATGTTGCAGGAATTTAGTGAACAGTTTGAACAATTCATTTTGAAGAGTGATATATTATTTAACGTTGAATTGCAGGCAAACATCTAAATACACACGATGAAGTCGTTTTTCCTGCTTCCCCATTCTACTATTTGGACAGTAGAAGTAGTAGCAGACCAAAGAAGGCATCTCGTATTCTCACTCTACTTTCACCCTACTCTCTCCTCCTATCAGTATGCTCCTCATCAGCACATTTGCGTGCAATACAAGTTATTGTCTCCTAATATTAAACTTCTTTCACCAAATATGTGTGTTGCTGTAGAGCAGTGTTAATTTTGTCGACTAAAACAACTAAAAAAATTTTTAATTTAGTCGACTAAAATACGACTAAAACTAAAACAATTGAGATGACTTAAATATGACTAAAACTAAAATGACATTTTAGTCAAAAGACTAAAATGGGACTAAAACTAAAATGTAATTTTAGTCAAAATACCAATGCCGCGTACACACGATCAGAAATTCCGTCAAGAAAAACATGTTTTTTTTTTCTGACGGAATGTTGGCTCAAACTTGTGTTGCATACACACGGTCATACAAATTGTGTCGGAAAATCCGACCGCCAAGAACATGGTGACGTACAAGGTTGTACGACGAGCCAAGATCAATGAAGTTCAATAGGCAGTTCGGCTCTTCTGCTTGATTCTGAGCATGCCTGTTTTTGCATGCAGACGAATTTTTTTCCATCAGAAAGATAGAGAACCTACTCTCAATCTTTTCTCAAGCTAATGTCTGATTTCTCTTCTTGGAATTTCCGATTCTGTGTACGTGGCACGTGGCATAAGACTAAAACTGAATTGAAATTTGATTTCAAAATGTAACACTGGTCTGTAGTGCATGTTCATACCTCAATACCATATAACATATTCGATTTTTCACTCCAGCAGTATATAATGAGTTCGGAAATTGTAGAGAAATGTTAACTAATGCATTACAATTTAACCACTTGTCATCTGCCCACCGTCAAATGACGGCGGGCAGACGACTCCATTGTTCTGACATCACGTCATATGACGTGATGTCCCTTTAAAGCCGTGCGGGGATCCCGTGCGAGTGCCCGGCGGCAACGATCGCCGCCGGGCACACGCACAGTAACTGAGCTGGGACGTGCAGCTCTGTGTGTAAACACAGAGCTGCACGTCCCTGTCAGGGAGAGAGGAGATCGATTGTGTCCCTTGTCCCTTGTACATAGGGACACAATCGGTCACCTCCTCCATTCACCCCCCCCTCCCCCCTACAGTTAGAACACTCATAGGACACACATTTAACCCCTTCCCCGCCCCCTAGTGGTTAACCCCTTCACTGCCAGTCACATTTATACAGTAATCAATGCATATTTATAGCATTTTTCACTGTATAAATGTAAATGGTCCCAAAAATGTCAGAAAAGTGTCCGAAATGTCCGCCATAACGTCGCAGTCCCAATAAAAAAATCGCAGATCGCCGCCATTAATAGTAAAAAAAAAAAAAAAAAATGCCATAAACTATCCCCTATTTTGTAAACGCTATAAATTTTGCGCAAACCAATCGCTTATTGCATTTTTTTTTTACCAAAAATATGTAGAAGAATACGTATCGGCCTAAACTGAGGGAAAAAATATTTTTTTTATATATTTTTTGGGTTATTTATTATAGCAAAAAGGAAAAAATATTGCATTTTTTTAAAAATTGACGCTCTATTTTTGTTTATAGCGCAAAAAATAAAAACCGCAGAGGTGATCAAATACCACCAAAAGAAAGCTCTATTTGTGGGGAAAAAAGGACGCCAATTTTGTTTGGGAGCCACGTCGCATGACCGCGCAATTGTCAGTTAAAGCGACGCAGTGCCGGAAGCTTATATTTTGTCTGGGCAGGAAGGGGGTGTAGGTGCACAGTAGGTAAGTGGTTAATTACACCCATTAGATTTTAGATGACTAAAATGAGTTTTAGTCAACAAAAATGTACTGGAGATTTAGTCAACTAAATACGACTAAAACTAAAACAATTGCAGAAGACTGAAATGAAACTAAAATGCCATGTCCTAAGGCCTCGTACACACGATCAAATCTGTCTGCTGGAAACGGTCTGCTAGACCGTCCCAGCAAACAGATTCGACCGTGTGTACGGGCGAGCCGACGGATTTGGCCAGCCGACAGATTTCAAAGCATGCTTTGAAATCTGTCGGCTGGGAACCCGTCCGCCCGACATGTCTGCTGGTTAGTATGCTAACCATCAGACATGTCTTCTCGCACACGCGCCAAATGATTTCGACGCATGCGCGGAAGTCTTTTACTTCCTGGTGCGGTGACGTGGCGGCGTCAACGTCACCGCCACGTCACCGACACATCAGCGCGCTGTCTGCTGGCGGGGATTTTAGTTTGCTCGTGTGTACACGCGAGCAAACCAAAATCCCAGCAGACAGATCTGTTCAAATCGGTCGGTCCGACCGATTTGAACACATAGATTGCCTCGTGTGTACGAGGCCTAAGACTAAGGCCGCGTACACACCATCGGACATATCCGATGAAAACGGTCCGCGGACCATTTCCATCGGATATGTCCGATCGGGAGTTTGATCCGATGGCGTGTACACACCATCGGATCAAATTCCCCGCCGTCGGACGGCGCGGTGACGTGGCGGTGACGCGGCGGTGACGTTGACGCCGCCGCGTCACCGCCACGTCACCGCACCAGGAAGTAAAACACTTCCGCGCATGCGCCGAATCCATTCGGCGGCGGCGCGGCGGCGGTGGGGGACGACATGTCTGCTGGTAAGTGTACTAACCAGCAGACATGTCGGGCGGACAGATTCCCACCGGATAGATTTCAAAGCATGCTTTGAAATCTGTCGGGTGGAGAAATCTGTCCGCTAGCCCATACACACAAACGGAGATGTCTGCTGAAACGGTCCATCGGACCGTTTTCAGCGGACATATCCCCTCGTGTGTACGAGGCCTAAGACTAAAACTAAATCGAAATTTGCTGCAAAAATTAACACTGCCATATAGGAGATTGAAAAAAGGCTGAGAGCTTGTACAATTTTGTTACTTGCATGTTATTTGCAATTAAAAAAAGTTTTTTCAATACAAAGTTTTTTCAATACAAACCTGATACATTTGTGTCTTTTATATCTGCCTGGAGTTCATCTTCAAATTAAGTAGTATGAATACCTAGGAGATCTCAGGCTTATCCAAAAAAAAAAATACAGAGAGCTAAAGAATGAAACGTTTTGTGACTGATTACATCTACAATGTTGTAATCAGAATTCACTTCACCAAACTTAAAGTGATATTAAAGGCATATTTTGTTTTAATAAATAACAAACATGTCATACTTACCTGCTCTGTGCAGTAGTTTTGCACAGAGCAGGATTGATCCTCCCCTTTCTCAGGTCCCCCTTGACTCTCTCTCCTCATTGGCTCCCACTGCTGCCTCAGCCAATGAGGAGGGAGAGTCCCCGGAGAGCCAATGCTCTTGTGCACATCACTTGATGGGGCTCAGGTAAGTAATGGGGAGGCTAAGGGGGCTATTGCATACAGATTTTTTTTTTAACTCCATGTATAGAATGCATGAAGTTAAAATAAATTCAGCCTTTAGAACCACTTTAAAGGCTCATTTAAAACAGACAGCGGATATCACTATTTACTTTCCGTTTTTCACTGCTGCACCACACACACCAGGGCCTATCCCATCATTGCACCCCTACAACTGTTTTTTTTTTTAAGGAATCCCTGAGAGTAGAAGGTTTTAATTGGTGTAATCACTTTGAACAATTAAAGGCAATCTGAATTCCTGGATGTGCAGCCATTTCTTTTCTTAGAAGGTTTTGATTGGTTGCTACAATTGATATACATTTTCTCCACAGATTTTGCTTTACTCCTTGTTATGTTTTTTTGTAAAAGTCCATAGACATTCCTGCTAACTTGTGTTCCTAGTCTCATGACAGCATGATACCTATTATTCCAGGGCATAGTCAAAGGAAAAGTCACTGGTAATTTCCAAAACAATTCTGGCCAGACAAAGTGGGCAGGTGCTAAAACCAAATGGGGCTAAAGTCCAACTATTAGGTTGTCATACAGTACATCCTAACTTTTTGAAATTATATAGAGGGACACCTTTTAGAACACATTATGAAGGCAAGGGATGTTCCCCTGCCAAGGTCCCAGTTACACTGACCACAAAGATCTAATATGCAGAAAAGGATGGGCTAAACCACACAAGTGTTTTTTTACTTCTGTTTTTCACTTTTATTGGCATTTCAAAATAACAAATGAAGTAATATAGAGGTTGGGATACAAAATTCAGTGCATCACTACACTTTGGTAGTAAAATAGTAAATTTTGTGTATAGATGTACAAATCGATCTTTAAAGAGGGACAACTAGGGTTGCACAGGGAACCAAAGGATTTGGTCTCAACAGAGGGTAAGTTGGAAGCAATAGGTGGTTCTTAGAATGGCTTATTCACTCTACTGTACTGTTCAGAATTTAGAGTGGTTTGCACAATGTGATGAACCAAGCTTGTAAACATAGGTGTGCGCAGCCTAATGCATTAGGCCGCGTACACACGATCAAATCTATCTGCTGGAAATGGTCGGCCCGACCGTCCCAGCAGACAGATTCGACCGTGTGTACGGGCGAGCCGACGGATTTGGCCACCCGACAGATTTCAAAGCATGCTTTGAAATCTGTCGGCTGGGAACCCGTCCGCCCGACATGTCTGCTGGTTAGTACGCTAACCAGCAGACATGTCTTCTCGCACACGTGCTGAATGGTTTCGACGCATGCGCGGAAGTGTTTTACTTCCTGGTGCAGTGACGTGGCGGCGTCAACGTCACCGCCACGTCACCGTGCCATCTGGCAGGGGGGATTTTGGTTTGATCGTGTGTGCACGATCAAACCAATACGTCCCCAGCAGACAGATTTGTTCAAATCGGTCGGCCCGACCGATTTGAACAAATCTGTCTGCTCGTGTGTACGTGGCCTTAGGGTGTGCACCTCAAAGCTCAAACACACATTTGTGTGTATATATATATATATATATATATATATATATATATGTAGCAAACCCCAGAGGGAGCTGCTTTTGTTTGTTTAGTCTGTTACTCTGTCTTTCAACCCAATGAACTGTCCCAGCTCCTCTGGCACACCTAGCAATGTGATTAATGGAATAACTCAGCAGAAACACACAACACAATTCTTCTTGTAGTTTACGTGAGGAAAAGTAAAATTCAGGTTAACATTAGTCAGCCAGGACCTGTGTAAGTACCCAAAACTTGGTTGAAACAGTTTAAAGAAAACAGTCAGGAACACTATGCAAACGACAAAAGCAATAGGTAACAATATGTACAGATTAAATAGACCCCCCAATAACTTTTGGTGTGTGGGGGATGCTGTGGGGAACCCCAGGCCGACCTATGATACCTCTAGTACATACCCAGTGAAATTATATCAATACCCATGGTGTGTGCCCTTTAAGAGCAACCGCTGTAATGTCCTGGAGGTAAAGCTTTGCATTTTATTATGTTCACCGGCAATGTAGGAGCTCTGTGGACAATTTTTGGATGTGGTATTCTATGAAAAGTATTAAAGGTTCCTGGGCAAAGCCCCCTCACCAAATCCTGTACACAGTCATCGGTCCTCCCCTGAGCGATCGATCGATCGTGAATGCAGGTGTGTCACAGTGGCATTCAGTCCTTGAGCTGTTGCAGGGTGTCCTTCTTTAGCATGGACAGTCTGTTTCTCTGAGCTGCATGAACCATCTGTTCCTCTGGGCTGGAGCTGCATGAACAATCTATTCCTCTGGGCTGGAGCTGCATGAACAATCTATTCCTCTGGGCTGGAGTTTCAGGCTGTGTGTCCCTTGGTAGGCTGCGATTCCACACACACATAGAGTGCAGATGCTCTCCTGATGGGGTGCATGCACAAATAGGCTCTGGCCTATTTCCTCTGGCTTTTCATCTCCTCCCCCACAGTCCTTTGCTGCTGCCTCATGATTGGCTCAGGCTCTTCCAATAGGGAGTACAGACAACCTTCAATAGGGAGTTTACAAACAAGCAGTTCTGAGTGTCTGTGTGTGAAGAGAGGGGGGGTGAAAAGCCCACGCTGCTGGAGCAGACAGCTGTTCCCTAATAGATTAGATCAGTCTGGAGAAGTACCTGCTATATATACATATATAATGGCAGCGGGCGATGTCAGTAGGGCAGAGGTTGGTGTCAGTAGTTTAATTTTATTTATTTTTTAATATACGTCTCACCTTTGAAACAGAGAAGGGGACTGAATACAGAGATTCCCCAGTACCTTTCTCTGTTGCCAAGCATCAGGGGAAATCTGAGTAGCAATAGGGGATTAGGGTGTGCCAAGGCACACCCTGTGCACACGCCTATGCTTGTAAAGTAATCCTCACTTGCATATTAAAAAAATGAATAATATTATTTTCTAAATAAGAACAGTAGCAATGGCATAGCATTTCACAGAACAGATATCCTAAGTCCTGTATATAATGTAAATACTTGTCAGTCTTATCCTTGATTATTACAGTAATTGTACTTTCACTGATCTAGTTTACTATGTTTGCAACATACATAACACTCCCCTGCATGGGAAATGCAGTTCATTACCTCGGAGTAATACACAATAAAACTAGTGAGAAAATAATTGCCAGTAACAAAGTGCTCGCATTTTGCAGACATGCTTCACTAACCTCATAATAAACTATGAATCAAACGTATAATTTGTGTCATTGAACTTAAAGAACCTCTGTTAACTAAATATCACATGTCCATGACCTTCAATGTAGTCTGAAAAGCTTGATTACAGCAGGGAAAGGCAAAGGAACTTCAACTTCTATGTAGAACTTGTCAAAGAGCTCTTCATACATTTTTTTTTATTTTTTTTTTATGTCATTGTACCAGAAAATAAAAAAATATAGCATCCGCACACTATTTTCTACTTGATTAAAATGAATGTATTTTATTAAAAGAACAATTTTGTTCATATCATTCTTCATAAATAATTACAAACAGCTTCTGTTACCCAGAATAAAATGTTAGTATGTTTCATCCTTCATAAAAATTTGAAAAAAAGCTTAAAACCTGGGCCTGGATGTTTTCTGATGGGGGCATCCTTAAAAACATAAAAACACCAGTTGGTGTTTGTAGAGTAGGCTGAGCATTTAAGTAAAGCCCAGTACACACGATCGGATATCTGATGGAATCTAATCCGATGGATTTTTTCGTCGGATATCCGATGAAGCTGACTTTCATCAGTCTTGCCTACACACCATCAGATCAGATCAATGCTTCCTAGCATGCATCGACTTGATTTGAGATGAGCATGCATGTATTTTTATCCGATGGAGTTCCACACAGACGATCTGATTTTTCTTATCTTGTTTTTTTATCCATAGGAAAGATTTAAAACAATAGCTAATATTCTCTCTTTATTGCCACTTGCTACACACTAAACTGGATAAAACTCCACTGGCTATTAAGACTAAGGGCCCATTAACACCAGATGTGCCAGGGCTATGCTATTAGCGATTCCGGCGCATCCCCAAAGCAAAATTCCTTGTTTTCAGTGGCGTTAGTGGTGTACGCGGAAAAAAGTACTGTATGTAGAACTTTTTCAGCACAGTGGGTTTTGATTTGAACAACACTGCAGTAAATGGAACTGTATTGAAATGCCACCTGTGGTATTTCAATAAAGTTCTGTGAAAAAACAGCAGCTGTGTTTTTAGCATAGCTCACTACTGTCAATTGGAACCTAAAGTGTTAGTAAGGTCATTGAGAAAAGTAAAGAAGTGGGCCCCCTGCAGTGCATACTAGCACATTATGACAGACTTACCAATAAACAAAGCACACTAGCGCTGCATTTTTACAGCTCCTCTGCGCTTCCACGTTCATCCAGTCCTCTCTTTGAGTTTTGTATCTTTGGCTGCTTGAATGGTTGGGCCGAGATGAAGTCACTCTCGAGCATGCACATGGGAGTCACATCACCGTGGCACAAAGAGTGGGCTGTAAATGTGGTTTGAGCTGCTCATGCCCAGCTAAGATCACATTACCTGTTGTCAGGCAGGGGGGGGCATTTATGACCTAAGAGACCTCTAGGGGTTTTCTGTTATAAAAACCCTGCTTGTCAGCGGATTTTCTAATTGGAAATTTACTACCACTTTAATGACAGACCCTACTATGTACTATGTCTATAGAGGAATAGAATAATATATGCTCCTCTCATATGTTGGTCTCAACAGCAGTTAATAATAGATTTATTAAATTGTATATTATACACAAAACATGTCTATATCCTGTTCACCTTCAAAAATGGGACATATGGCCACCCCCAACTGTATGTTATGTGATGAGCCTCAGGCAAATTTTATGCACCTCTTATGGGGTTGCAAGATTATATCTGACTTCTGACAGCAATTGGTTACTGTATTCAGCACTTTACTGCAACTCTTTCTTCCCTGTATTTAGTATACTAGAATGCCCACACTATACTAAAATATTCTTGAGAGAATTGTTTTTCATAACTCACAAAGCCATAGTTATAAAATAAATAAGTCCATCTTCTTTCTCCAAGTGTAGCCTATTGGAAATCATTGGTTATCAGATTCCTTATTCCTAATCAAAAAGTTATTGATAGAAATAGAAACTGCTCCTTAAAATACATTTTTTGGACCTATTGGTGTCCTTTAATGCCCCATTCACACGATCAGATCTTTGTCTGACAAAATTCACATCAGAATTCCAATGGAATTCCATCGGAGGAAAAGAGAACATGTTCTCTATGTAAACTCTGATGGAATTCATCAGAGTTTCCAATGGAATCGTACTTTTCCATCGGAAATTCAGATCGTGTATACGGGGCATTACGCTCATGTTAGATTCAGGGTGACCTCCCCAGCCTTAACATTTAACTGCTTCACTTCACTAACTTCTTAGCAACATGTTTTTTTTAATCTGTTTATGTAACAAAAGTACTCGTGACTGTTAGGCCGCGTACACACGACCAAATATATCTGTTCAAATCGGTCTGACAGACCGATTTGAACAGATATGTCTGCTGGTTGTTTTGGTTTGATCGCTGTACACACGATCAAACCAAAATCCCCGCCGGCAGACAGCGCGGTGATGTGGTGGTGACGTTGACGCCGCCACATTACCGCACCAGGAAGTAAAACACTTCCGCCCATGCGTCAAATCCATTCGACGCATGTGCGGGCAGATATGTCTGCTGGTTAGCGTACTAACCAGCAAACATATCGGTCCGACGGGTTCCCAGCAGACAGATTTTAAAGCAGGCTTTAAAATCTGTCTGCTGGCCAAATCCTTCGGCTCGCCCGTACACACGA
Organism: Rana kukunoris; assembly: GCA_029574335.1. Classification (NCBI taxonomy): domain Eukaryota; kingdom Metazoa; phylum Chordata; class Amphibia; order Anura; family Ranidae; genus Rana; species Rana kukunoris. The sequence goes on from CM056051.1 coordinate 199,215,314, forward strand.
TCAAATCTGTCTGTTGAGACAGTCTGTCAGACCGTTTTCAGCAGATAGATTTGATCGTGTGTACGCGGCCTTAGTGTCACAGTCTTTATATTAGGAAACATATTTATGCTCGGATACTATACTTTCAAATATGAACATATGTTCACTTTACTTTTTTTATGTACTACTGCTTGGATGTAATAAACCGTGTTAAAAAGGATTATTATTATTTATGAACTCTTTCAATGTTGGAGCGCCCTGAATATTTGACTTATGGAAGTCAGTCTTTGCATATACAGTACTTTCAAATGTGACCCTGCTTGGGTGTTGTAATTGGTCACTGTGGGCCCATTCACATTATTACAGTGTGAATGGTTGGTCTAATGCTCCAAAAAGAGGTATGTGTACCTATTCTGGCAGCATACTAAACTGTAATATACATCTATTGGCAAAGTGTGTTATGGTACCATTCAAAATGAGTGACACTGCATCACACCAATGCATGTAACTTGCATTGTTGCAACACAATAATGTGAATACGTTTTCAGTGCTGCGTGGTAGAGTAAGACAAAAGATGTGCCCACTTACCTTGGAGAGCAGAATGTTTTCGGGTGATCCAGAAGATAAAGGTGTTTCCAGTAACACTGCCAGTAATCTCTCATACCATAGGTATATATATTTCTTTTGAGTATACGTTCTTTTCGAGTCACCAACAATTTTGCACAGATCAGCCTATAGGCTTTTATGGATTCAGACCTCTCAATGCTGCTTTGTAACTGGCTGCTGCAGATAATTTAGAAGTTTTGCACCAGAGCATTTTAGACTTACAGACCTTGGTGAGGTAAGTTGAGTTGGCAGCTCATACCCACTCAAACAGAGTTGTGTTTTTATAATTTTATTTTCTGTTTATATGCAATCTGTATCTTGTATTTATACATTTAGTGCTTGGTGAAGGTTTTCAAGAGAACTATGGATATTAGAGAACATAGCGGAGGTCGATTTCCTTTAGACTCACTTGGGAATATTTACTAATAGAGTAGAGATTGTTCTCTTTTAGATGCACAATCTCCTTTTAAAAACATAGCAGGACTAAATGAATGGAAGAGGAAAGAGGAAGATGAGTTTGTGCTGTGGCTGTGTGATTTTAAAGGCCTGTGACATCATTATGCATGCAACCAGAAGCGGAAGTGATGTGTTTTCTATAGATATCAATGAGGTATCTTTGTCTTTAGGGGGCATAAGCTGTTAACTCATACTCTTGCTGATCATCCTATGTTAACAGAAACTCTCTCAGAGTCACTAATACAGTACATTGACATAGGCTTACCCTTTGCCTCTACATGTCTGGGTCTGAGCTTAGGGCGGATCACTCACATGAGAGATTACATGTGAGCTGGTGTGATTTAGCTATGAGAGTCGACAGCCTCTTATTGCTTTCAATGGGACTGCTTACTCATACTGGGGGGGGAGGTTCTTATCAAATACAATTTAGGGCCTTTCAAAGCAATCAATGTGTACAAAATAAATCAAATGTTTACAATTGGCTGATGCAAGTGAGAAATATGCCTGTGCAACAAACATTAAAAAATTCTATTGATTGTGACTTTGTTTGTGAAAGTATTGCACAAAGTGTGTGAAAAACAATCTCTGGTGCCTCAACTCCTTTAAGCAATGTTATAACCGTTGTTCTTATTGCAGTAAAATAAGCGCAGCAAAAATCATTTTTCACCCTTTTTGCCCAAACTACACCCCTTCCAAAAAAACTTTATAAACAAAAATAGTTAAAGAAAATTTTGCCTAAGCAGCTCAATGTACAAAATGAAGTTTCCACTTCATTGAAATCAATTATTTTGCTGCCAAATCACTTTTACCTTAATCAATCCCCTCATCCCTTGCCGTAGCTCAAAGGCAGTTTTGGATTCCGCTGTTGCAGACATAGCAGAACCATTTCTTTTTCTGAAATGCCAGCATATCATATAGATAAAAATAAAATACTCAATATTAAACAAGCACTAAATGACTTTCCTGTAGGCCTTACCAAAAGCCAACAGACGTAATTGTGAACGCTACAGACTTTCTTACGTGGCTCGCTAATCTTTATTTATCTAAGAAATAAAGTAAAGTAAACAGCTAAAGCAAACAAAAAGAACAAAGTGTAATTTTTCTTTCTCATGAATTCTACACAACAAGGCCATACATTTATAAGGCATAATGTCAAAGATAAGGTACAATACACTTTTTACTTGCCAGTACTTTTTGTAACTATTGCAGACAAAACACTGAAGAACAGAATAACACAAATTAATTTTAAGTGTTTCAAGGCCCTTTGTTCTGAAAAAAATGCTGTTACAGTGAATGCATATACTATTCAATGAACTGTTAGCTTGAAATAGCAACAGAATTTTACAACAAAATACTAAACTAGCATCTGCCATAAACACAATTAAATACATTAATAAAACTTGGCGGTGTTGTAAAAATCCAGGGTATTAAATAGACCAGCCTCTATTTGTGTGTTAGGAGTTCTGAAATGATTATACATGCCAACAGTTTCTCTAGGCTTTACTGTACATATTCAAGATGTAGCTATGTTGGATGATGGTACCCCTTTACTATACAGAGATCTAACCATTTCAAGGCCTATATTTACCTATATTCAAGATGTAGACCAGTGGTTGAATATGAAATTTTCAACCATCTGTCATACATTGCAACTACTACAGAGACCAAAAGTTAGGGCTGTGGTCATATAAAAGTGATGTTCCATCTAAAAGTACAGATGTAAGTTCAATTGTGTTAAATTATATGAATTGGTGCATTACTTTACCAAAATCCTATAAAATAGACACACTTGTATCTCACTCAAAAAACTACAATGTATGCAGGTACCAGAAATGATGAGATCTGGAAACAAAATAATTTATCTTTAAAAATATCACATTTAATACATCAATATATTATAAATACGTGTTCAGTTGAATACTTTAAAGATATCCTTGGACCCCAGCAATATCTACAACAACGTTCAAAATTGTTCACATAATAAAGGTATCAACATTCATATCCACAAATTGCCCCAATTATTTAAATTTCAGCTAAGGTCACAATCATATTTCTGCTTTCAGATAGTTGTTTTGGGAAACTCTCAGCATAATATTGATGTCAATGTGATCAAGTGCCCTGGTTATCCTGCACATTTAAAAATAATTTTGATATATCCAGTTGATACTCAGCAGGTAATGCTTTATCCAATATACTGGTTCAGTAAAGCAACAAAGTAGTTTAGTGGTTGACACCTCTGGTTCACAACACTTGGGTCCTTAGTTTGAATCCCAGTTAGGACCTTATCTGCATGGAATTTAAAATGTCACTTTTTTTGCCAAATGGTAAAAATTGAACATGCACAAAAATGTAAATATCTGGAGGTTTTCATTTTTCACATACAGCTTACAGATTTTGTAAAAGACCACCCCAAACCATATATTTTTTTAAAGCACATGGCCTGTAGAATAAAAAGAAGGTTCTACAATATTTTCGCTAACGATACACTAAAATCATCCTTTGCAGATAAAAAAAAAACAACACATTTTACAAAAATCATGCTAAATTCCTACTACACATACAATCTTAATCTGTGTTGAGTTTTTTACCTAACATCTTTCATAGTTTTTAAAAGACCCCTAAACCATATATTTTTGAAAGCACATGTAGAATAAAAGGAAAGTGCTACTGATTTTTAAGTCCCTGTGATATTTGCGCAAATGTTTATCAAACTAATATTTTTGCTAAAAATACACTATATCTTTGCAAGTTTTACAAAATTCCTGCTAAATTCCTACTAAATACAAAAGCTTAACCTGTGTTGAGTTAATAAAGAAATAAATAACATTTGTACATTTTAAATGGAATCTTTTTCAAAAATTGTGAAAATTGAACACATAAAAGTGTAAACTTCCAAATTTCTCTACAAATATGGAGGTTTTCATTTTTCACTAATGCCATGAACACACGATCGATTCATCTGATGAAAACGAACTGATGGATTTTTTCATCAGATATCCGATGAAGCTGACTTTCATCAGTCTTGCCTACACACCATCGGTTAAAGATCCGATCGCGTCCAACACAATGATGTAAAACACAATGACGTACTGAGAAAAATGAATTTCAATGCTTCCGAGCATGTGTCAACTTGATTCTGAGCATGCATGGATTTTTGACCGATGGATTTCCCCACCGGACGATCATTTTTTTCTATTGCTTTTTTAACCATAAGAAAAATTTAAAACAGGTTCTATTTTTTTTTGCTGATGGGAAAAAAAACTGATGGGGCCCCCACACAATCGCTTCATCCGATGAAAACGGTCTATTGGTCTGTTTTCATCAGACGAACCGATCGGGTGTACAGGGCATTACCTATAGGTAGTATAAATATCTCCTAAATGTGTACTGTTTAGGAGATATTTACATTATATGCAGCCAACGACATCACTGGCGCATGCGCTCTGAAGAAAAGGTCACGAGTGCTGTTTCTTTTAAGCCCTTCGCCATAAAAGGCAGCTCTGGCGTCTATGTGCTTGAGTGACATCATCACGGTTCAGAGTTTGTAAAAAAAAACTTGAACAATATATTTTCTGAAAGCACATGACCTGTAAAATAAAAAGAAAGTGCTACTAATTTTTAAGGCCCTGCGATATTTGTGCAAATGTTTTCGAAAACAATACACTAAAATCATTATTAGTAGATACAAACACAGCACATTTTATAAAATTTCTGCTAAATTCCTTCCTACTAAATATAAAAGTATAACCTGTATGGAGTTATAAAAATATATATATTTTTCAATTTTAAATCAAAATGGTGAAAATAGAACGTACGCATACATTTCTCTAAAGCTCTGGAGGTTTTAATTTTTCACTTACAGCTTTCAGATTTTGTAAAAGACCCCCCTAAACCATGCATTTTCACACGACTAGTAGAAAAAAAAGAATGTGATTTTTTTAGCCCCAATATAGTTGCGCAAATGTTTATCAAATCGCTATTTTTTTTAACAAAAAAAAACGTTAAAAAAAAATAAAATCCTTACTTGCACATAAAAGCACAACATAAATTACAAAACTCATTCTAAATTCATACTAAGGCCTTATTGAATGGGGTGTGCAACAGCGTATGCCCCTAGAGGACTGTGATTACCCACACAAAAGCACAGGTGTTCTGTGCATCCCTGTGCAGCTGCAAGGGCAGATTTGACATGCGTGCAGGTGTAAGTGCATCCCCCCAAACGCAGACAGGGTGAGTTCAGGGACATGCACCCACATGGATGTCAAGTTGGCAGTAGTGGCAGCAACTGCATCCCAATTGTTATGAATGGGACTGCCTGCACAGGAATGCATGGAACACCTGTGCATTCCCGTACAGCCACTGTGTCCCAATTGACATCAATGGGACTGCCTGCACAGAACACCTGTGCTTCCCTGAGCAGCTAAGCACAGCCTCACTGTAGTATTCCCTGTGTCAACAAGGCCTTAGGTCTTGTTTAGACTTGCGATTGAGGGGGAGAAAAAATGCACGGTTGAGCTGCATTTTTGTCACCTGTCAAAACCCCTCTTAAAGAGGAGCTCCAGTCTCCCCCCCAAAAAAAATTAAAGTCAGTGGCTACAGATAATTTGGCAGCTGACGTTCAGTACAAGGACACTTACCTATCCAGGGATCCAGTGATGTCGGAACCCAAGATGATTCCAGTTTCCTACTGTGAATGTGCAGCAGGAGGGGTAGGTGGGAGGTTTAGGTAAATTTCTCTGATCAGTGGCTTATAAGTGACAAATATACAGCAAAATAGTGTTTGCATGTCCAAAAAAAGGCAAAATAAATATTTCCTAAAGATCTAGAAGAACGCTTGTATAAAACCAGAGCAGTAGCATACATAAAATTACAATGTGAAACTATTGACAAACAACTCTGTTGATAATGTAGATAAATAACTAAACCGGATTCATGGTTAGTATGATGAACCGGCGATAAACACTGTTCTCACACAGAAGTGATAATGATGTATAACAAAAAAACTCCAGGTAGTAGATTTGTACTATAGATTGCTATTAGCATTGTGGGAAGTAGTTAAAATGTTAGGGCTCCCTTGCCCATGTTTAATACAAGTAAAGTTGATACATCCCAAAGGGTTACTTATGCAGGGATTGTAAAGCGTCTCTCTGCCACAAAACACTTAATTAAAGTGATACTAAACACACAGGGCCAGATTCTCTAAGAATTCCGGCGGCGTAGCGTAAGCCAGTTACACTACGCCGCCGCATCGTACTAGAGCAAGTGCTTTATTCTCTAAGCACTTGCTCCGTAGGTTTCGCCTGCGTCGCATAAATCGCGCAGCATAAACCCGCGCAATTCAAATGGGGCGGCTTGTATTTAAATTAAGCGCGCCCCCGTGACGAATGAACTGCGCATGCGCCGGCCGGAGAAAAAGCCCAGTGCGCATGCTCCAGCTCACGTCGGAAAGCGTCGTTGAAACCGACGTCAAAACGACGTGAGCGTCATTTACGCAACTCCCTATTCGCGAACGAGTTAGTAAAACGACGTAAGTGGCCGGAGTTGTCATTACACCTACGATCCGCAAGTGTAATGGTTTTACACTTGTCGGATGTAGAAGCGTATCTATGCCAAAGTGATGCTAAGCTTCACTCGCATAGATACGAGACAAAAAAAAACGGCGATATGACGGGGTATCTGAGATACTCCGTCGTAACGCCGCTGAGAATCTGGCCCACAACACTGTTTAATTTACATTGTCTCTTCTATTTCTGTATGTGGATGATGGCCCTGTAATTACAGTATCTTAATAATAAAAAAAAAATCCTAATCCATATGCAGTTGTCACATGAACTAGATCTTTCCCAGCCTGTCTGCAGGGAAACATAAGCAGGATGAGTTTCTAGTCCTCTGCTGCTGGTCACATGTTCAAAATAAAAATACAAAAACAGCCTTTGGAATACAGAGTCAAAATAAATAAATAATATCACTAAACTGTTTTAAATTGGCATACAAATATATATTAAAGAAATCTTAATTATTTTGTAGAAATGACCTGGTGTGGGCAGATTCTGCCAGTCACAGGCTGTGTCACACCCCTCCAGCCTGTGTCTTAAATAGGAGGGAGGTAAAGCCTCCATCAATCAAGATGTAAAACCCTGCTCCAACTGTGTTTAGCTAATTGGTGGGCATGGAGGAGGAGAGCTGTTATTTACCACTGTGTATACACCAACATGTGTGACTCTATAGTCACATGGGCTCCTCAGATGTGATAGGGAGGAAATGCCCAGCATACAAACTCACTGAAAACAGAGCATGTGCAGAGTGCCCCCACAGTTGCAGAATTTGGGTCATGAACAGAAGGTTGAAATGGAGAACAGCAGGATCAACCAGATTTTTTCCAGAATACAGAAAACACATGTGAGTATGAACAGCATGTAATGCAGAATTCATTGATGTTTTTTATGATGTGGGTTTGGTGACACTAAGTCTCCTATTTACATTTTGGCATGCTGCTGCTCTAGTTTCAGGCTTAGGCCTCTGTCTGTTCCTCCTCCATACAATTCTCTGTGTACACATCTACTGTATAACAGCTCTCAGCTGAACTGGCTGAACTTTGTGTAGGTGGAGCCTTTCTGTCTCCTGGGGAAGTCCTGAACCATTGTCGGCACCTGTACTAAAAGGGCTGTGCATACCTTCACAATGAGGAAGCTGGTTGTAAGCAAAATGTGAGCCATGGTTGGAGGCCTCATCTGAAAAAAATGACTCGACAAAGCTTCCAGGCTCACAGAGAAAACTGCAAACCCAAATATGTCCCTATAACACAACTATCTCAGTCTCTGTGTCATGTACCTGGTTCATGAGCCTGATGTGTAGAGGAGATCCTCTCTTACCACACCAGCTTGTGGACCCCTGAGGCTGAGACAGCAGCCACAGAAGCACAGCGACATAGGAGTGCCTAGGATCAGTCCAGTGTTCAGTATGGCTGGTTGTCCATGGCTGGATATGCAGCAGGCAGATCGGCAAGGCTAGGCAGTGAGCCGTGAATGTGCATGTCTGGTGTGCAATTCCTGCTGCACGACTTTGCCTTTCCTGACACTCTGTATTGGAAAGAACCCTGAAATCCAGTCTCATCTCTGGTTAGTTGTTCACATGCCAAAATGCACTCCAAATGCCTTTTTACACTGTGACCTAGTGCTATCCTGTCACAGAATATAAAATGGTTTCTGGGAATATGTGTAATGCAAAACACCTGTTACTCAGGAGAGCACTGTACTGGAATCCCAGGAGTCTTCACAAGTTTGATTTACATATACACTTATTTTTAGCTTCCAGTGATCTGGAAGGCCATATTTGGTGAGTGTTTTTCCACAGGGTGATGGCACAGTAGTGATTGTTGTTTTCAAGAAGCACATTTCCACATTTCATCATATTATGGCATTTACTATTTATAAAAAGTCTTCTTTGTGCACATTCGCCATTCTTCTGTTTTTCATATTCGTATATAGTATTTTGGATTATGTCAGTTGGAGTTTTGAGTAACTGCTTTTCATTCGCATTTACTTTTATGTTTTCTTTTATTGATACAAATCTACTTTATCTTTCTAAATTTCATATTACTTTTATCAAAATTTAATTTAGGGATATAGGCTGTTTTTTTCCCCCCTGGCTCTTGCTGTCTCTTTATATTTCTTACTGATCTTTTCAAACCTAACATGTTAGAGCATATTTACACCATTAATGCCTTCCAAAGAGCAATTCCTGATTGACCACTTTTCTAAGGGCATTTTACAGGCAGTGATAAGGTATTATGTTGCCTCCTGACTGCCTGTTTTACAGACGTTCTAATCTTTTCTCACCCTATCCAAAAATGAAAACAAAATATGACCAGAGTACATTGTAGATTAAACATATTGCTTCTTCTACTTTTTAAACAATCTTTAGATTTTTCATATAACAGGTTTTGCCATGAGCCTAAACTTGATTCATACCTATGTTCTTTTATAACTGAAATGTTAGGTATTCATTAAAAAAAAAAATTCTCACTGAGGCCAATCAGCTGGCTGCAGAAGCCATGATGTTTATCTTCTTCGATATTCTGTTTTACGAGATAATGCCTGAGTTGCGTCTATAACTTTCTAGGTAGGTGATAGAACCTGGCAGAAATTTTAAACCTGCTGTCTGTAATGTCTAAAATGGATAACAAGTTCTACATTTTGTCTGTCAGGTCTCTCTACTTCTCTACCTTGTAACTGGATAGTGAATGGAAAAGAAGCACACTGATGAGCTCATCTCTCTTTCACTCTTCCCTCTCTTCTATTCAGCATATTCCTTGTTAGCACAAAATCACAGCTGTACGACCGATTGTCTCTTTGTTCTGCCTTTTGTTCTCCCAGTCTGAACTTTGCTGCACAGGAAGTGCAAGAGGCACAAGTACAATTTCTGGTACTTAAACATGCAACAAAAATACACTTAATGTTGTATTTATGGATAAAAGCTGCATTATTCTCTTGAGTTCAGCTTTAAATAAACCAAAATCCAATTTGGTTATAGAGCATGTATTTGTATCTTCAAATTATGCGGCATATTTCAGCATATTCTCTTCCACATGCTGTGACCTGCAGACATCCTTCAGTAAACTGCCTGTTTGCTAAAATTAAATGTCAGTTTAACTAGCTATACTTCATATTCCTTTCATAGTCATCATTTCCCATTTTAATTGTTGGTTGGCATTAATTAATTTTGGAATCTCTGCTAAACCTATAGTCCAGGATGAGCCAAAACACCATATGGACAACCAGATGGTTTACTGTAATTTTATATAATGAATTCTCAATATGAAATAAGTGATAAACATAATTATCATTCTTTTACATATTTGTTGGATAGCTTTTGTTTATTTATTTCCGCAGAGAGATAAATGGATGCAGCAAAGTATGTAAAAGTCACAAAAGTCAAATCATTAGTCCAATTTGTCGCAAAGTGCATAATGAGTCTTGGTGAGAAATTTTCAGTGGTTTCAATAATTTGTTATATTCACAACGGTGATTAAGTATAAATACAGGGGTGTAGACAGCAAGAGCAACCACTTGTTAGGTTAAATGAAATAAACTAGCAAAGATATTGGCAAGAGTGGCATTGGATAGAATACAATAAATATGAAAGCTGAACAAACAGTCATGCAAGACAGCCCAGTAGATTGCTAACCTCACCTTTTTTTTTCCTACTGCAGTTAAAAAATGCAAGTTTGTTTTTGTGATTTTTTGTCTTCAGCCTATGTATGAATGACACTAAAGGATGAGAAGTAGACTTATATATTCAGGTTGATCATGGACTAGAGGCTAACCCAACCTGTTTGCTGAAATGGTGAACTAATGCTGCCATTTACAGTTAAAGCTGTTTTGAACTTAGGTAAGGTTTCTTAGAACTGGCAATAATAGGCGCTTTGTTATGACCCCCCCCCCCCCCCCCCATTATTGTGTGATAAATCATCTTTAGTGCACAAAAGAACCACTTTCTTAATTCCCTTATTGTCATAGGTGACATTAAAATTAGTCAATCCCCTTTATTTAAAATGTCATGGAGTCCTAAAAGGGAGAGGTTCTACACATAGAGGTAGTAGGGAATGAGCAGGTTTTGCAGATCAAAATGGTGGTAGGCCACATCATCAAGAGGCATGGCACATCTACCTTCATTTGAGAGGGTGGCCATGCTCTACAGCTGGAGCATGTGGAAGAAGTGGTGTCCTTCTTTTTCTTTCCCCTCCTAGGTGCAGAACAACCAAGTTATTTGCCACTTGTGAATGTGTGTCCACTGTTTGTCCTCCTCTTATAGGCCTGAAAACTGGCATGGAGGAGTCAATATAATTATATTATCAAACCATTAGTCATTTGCTGCAGGTGCAGGATCTTGTTAATGCCCAAGAATTCCTAATTTCAGATGATGAGGAAGAAAATAGCAGAACCGTACAGGAAGTGAACATCAGTCAGAGAGCAGCAAGAGACAGTGATGTTCTTGAAGCTGCAGGTTACTGCTCAGTAAGCTCAAGTAACGAGGGTGGGAGTGGCAGATCATACAAGGGTGGAAGATTTTGGAAAAGAGCAGGGGCGGACTGACCATTCGGGCATTCGGCCACTGCCCGAGGGCCCCATCCCACTAGGGGGCCCCATCAGGGTTGCCAGCCTCAGTAAATCCGGGTACGGTATCTAAAAATCTGTATTTTTTTTAAAAATCCCAAGATTATAGCTGCCCTGCCTCTCCAGCACCTTTTCAGTGTGTGTATGTGTATTCTGTGTGTATGTATACTGTGTGTGTATATTGTGTGTCTGTGTGTGTATACTGTGTATGTATACTGTGTGTGTGTATACTGTGTGGCCCCATAATTTATTGCCGGGGGCCCCATAATCTCCTTTTTTCTGGGTGGCCCCATACTCTCCTATTGCCAGGGGCCACACTGGGACAGAGATTGTGGGGTTAGTGGTCAAGGGTCCTTTTTTGATATATGGCACCTCATCCCTAAAAAAGCATTAAAGAGGTGTGGGGGAGAGGGGGGATTATAGCGGTGCCTGGGAAAGGAATTATAAGTGGAAACCAAAGAAGACTGCGTCAGTATTGAGTACAAAAGATTTTTTATTTTAAATATTTAAATTACTTAATAAATTAGCGCACACAAACAAGAAAAAAGAAAACCATAAGAAAACAAATATAGTAAAAACACAGTTGGGAGTACTCGTTGGGATATATGGTAAGTGATCCAGACAACCCTACTAGTTTCGCCAGGTATGGCTTCTTCAGGGGATTTTATAGCCGGATCGTTCCAGTTATGAGAACTCCGGATGGTGAACCTGCTTACATGCGGATGGACCTTTAGTCTTTGGAAGTCTTGTTTCTAATAAGGGTCATTGTTACACTGATTGCATGACGCCCTCATCACCTGTTTAGCTGATTTGCAAGGTGATTCATCTACTCTTCAATCCAGCTTAATAGCACTGATTTTTGAAGATTCACCTATGTCTATTCAAGTTGCTTCCCATATGTGAGGGCACCCTTCTGCCCTTTAGGAAACCACTTTTCCTTCTAAAGGTCCATCCGCATTTAAGCAGGTTCACCATCCGGAGTTCTCATAACTGGAACGATCCGGCTATAAAATCACCTGAAGAAGCCATACCTGGCGAAACTAGTAGGGTTGTCTGGATCACTTACCATATATCCCAACGAGTACTCCCAACTGTGTTTTTACTATATTTGTTTTCTTATGGTTTTCTTTTTTCTTGTTTGTGTGCGCTAATTTATTAAGTAATTTAAATATTTAAAATAAAAAATCTTTTGTACTCAATACTGACGCAGTCTTCTTTGGTTTCCACTTATAATTCCTTTCCCAGGCACCGCTATAATCCCCCCTCTCCCCCACACCTCTGGGACAGAGATTCTGATAGCTCTCCAGGGTCAGGACTGAGTGGTGGATGGTCCCATGCCATCTTGTGACAGGCAGGGTTGTGTGTGACAATGACATTGATTTGCTGCCTGTCCTTTATCAGTTATGGGTAACACAAAGGTTACCTTGCCAGTTAAATGTCACCAATCTGGTGGTACAGCCATTTCTGGTCAAGTACCTTGTTTTCTAGGAGGTTGTGTGTCAGGTAAGAAGAGTGTGTAGCCAGTTAAGGTGTTCATACTCTGCAATTATTCTAGCAGAAATGCAGTGTTAACACAATCTGCTTGCTAACCACTTAATATGTCACAACGCCACACACCGTAACTTGCCATTGGCCATGCTGCAGTGGTCCTGAGATTTGACTGTGCTTTGTGTAGATTTGTGTAGATTCATGCAGATGTGTATCTAGTGAAAATAGTGCCTATGACAAGCACTGAAACTGCACCCCTGTTGAAACATTTGAAACCCGTCTTTCAGATAACCTTAACAAAAAAACGCTAACAAAACTAGTGATATTTATCATCCCTTGTGATGCCTTGGGTAGTGACATAGCCTTCTTCGTGGAGAAATCTGGGGTTTAATAGACCCTGGTCCCTTCTCTGCCCTCCAAGGCTATGTAAATGCAGAAACAATAATGGAAGTGATGAAATCTTCATCATTTAAGGCCTCAGTTTTCACAGAGGAGAGGGGGAAACTGATGTTCCTCCTTCTTCTTTGTGTGCTGCCAATCCGACCAGATGGAATAGGAAAGCCTGGGAGAACAGGGGAGGGCTGTGACTGAATGCAGCAGATATAGCGCTGCCATTGTCCATCAGCAAAGGTGCTGAAAAGAAGATCCTGCCTATGCTCGGGAGGAAGGAAGAAGAGACCCTCAGACCTTGGTAAGTGCCTTGCTGCCCAGCCACTCAACATCACCCCCTTAATATGGCGCCCATGGCACTTGCCATTGCTGCCATACCCTATATACGCCACTGGATTTATGGCAACCCATTTAGTCATATTGGCATAGCAAGGTAGCACTGAAACATAAAGTTTCCTCAATGTTTTACAGAAATGTAAATGTTTTGTCTTTGAAAATGTTAGCGCTTTTTATTTTTATCTGTGAACATAGAGCTGTGATGGGACTCCAAAGGACATTTTTCCAGGAAGTATTGTGGCTTGTCAATATGCATTTTAGAAAGCTCCAATTTGGATTTTTATATGTTTTTCAGTTTAGTTCTCCTGGGTCTTCCTTTGAGCCCCATTTCGCTTGAAAAGTGATGGATGATATGTTCAGACACTGATTACCTTGAGAGTTCAGCTTGTATGTCTTCCCTGGTTCTTTGCTTACCTTTCGTAATATTCTTTTTTTCAATCTTAGGTCAGTTTTCCTTTTACAGCCAAATCGAGGGTGATGATTGGCTACACTGGACGCTAAATGTTTTAATATTCTTTTTAACTATAGTCACAGGAACATCAAGCTGTTTGAGAATGGTCTTTACTTTTGACATGATGATTTATAAACTGCTTTCTGATCTTTGCAGAAAGCAACTCTTTCCTTTGCATTCTCTGTTCAGGGTGTATACAATGATACCAAACAGATATTGTATCATCTTTTGTAGGGTTGTTCAGGCCATTCTCGAACATCTCTGTAGAATAAGCAAAAATGTATTACTTTTATACACTTTCCTTCCTTTACTCATGTCTATGGCATACCAAAAAAATGCAGTTAAATATGAACAATTAATTTTACTTTCATAACTAAAAGAGGAATGAAACATTGTTTAAAAAAGCTATAAGGGTCCATGTCTGTGCATACTGTCCAGTCAATATGTGTTGTAATTATCTCCGAACAATACAAGCTAATTGTTTATTTCAGGATAAAATCTGCCTCACCTGTTCCTTTTATATGTAACCAAGCTGCTTAAATAATGTCTAGACATTGAACAATATTTATGGCTATTGTCTCTCAGATAATACACACTAATTTTTGTTTTACAAGACAAAACCTTCCTTTGTTTCTTACAGTTTTCTGTGTATTTAGGTGTATTTAGGTGCTTACATAATGTCCTGATGAGATCCAGTTTTCAATCAAACTCATAACTGAGGTCTATATTTTGAATATATAAGTGGGTTTGAGGGGATTGTAGGGTTATGGTTTTGAAGTGTTTTGGGGCTCTCTGTTTTCACATTTTAGGACAATGCAGTTAAGTACTTTGAAAAAGGGAGCTCACAAACGTTATTATAAAACAATGTTGCCACACAAAGTAATAGATTTTAAATTCAGATTTCTTTAGACTTTAGGCGGGATTCTAAGAACACCCTGCAAGCTGAACAAAGGGACATTTTCTCATCCCTATTGATGAGGTTGCCTCTCTCTCCAATCCCATTCTGTCAACATCTTTTTTTTTTTTTTTAGATAATTACTTTTACCTTCATACCTTGAATGTGAAGATGGTATTTGTTGACCTTTGTCTTGTGCTGGAAATAGTATAACTTCAGTACTCTCTGGTAACACTGTATTTATTGGTTCTTAATGCATGTGAGTCTATTTTCTCTTGAGAAGAGATGATTAAGGGGGATATGATCAGCATGTATAAAATAATAAGTGGTCCATATAGTTAACTTGGTGTTATGTTATTCACTTTAATGTCATCACAGAGGACACAGGGGCTATTGGGGGAGAGGGGTTGCCTACCTCTGGATCAACTATGGGTATAGGATTGTATATATAGTACTGTATATTTCTCTTCCCCTTTTATTGGTTGAACTAGATAGACTTGTGTCTTTTTTCAACCAGACAAACTATGAAACTATGTATGCTTCACCTGAATACTGCTGTCTTATTCAAAATATTGGGTCTGTATAAAATCATGTGTGATATACACCTTTTAACCAGTTCTACAGATGGCAGAGAAAATATTATAATATATACATAAATCAGGGCAAGGTAAACATGTAATTTTTAATTCACCGAATGTGGTTGTAGATAAGTTAGGCTAACTAGGATAGCTTATAATGTTAATTCTGACATTCTGATAAGCTTTGTAAATGGTATTTCTTTTAGGTTTTGGAGAAGGGAAGAGTTTTAGAACCTCCAACTTATTGCCATGTCCTCATTGGGGGGGAGGGGGGGCTCAAAAAGAAAAGGGGACTGGAACTGGAAGCTAAGGTGTGCCTATTGGGTTGTATAGAGGAGAGGCATGTGCAAAAAGGCATTACAGTAGTGGTACTGAGGTGCCTGTTTCAGGCCAGAAAATTGATAGCACAAAATTGGCAATCACAGAAAGCACTGACATCTGTATAATGGGTTAATGTAATAAATGCGACAGTGTGGAAGGAAAAAGCAGTTCTGACAAGTTTAAAACACTGTGGGAGCCCTGGTTGAGAAGATTGGGATGTCTGCCCTAGAGTGAGAAGAAGAGATTAGATCAGCATTTAGAAATTAGCCTCATAAGATAAGAGGAGTAAAGAGAGAAAGAGAGCTGTGGTCAGGGCCGATCTGCCCTATAGGCTCACTATGCAAGCTGCTTAGGGCCCCGCAAAGCTGCAGAGGGCCCCCCAAATTACTAGAGGCCCCGCCTGGTGAGAAGTCACCCTGCTTCTCAACTCGCTGGCTGCATGGGAGAAGAGGTAATAAGTCATCACCCCCCGCTTTGATACTTTAATGTAAGATGTAATTTCCCCGACAGCAGAACAACCCCCCCCCCGCTTCTTAACTCTAGTGTTCAATGTGACTTGACTCAACTTTAATGTGACATGTCATGTTGCTTAGGGCCCCAGGGAGGTCAGGATCGGCACTGGCTGTGGTCAATAGATAAAAAAGATTAACCTGCCCGAAGAGTAAAAAAAAACCTCTTGTAATAGTGGTAGAATATGTGTGTGGAAAATAAGCGAGTTGGGGGGTGGGAATGGAGGGGAAGTGGTAAAGGTATGTATGATAAAGGTTATATAAATATGTTGCATGTATAATAAATGTATGTATTTTAAACAGATATTTTGTACTGGGAAAAATAATAAAGGATTTAACGTTAAAAAAAAAAATATATATATATATATACACATAAAGGTAAACATGTAATTTTTAATTCACCAAATGTGGTTGTAGATAAGTTAGGCTAACTAGGATAGCTCATAATGTTAATTCTACCATTCTGATATGCTTTTTTTAAATGCTTTTTTTTGTTTAGGTTTTGGAAAAGGGAAGAGTTTTAGAACCTCCACCTTATTACCATGTCCTCATTGGGGGAGGGGGGATTAAAAAAGAGAAGGGGACTCAGGCAAAAAGAGAAATATTTCTAAAAATTTAGGTCAATGAGGGAAAATTTTCCCACAGGTACACCTGGTTATGTGACAACTATGTTAGATGTGAATTATGTTCACTTTGAGATTTCTTCTCATTTTCTGCTCCCTCACTGGCGCAATGGGGGAAGTGAAATCTCCATAGCAGGCCATTCATAGGAAAAATAAATTCACAGAGGTTTTAAACCTTCAATGCTCTAAAACAAAAAAAAGTTTTAACTTTACCTGCATTTTAAGCAAAAAAATACTAACTGATGAATTCAATTTTATTTTGCTACATTTTGCTAAACCTGTGTTCACTTCTTAATGGTGAATGTGTTATTATACTGTTTGGCAGCCAGTGTTGTTGCACTAAAGCCCAAAAAGGACAAAGAAATACATGAATAGGTATACAGAAGCTTCCACATTAAGGAACTGGTGGACAGTGTTAGAGGAAAGCCTTCCCTTTTAATGCTTATTGACTGCGCTCCTTTGTAAAGCAAATACCAAATGTATCACCAATCCATTTAATGTTTTGGAATAGGACTTTATTTATTGGTGCTAGTAAATTCACAGATTGATTTATTGATTTCAAAGATGCTGATATTGACTGGGCTCATCTGAAGCAAAGGGAGATTTGAAAGTGAACAAAGATAAAGGCACTTTATATCCAGTACGTATTGTGAAATGAAGGCATGCACATATGCAGAAATGGAAAGGATGGCCCATTTTTTTTTATCACTGATCTTCTGCAGTCCTTTACTACAAAGAAGGGTTGGAATTTTCTAACCTACATTAAAAAAAATGAATGTAGAAAAACAATCAATCATATAGTAATTTACTGAGCTGATTCATAAAGGGAAACTATTCTAAAATTCAGTCAATTGAATTAACTTTTTTAAATAAAATACTTTACCAAACTTTTTTTCTTAGTTCTGGATAAAGTGGAAGAGGAAATTTTTTTACTGCTATCTCAGACTGTGTTAAGCCCCATACACACTATCAGTTTTCCTGACGGTTTTCTCTTCAGGTTTACCAAAACCATCTAATATGAGGTCAAACCTCAAGAGTTTCAATTTGTATGCAATCAGGCAGGCCCTTGTACTACATGGTTTTGGTAAACCTGAAGAGAAAACCGTCAGGAAAACTGATAGTGTGTATGGGGCTTTAAAGAGACTGTCCTGTTTACAACATTTTACCAGATAGGATGCAAGGGGAACCCACCAAAAGCAGCACAGAGAGAAATAAAATTATTCTCTTAACTAGAGTAGAGGAAGCCTTGAAACCCTGTCATATTTATTTGTCTATACCTCTGTTGCAGATTTCCTTTACTTCCTGTCTGAAGAGCCTGGTTGTTAGTAAGAAAGAAAGTAAGGGTAAATAACTAATGGGACCCCAGATATCAGTAAAAAGTTTCAAGAGTTCCTCATTATACACAAACTAGGAAAAAGGTTTTCAGTTTGACATACTTTTTAAGTTGAAATATTTTTAAACTAAAGTTATTTGTTTTCCTTAGTATGAGTATAAACTATTTAATACAGTATGACACACAAGTCAAAGGGCATTAAAGTGGATGTAAACCTGATATCTTAAGCTGGGCACATATATCTGCAGTGTTTTGTTATCTCTCTTCAAAGAGCTATGTCCCGTAGCTCTCTCCTGAACCGTTCCTCTGTTATCAGCCAGATAACGCCTGACACATTCTCGGACACATCAGATAAAAGCAGCCTGACTTTTCTGTCAGGGGAGGTTGCTATAAATAGATTAGCAGGGAGCTGGTCCTGTTACAAAAGACCTCTGCGAGTCTCTGCCTATGTGGAGAAGGGGTGTGTGCCTTTACTCCAATCAGCAATATTACAGTGCCTTGCGAAAGTATTCGGCCCCCTTGAACTTTGTGACCTTTTGCCACATTTCAGGCTTCAAACATAAAGATATAAAACTGTAACTTTTTGTGAAGAATCAACAACAAGTGGGACACAATCATAAAGTGGAATGAAATTTATTGGATATTTCAAACTTTTTTAACAAATAAAAAACTGAAAAATTGGGCGTGCTAATTTATTCAGCCCCTTTACTTTCAGTGCAGCAAACTCTCTCCAGAAGTTCAGTGAGGATCTCTGAATGATCCAATGTTGACCTAAATGACTAATGATGATAAATAGAATCCACCTGTGTGTAATCAAGTCTCTGTATAAATACACCTGCACTGTGATAGTCTCAGAGGTCCGTTCAAAGCGCAGAGAGCATCATGAAGAACATGAAACACACCAGGCAGGTCCGAGATACTGTTGTGGTGAAGTTTAAAGCTGGATTTGGATACAAAAATATTTTCAGCTTTAAACATCCCAAGGAGCACTGTGCAAGCGATAATATTGAAATGGAAGGAGTATCAGATCACTGCAAATCTACGAAGACCTGGCCGTCCCCCTAAACTTTCAGCTCATACAAGGAGAAGACTGATTAGAGATGCAGCCAAGAGGCCCATGATCACTCTGGATGAACTGCAGAGATCTACAGCTGAGGTGGGAGACTCTGTCCATAGGACAACAATCAGTCGTATACTGCACAAATCTGGCCTTTATGGAAGAGTGGCAAGAAGAAAGCCATTTCTTAAAGATATCCATAAAGTGTCGTTTAAAGTTTGCCACAAGCCACCTGGGAGACACACCAAACATGTGAAAGAAGGTGGTCTGGTCAGATGAAACCAAAATCAAACTTTTTGGCAACAATGCAAAACGTTATGTTTGGCGTAAAAGCAACACAGCTCATCACCCTGAACACACCTTCCCCATTGTGAAACATGGTGGTAGCAGCATCATGGGTTGGGCCTGCTTTTCTTCAGCAGGGACAAGGAAGATGGTTAAAATTGATGAGAAGATGGATGGAGCCAAATACAGGACCATTGTGGAAGAAAACCTGATGGAGTCTGCAAAAGACCCTCTGAGACTGGGATGGAGATTTGTCTTCCAACAAGACAATGATCTAAAACATAAAGCAAAATCTGCAATGGAATGGTTCACAAAAAACATATCCAGGTGTTAGAATGGCCAAGTCAAAGTCCAGACCTAAATCCAATTGAGAATCTGTGGAAAGAACTGAAAACTGCTGTTCACAAACACTCTCCATCCAACCTCACTGAGCTTGAGCTGTTTTTGCAAGGAGGAAGGGGCAAAAATGTCAGTCTCTTGATGTGCAAAACTGATAGAGACATACCCCAAGCGACTTACAGCTGTAATCGCAGCAAAAGGTGGCGCTACACAGTATTAACTTAAGGGGGCTGAATAATTTTGCACGCCCAATTTTTCCGTTTTTTATTTATTAAAAAAGTTTAAAATATCCAATAAATTTTGTTCAACTTCATGATTGTGTCCCACTTGTTGTTGGTTTTTCACAAAAAATTACAGTTTTATATCTTTATGTTTGAAGCTTGAAATGTGGCAAAAGGTCGCAAAGTTCAAGGGGGCCGAATACTTTCGCAAGGCACTGTATCTATCTTGGCTGTATGTTCCTAACACATCTCAACTTTCTAAACAGTATATAAATGTGAAGACAGCAGATATGGATGTAAAACCTATGTAGGGAGATTTGGTTAATCTCTATGTATCATCTAAGGCTGTTCATTTCAGTGGGTGTATGGAGGGTTTACATCCAAGTGTTTGTTAAAAAGGAAGCCTAAAAGATGCCTTTTGCCCCTCCTTATTTTCTATAGCAACTAGATGTTTTGATTTAAATTTGACAGCTGAAATTTGATGGGTTTCTAATGGGTAGCAGGTTAGCTATTATTTCCTTTAACCACTTAAGCCCTGGACCACTTTGCTGGTGTGGTCGTGCGACAAGGATCCCAAACAAAATTGACGTTATTTTTTTTCCCACAAATAGAGCTTTCTTTTGGTGGTATTTGATCACCCCATGCGTTTTTTGTTTTTTTTGCGCTATAAACAAAAATAGAGCTATAATAAATATCCCCTAAATATATATATATATATATATATATATATATATATATATAAAAAAATCCTCAGTTTAGGCCGATACGAATTTTTCTACATATTTTTAGTAAAAAAAATTGCAATAAGTGTATATTGATTGGTTTGCGCAAAAGTTATAGCGTCTACAAAATAGGGGATAGACTCATGGCATTTTTATTGTTATTATTTTTTTACTAGTAATGGCAGCAATCTGTGATTTTTATCATGACTGTGACATTATGGCAGACACATCGGACACTTTTGACACATTTTTGAGACCATTGTCATTTTTACAGCGATCAGTGCTATAAAACTACACTAATTACTGTGAAAATGACACTGGCAGTGAAGGGGTTAACCACTAGATGTTGCTAAAGGGGTTAAGTGTGCCCTAGGGAGTGCTTCTAACTGTAGGGGGATGGGCTGTGTGTGACACGCTCATTGGCACCATTTCCATGGTCTATTCCTCTCTAAATGCCTGCAGCTCCCCCATCTATATGTTCCCAGATGGTAATGAGATCTATCATCCTTTATTGACTTTGGGGACTTGAGCAAAGCTTTGTCTAGAATTCCAAAATGCTCTTTTAATACTGTCACACTGGAGGCAGCATACAAAGTCCTTCTCCGCTGTTAACTCAATCCTTACACATAGTGATAGATGCTTCTGGGCCTGTGGTCAGCATGGAGATGAGATCCATATTTGGTGGTCATGCCCTCACCTGGTGGGGTTCTGTTCGAGGGTTTTTGGCATTTTGTTTACATTTTATGTATCCATTCCTAAAGATGCTAATCTGGCACTTCTCCATTGCCCAATCCCAGGCCTCTTCTTCTATCAGCAAACATTGCCCACTTATCTCTTCATAGCCGCCAAAGTGAAGTGAAGAGCATCTTGACAACACTAATGATTAACAAAAAGATAACCAATATCCTCCACAACTCGCACCTGAAATTCCTTAAGGTGTGGGCCCTGTGGTGGTCATATGCCCTTCCGACTCTGCACCTGACTAGTTTGGGTACCCCTGGCTAACTCAAGTCTGCTCTTCAGCCAACAGAAACCTTCTCTTCCTGACCTGATGACTGCTACTTCTAGGTTGTTCCCATTGCACTTGGAGTTGGTGGGGTCTGATCATTCCCCTCACTGTAATCCCTGGGTCTTAGGACTCAGGAACCTAAAGTTGACCCCTATCTTAGCCGGCCAGTTGTTGTTGTTTTATAGTTTCATATACTCTTGAATCTTGTGTATCATTGATGCATTTTTTCTAATGTTCTTCTGTTCATAACCCTATGTGTTGGAATTGTTCATACTTTATATCTTCTTGATCAATTTTTTCAATAAAAAATATTTTACTAGAAAGTTAGTCTGCAGCACCACTTGTTTTACCTCCATTATGGATTCCTGCATCAGACTGCGGGGGTGACCAATTAAACTCCAAGCATGACAAAATTGTGAACTGAATGCAAAGTTTCTCACTGAACTAGCAGTAGGCTATTTTTATATTTCTAAAGTGACACTTAGTTATTTGATTTTTCTTATTTTTTTTTCATGTCGTCCTTACTTTTTATTAGGGGCTTGCTAGGTAATTCCTTTTTCTAAAAATAAATAAATAAAAAGGTGCCAGACCCCGGTGATCTTTGATCTCTCCCATGTTGTTCAGATAGAATTCCACCTCTCAAAGTTCGCCCACTCCTGTGGTAGATTGACCACCTATGCGTGCTTCAAGGATCAGATACTTGCAGATATTAACAACAATAATTAACATGATGAAAATTGTGCGCATATCAACCTAAAGTTAAAAGTTAATATACCTGTGAGATACAATATACTACAGAGATGTCAAGATGATATGAGGAGTTAAATTCCACTTCTTTCCCAACCCACCTTTGATGATATTTTCCTGTTTATCCAGGCTCAGTGATCATAGCAAACCCATAATGATTACATCTTTTAAAACCTCTGCAATATCAGAGTAAAAGGTGGACATGCATCGCTGTACTATAAAAGGTGTGTTTTATATGTACTTTTTCAACTACTTCTTTAGTGGCATGTATGTTTTTTTTTCCCTTAAGATGCAAAACTGTCCACTAACTGCATTAATAAAATATTTGAAACATTTAGAGTGTCATACTTGTCAGGTTTTGTATATTTTCATTGTATTCTCTCCTGACTTTCTTTACCTGTGAAGAGAAACATTTGTCAATGTCTACTGTGCAAAAATTTTACTAATTTACATTGTGTTTAAAATATTTTTAGTGAATTTTTTTTTAGAAAAAGACACAGCATTACATAACATGACATTCAAAGATCACTATAAACATGACTTTCCTAAAGTACTGTATATATACTTGAGTATAAGCCGAGTTTTTCAGCACATTTCTTTTGTGCTGAAATGCCCCCCTCGGCTTATACGCAAGTCACCTTTTCGCGTCTAAGCTCCTAGATTTTCGGGGACCCGGTACCGGCAGTCGTAGGTCCCCTGTACCCCAAACTTAGCACACATATAGCTCCACTCTTCCTCTACAAGTGTACAATGTTTGTTGTCCAGAAGACCTACAGCTGGGGAGAACTGATTTTTCAAATTTGGGCACCCCTTCCATAGACTCCCATGTTAAACTATAATTTCTCCAGTAAATTTGGGGACTTGGTATCAGCACACATGTAGTCCCAGTTCTCCTCTACAAGTGTGCAAAAGTTTACTTCCTGGGGGACCTACGGCTGGAGAGCACCAATTTTTCAAACCCAAGCACCCCTTCTATATAATCCCATGTTAAACGTAAGTCTAGTCATGGACACAGTGAGGTGTGGGCACAGTGAGGCTTGGACTCAGTGAGGCATGGGCACAGTGAGGCATGGGCACAGTGAGACATGGGCACAGTGAGGCATGGGCACAGTGAGGCTTGGACTCAGTGAGGCATGGACACAGTGAGGCATGGGCACAGTGAGTCATGGGCCCAGTGAGGCATGTACATGGACACAGTGAGGCAAAGTGATGCACAGTGAGAATGCAGATGGACACCCTAGGCTTATACTCGAGTCAATACGTTTTCCCAGTTTTTTGTGGTAAAATTAAGTGCCTCGGCTTATACTCGGGTCATCTTATACTCGAGTATATACGCTATATATATTACAAAATATTCCCAATTCCCCAAAATATACATACAATTCTAGGTTTCGATAGTTTACATTGTGAAACAGATCATTAAAATGCTGGCAGAAATGTATCCAGAGTGTATATATAGTTTTGAAACATGCCAGGTAAATTATTCCTAATCTTATTAGTCATTAAACACATAATTCCTCCTAAATCTCTTTCTTTATAGAACATAGATTTGTTTAGATTGCAAGAAGACCAAGCAGATAACATAATAAAGTTTATCCAATTACCAGTTTGACATAGCAAGAAAAATCCTCCCACCTATCTATGATCGAATTAGCTGGTTCCAAATACGTGCTTATATACTTGATGAACACTAATATATATTTATTGGAGTTTGAGTGCCATATTATAGCCCAATCACCGCAGAAGCCCATCACAGCAGAAATAAGAAACCCATCATGACAGAAATATGAGGCTACAACTGCTGATATTTCACTTGGAAATTGTTTGTTCATTAGCTGGTATGTTCATGTATTGGTTTCATATTGCTGAATCATTGGATTTGATTTACTAAAAGCAAGTAGGATGTTCCTTTGCATTTTTCTTGCACATGATTGGATAATAGAAGTCAAAAGAGATTCACCTCATTTATTATGTAAACCCAACATTTTATGTTCATGATATGTGGCTGCTGTACCTTGTACTTGTATGAAAAAGTATCCTGTTCTCTTTCTATTGCTTCCTTTGTGTGAAATTTCTGGTGCTCCTGCCAGACACTCTGCTTTCCTATTAAAAATTGATCACAGTAAGCAGGAGAACACATTGTGGTCAGTGTGCTCTCCTCCATTGAACAGGCTTGTCCTGACATGGCCTACATGCACAGCCTTTCACTGTAAAGTTCAGTGTGCTGCTGTTTCTCCTCCTTTAGCTCCTATGCAGCTGAGAACAGATATAATATGATCACTTATAAATAAGGGAGAAAAGGGTGTTTATAATGGGTTTTTTAAAGAGAAATATGGATGGTCATGTTCTGTGGGTGTGTCCACATCCCAGTGTATAATTTAAGAACCAAGGTATTTTTCCTAAGTGGGACTTTAAATTTCACATTGACAAGTAGCATTGATAAATTGATTAAAAAAATTGATAAAAAAAAAATGGCATAAATACAAGTGATTAGTCATTGCTCTCCAGTATGATATAGCATCTTCTGTTAACTGACACATTTCAGAGAAGAATCTCCTTCATCAAGGATACAGACAGGAAAAAGCCACGGCTGCCACTGGGGCCCGATTTGAAAACCTAGGATGAATTATATCAATATCTCTGCATCCTGGGGTTTACCTTTGATGTATTAACATCATTTGTGACACCTGAGGAAAGGAGTCTTAACCTGAAATCTTATCTGAAATGCGGCGCTGTTTTTTGTATCAAATTCCTTATATTGTATAAATAAACTTTTCTATTCTTATAAATGCTACTTGTCAATGTCCCATTTAAAGCCCTTCTTCCTTTTTTGTGTGTGTCCTTTTCCCCAACAAATAGAGCTTTCCTTTAGTGTTTTTTTTTTGCGCTATAAACAAAAAAAGGCAGACAATTTTGAATTGTGTTTTTTACTAGTAATTGCGGTGATCAGCAACTTATAGTGGTACTGCAATATTGCGGAAGACAATATGACACTAACTCACATATTTGACACTTTTTGGGAATCAGTGCTACAAATATGCCACTGTACTAATGACACTGGCTGGGAAGGGGTTAAATATCTAGGACGATTAAAGGGTTAAATGTGTGCCTAACCAGTATTTTGGTGTACTGTGCGTGGTGCTTTTACTAAGTAATGGATTTTATTCCCTGCTTTGCACCCTAAATACAGATGTAACATGTAGCAGACTTAGACTGAGAGAGAATATTGGCATCAATGGGCATAGAACAAAAATGGTAATTCTTCAAAAAGACTTATTGTGAACACACTGCAAAGTATATTCCCATGGGCAATATGTTTAAAAGGCTAAAAATAAAACCTATGTGACTTACGGCTAAAGTTAAAAGAGCTTTTAAAAAAAATATAAAAATGAAGGCACACTAGTGTCATTTAAATGTTACAAAGAATATGTA
This sequence comes from Rana kukunoris, assembly GCA_029574335.1. Classification (NCBI taxonomy): domain Eukaryota; kingdom Metazoa; phylum Chordata; class Amphibia; order Anura; family Ranidae; genus Rana; species Rana kukunoris. The sequence continues at coordinate 199,241,206 of CM056051.1, forward strand.
AAAAGGAAATCAAGAATGCAAAAATTTTAAATGAAAGACAGATTACAAAGATATTAGGACAAACCCCCCAAAAAATGTTCAAACATATTAACAGTAAAAAGGTCAAGTCTAAGCATGGAAGCCCTTTACATAATAATCTAAATAATCTAGAGGGGATGACTGGGGGAGCTCATGTCCATAATGGGAGTGGTAGCGACACAGCCTCAAATGATCCACAATAGCTCAAAAGTGATATGTTCCAGAAATATTTAGACATAATAAAGGTGGATAAAGCATCTGGACCAGATGGCATCCACCCACAGATCCTAAAAGAATAGAGCTCTGTCATTTCAAAGCTATTGTATCTTATTTTTAGGGACTCATTAATGACAGCAATAGTACCACTGGATTGGCACAGGGCCAATGTGGTGCCTATATTTAAAAGGGAACAAAGCCTTTACCAAGTAACTATCGACCTGTTAGTTCTACTATGCTGGGGAGTACAAGAGCCTAATATGAAGTCAAATTTAAGGTGCTTCAAACAAGCTTTGGATTTTATGTGAAGTTATTCTTGATTTAATAATTACTTTACATTATTTGTTTTTGTTACAGGCCCTATTAGCAGTATTCTGGTAAACAAATATGGGAGTCGTCCAGTGGTAATGGCAGGAGGATTACTATGCTCCTCAGGAATGATTGCTGCTTCATTCTGCACCAGTGTCCTTCAGTTATACATTTGCATTGGAGTCATTGGTGGTAAGTGCTAATATATTACTGATATTCTAGTGCTTCTCTTGCAGCTGCTGTTACTACTACTCTTACTTTTAGTACTGCTACTACTGCTACTGCTATTACTACTATTACTACTACAGTCTAACACTGCTACTGACAGCATGTTTTGTTTTCTTGTTTTTAAAATGTATAGTTAGCTTGTAAATGCAAAACTATTAGACATTCAATAAACTTGTTCTGTTTAGAGAAATGAAATTAAGAAATTATCAAAAAATGCCTGCAAATATTCATACACAGGTCTAGAACACAGAAATCATTTTCACAATAATACCTTTCAGTGGCTAACTAAAAATATTAACCACTTAGGCCCCATACACACAAGCAGACAGATTTGTTCAAATCGGTCAGACAGACCGATTTGAACAAATCTGTCTGCTGGGGACGTATTGGTTTGATCGTGTACACACGATCAAACCAAAATCCCCGCCGGCAGACGGCGCGCTGACATGGCAGTGATGTTGACGCCACCACGTCACCGCACCAGGAAGTAAAACACTTCCGCGCATGCGTCGAAACCATTCGACGCGTGTGCGAGAAGACATGTCTGCTGGTTAGCGTACTAACCAGCAGACATGTCGGGCAGACTGGTTCCCAGCCGACAGATTTGAAAGCATGCTTTCAAATCTGTCGGCTGGCCAAATCCGTCGGCTCGCCCGTACACATGATTGAATCTGTCTGCTGGGACGGTCGGGCCGACCGTTTCCAGCAGATAGATTTGATTGTGTGTATGCGGCCTTAAAGACCGGACCAATATGCTGCTAAAAGCCCAGAGGCGTTTTTACAATTCGGCACTGCGTTGCTTTAACAGACAATTGCGCTGTCGTGCGACGTGGCTCCCAAACAACATTTGCGTCCTTTTCTTCCCACAAATGGAGCTTTCTTTTGATGGTATTTTATCACCTCTGCGATGTTTATTTTTTGCGCTTTAAACAAAAATAGAGCAACATTTTTGAAAAAAACACAATATTTTTTACTTTTTGTTATAAGAAAAATCGAATAAACTAAATTTTAGTCAAACATTTAGGCCAAAATGTATTTAGCCACATGTCTTTAGTAAAAAAAAATTGCAATAAAAAATAAATTTGCTACCTAGCGGCAACAGTGACACTAATACAGCGATCAGAAAAATGATCGCTTAGTGACACTGGCAATAGGGAGTGAAAGGGTTAACTAGGGCAGTGATCAAGGGGTTAAAACTTTATTAGGGGGGGTACGGGGGCTACCCTGAACCTAACACTAACTGCCTGTCACAGCAACTGTCACACTGACACTAAATGCAGTGATCAGTACATATATGATCACTGCATTCATTGATACTGTGACGGGGGGCGGGGGGGGGGGTGATCGGGGGGGGTTAATGTGCCTATGTGTACTGGTGTCAGTGTGCTGTTGGTGCAGACTCACTGTGTGATGTCTTCTCTCCTCAGCGGCGGTTTAAAATACCGCCGAGAGGAGAGATTACATCACTTCCCTCTTCCTGTGTTTACACAGGCAGAGGAAGTGACACGCGTATGAGGACGTGCATTGGCTGGGAGCGATCCGGAGGGGGCGGACAAAAACGAACAGCCGCCCCCTCATCCCGGATCGCTCGGACAGCCACGGGGGACTGCCGCAAGTACCGGGGGGGTCCCGATCGGACCCCCGACCCACGTCTAGACAGGGACGTACAGGTACGCCAATGTGCTTGTACGTGCCATTCTGCCGACGTATATGTACATGCGGCAGTCCTTAAGTGGTTAAAGTCTGGAAATACTGCAACTAGTCTCTAAAATGAGTCAAGACACCATGTCCTATATCTATAAGACTATACTGTCTGTAAACACTGACAATGTTAAAGTCTCACAAAATTAAATGAACAAACTCCAGATTATATCATAAACACATAACTTTTATAATGTTTTTGCATATTCCTAACAAAGATGAGGGTCTGATTTGCTAAAGACAAGTAGGGCTGTTCACTTTGAGAAAAAAGTTGCACTTTACAAGGGAAATTGCTCAGAGTGAATGTGGCAAAATTTCAATTTGCAAAGAATCTTGTGCAAAGAAAAATAATGCATTTTTGCTTGTGCATGATTGGATGATGAAAATCAGCAGAGCTTCACCTCATTCATTAGGTTCTTTTCATTTCAAAGTGCAACTTCCTTGCCAAGTGAACAGTCTATTTGCCTTTAGTAAACATCTATATCTATTTAGTGTCTAGTATCTTCCAGTGTCCTATTTGGAAAGCTTTTTAAATACGTCCACTCCTAAAGAATGAGCTCTCTCCTTATAACAAAACTTTAGTGAGAGCTGCAGTTGTGTCTATGTAGCCTCTGTGTCCCAATTGATATGAATAGGAATGGCTTCACTCATATGTAGGCAAAACATGGCCCTCACATGGGTCTACGCTTAAAGAGGAAGTAAACTTCCTCTGCTGACACTTATATACTGTATACCTATAAAAAGGCTTATGCCCTGTACACACGATCAGTTCGTCTGATGAAAACAAACAGATGGATTTTTTCATCAGATATCCGATGAAGCTGACTTTCATCAGTCTTGCCTACACACCATCGGTTAAAAATACGATCGTGACCAACGCGATGAGGTAAAACACAATGACGTGCAGAGAAAAATGAAGTTCAATGCTTTCGAGCATGCGTCGACTTGATTCTGAGCATGTGTGGATTTTTGACCAATGGACTTCCCCACAGACGATCGTTTTTTTTCTATCGGTTTTTTAACCATACGAAAAATTTAAAACAGGTTCTATTTTTTTTCACCAATGGGGAAAAAAACTGATGGGGCCCACACACGATTGTTTCGTCTGATGAAAACGGCCCAGATCAGGTGTACAGGGCATTACCTATAGGTAGTATAAATATCTCCTAAATGTGTACTATTTAGGAGATATTTACATTATATGCAGCCAACGACATCACTGGTGCATGCGCTCTGAAGAAAAGGTCACGAGTGCCGTTCCTTTCGAGCCCTTTGCCATGAAAGGCAGCTCTGGAGTCTATGCGCTTGAGTGACATCATTGCGGTTCTGGCCACTCACATCGCTGGACCCCCGTGAACCCAGAAGTAAGAAGATAGGGGAAGATATCAGCCATCTCAGTGGTGTGCGGGTGCCATTGGAAGGCTTCCTTCTAAGGTAAGTTTTTGATAATGAGCTAGTATGCAATGCATACTAGCGCATTATGCCTTTGTATTACAGCTTTTTTATTTACAACCTAACTGTCACTGTAATGTACACTGAGAAAAATTATAAACGCAACACTTTTGTGTTTGCCCCTATTTATCATGAGCTGAATGCAAAGACCTATGACTTTTTCTATGTACACAAAAGGCCTATTTCTCTCAAATATTGTTCACAAATCTGTCTAGGCTGGCCACAATAAAGGGTCACTCTAAAATGTGCAGTTTAATCACACAGCACACTACCACAGATGTCGCATGTTTTGAGGGAGTGTGCAATTGGAATATCCTAAAACGTAATTTAAATTGTAAGGGTATATAAGTGGGAAAGACAGGTTAACTGTTGTGAAGGTGATACGTTTTGGGAATAAGGATCATATATTTTTTGCATATATATATAAAATAGTAAAATGCATCTGAACTTTAAAAGAATGTAATTTTGAACATGTTGGGCAAAAATAATGGTCAAAGTAATGTGCAATAATTACACCTTAAATACAAAAAATACATTACTATTGATTACTAAACTTTGAAAAGAACGATGCAAAGATATATAAGTAAAATAATGTGAAATAACACTCTACCTCCATTCTAACTAGAAAAAAAGCCAATATTCACAACTAACAAATTGACTTGTAACTTGTTCTTGTAACTTGGCATTGCTTTGCGTTTGGTAATAATGCAATTCTGATTGACTAAGGTTTTTTTTTTTTCTGTTGTAGGTTTCGGATTAGCATTTAATCTTCAGCCTTCTTTAACAATTATTGGAAAATACTTCTTCAAAAAACGGCCTATTGCAAATGGACTGGCCATGGCAGGAAGCCCAGTATTTTTAAGTACTTTAGCACCTCTAAATCAGTTTCTTTTCAATAAATTAGGATGGAGAGGAAGTTTTTTAGTGCTAGGAGGACTCCTGTTAAATTGCTGTGTGGCTGGGGCTCTCATGAGACCTATTGGACCTAAACCTGTACAAAAAGTCACAGAGACAACAGCAGAGAAGTTGACAGCATGTCAGAATATTAACAAATATTTAGATTTATCACTTTTTAAACACAGAGGATTTCTTATTTATTTATCCGGGAATGTCATTATGTTCTTGGGCTTCTTTGCCCCAATTGTTTTCCTGGCACCATATGCCAAGCATATGGGAATAGATGAGTATTCGTCTGCTTTTTTACTATCCATATTGGCTTTTGTAGACATGGTAGCAAGACCTACAATGGGAATGGTTGCAAACTCTAAATATGTCCGTCCAAGGATACAATATTTTTTCAGTTTTGCAATTTTATATAATGGTATATGCCATGTACTGTGCCCCTTTGCTAACGATTACATGGGATTAGTGATATATGCAATATTCTTTGGCTTTGCCTTTGGTATGGTAAGCAGTGTTCTCTTTGAAACACTAATGGACCTTGTTGGAGCAGCAAGATTCTCCAGTGCTGTTGGACTTGTGACCATTGTGGAATGTTGCCCAGTATTAATTGGACCTCCGTTGGGCGGTAAGAAATTTCCCTTTTTCTTTTTTAATTTTTTTTTTCTATTGTATAATAACTTACAATATCCAAATCTGCATATTATTCTAAATCTTGCTACTTTAATCCTCATTGTTGATTTTTTTCCTACCTTTCAAGGGGATTTTTATATCAACGAATTGGGTTGCCATGTTGGAGCAATTGCAGCAAATGCAGTGGTTAGGTTCAAATTTGTGGATTTCTCTATACTGAGAAAGTGATTGAGTAATTGACCAATCTTTTTCAAACCATTACCCTTCCAACAAGCACCAGTCAAGTTTAACAGCCCCACTGCTTCTTTGTCATTACAAATTGCCACGTCAATTACCAATTCATCCTTCTACCTGTATCTGTGACCATAGAAAAAATATATACTCTGGTTGAGAGAGAGGCTAGATAGTTTCTAGATATTGTTATACCTAGCAACTAAGCATTTTTGTAAATATTCTGTATTGCAACATTCCTTCAATAGCATAGGTGAACACTGGACAGACGTCAGAGTTAAAAAAAAGTGGGTACATTTGGTGAGCTTCTTGGTATCAATTGTAGAAAAGTTATACATCTGTATCAAAACGAAATATTAACACACTGTACTATACTGAAAAACGAAACAGTGCAGTGCAAATCCCAAATGAATAGATAAATTAATTCATTATAATCAATTCATAAATATAAACAATAAGCAAAATTTAGAATTTTTTAAAGCGGAAGTTCTGTGGGAAAACGTTTTTTTTTTTTTAAAGACACTAATCGGCTGCGTTTGCTACAACACATTGGTTACTCACATGTCCCCTGTTATTATACGCCAGGATCCTCATTTCAGACAAAATAATCTTTTATATAATCGGGCGATGGACATTGCCATCTTAACTGTGGGCGTCTTTGAATCCCTCCTGCTTTTGTTTCCGGGATGCGCGAATGCTGATCTCCCAGCATTCACCGCGTAATTCTGCACATGCGCAGTGTCGGCGGGGAGCCGCGCCGTCAACACTGATGCTGCTGAAGATGTATCCACCCTCCCTCATCATATGACGCGCTTGGCTAGTCATGTGACCCGCTTCCCGCGTCACATGACAGCTCAGCTAGCGCAAGATTACGGCGCTCTCAACTGAATTGCTGTGATTGGGCTGACGTCAGCAACAGGAGGACACTCAATACGCTCCCAGAATGCACAGAGCGGTCGGGCAATTTAGCGAAACGCCCACTGCCCGCAGGACTCCAAAGCAGGAAGTATAGAAGATGAGAGGTAAGGGAGAATTTAAAAAAAAAAATTCAACGCTATAATCTCTAAAACCTGTGTAAGATAGCAATGCAGAAAAGTTGATTTTGAGGGTGAACCTCCGCTTTAAATAAGCACGTGGCAAGTGAAGAAAGTCCGTAGGACTAATCAATTCATATATATAAACAATAAGTAAAAATAACAAATATTTCAATAAGCATGTGGCAAGTAAAGAAAGTCCATAGGAGATGTTCCACCAGTGTCAGATCCACAGAATAAACGTGTGACAATCCCTCCACCATAGGTCTCACTATACACTCTCACCTCCAGTTCTGACCCCTGGTATTAACAGTAGGTCAGAATAAGCAGAGAAATCAATCGATAATAGCCCCAAAGTACACTTCCTCTTCAGAGAGTTAAACCAATTTCCACAGAGGTGGCTAAGAATAGCTCCAGGCTCAGCATAAATATGGGTAAAACACCGGGAAGATAACGTAAAAACGATCTAAGAGCTCTCCGTTTTGTAACAAGGCATAGGCATTTATTTAAAAGGCGATATACTCACAAACATCATGATAAAAACAGCGTGTCATGTGTGGTTCATTCAGCAGGGCGGGTGACGTCATCAAAAGCAGCCCGTCGCCCAGAGTACATGTTATGTTCAAAGAACTTCATCAGCGGCCCGCTGATTAAGTTCTTTGAACGTAATGCTTTTGATGACGTCACCCGCCCTGCTGAATGAACCACACATGACATGATGTTTTTATCATGATGTTTGTGAGTATATCGCCTTTTAAATAAATGCCTATGCCTTGTTACAAAACGGAGAGCTCTTAGATCGTTTTTCCCTTATCTTCCTGGGCGAACCGGCTTGCCATTTCTACTTACCATTACACTTAATTTTAACCAACTCTGGTGCTTTCCTTTTCTCCTAGAAGCAATGGCCTGTAGGCGGGGCCTTAGCCTCATTGCATACAATGCAGAGCCTTGTATAATATGCGGTGAAGCCTGAAGTGCATTTAAAGAGGAGGCTGTGGGGAACCTTGTCACAAAGACAAGAGAGCCTGAAATTTGAAGCACCTTAAATTGTACTTTATAAAACAATGCATTAGATAAAAATGAATGAAATATTATGGAAAATTATTATCAAATACTTACAATAATTTCCCTCTAATTGGCCTATCCTCATGTCAATGGGTTATGCTTCTTCTGGAGCTCACAGGACCACCTCTTCACAGCTAAATAAAAGACAGCCCTTCCCCACTGAAGTGTTTGATAACCTAGCTTGCGACAAGCCACTAGTGAGGGAGTCCTGTGAGGATGGACCAGGAAAAAAAATGATGGTAAATATTTGATAACATATTTCCATATTCCTGGTCCACCTCACATTAGTACACAATGGGATATAACTAGCTGAATACATTTGCAGGTGAAAACACATGAAAAGAAACATTGACAATCAAAGAATTGCTGTTAAAGACAAAAATCATTTATCTGTCTTGTCCCAAACTTTGCAGAACTTGCTGACTGCATGCCCAGCTTACAAAGTCGCATGAAGGGCTATCTGTCTCACATATGTCCGTCACTGAAATCCTGGCATAACTGCCCCAAAGACTGCCATTCCTCTGGTCAAAGCAGCTTGCCCCTGTTCCTGAGCAGAAAGGCCTACTTCCTGCATGCTAATCTAATCACCCTGGTGAATTAACAAAAGAGAACTCAAGAACTTGACGGCGAAATTAAAAGATTTTCCACTTTCCTCACATCTTTGACCTTTGCATGTACACTGTTAGCAAATTGTCCATGTGCAAGGAACTGAAGTCTTCCTGCTGTGTTCTCAGTGATACCCTGTGAATGGCTGGAGGGACTTCCCCCAAGTTTTCCCCTGAAACTGGACACCACTTTAGAATTGAGCTTTGGAGATAGACATAGTATGACTATTTTTGCTAAATGACACAAAATGAATCTTTGCAGGAAAGCGCTGCAACCTCCAACAACCTTCTGTCTGAATCAACTGCTGTCAGAGGAACTAGTTTTAGTACTAGGAACCACATTGGAAATTAAGCTATTGGAGCAAGGGATTTCTGTACTATTGCTTTCAGAACCAAGCCTAAGTCCCGTGAAGGGAACACAAATTTACTTGGTGGTCGTATATGGATTGCGGCCTGCAATGGAGGAAGATCCCGAAAGGCTTGAAATGCTAGAATTTTTTTTCATTTAAGATAGTCAGAGCATCTGCATTTCACCAGGCTCCAATGGCCTTGCACTTGTCTCCTTAGACTGGAGGCAGACTGGCATCCAATGTCAGAACTATTCCATCTCCTGGTCTGCGAGGCATGCCACAAAAGAGGCACACTGGTGTCCAAAAAACTCCAGTTTTTGCTAATTTGTGCAGACACAAAGACATTCTGATCTATAGATATCCCATCTTAATGACTGAGAAAGGCAAATTTAAGAGAGCCCTGTAATGGCTGCTGTAAAATGTGTCAATGGGGACAATGCAATCCCTCACTGACACAAATGCTGTCTCCATGACTCTTCGTACACAAATTTCATTTTGCAAATTTTGCAGTTTTGGAAAACCACTTCAAGGTCCTTCATAGATTAGGATGGCGTTAACTGCTTTAACTGCATAGATTAAGACAACGCCCCTTCCTAGCTTTTGCTATTCTTCTGTGCCACTGTGGTGAGCTCATGCAAAAAAATAAGGGGAAAGAAAATAAAACAATTTCACCAAGAAAAACATCTACTTTCATCCACTTACTTCATAAGCAGCAGCAGGTAAGGGTCAGGCAGCCTCCCAGAGGCAGACATTATACACAGAATCTGAAACAAAAAACAGTCAGACTGTCTAACCCCCTGGAAACACAGCAAAGCAGGAGTGCAAACAGCAACAAGTCTTTACCTCACAGGAGAAAACTGTCAGGACTGCAGAAAGAGGGAGAAAAATCAGTTCCTCTCAGTTCCTCTGCCTGTTCCAAGACTGTTTGCATTGCTGCTCGGTGACTGGTGATCATAACCCCGATCTGCCGTCTCCCTGCCCTCTGTGACATCATCAATGTCTGCTCTCAGACTGAAGACAAAGCCAGGAGAGCAGTGTGGTACGCTGCCTATACAAGACAAGAAAAACCCCAATGGTAACATTGCAGAGCTTAGTAATACCACACCTGTGGAGTATTTGTGCTATCTAAGCAACATTGCCCATGGCCTGGCACAATGGACTTGCAGAATTATCCAACATTTAGGGTCTTACAACTCCATGAGAGGCTGAACATGGAAGGGTAGGTTCGGCGGGGGATTTCCTTGCAGCAAACAAAGTACTTACAATATGCAATCCACAGGTGGCCTGGAGACTGACCAAAAGAAGAAAAAAAAAACTTCAGTGGGGGAGGGGCTGTCTTTTCTTTAGCTATGAAATGGTGGTCCTGTGAGCTCATTGTGTGCTGATGTGAGGTGGGCCAGGAAAAAAAGGTTTACAGCTATACACAATGATAGATATACGAATGCAACACATTGTGTATTTGTTTAATGTGTGTTAACAGTGCTTCCTGCATGTTGGTTTCCTTACAATGACTGACTGACAGCCAAAAGCTGTTAATGGAGCTATCTACTTTGGCACTTTAGAAATAGTTCCTAAATGGCTCAAGTTATGAAATCATGATTTACTGCAACCTTTTCACTAAACCCTAACCTCTAACCTTTTTTGATAGGAGTTGTGCAGCCATAACATTCATAAGAGACTAATAGAACAGCTGCAATCTATCTGTAGCAGATACAGCTCATACATCTCCCTTTTTTGTTACTGGGCATCCTCTCAATATAATTCTTTTTTTTCAAACTTTATATTTTTCCATCTACTTATAAAAATTACAAAATGCGAGAAACCAACATAACTTACTTTCTTTTTTTTCTTTTCTTTTTTTAGGCTTTTTAGTGGACGTAACCGGAAGCTACAAATACATGTACTTTGTATGCGGCATTATTGTAATTGTAGCAAGTATCTATTTGTTCATTGGGAATGCTATCAATTACAGATTAATTGCAAAGGAAAAGCTGGCAAACAAGGCACAAAATGCAGAAAAAGAGGCTGAACCTTTGAACGCACCAAACTCAGTTGACATAGTCAAAAAGCAATCTAGTCCACAGACAAATTCATCTGAAAAAGAAACTAATATATAATCCGAACTTGTATTTATTGTTAATATTTTAAAAACCAGTGATATGCAAGTATTATAAGTACTGTGAGCATTATGATGTAAAGACTTGTGAATTACATTTGAAAATGTTAAGGCAAGGTCAGATGGGAACTTTAATTTTTGCATTTTGTAAAAAAAAAATAACAAACAACAACAACAAAAAAAAAAAAAAATCACACTGTACTATACTTTAACACATAGGGACATATACTGTATATAAAGCAGTGAATGTGACATTCCTTGTAATTTAAACACATGCACTAGGAAGAATCACTTGCAATGAAAGTCATATTCTCTACCTTATAAATACCCTTCATGCTTTTCAGTAGGGGGCCAAATTTCCCCATTACTGTGCTTTAAAGTTAAAAATTGCAGCACTCTGAAGTTGCAAAATACATGACATCACAACCTAATATGAGGTTTAAGAAAGTAGTGTACTTCCCATGTCAAATATTATTCCACTGCATTCTACAACATATTTTCATAAGTGCCTAACAGGGTTATGATTTTACATTGCATGATTTTAGTTATTTGTTTGTTGCTGTTGTTTTTAATTACAAAAAAAAAAAACTTTAAGTACCCACTGACCCATCACAAAAGCTTTTTTTTTTTATAAATGTAAACCAATGCAGTATATTTTCATGTGCATTTATATGCAGTATATTAACACATTTTTTTATGCACTACGTATGGGTTGGTTGCCATTCATTTTTTAAAGCACTCAAATGAGCATGCACAAACAAATGTGTTGAAAAAAGTCTGATGCGTTCTTGGTCTGGGCATGTGCATTGAGGGCCCATTAAATACAAATGGACCAGTTTAACACAACACACCTAAATGATTTGGAAAATTTTAATGGGCTCCAAAACAAAGTTTATAGTTCACTCATTTGTTCCCAATATGCAAACAAGTTCAAATGCATTTTTAATCATAAAGAGATAATTGAGGTATTCAAATTATCATTCTAAAGCATTTCAGTTAATAATAATAATATATATGTATATATATATATATATATATATATATATATATATATATATATATATATTTCAGTATGAAGCATTTTCCTTTATTAGTGCACTATTTATTTTTATTTTTAAATAAATGGTTACAATACTTCTACCATGCCGAAATCAAACCCAGAAAAGACAAGCTATGCTTTTATATTGAATGCCCCTATACAGCTTACAAAAATAAACTAAAATAATTGGGACAACAAAATAAGACATATTTTACATGTGGAAATGTGATCTATGAATATCCAGTGAATCACTAATTATTGCAAGCTGCAACAACATGCTGCCACTAGCCAATGCTGTATCCTGGCCTAGGACAACAAGGCCCAGGCCTAGGGCAGCACTTTGCAGGGGGGCAGAACGGACAGTGTCCCCGCCGGCTTGCGCTACACTGTTAGGCAAATTAGTTTAGCGCCCCTATAAATCTGCCGCACTGCTTCCAGTATGTGGGCGGTTGGCATTCTGCAACTGTGGGGGGGGGGGGGGCGTGGCTTCAAATTTTTTACCATCCCTGTCTCATTGCAGAGATTTTCCTTCACTTCCTGTCTCATAGCCAAACCGGAAGTGAGAGGAAATCTATGCAAATTAAGGGAATCCATTGCCCCCCCCCCCCCCAGGCCATCAAAATTAGTGTCCCCACTTGAAAATTTCAGGGTGGGCCTTAAACCGCAAGGGGTGTGGCCTTGACAGGAAGGGGTGGGTCATATTTAAATTAGGGGGTGCACGAGTTTAGTCAGGCCTAGGGCAGCAAAAAACCTAAATACACCCCTGCCACTATACTGTATTTATTTGCGTATAACATTCACTTTTTTACCCTAAAAGTAGAGGGTAAACTGTGCTTGAATGTTATAGGCTGTGGGCTTTGGGAAGTTTTTTTCCCAAAACTTCCCTCTTAAAGTTAGGGTGCGTGTTATACACCTGTGCGTGTTATACGCCGATAAATACGGTAATCACTTTTTATTTATGTTATAGAGCTTTTCCAGCAACTGTACTTTTATGCATATTCCATGGTGATCTAAATTATTCCAACAAAACGTAGCTAAATATAATGTTTGATAACTGCATTGGGATACGTAAAACTATTTCAAGTTTCAACCATCCAACAAGGCTTTTGATCTGGTGTGCGCCATTATCACCTCATCAGCACACATTGGGCAGAAGTTTTTCCAATGTACTATAAAAGTACCGCATTTCAAGGTTTTATTCTCAATTTAAAAGAGAAAATCCACCAAAAATGGATGTATGTTTTAGAAGGAATGGGGTGATTTTTATTATTTATCTTTTGTTTTTACCTGATATCTGGGATCATTTTGGGGAGACATCTCCCCAGTCCAAGCATGCCTGTGACATAATGGGACTCTTTGGCTGAGCTACTGTTGTCACTGGATTAGAAAAATTATTTTACCATATATTTTTAATATATTAAAAAGGCAGATAAAGGGCACATACACTATTTTCTGCGTTTGTGCTGACACCTAGTGGATACTCTATATAAATGCACTGCAAACTCATCTCACTAGGTGATAGAGTTACTAAACGCAATTAGACTGTGCACATTACAAAGTGCAGTTAAGCCCTGTACACACAATCGGATATCTGATGTAATCAAATCCGATGTATTTTTTCATCGGATATCCGATGAACCTGACTTTCATCAGTCTTGCCTACACACCATCGGTTAAAAATCCAATCGTGTCCAAACGCGGTGACGTAAAACACTACGACGTGCTGAGAAAAATGAAGTTCAATGCTTCCGAGCATGTGTCGACTTGATTCATAGCATGCGTGGATTTTTAAACGATGGACTTCCACACAGACAAATTTTTTCACCATAGGAACATTTTAAAACATATTCTATTTTTTTTTACCGATGGAAAACAAACCTATGGGGCCCAGACACGATCGTTTCGTCCGATAAAATCGGTCCGTTTTCATCATACAAACCGATCGTGTGTACAGGGGTTTACACTCTGCAAGAACAGTTGCTCCTGAGCTTGGTAAATGAGCAGAAACTTTCTGATTTCCATTATCCAATTATGTGCAAGCAAAAATTCTATTTTTTAAATTTTCTTACAGGTGATTGGGTATTATTTGCAAAGTGAATGTTAACCTCATTTGCTAAGCTCTGGAGTAACTGCACTTTGCAAAGTGCACAGTGTATTTGCTTTTAGTAAATGAACCCCTAGGTGTCATAGAATGCTTGGCTCAAAAGCCCTATGGGAGGATTGAACCTATTACAATGCAAAAAGGTCTGAGACACCGCTTTTCCTGGAGTTACTCTTCGTTTCTTACATTTTTTTTCTAATATTCATGTCAATAATATTACACAGAACTATTGAAAAAGTCTAATTATCAAATAATGTCAAAATGCTGATGGGTCCTGTGAAATTTTGCAGCTCATTTGTAAATATCATTAACAGAGATTAGATTCTGTACTTTGCCCTAAGTTTGCGTTGAAGTGATAATGATGAAAGCAAATATGGCAAAATATAGAACGTAAATATTTTTTACATTTAGGGAGTGTCCTGGGGTTGCACCTTTATTCAATGGGGAAAGACTCTCTTGAGTACATTCTTTTAGATTTTTTTTTTACAAAAGGCAATAGTGCTGGGGGCTGGGGGCAATAGTGCTGAGTTGAAACAGTGTTTAAAAAATAGATTAGATAGATAGATTTTGATGGCATTTGATCACCTCTGTGGTTTTTGTTTTGCGCTATAACTAAAAAAAGCAGACAATTAAAAAAAAAAACGATATTCTTTACTTTTTGCTATAATAAATATCCCCCAAAAAAATGTAAAAAAAAAATGTCTTCATCAGTTTAGGCCAATATGTATTCTTCTACACATTTTTGGTAAAAAAAATCTCAATAAGCGTATACTGATTTTCCGCAAAAGTTATAGCGTCTACAAAATAAGGAAAAAATGTATAGCATTTCTATTATTTTTATTTTTTTTAACTAGAAATGGCAGTGATCAGCAATTTTTAGCGGGACTGCGACATTGCTGAGTACAGATCAGACATTTTTGCTACTTTTTTTTCGGACCAGTGACATTATTACAGTGATCAGAGCTAAAAATATCCACTGATCACTGTATAAATGACATGGCAGGGAAATGGTTAACACTAGGGGGCGATCATGGGGTTAGGTCTGTCCTAGGGAGGTGTTTCTAACTGTGGGGGGAGTGGACTGACTGGGAGTAGAGAGAATTAGTTGTTCCCAATAACACAGAATAAGAACAGACAATCTCTCTCTACTTCCCTAACAGAATGGGGAGGTATTTGTTTACATTGACATATCTCCGATCTGCCTCTCTGAGAAGCCATCGCGGGTGGCCGGCGGACATGGTGGCTACTGTAACCGCGCGTCTGCTCCCCCCTCTGTTACACCCACAGTGACTTGTGCATGAAGATTTTGATAAATCATTATTTGACTTTGCAACTAGCTCAACCGCTTGCCGACTGCCGCATGCATATGTGAGTCGAATGGCACGGGCAGGCAGATTGGCGTACAGGTACGTCCCTTTAAATCAGCCCGTCGCATGCCATGTGAGCGTATTCGCTGGTCCCAGGAACTCTATGTTCCCGGGCGGCCCGCGATTGCGGTCGGCAAAGGTAGAACAGGGGAATGCCTTTGTAAACAAGACATTCCCCTATTCTGCCTAGTGACACTGTCACTGATGGCTGTTCGGTCATCAGTGATGTGTCACGTGTAGCCACACCCCCTAACAGTAAGAATCACTCTCTAGGGAACACATAACCCCTACACCGCCACCTAGTGGTAAACCCCTTCACTGCCAGTGTCATTTTCACAGTAATCAGCATTTTTATAGCACTGATCACTGAAAAAATGACAATGGTCCCAAAAATGTGTCAAAAGTGTCCTATGTGTCCGCCATAATGTCACAGTCATGATAAAAATCGCTGATCGCCGACATTCCTAGTAAAAAAAAATATTAATAAAAATGCCATACAACTATCCCCTATTTTGTAGACGCTAAAACTTTTGCGCAAACCAATCAATAAACGCTTATTGCAATTTTTCTTTTTTTACCAAAAATATGTAGAAGAATACGTATCGGCCTAAGCTGAGGGAAAAAAAAATTATATATTTTCTGGGGATATTTATTATAGTAAAAAATATTGATTTTCTTTCAAAATTGACGCTCTATTTTTCTTTATTGCGCAAAAAATAAAAACCGCAGAGGCGATCAAATACCACCAAAAGAAAGCTCTAGGACGTCAATTTTGTTTGGGAGCCACGTTGCATGACCACGCAATTGTCAGTTAAAGCTACGCAGTGCCGAATTGCAAAAAGAAGCCTGGTCTTTGACCAGTGTAATGGTCCAGGGCTTAAGTGGTTAAAGTGGACATTTGAGTAATTATACAAACCTGTAACATTTTAATGTATAACATTATATCATATATAAACAATTCCTTATATGTCCCAATATACCGCAACAGCATAAGTCTTGCGTGACTTTTTCTAACGCCCCGAAAGCACACCGCCCAGGTGTGAAAGCACTCATTGCAATGAATGAGAGGCAGTTTTTAGTCGCTATTTCTGGCGATAAATTGCCTGAAAACTTCCTCAGTGTGAAAAGGGTCTCCTCTTCCCCAGTAATCAGACTGTAGCATTATTACTTTTTAGCAATTTAGAAATGAGAGGCCACCGTAGTAAGCAAATCTGTTTGAACACACACGGATTTGATATGTGTGCTATTTTTTGAGTCAGATTTTCCATCCAGGAAAAAATGCTGACTCTGTATAATGAATGAACAAAGATGGTTTTGACCTTCTGAATGGAAAAGCAGATGAAAGCATTGTCGGTCGGAGTACTGTGATCTCTAGAATATTCTGTTACCTGTGAGGGATATGCAGTTAGCCTCTTCTAAGCTTGAAATAGCTGATAACATGGCTGATTACAAAATAGTGCATGATATGGACTGCATCCTTTGAGACTTTTATATAAAATAATTGAATCATTGAATAAGACATACAGTAACAAAAACAAGAAATGTAATGTAGTACATCCTCAAAAAAGTTGCTAAATTAAAAAATTACTATTCATGTGCTTACATTATTTTAATAATACTATGTGCTTAATAAAACGCCCAGTGTTCATCCGTGCAGTGACCTCTCCATGTACAGTACAAATTACCTTACCAAGTATTAATTCCATTTAAGCATATATCACAACTCTCAGAAAAGCATCCAGGTGATTCCCACTTACCAATGGTATAGTACCAAAAAGAAAAATATATAACACTAGCGTGATACTGTTTTTAGCTGGGTGACATCAATAAAAACAAAACCAAAGCACATATGGATTTTTCTTATTGAATGGACCCCAGTTAGAAACTTGATCACACTATTGTTATATATTTCCCTTTTTGGTACTATACCATTGGGGAGTGGGAATCATCTGGATGTTGGAAAAGAGGGAACCTTTTCTGAGAGTTGTGATATATGCCAAAGTGGAAGTAATACCTGGTATGGTAGTTTGTACATACGGGCGTTCAATGCACGGATGAACACTGGATGTACAGTAAAACCTTGGTTTGTAAGAATTATTTGTTCCAGAAACATGCTTTTAATCCAAAGCACTTGTATATCAAAGCATTTTTTTACAGGGTATAAAAGATAAGAGAGGCACCCCTAAGTTAAGAAATACGTTGCTAAAGGTTGTACCTTCATTGTAACCATATTGCTACACTTAGAGGCTCCTCTCTTCTTTTTTATACTTTTGACATGTGACATGGCGCTATTCTTATATATAGCAATACATTGCTTGTATATCTAGACAAAATGTATTTTAAAACGTTTGCTTGTCTTGCAAAATGCTCTCAAACCAAGTTACTCTCAAACCAAGGTTTTACTGTACATGGTATTATTAAAGTGGTAAAAATAACAAACATGTTATACTTACCTGAAAAACCAAGGAGGTGGCAACTGGTGAGAGGTGGGTGGAGGTGATGTCTCAGTCCCAATTAGTATTTATACAACAACAATCTTATGCCCACAAGACTTTTAATGAGTCACACCTCAAACATAAATAAAAAAATATAAGAAAAATGTATTGACATACATTTTAAAACAACATATACCTGTAGTACATGAATAGATATTCAAAAATACATACAAAATACTGAATATGGTTCAAATACAGAAACCTTGAAGATGGAACCGAAAAGGTTTGCAATGAATATCCACCATCAATCTGAAAAATCTGTGCTAAAATTCTTGACGCGTTTCACGAGGAGGACCTTGCTTACTCAGGAGAAGCACAAGAGCGTATCTGGAGATAAAGAAAACCCAAAGGCACATATAAATCTATGTATAGCTATATATGTGCATGAATGGATACATATCACGCCTCACAAAATAGACTTTGCAGAAAGTAGTAGTGACAGCAACAGGCGCCAATAGCACAGCTGCTATGTCTCAGTCAATTGGGAGGGAGAATCTCGGACAGCTGAGAAACTCGTGGACATCGCTGGGCAGATTGGGACCTCAGGTAAGTGTTAGGAGGGCTGAGGGGGGCTGCTTCACACAGAAGGTGTTTTATCTTAAACCATAGAATTTATTTAGATAAAAAAAAAATTCTGACTTTACAATCGTTTAAAATAATGTTAGCTCATAAATAATACTTTTTGAATTTAGCAGCTTTGTTTCTTGTCTCTGTTTTTTTTTTTTTATTTTTTTTTAAACATTTCAAGTTTATTAAAGTTATACTTGAAGCAGAAACAGAGTAAGGGTCCTTTCACACGGAGTGGACCGGTTTGGGTGTCCGCTCCGTGTGTGTCCGTCGGCTCAGCGGGGATCATCCGTAATCCCCGCTGAGCTGTCGGCGGACAGGGCGGTCCCCGCAGACTGTGCAGAGACCGCCCTGTCTTTCCTCCGCTCTCCCCTATGGGGAATCGGATGAATACGGACCTTGTGTCCGTATTCATCCGATCCGCCGGACGGAAGAAAAATAGGATTTTCTTCCGTCCGAAAAAGCGGAGCTTTACGGACGCGGATCTTTGCGGACCTTTTGCGGATGCATCATACGCTAACGGACGCGATCCCATAGGGAACAATTCCAAGTCCGTAAACGAAATTGTAAAAAACAGACGAAAGGTCCGTCTGTGTGAAAGGGCCCTAAATCACATGTAGATGCAACTGCTCACAGAATCAAATTGCAGACACATCATGTATATCACGATGCATAGATAACAGGTGATCAAAAGTCAATCAAACACTACAGTCCAAGCATCAAAAGATGCTTGGACTGTAGTGCTCTTTTACTGTGCACTAAGAAAAAAAAAAGCCAGAGCATCAATTGAAACATGAAATAAGTGACAAATACAATGCAAGCAGGAGCTTAAAGCTGGGGTTCCGCGGCAAACTTTTTTTTTGTTCAGCAGTCACTGAAGGTAGCAGCAGCAAAGTTACACTCACTTCTTTGGTCGGTGCACATATCTGCTATTCGTTTTCTCTGCAAAGAAGGAGTTATAAAATCCCTTCAAAGGCGTTTCCATTTTGCTTGTAGGCATTGTGAAGCACACAAGCTATCACTTCCTGAAAGCGGTGAATGCTGATCTCCCAGAATTCACTGTTTACAGTGTGTTCTGGTACCTAATGTCAATATTTACCGGCATGCCAGTTTATAAAATGGCACAATTAGAAAAGCCCTCGTCATGTGACCGACGTCAAGCAGTCACTTTGTGTGTGAAATCTCTCAAAATGTGCTCCCAGAAAACATTACAGAGAGGTCCCACAACGCATTGCGGCACCAGGGAAAGGATAAGATATGCCTACTACTGCGGGAGGGGAATCCCGGAAGTCATATTTTACATGGCTATACTACGGTATTTATTTTTATTTTTTTAAACGTTATGGCAATTCAGTATGTGCCATGTGCAAGGATTGTTTTAGAATAACATTGTTAGTTTGGGTGAACCTCCGCTTTAAAGACAATCACCCAGTGAGGACATTTTTATATTCAAAAACTCCAAAGATTATATTTAAGCTTCATGGAAGACCCGTACCCTGAGAATTGAAACGAACTGTATATATTTTGGAGCCTTCTAGACAAAGATTTCAGCATAACATTAACACTAATGCACTGAATTCTTCTTTTTATTATCATGAATAGAATAGCTTTCAAAAAACAGAAACAAAATATGTATTTAGTTCACATTATTGTTCAAAGTGAAATATTACACTTGTTTCTGTGTAATTATCTTATATCATAAGTGCAAGTATATGTTAAATGAAAATGTACTATTTATAAATATGTAAGAATTTTTCAAACATTTTTGTCCCACAGTGGGTGGGGGGTAATTGACGCAAGTGTGTTTCTTTGCCCTGCATGTTCTGATCTTGGACCCATTTCAAAGATGACAAATCAGCCAGTGGCAGTAATTAGAACCTATGACTATGTTATTTTTGATACACAGTTAAGAGATGTTTGATTTCCTGGCTCATATCTAGTTGCACAGATGTTCTCTATCTATCTTTATGCACCTAAGTGCTTGCAATCATTAGTTCTGTTATATGCCACAGTAAAAGACTGTGGGGTTGATTTACTAAAGGCAAAACGACTATGCACTTTGCAAAGCAGTTGCACTCTACAAGAGAAGTTGCTCCAGAGCTTAGTACTAGAAAACAGAGCTTAGTAAATGAGCAGAAGCTCTGCAGAATTCCATCGTCCAATCACGTGCAAGCAAAAATGTTTTATTTTTTTTATTTTCCCTTGCATGTAATTGGGTATTCTTTTCAAAGAGAAGCTTTACCTCATTTACTAAGCTCTGGAGCAATTGCACCTGCAGAGTAAATCAACCCCCATGTTGCATTGTAACTTACTCATTCACGTGTTTGAATGCAAGATGATAGCTGCATAAAGCTGTAAATTACCACATTAAATATTAAATCTGAAATACAGTGTTTTCACTAAGCTCTCATCAAAATCTTTGTGCTGAAAACATCAAGGGATGATTTAATTATGGAAATATATTTTAATTAGCACAGTGAAAGACCTGACTTGCTCACAAGGATATAAAAATTAAATGCAAATTCCCTCTTTTCCTGTTTGTAGAGGAAACTGCTCTTTCTAGCTCTTTCTAGCCATTATAGCCAAAAACAATAAGCTGGCTGATAAGCTTGTTAAACATTGGTGAGAACATTTTTGTGTAATATATTTTGAATGGGTAGCATGAGTTTTTGGGCTTAAAGCTTATTGATCAACCTCTCATCTGTTTAGCTGGGTGCAAGGACAAACAAAAATATCACATCATGCAAAATTAATAAATAGCTGCTGAGATTGTGAAAGAGTTGTCCATCAATACATTTCCAGTTATGAGAAGGCCTATATATATAAATGTACATATGTGCGCCTGTGGTTTCCAGCCTGGGGCCCGGTACGTTCCTGTTCTGGTGCAATTAAGGTCCAAATTTTTTGCCTAAATTCACACCGGAAACTGACCTAAAAGTGCACACAACATGTGTGAACCAGTTCCATTGAAAGTTGGTCAAACGCACATGTCATGCAAATTGGATGCGTATCCAATTCGTACATATGTTAACCCAGCCTTAATAAATCATTATACAAAATCAACATAGATATAAATAAAATAATACAATTGGATTTATTATTTCAAAGAATTCTTCGTTGCATTCAAAATAAAAACTCAATATAGCAATTCACTGCCAGTTACCTACAAATAAATATTTACTTACTTTTGTCTTAATTTCTTAAAATGGGAAATGGTGTATGTAAAATATTTCATATGATATTAGGTAAAATCTATTAACAAAGATTACATAGATTTACTTTAGGAACATATTTAACATGGAGCAATTAGGGTAGTGTTTTCTAAAGCCTAGTACACACGGGCTGAATGTTGGGTGACATCAGCCGGTTCAATAAAAACTGGCCGACATTTCAGTCCGTGTGTATGGCAGCCGGTTCAATAAAAGCTAATGCCAATGGCTGAGAGAGCCTAATGGCTGTAAGCACTGACCAGAGTGTTCTGGCAGGGGCTGTCCCCCTGTCAGAACACAATAGCATAGCAGGGGAAATCCATATATTGTTAGAACAGAAGCTTCGACCTGAGCTGTGAGTCTTTCTTTCTTCAACCCAGCAGGTTGAAGGAAAAAAAAACTGGTGGTTCTAAAGGCTAATAGGCTGTTCACTTTGCAAAGGAAGTTGCACTTTGCAGGGGAATTTCCCCCAGATCTTGAATGTGGATGAAATATCACTTTGCAAAGAATACCCTATCACATTCAAAGAAAATAACGAAACAGTACTTCTTCTTGCACTGTACTGAATATTAGACATCAGCAGAGCTTCATCTCATTCACTAACATCTGGGAAAAATTCCCTTGCAAAGTACAGCTTTCCTTGCCAAAAGGCGGCTCCTGGTTTGTAAATACTTACATATTTAAACTCAGGAAAGTATGCAATAACTACTGTTTTGAAGTTATGTCTTCTTGAAAAACAGATGTTTAATGTTTTACTGCACTTTAGTAGGTGCCTCAGTGCACTATTTTATGAATACATTTTTGCATAAAGTTCCTAATCATAAATATAAATCAATGGTTATACATGACAAAATGTATAGAGAATTGCGTAGGCTACTATTTTTGTTATCTTTTTAACGATGTTTGTTTCCTGTTTGTCATCCTAATCCACTGGCTTTGATACGTTAAGGGACTTAGGACAAACATGAAGATAAGGAGATTAAATATTTAGGGCTCTAGTTAAAATAGTTATAGACAGCTAGGCAACTATTATTTTAAGAAAGTGGTCAGCAAGCAGTCATCATATACCCCTAACCACTTTGTTTCAACTTCACAGACATAGATTCAAAATGTATGCCATTAGATACACTTTAAACAATTCTAAACAATGTCTATTGTCCCTTTGTCAAAACTAGCAAAACAGTGTATATTCATAAAACATCAATCAAGTCATGATATGATGTTCATAATTTAAGACTGTATAATAAGCATTTGTAATGTAATCCATGTAATGTACTGTTTGTGTCAATGAATCTCATCCTTATCAGGTATCAGCAACTGGTGCTATTATGTTCGTTTTCTGCTCAGGTGGATTAAACAGTGGATGAACTTAATTGTCTTTAACAGTAGACAAGCTACGAGTAATCACAGATAAAGTCATTAACCCTAATTTAAGTGGCTTCAAAAATAGATTGAAGGGGTTGGAGTGTATATAAACTAGGTCTTATGCAATCCGTAGTCAGAAAAATAG
Source organism: Rana kukunoris (assembly GCA_029574335.1). Classification (NCBI taxonomy): domain Eukaryota; kingdom Metazoa; phylum Chordata; class Amphibia; order Anura; family Ranidae; genus Rana; species Rana kukunoris. Next base: position 199,264,352 of record CM056051.1, read on the forward strand.
ATCTATTATTGCCCTAGGGCACAAAGCAAAATCCCTCATGGATTTGACCAGTGACAGACCAGGTAGGTAAAAAAGTACAAAATATTTTATTATGAAATAGAAAGAAACATAAATATAACATAGAAAAGGTATACAAAATTACAAAAAAACATGTTGGAACATGTTGATAGGGCTAACCACTGTACATTACAGGCGTGGATGCCTTACAGGTTTCAGACTTCAAAGGGTCCTTCTTCAGAGGTATATTAAAGTCAGTTGGGTATCACATTATATAAAGTAATATATCAAAACCACATTGTCTTTGCAGTAATTACATTTCAATATATGGTTGCTCCAAAAAAAGCTGGGAAGGCATGTAAGATGCATACTTACAAAATTGCATATGCAGAGAAAAATGCTCGGTTAAAAAGCAGAAAGGCTTCCTATAGTCATATTGATGGCTGTACATCAGGTGGCCAGTATCCTGGTTGGGATCCACAGTGTCAGCAACCATTGGAACCCCAGAGTGACAGAAGCGGAGGAGCACACATGTACAGACAAGTATCACCCCGTGCAGGAAACCAATTCTCCGCTTCTGTCACTCTGGGGTTCCACTGGTTGCTGGCACTGTGGAATTTTCGATGGAAAAAGTCAGACGGACTTTTTCCATTGGAAATTCCGACTGTGTGTATGCCCAATCGGAGTAATTCCATTGGAAATTCTGATAAATTCCATCAGAGTTTACATAGAGAACATGTTCTATTTTACTCCGATGGAATTCCGTCGGAATTCCGATGTGAATTTGGTCCGATCGTGTGTACAGGGCATAACTCTTTAACTTAGATAAGTAAAAATGCGCTTCAAAAGTGGACATGGTCTACTCCTTTTAAGCCCATTGTTTGCTAATACACCTTGAACTCTTAGCAGTACCAGATGTATGATCAGCACTGGCCTAGGATAAGGATGAGAAACACTGTTAGATGTTACAATATCATATAATATTGTTCCTGTAGTAACAATAACTGTTTGTGGATTTATGAGATTATTACTATTGGCCTGATTTCTAAGAGCACTGATGTTTTTAAATCCATCCAATATTTTCTCAGGAAATAGTATTTAATTGCATAAGATGATTTAAATGTCATTTGGGTTCTCTAAGTACATAGATACTTATAAATATTACTAATTTTCTTGCCTGTTTCCTTATGTATTTTCAAATGTGGTTAACTAGTTAATAGATGTTATAATGTCTATAATGTGAATTAATACATTTTAGCTTGGCTGCAGTCAGTATTTCATTAGCAGCAATCTGATGTTACTAATTTTGTGCCCTGAATTTTAAGTACCACAAAATAATAATACATCTTGTATATGTATTTGTTTAAAATATTTCTCTTTTTTTCTGTACTTTTGTCCTGACGTGGTTTTCATATAATCAGCTGGTATTTTTTTAGACAAGAAAATATTGCATTTATATTACTGTGCATAAATCAATCTATATTATGCCAAAGAAACAAATTACATGTGAAAATAAAATGTCTATGTGCACCTCTAGATTTATTGTTGTGATGTGACTATTTTGCTGAAAATACCACATAGACCGACTGTAACTTTTTAAAAGTGCTCACAAATCATAATAAAAGAAGTTGGATTTCTTTATGACAAAGTATGGGTCATTCAGATACACGCATAATGCTATGACTAGAGATGGGTGAACTTTGTAAAATTTCCTGCTCTTTTCATCTACCCAATTCAACTGCACGGTGCATTTTACAACACGCAAAAAAAAAAAACAGCTAAAACTCATACATTTTGACTATAGCCTTTTTAAATCATCTTTTTATTTTGGGATTTTTATTGTGGCATAGCATGTGTCAACCATATTTTAATACGGCACTGTGTTGTAAAAAAAAGAAATAATTTCTAGCGTTATTTTATATAAACACTCTAAAATGTAAAATGTCAGTCTTTAACCTTTGGGTGTTAATGTTTTTACAAGGAAATTAAAAAAGGCATCAGGATATGTCAAATAGACTTATATCAAATAGAAGTTTATTCCTAATGCTCTTAAGATAAAGAAAAGTCCAGGTAAATATAAACAGTTAATAAAGTTTAAATGATTGTCCTAAAGCGTATGTAAACCCCCACGTAATTTTTCTGGAATGTTTGGCATCAATGGAACTTAAAAGGAAAGTGCAGTGCTACTCAGACATAATTAACATAATTACACTCCCATGTAATCCAATGTGAAAAAAAAACCACATTAAATAAATACAACAAAAATCTCTTCAACCACTGTGCAAATGAATAGATAAATCAGAAATATATTACACATACTGTATGTAGTTAAAATAAAAAAAAAAACATAACAACCAGTAAAACTTAAAATAAAGTCCATACACTGTGCAAAAATAAGAAAAAATGGTGCAACAGTCCACCTTAATAAATGTGTCCAAAATACACGTGACAGGTCCCCTATAGCAGTGGTAGGCAACCTGGGGCCCTCCAGTTGTTGTGGAACTACATTTCCCATGAGGCATTGCAATGCTGACAGTTACAATTACTCCCAGAGGCATGATGAGACTTTTAGTTCTGCAACAGCTGGGGGGCCCCAGGTTGCCTACCTCTAGCCCTATAGAGAGCTTGTTCTTCTGTGACTATAGGAAGAGCTGAGCAGCAAAAAAACTTTTACCCAAAACACCACTTGTGAATATAAGCTCACCTTACCAGTAAGACTACCTGTAACGGACAGTCTAAATGCACTTGTATAATAATCACTGTTGCAAGGGGATGACTGTATCATTCAAACAGTATCCATCGAATATGTTAAAAGATAACAGAGATCTCTCATGGTGTAGTACTAATAGTACACAGTTTATTAAAATGGTTAACTGTACTCACACTCCAGCAAGTCAACCAGGCATGTTCAATTAATCCATACATAAATGAGCCAACTGCCAAAATTCCTCCTTGTGTGTATGCACCCGCATGGCTTCCATATCACGTCACCTACAATGGCCCCACCTGATGCATTTTCGTCACAACGGGCATCATCAGGGGGAGGAGCCATGAGGCAGTGTGACACACACGTTCATTATATATATAGAGAACGGAATTAGGGAAGGTGTAACTGCGCATGCTCCTGGTTATGAGCAGCATGGACTCAAACATCTATTAAGGTGGACCGTTGCACCTTTTTTTCTTATTTTTGCCCAGTGTATGGACTTTATTTTATTATACATTTTACTGTATATTACCACCCTGGGGGGTTGGTGGCATACTGTTTGCCACCCCCCCCCCCCAAAAAAAATTTTTCCACCAGCCGCCACTGCTTTTGAGAAAAATCAGGACGTAGGAGCAGACCATCTAACAATGCTATATTAGATCTAAGAAACGTTCCTCTTGCTCAGAAGTCACTAGGTGTGGAATAGCATATAGAAAATAAAGTATCACACTAAATTATGAAGAACCCACGACACCTGTTTGAAGTACGACCGGTCTTAACTCTCAGGCCATTGCGGATACCCCAGTTGACCTAAGCACCCACGGAGGGCACATATGGTACAGAGGATATCGTTAATAGGAGGAGAGAAAGGAAAAAAGCATTAGGCCGCATACACATGGAGGGACATGTTCGATGGAAACGGTCCGCGGACCGTTTTCATCGGAAATGTCTCCTCTGGTTTTTTTGTCCAGAGGCAGACAGCGGCAGACAGCGCGGTGACGTGGCGGTGACGTTGACGTCGCCACGTCACCGCACCAGGAAGTAAAAAACTTCCACGCATGCGTCGCATCCATACAACACTTGTGCGGGCAGATATGTCCGCTGGTTAGTGTACTAACCAGCGGACATATCCGACAGACATGTCGCCGGCAGACAAATTTTAAAGCATGCTTTAAAATTTGTCCGCCGGTCAGACATGTCCGCTAGCCCATACACACGATCGGATTTGTCCGCTGAACTGGTCCGTCGGACCAGTTTCAGTGGACAAACTCGATCGTGTGTACGCGGCCTTAGAGAGAGAGAAAGGTGCACCCTATCCCAGAGGAGAAAAAAAAGGGGGGAGACATGGCTGGCATAGCCGTCTCATAGGGTAGATAATTTAGACAAGATAATTTGGCCCTTAGTAAGTTGAAGGGAAACGGTGTGAGATTTCCATGACCTGGCTATAGAGACCCTGGCTGCAAATATAAAGGCTATAAGTCTCTTTGTGTGTCTTGATGTCCCCTGTACCACGCGCCCCAATAGTGCCTGCAGTGGCAATTTAACAAGGTTCACTTGAGTGAGTGATTAAATGAAATTATAGGTACGGATCCAGAACCGCCTAACTTTTGGGCACTTCCACCAAACATGGAACATAGTGTTATTTATACCACACACTCTGAAACACTGCAAGGATGCGCCAGGGATGAAGGACGCTACTCTCGCTGGCACCATGTACCACTGCCGAAGTACCTTATAGGTTGCTTCAATCAGCAAAGTTTTGATATATTATTTAGATGAAATTTGTGTTATATTTCTCCAATCCTTCACATCCAGAGTCTCCTCCAGCTCCTGCTCTCATTTATGCACATAAAGTAGCTTTTCGGATGCGAAGATCAATATGGAATACATTTTGGAAGTGTTCCCCCCTTTTTACACATGTTTGGCATCTTGTCTCACTGTATACAGTTTTCTTGAGCACAAATATTTTTATATATCAGATTCATGCATGCCTGATACTTCTAATAGTCAGATCCTATGCTATTAAACATATTGGGCCAGATTCAGATACAATTACATTGGCGCAGAGTATCAGAGATACACTACGCCGCCGTATTTTACCTGGCTCTACGACAAATTTAGGTAGATTTTGGCCCGTAAGGTACGGCGACGTAGTGTATTTCTCGCAGCGGAATCGAAATACGTGATTAGGGGTCTTGAAGCATTGAAAGTACTCCGGTCTAACGCGACCCATCTGGCCCATTGTCTATTAGAGATGGGGGAACAGTTTGAGCCGAGCAAAAGTTCAGCCCAAACTTCACCTGTTCACCAGTTTGGCAAACATCCAAATTTGCAGGTAGCTCGGCAGGATGTTCGCCTGAGAGCGCCCAACAATGCACTGCGAGCTTCACCATGCATTTTAGGGCCATAATTGTATAAAGCATTGCACCTGACCACTGGTTTTACATTTCTGATTTCAATCTCTTTTTTTTCGTTTTATCAACAAATTATACAAATACATTCATATATCTTACTATTATAGTTATACGTAGTATCCCATGTCCCTGACAAAAGACCATACTTCCTAGCATTGGGATCTATCTTCCCTTCCTTACATTTTTCCTATGTCATTTTTCACAGGGCTTCATATTCCAATAATTCATCAACATTAACACAAAATCACACAATAAATAAATAAATAAATTGCTTCCCATTCATAAATATTGTATCATATTTATTGAGGACTGAAACTCTTCACATTGTTGCCATATTTTTGGCATTTGAGTCCTTACATTCTCCTCTTTCCTTATCTGTTCCTCCATATGTTGTATTTTGTTAATTTCACAGACCCACTCCACTATTGTGGGACCTTTTGTTTTTGCCGTCTTTGGGCTATTATTGTTCTGGCAGCTGTTATCATATGCTGAAGAATATACATTTTTATGGATTTTATTGACCCGGGTATTGTGGATACATTACATTACATTACATTACATTACATTACATTACATTAGGTTGTATCTCAGTTCCTGACACCTTCCAATATATTTCAAATATCCTATGCCCTAAGCCACAGCCAGACCTAAAAATGAATTTGCCATAGAAAAGCTTTACTCACACATCCCAGAAATAAATAATTTTCAGCCAAATTCAACTCCAAAGATCTATTGTCAAAAGGAGATTTGGTTGTTGCAATTTTTTGCACTCTTGTTCTTCTATTAAAACTCCTATTTTTTGTTGTTTTCGATTATTAGAACCTTTAATGACATTTATTAACAAAGCATTTTTTACTTCTCAAACAAAGGAACACAACTACCACCAACATCTCTAGGATATACTTAATCTTTTATGTGCAAATACATCTTTATTTTATTGTTATTTATGCCATCTTCATTCTGCTACATGGCCAGGGTCTAATTTAAATAGAAAGTAAACAAGCTGTTTATAGAAATGTCATGCCTTCACAATTAAAAAGTAAATTACATTTAAAACGAAATTACAATTATTTTCAAATGGCTAATCCATTCCTTACGGAACTCCATTTAACTCTGTGACAACTTATTGCTTATCGATTTTTTTTTTTACATTTCTGTCAGCGTCAGCTCTCAATTTAAAGTGCACCAAACACCTTTCTTGGAATCAAGTGCATCCAAATACACATTTCTTAGTTTCTATAACATTTGGGTAATAAGCCCCCCCATCATGTCTGGAAGGACAACAAGGAGAGGCAGATGTTTCCATGCCACTATGAGGAGGCTATCCATGTCTGTGTCCACAGGCAAAGGTAAGTGAGTGAGTGAAAAACTTATATAGCGCAGCACATGCAAACTGAATCGCCTCTGGGAGCTCGTTGTTTCTGTCTCCTTTGAACTCAAAAGAGATGGGTTTTGATCTTTCTCCTGAAGGTCAAGTGATTCTCCTCCAACTGAATGCTGGTTGGTAGAGCGTTCCATAGTCTGGGGCCTTGGACCGCGAATCTTCGCTCTCCTTTGGACTTGTATTTGGCTTTGGGTATTTGGAGTAGATTTTGATTGGTGGATCGCAGAACGCGATTGGGGTTATAAACTTTTATTTTTTTGCATAGATATTGGGGGGCATTTCCCAGAATACACTTATGCGTCAGACAGAGTGTTTTGAAAGTGATTCTGTCTTTTACTGGCAACCAATGAAGGGATCTCAGTGAAGGTGAGATTGATTCCCATGTTTTTTTCCCAGTCACAAGTCTAGCAGCCGTGTTTTGAGCGTCACGCAGACGAGTGATTTGGTACTTTGGGAGTCCGAGGTAAAGGGCATTGGCATAGTCCAGTCTGGAGTTAACAAATGTTCTCACCACGACTGCTATGTCTTCATTGGGAATGAATGGAATAAGTCTGCGTAGTAGGCGCAGCAGATGGTGAGATGCGCTGACTACTGACCCTGTTTGTGCATCCATTGTCATGTAGGAGTCGAAGATGACTCCGAGACTTTTGACTTTGGTGCTAGGGGCGATGATTTTGCCAAGAATGGGTGGGGGCGTCCAAGTTGTTGCAAGTTGGTTGTTTCGATTGGCGTGAAACAGGAGAAGTTCTGTTTTCGAACCGTTGAGTTTAAGATAACTCTTTGTCATCCAGTTTTCTATCAAAGAGAGGCATTTCTCTAGACCGAGATGATGATCCTTTTTGTTGCAGATGCGAAAATACAATTGTGTGTCATTTGCATAAGAGTGATAAAGTAACTTCTGGTTACTGATGATTTCAAAGATAGGGCGGAGGTAGATATTGAACAGCACCGGCGACAGAGGGGATCCTTGAGGGACTCTGCATGACACTGTGCGTTTTTCAGAAGTGAAAGGTCCCAATTTCACTATTTGTGATCGGTTTTCCAAGAAGGAGGAGAACCAAGATAGATCACATTCCGCGACTCTGGCTACTTCAGCTAGCCGAGTCAGTAATAGTTTGTTGTCTACCGTGTCAAAAGCTGCGCTTAGGTCCAACAGTAGACATGTGCAATTTTTTTCGTTACGAATACGTTTTCCGTCATTATTCGTTATTTTAGTTGATTCGTTAACCTACGAATAAACGAACGGTTTAGCGCAAATAATAACGAATAACGATATTTCCAAAATTAACGAATATGGAAAACTACGAAGATACGAAACTACTAAATGTAAAAGAACACCACAACAAAAGAAAAAAGAAACGAAAACATAGAAATAACGAAAATACCGAACACAAAAAAAAAATCATAATTACGAAAAATAAACGAAAATGCAAACTTACTAATATTCGAAGAACGAAAATAAAACAACAGAAATGCCGAACAAAGAATAAAAAACAAAAAGCAAAACTAACGAAAAATAAATTACGAATCTTCGGAAAACGGAAATGAAAACAACGAATATACAAAATAACGTAAATTCACTTTCATTAGTACTGTGACCAATAGCCACTCAGCGCTGTCCCTTCCCCTGAAGAGGTTTGTTCCTTCCCCCAATGAGCTTCTTTCTTATTACCTAGTGGCTCTTTGACCTTGTGTCTTTATCTGTGTTAGACTGCAGTGCATTCCATCCAGAGTCCAGGGTGTGTTTGGGTAGGTTGCACCGGTTTTGTGGATCTGTCAAGTCAATCGCAGTAAATTACGATGTTTTACAAAATTACGAGTAGTGTGTCGAATAAACGTAAAATGTATTTTAACAGAATTACGAATGCAATAAAATCTACAAAATAACGTTGTTACAATCAAATGAAAATAGACATGAAAATACGAATGATCATAAAGCAATAAAGATTTATTTCTTACGAAAATACAAACGCGGCATGATGAAAAATATAATGTAAATTTTAGAATATCAAAACAACGAAAAATAAACCAATGTAAAAACGAATGAACAAATAAATTCATTGTAAAAATACGAACGAGGCAGAATACAACATTTAACGAAAATACTAATCTCGAATCAACGAAAAATAAACTAACATAAAAAAAACGGAAACGGAAAAAAACAAGTGTTACGAAAATACTAAAGAGTACGAATACGATAACTAACGTCTTACGAAATTACGACTCGTTACGAATCACGATAAACGAACAGAAACGAAACAGAAATAAACGAAAATTTTTGTTGTGCACATGTCTATCCAACAGTACTAGAAGACAAGATTCTCCTTCGTCTGCGGCCTTGAGAGCGTCATCCCATATTTTGAGCAGTGCTGTTTCTGTTCCGTGCCCGGGACGAAACCCTGATTGAAATCGATCGAGCAAATTATGGGTATCTAGATGCTGTTGTAGCTGTTGTACCACTACTTTCTCCATTACCTTGGAGAAGACTTTTAGGCCTGTTATGGGACGACGGTGTTTCGGGTCTTTGGGATCGAGGGTGGGTTTCTTTAAGATGGTTTTGATTATTCCCTGTTTCAACTGGGAGGGTACTGAGCCTTCCTTAAAGGACTGGTATATAAGCTGCGTTACAGGTGGTGCCAGAATATCGCCACATTCCTTCAGCAGTTTGGTGGGGATGATATCATTAGGCGCTGTGCTGTTACGCAGAGTACCGATATTTTTGGTGGCCTCGATGATAATGGGTTTAAGAGTGAACTTTGTTAATTGCGGTGAGTTTATGTGTGTATTGGGGGAATGATTAAGGGGGGGGGTTGAGGGGGGTACTGTTTCGCTGAATGCTTTCACGGATTTCTTCAATTTTGTTAACAAAATAATCCGATAATTCATTGCAAAATTCTTGGGAATCAGAATTGGGGGCTTCAAGACAGACTGGATTCATGGTCTGGGTGACCAGCTTGAAGAGTTCACAGGGGTGGTTTAGGGCTTTGGTGATGTCATTTGAAAAAATGTTTTTTTCGGCTTAAAAAATTTCTTGTGGTATTTTTTTGTTATTACCTTGTAGATGGTGCGGTTTTCCTCTGAAGAGCTTCTTTTCCGCTCTTCTGCGCTCTTGCTTTAGCAAGGACATCTGGTCGTTAAACCAGCTGGCGTTGTTTTTCCGGATGCAAGTTTTGCGTTTTAACGCTACTACGTCAGCTGACTGTAGTAGCGCTGTGTTGATGGCATCCAGGGTTTCTGTGGCTGTTTGCTGTAGTTGGATAGTTTTTATTTTTTTCCCTAATGTGGTTTTGAAGAGTTCTGAATGGAGCTTCTTCTGAGATCTAGTCCAGAGCGTTGTCACCGGTTTTAACATTTTTGTTAAGGGGGCGTTTTGGTAATTGTGAATTTAATTACATGGTGGTCAGTCCATGGAAACGGCTAATTTTTCAGAATGTTTATTTCCAGATCTTGTCTGAAAATGAGATTGAGCGTGTGACCTGACACATGTGTGGGCCCAAATACTAGTTGCTGCAGACCTAGTCCTTCCAAATGGTCAATGCAGGCGTCTGCAACGGGATCCTGTGGGGAGTTGGCCCAGAGGTTGAAATCCTCACGGTCTGTCTCCAGGCAGGGCACATTTGTCTCTGTTTAGTGATGTTGCCTGTGCTACCCAGTCACAGCATGTAGAGGAGGTGGCAGACTGGTTTACTAAACCATCCTCATCCTCCTCATCCTCTATCACTAGTGAACAGTCCACTACAGCTGTCAGAGTGCCTTTTCTACCTCCTTGTCCCTAGCTACTTCTGCCATAGCCCCAGCATCATGCATGGAGGAGTCAGCTAAATTATTTGAACACAGCATCAACTATTTGCTTCTTTAGGATGCACAGGCAATACTTTATTCTGATGTTGGTTCTGAGACAAAGGAAGGGACTAACATAATCCTACAGAGAGGTGAGAACACACAAAAAAAAAATTGACAGTAATGTCCACCCAGCCACAGAGTATTGCCAAGTTGGCTCCAGTGATAATGAGGATGGAAGGGATGCTGACGATGACCCCAATGAGGCACAATGTCCTCCAGAGGCAGGCACCATGGAAGAGTAGACGGCAGCCACCCTATTCCATCAGATCGTGGAGCTGTTATCTCCCTGAACACTTCCCAGAGCTCAGCTGTGTTGGCCTTTTTTAGCACATGTGCAGCAGATTGCAATATTTCAATTTACAATCTCTGCCACAAGCAGATGAAGCGTGGCAAAAACACCATCCATTTGATTACCACATGCCTCACAAGGTATTTAACCTCCCACCACTCAGCTCGTTGGCAAGAGCACCTGAAAGCCACACACAAGGGACACAATTATCTGACAGGAATTATGTCACAGGGTGTGACAGATCCTTGCAACAAGTCTTCCAGCAGCACACCACAAGCTGTAGAGTATAACAGACAAATTTCTTTGCCCCAGTTTCTGCAGCACAAAAATAAAAAAGACACTCCTTGCCACCCACATGCCCAGCATTTAAATTCCAGGTTAACCAAAATACTGACTTTAGAATTCCTGCCTTTCCGTCTGGTGGATTCTGCCCCCTTCCGTGAATTTGCAGAATGTGGTGTACCACAATGGCAGATTTCCCATCTCTATTTTTTGCTCATACATGCTAGGCAGGGGACCAAAAAAAAGGAAGAGCCAAGCAAAAGCCACTGTGGTCATTAGGCAGTTCTCAGCACTGTATAATGACCCTCACATTCACTGGCCCAGCCTTATATGATGGAAAGTTCATAAGCTCAAGAATGGTGTAACCTTCAGTTTGGGACCTCTATGTCCCTTGTTTTAAGGGTGCATGTGCAACTATCTGTAGATATAGCAGTAAACAGCAGATATCAATTCCAGTGGCTGTTGTTCGGCTCTACTCTTTTTCTACTCTTTTTCCTCCCTTGAAGTCCCCTCAGCAAGGGCAGGTGTGGAGAAAGCTTTGTCCACTAATTTTTATAATGCATTCCTTTACACTTTTCACCTGTAGCATATAACCTATGCCCCCTTGATGAATTTGAGCTTGACATGCTTTAAAATTTGCCATACTGGTTTAAAAACAAGTATTGTGTACATTGAAGTAATTATCTGTGAAGACAATTGGTTTAGACGCAAAGAAAGCAGCTCTCAGAGGTATCAGGCATGTGTGAAAAGTATCACAAACTGTGTAATTTAATAATATTGGTTTTGTATCAATAAACAAAGTTTTAGAACACTGATTAAGTCAGGTAAAATCTTATACAGACATACATGTCTGTTTGTCTTCCCTTTTTTGTCTGGATTTACACAGGGAATATGGTCTAGATCAGTGATGGCGAACCTTGGCACCCCAGATGTTTTGGAACTACATTTCCCATGATGCTCCACTACACTGCAGAGTGCATGAGCATCATGGGAAATGTAGTTCCAAAACATCTGGGGTGCCAAGGTTCGCCATCACTGGTCTAGATAATTCACCAGTCCACTCATGATAAGCCTGCTGCATGAGTCCTATCAGTAGGTGGTTGGGCTGCCTATCCAGTAGACTTGATATGTATCCCAACCACCAACTGAAGCAAAACACAAATGTCAGGCTGACGATACTCTTTTGAGCTTAGTGTTGTCAGCCTGCAACAGAAAGTGCGCTTTCTACATTTTCAGACAAAAAAAAAATTGTTTTGATGTAAAGTGATCTTAAAACAGAATAAAAAAAACTAGAACAACAAACATGTTATACTTACCTGCGCTGTGCAATGGTTTTGCACAGAGCAGCATTGATCATTCCTTTCTGGGGTCCCCCGCCAGCGCTCCATACTACTCCTCTTCGGTGAGTGCCCAGGGGAAAGCCATTTTTCCCCGGGGCACCCATGTGTGCTCGCTCCCAGTCTGCCCTTCTACATCTTTTGAAACAGATCGGGCAATGTGGCCCTGCTCCCTTGTCACAGCATTTAATTGACAGCAGCAAGAGCCTATTGCTGCTATTACTCTGCCCAGTAAAGAGGGAGACAGTAGCGAGAGCCTCTGTTCTTGTGCACATTGCTGGATTGGTTCATGCTCAGGTAAGAATAAGGTGGTGGTGGGGGGGGGGGGCGGGGTTCCTGCAGCACAGAAGTTTTTTCAACTTGAAGCATATAATGCATTAAGGTGAAAAACCTTAAGGCTTTTAGAACCAATTTAGGAATACAGTAAAACATAATGGTAAACATACTAAAATAGATGTAGGATTTACTATAATAATATGATGTAAAGAAACTAAAAACGAAATGAGAATTCATGTGATACTAAATATTTTCAAACAAAATTAAAGAAGTTAGAAACATATAATTAATTATGCTTAGTGTGATATTTCTTTATTCTAGTGTTTCCCCAAATGTATTTTTGTCCTAATAAAGTTGCCTATATACAGTATATTACAAACATGTAATAAAAATCTGACTTTGCTATGTCTAAACCATATCACACTCAATATCTAAGGTTGTAATTCGAGATTTTCCTAGCTTGTGACGGAAAATATTGATTATAAGAAGACAGGAGGCGAGTATCTTAAGCATTAATCCTTCTTTAATTAATGCTCATAGCAGAGAAAAAACAATGTTTCAACTGTTATAAAGAAAAAATAAGGTGAAAAGGCACTATGTGGACCACGAGTCCCAGCATGCCTAGCGTCCGTAACCACTCCCCTTAGTGTCTCTATATAAGGAACGGCTCCTCTCAGAATCATCTTCTTTCTTGATGCGAAAAAACTTGATCACTTCGGGTTCTATGTCGATCCACGTCTCCCATCATTTATCTTCGGCCAGCCGGCCCGATCTCTCTTCTCAGAAGCCCTTGAGTGAAAACTGTGACCATGTCCCAACAGGGGATTTAACCATGAACCATCCGGAAGAACCAACGTCCGATCTCCGGAAAACTTGTTTATGCGGCTCCAGGCCGACTAAGATCCTTGATGCGATCTTCCTCAGAAACCTGGAAGGGAAAACAGAGATATATATGACAGGGAGGGTAGGGAGGGAAGATACTCGCCTCCTGTCTTCTTATAATCAATATTTTCCGTCACAAGCTAGGAAAATCTCGAATTATATTTCAGACAGGAGGCTCATATCTTAAGCAGTTTCAAAGCTTAACCAAATACACAATGACAATAACCATCAGTATATCTCCTGTCTAAACGGATCCGCGCCCGATCATAGGACGATCATGGAAACGTGGGTTTCTGGTCTGAAATAAAAAGAACGGAAGGTGGATTCTGAAGACCAGTCCGCCGCTAGTAGGAGGTCTGATAGAGAGCCTCCCGCCGAGATAACTTTGGTAGCCATGGCACCTCTAGAGGAGTGTGCGCCAAAGAGGGTTACGTCTATGCCGGCTAACTCCATGGTTGCTCGTACCCATCGGGCTAGGGTGGCGGAAGTGACCGGGTGGTGGGGTCTGACATATGAGAGTAATAGTTGTGGAGAATCAGGCGACCTAAGGGATGCGGTCTGGGTTTCATAGGCCTGTAGGCATCTAACAACACATAACCTTGGATGTGTGGGAAAATATGGGTAGAAAACCGTCTTTAAGTCCGTCTTGGCTCTACGGACCACGGAAAACCGAACCCCTTGGGGGGAAAATTGGCGCCTAGAGATGTCTAGAGCCCTCACGTCTGAGACTCGTTTGATCGATATCAGACACAGGAGAACCGTTAGTTTGAACGTCAGTAATTTGAGAGATAGCGCCTCGTTATCCTCCCAAGCGGAGAACATATCGAGCACTCTGGAGACGTCCCAGGTCGATTGGTATTTAGGGCGTGGGGGTCTATGGAACCTCATGCCCCGCATTAGTTTACAAATCAATGGATGCTTGCCTATCGGCAGGGAATCTATCGGGAGGTGGTAGGCCGAAATGGCTGACCTGTATACATTAAGGGAACTGTAAGCTTTACCGGCGTCAAAATTTTCTGCCAGGTAATTTGCTATCGTGGTTATAGGGGCCAGAGTGGGATCAACCTGTCGTTGATCACACCAACGTACCCAGAGTCCCCAGGCTGATCGGTATGCCGATCGAGTCCCGGGGGCCCAGGCCAGGGCAAGAAGGTCTCTAGCTGATGTTGAAAGAGCGTTATCTGCGTCTGGCATCCCGAAATCATGCCTGCTATCAAGGTAAGAGAGTCCTCCAGAACCAGAGGGTGGACACCCTTGGACGGGTGTGAAAGGATGTGAGGGATCCGGGGTAGGAGCCTGGGGTAGTCTATTATCATCTCTAGCAGAAGGGGAAACCATGGTTGTGTCGGCCACCATGGGAATATCAGGACTATTGTCGCGTCCTGTTGTGCTACTTGTAGTAGTACTCTGGGGATCATCGAGAAGGGGGGGAATGCGTAGTGAATTTCCCCCTTCCAAGACTGACGGAAGGCGTCTACTGATATGGAATCTGGGTCCGGTCTCCAACTGAAAAACCGAGGTAGTTGGTGATTGAGGCGTGTGGCGAAAAGGTCTATGCCCAAAGGGCCCCAGAGGCGATCTACTCGCGCAAAAATCGAGCGATCCAGCTGCCAGTCGCTGGAGTCGGATAGGTGTCGGGAATTCCAATCTGCTACAGTATTGGAAGTGCCTGGAATATATTCCGCCTTCGGGATGATGTTGCGTGATAGACAGAATTGCCAAATGGTTTTGGTGATGTCCGCCAGGGTTTTGGATCTGGTGCCCCCTAGACGATTGACATATTGCACTGCTGCGATATTGTCCATGCGTAATAGTACGCAACAATCGGATCGCTCCGAGAGGAAGCTCTGTAGGGCGAAGAGTGCGGCCAGAAGTTCCAAGGCATTGATATGAAGGAGGGACTCTCGGTAGGACCAGGTCCCCCCCGTCGAAATCTCGCCTAGGCGAGCGCCCCAGCCCTTCAGGCTCGCGTCCGATTCTATTATGATGTCCGGACGGTAATTGAAAATCGTTTTGCCATTCCATTCCGTGGCATGACGGAGCCACCATAGTAGTTCCACTCTGGCCTCGGCAGAAAGAGGGATCTCGTCTGCGTATCGCAGACCCCGACGCAAGTGCATGATTTTGAGCCGTTGAAGAGCCCTGTAATGCAGAGGGGCAGGGAAGATGGCCTGTATGGAGGCTGCTAGGAGGCCCACCAATCTGGCCAGTACTCGCAGGGACAACACTGCCTTGCGTAGTACCGCTCTGATCTCCTTGCGGATCAGAGCCAGTTTTGTCTTGGGTAGCCGGAGGACTGCCTGGTTGGTGTCCACCAGGAATCCCAGGAACTCCATCTCTTGTGAAGGTGTGAGGACCGATTTCTCCTGATTTATGAGAAAGCCCAGGTTTTGAAGTAGTTCTATTGTCCAGCCCATGTGGCGGTGTGCTTCCGACTCGGAATAGGCCATGATGAGGATGTCGTCTAGGTATATGATAAGACGCACCCCCCTGCTCCTTAGTGATGCCACTACCGGTTTTAGGAGTTTGGTGAAGCACCATGGGGCCGATGACAGCCCGAAAGGTAGGCATGTGAATTGCCACGTGCGACTCCACCATCTGAAGCGAAGGAGGGGTTGCGATTCTGGGTGAATGGGGACGGTGAGATAGGCGTCCTTCAGGTCCACCTTCGCTAGCCAGTCCCCGGGTTGGAGCAAGTCTCGGAGGCAGTGAATGCCTTCCATTTTGAAGTGCCGATAGGTGACATGTTGGTTTAGGTCCCGAAGGTTTATGACGGGACGGTAGCCTCCTCCCTTCTTTTTGACCAGGAATAGATTGCTGATGAATCCTGGGGAAAACGGGTCGGCTTCGATCACCACCTGTTTGGAGATCAGCTTTCCCATCTCGTCGTCTATCAGTGTCGCGGTTGCTTGTGTAAAGCGTATGGGGGGAGGTATGATGTTCAGTTGGGGAGAGGAAAAAAGCTCCACTCTGAACCCTAGGATGGTGTTTAATATCCACGCGTCTGCCGTAATCACAGACCAAGCGTGGGTAAAAAACTGAAGTCTCCCCCCCACAGGTGTGAGGGGGTCTAGTATAAGAGGTGGGCTTACCGGTGTATGGCCGGGATCGAGGGTCTCCTCTGTTTCCTCGTCCTCTCCAAGGTCTTCCGCGGGGCGGGAAGAATGGTGCGGGTTGTGCCACCACGTGGTATGAGGGTGGAGCCTGGTTATATAGTGTCTGGGCGGCAGCCCTGTTGACATGTCTAAAGTTGGTGGTGCGGCCAGTAGAGCGGCCCCTGCCTCTACCGGCCCTGGCAAAAACTCTATGTGTCCCAGTTCTCTTGAGCGACGTCTGCGCTTTGTCTAGGCTATTGAAAAGGCCCACGAATTTGTTGATATCCTTCATCAAGGAATCACCAAATAAGAATCCTTCCGCCGCTGGGCCTGGCTCGGTCTCTGCCAGGTGGGCTAGTTGGGGATCTAATCTCATCAGTATGGACCGTCTGCGTTCGGTCGAGCATGCAGTGTTAGCGCTGCCCAGTAAGCATATGGCCCTTTGAGCCCAACCCCGTAGTTGGGGAACGTCTACTGCATGTTGTGCAGTCACGGCCTGTTCAGAGATGTTTAGAATTTTAGTGAGCGGGCCGAGTAAGTCTAGGACGCGGTCTTGGATACTTTTAAATGACCGGTCAATGCCTCTTTTGGGGGCTTTCCCTGTTTTGGCCAGGTATTTCGCCAGGATGGGGTCTATTTCTGGCGTAGTGGTAACCTTTCTGGGAATGTGTGGTCGAGGGCATTCCGCTCTTAGTTTATTGCGGTTGTTCTTATTGAGGGATCTGCGTGTCCAGAACTCCACATACTGCGCCACATGTGGCAAGGGAGACCAGTCCCCAGATCGGGGATGAGTGATTGCGTCGGGGTGGAACAGAGGTTCGCCTAGGGCGTCTGTTATTGTTGTACCCTGTGTTTCAGGGTCAGCGTCTTGGTGGAACGCTATTGCCCCAGCATCCATTCCAGTATCGTCTTCGGACTCTGAGACTTCCGTCTCAGATGATTCGGAGGATGTATCTACCTCCGAATCAATGACAAAAGAATCGGGTTTTGCCCGTCTAGTTGTCACTTGCCTCTTTTGTGACTCCCTGAGGCTCCGGGGTTGTAAAGAGTCCGAGGGATGCATGGGGTTGCATTCCGGTTGTGGAAATGCTTCGAACATATTATGTACTTCCCCTGTCGGGGAGTCCTGAGTGACCCCAATATGTTTCCTCTTCTGAGAGGATTTGCCCTTCTTTGGCTGCGGTTCTTCGCCGGCCGGTAAGGGATTAGGGGTAATAGAGGGACCCTGATGCAGACCTATGGGGATGGTAGTAGCAGATAGGGCTGCTAAAATGGATGAGTTAATGAGTTCCTGTATTTGAGCAGTGGAAAGAGGCTGATGTTGTAATGGTGTCTCATTGTTCCCCTTAGGGGCTGTACAGTCCTCAGACATCCTATCAGTGGGGTGTGTGACTCTCAAGAGGGAGGGGGAAAATTTTCCGCTCTCTCTAGGGATATTAATGAGGGAAGGAAACAGGAGTCTAACTTCCCCTATAAATGAATGTGTATATGAATATATATATGGCTATATATATGTGTGCAAGCCGCCCTGACAGTTCCAGGCTCCTACCTCCTCCTTGCCGAGTTTCCAGTGCGGTGGGAGGGGAGCCTGAGAGCGCGCTCATGCGCCGAAATCCCGCGGGATCTCGCGCCGAAATCTCGCGGGATCTCGCGCCGAAATCTCGCGGGATTCCGTCTGCCGAGATTTGTGCAGAGACGGCCGTAGTGACTATGATGGCTGAGGAGAACGAGGGGATTTCCTCAGCCCAGCGCCGAGTATCAATAGAAGCTAGGGATAGCTCCTAAACGGCGGCGCAAGACCTGTAAAAGCTGGTGTGAACCGCACAAGTAGAGAAAGCAGGTAAACCATACAATTATTCATATTGAAAAATCATATATACTTATCTGAAGTTTTGCCATGAGCAGAAAGAAAGAGGATGATTCTGAGAGGAGCCGTTCCTTATATAGAGACACTAAGGGGAGTGGTTACGGACGCTAGGCATGCTGGGACTCGTAGTCCACATAGTGCCTTTTCACCTTATTTTTTCTTTATAACAGTTGAAACATTGTTTTTTCTCTGCTATGAGCATTAATTAAAGAAGGATTAATGCTTAAGATATGAGCCTCCTGTCTGAAATATAATTAAAACTATTTATCTATAAATAATCAGTGTGCAAACCCTTCATATGTCAATAGGGAAACTGTATAGAATCATTCAACTACAAAATCACTTCTATATTATCAAAAAACACTCAGTCCAACAACCGTTATTCGTAGAAAGGAAACTTGCAGTATGTGTTTCAGATATGCTTGACTATCCATGTTTTTTTCTAATTAATTGTTATTTGCCTTTCTATTTGACATTGCAGCCAGCTATGATTTTCTAAATCTAGCAAGAAAAATTACCGATGGCAGTTTTGTGGGTCTTTGTTCAGAACCCACCCCCACCCCCCCTCAGAAATCATATTTCCTGCTTGTCTGATTGGCTTGCTGCTTTCCTAGAAGTTGGCACAGGGCTCTCCCAGTACTTTATGTCCGCTGCTGTGAGATATTGAAAATCTAAAGGATGCTGAAAAGTAATTTTTCTCTTTTTCCAACACTAGGACTGATCTTATGATTTTTGTTCGGAGACCATTCAGATTAGCAACTTGTATGAGGAAGTTTAACCTCTTCAGTCCCGGACCATTTTGGTGGTCAAAGACCAGGCCACTTTTTGTGAATCGGCACTACGTCGTTTTAACTGACCATTGCGCAGCCATGCGACGTGGCTACCAAACAAAATTGACGTCCTTTTTTTCCTTTTTGCTATAATAAATATCCCCAAAAAATATCTAAATATTTTTTTCCAAAGTTTAGGCCAATACGTATTCTTCTATATATTTTTGGTAAAACAAATTGCAATAAGCGTTTATTGATTGGTTTGCACAAAAGTTATAGCTTCTACAAAATAGGGGACTGTTTTATGGCATTTTTATTAATATTTATTTTTTACTAGTTATGGCGGCGATTAGCAATTTTTATCGTGACTGCAACATTATGGCGGACACATCGGACACTTTTGACACCATTTTGGGACTATTGTCATTTTTACAGTGATCAGTGCTATAAAAATGCACTAATTACTGTGAAAATGACACTGGCAGTGAAGGGGTTAACCACTAGGTGGAGCTGCAGGGGTTAAGTGTTCCCTAGGGAGTGATTCTTACTGTTAGGGGGTGTGGCTACACGTGACACGTCACTGATGACTGTTCCCAATCACGGGAGTCACTAGGCAGAATAGGGGAATGCCATGTTTACAAAGGCATTCTCCTGTTCTGCCCTTGCCGACCGCAATAGCGGGTCTCCTGGGAACATCAAGTTTTAAGATTTAACCACTACCCGATGGCTGTACGACTTTGTACGGCTGAATGGTGGTTCTAAATCTCTAACTGGCCGTGTTTTTACGGCCTGCGCCTACGCCAGGCCACTGGGGGGCGCACAAGCACCCCCGTCGGCGTGCGTGTGCCCACCGCATCACTGACATGCCAATGCGCGTGCCTGGCGGCCGTGATGTCCACCAGGCACTCGGGATCGGCGGCTACAGGGACAAGACGTGGATCTCTGTGTATAAACACAGAGATCCATGTCCTGTCAGGGGAGAGAGGAGACCGATCTGTGTCCCTTGTACATAGGGACACAGCATCGGTCACCTCCCCCAGTCACCCCCCCTTCCCCTACAGTTAGAACACAATTCAGGGTACACATTAACCCCTTCCTCACCCCCTAGTGTTAACCCCTTCAATGCCAGTCACATTTATACAGTAATTAGTGCATAGTTATAGCACTGATCGCTGTATATGTGAATGGCGCCAAAAATGTGTCAAAAGTGTCCGATGTATCCGCCATAACGAAAAAAATGCTGATCGCCACCATTAGTAAAAAAAAAAAAAAAAAAAAAATAATAATAGTTCTGTCCCCTATTTTGTAAGCGCAATAACTTTTGCGCAAACCAGATGCTTTTTTTTTTTACCAAAAATATGTAGAAAAATACGTATCGCCTAGACTGAGAAAAAAAATGTTTTTTTTTTAAAAAAAATAGGCTATTTATTACAGCAAAAAGTAAAAAATATTGTTTTTTTTTCAAAATTGACGCTCTATTTTTGTTTATAGCGCAAAAAATAAAAACCACAGAGGCGATCAAATACCACCAAAAGAAAGCTCTATTTGTGGGGAAAAAAGTACGTCAATTTTGTTTGTCAATTGCCAGTTAAAGCGACGCAGTGCCGGAAGCTGAAATTTCACCTGGTCAGGAAGGGGTATATGTGCCCAGTAAGGAAGTGGTTAAAGGGCGTACCTGTACGCCAATCTGCCTGCCCGTGCCATGTTGTCAATGTAAATAGTCGTCCGGCCGTCCGCAAGTGGTTAAAGTAGTTAAAGTAGTTAGTGAAGTGTCATGTCTCCATATTTAAAAAAAAAACTACTGCAATGAAATGTTTGCTAAAATCTTGAAATGTACATAATTCTCCTGAAGTGGATTTTTTTCACTGCAAAAAGTCATGCGACGTGGCTCCCAAACAAAATTGGCGTCCTTTTTTTTCCCACAAATAGAGCTTTCTTTTGGTGGAATTTGATCACCTCTGCGGTTTTTATTTTTTGCTCTATAAACAAAAATAGAAAAATGCACTGATTACTGATTATGACAATGGCAGTGAAGGGGTTAACCACTAGGGGGCGCTAAGGGGTTAAGTGTGCCCTAAGGGAGTGATTCTTACTGTAGGGGATCGTGGCTGTAGGTGTGATGTCACTGATCGTTGTTGCCTATATCAGGGAACAGACGATCAGTGACACTGCCACACAGAAGAACAGGGAAGGTGTGTTTATACACATCTCTCTCCGTTCTTCAGCACCTGTGACCCGATCGCAGAACACCGGCGGCGATCGGGTCCCGCGGGCTCAGTCACAGAGCTTCTGACCGGGTCGGGCCAGCGATGCGCGCGATCAATGGCTGGGCTCTTAAAGGCGATGTACCTGTACGTGCCTGTGCCCAGCCGTGCCATTCTGCCATTCGTATATTGGCTTTAGGGGGTCTTAAGTGGTAAATGTGGCTTTACTTACATGCATGCAAATAGCACTTTTACTTGACTGGTTTGTGATACATCCAGCAGGGATGTAATACAAGAATGAATAAAATACTGCACAAAAAATTGCAAAGCATGCAAGATACTTTTATAATTTCTCATTAAACTGTGAATATACTAGATTGTGCAAATTGTATATAGGTAAGAACATGCACATCTGAGAAAAAAGAGAAAACAAACTGATAAATTGTTTCAATCTCCATATCTGCATGTGTGCAGTTATGGCTTTTACTAGTCACTACCAGGTTTGTTTTTTGAAGGTCAAACTCACGGCAATAATAGTAAAAAGACCACATAGCATTAATCCATAAAAATAAAAAAACATTGAGTGCGTCATGACGTCACATACATTTTAGCACAACTGACATTATCCGGGACAAGAAGCCGGCGTACAGCCATCATGCATTACATACAGGTCACAAACAGGAAGTGAGGGAGGCATGTAATGGAACCAACCTCAATATGAATGCCATGTAAATGCCAAGCCTCTGTTTGACATTGAGGTGGAGCCTATGGAAATTCAAATAAGGACATATGTTACATAGTTACACAGTAGGTGAGGTTGAAAAAAGACCCAAGTCTATCAAGTCCAACCTATGTGTGTGATTATACTCTATGTCAGTATTACATTGTATATCCCTGTATGTTGTAGTCGTTCAGGTGCGTATTTAATAGTTTTTTTTTTTTTTTTTAAACAAATATTTTATTGGGTTTTACAGGTGATACAGATGATACAGATAATACTGTGTACAGTTAATATTGTACGTCAAATAACAACATAGAACCATGGAATATAAAATCCGTAGCATGTTCACTAGCAATAACATTGTGGTATAATAACGGGATCAACAGAATCAACAGAGGTTTGGCTGGATAGCATTAGCAGAAGTATATATCTCAGGTAGATCTTTCCACCGAAGCGGCACCCCAAAGGGGAACTCAGTGCCACTAGGGCGGGAGGACCTCGTCTGTGGTGTCCAACCATCATTGGGTTATACAAGGAATTTGAGGTTACATGTTTCAAACAGAGGAGAGAAGAAAAAAAAAAAAAAAAAAGAGAAAAAGGTGGGCAATCCCACGCATTGCTCGGTCAAGAATAAGGGTCGAACGGGTCGAACGGTCTATAGTTCTATAGGTCTCTTAAGCTCAGCTAAATGTGGCTTTAAGCCATTCGGACCATGGTTGCCAACCAGTATGGTGTTTCATGGTTTGTTGTCTAGTGGAGGTAGTCAATGTCTCGTAACTGTAATGTAGGGCCACCAGGTCCTTAGTCTGAGTCAGGTTTGGGATGTCAGTGGACCTCCAGAGTCTTGTAATGGAAAGCCTGGCTGCAAGTAATATATGAGTGGTAATATGCCTAACAGGGAAGGGTATATCATCAATGGTCAGGTTTAGGAGTGCCAGTGCAGGTGTTGGAGGAATCGGGGATTTAGTGATTTGTGAAATCAAAGTAAAGACGTCGCTCCAGTACGTTTGGATGGCGGGGCAAGCCCAGAAGATATGTAACATATCTCCCCGTGCAGTACCACACCTCCAACACATGTCGGAGACCTGATTGCCAAAGGATGCCATCCGGGATGGAGTCATATACCATCTAAGAGTGATTTTTTGTGTGAGTTCCCAGAGGGTCGAGCACTTGGTGGACTTGTATACTGCTTCGAGCGCTCTTTGCCATTGGGTAACCTCAAAAGTGAGACCCAGATCAGTTTCCCACTTCTGGTGTTGGCGTGACTTGGTGAAGGTTCGTTTGTGGTGTAAGGTGTTATAAAAGTAGGATATACCCTTGATTCCAGACGTGGGGTCAGTAAGGTATCTCCATGTCTTCGGATGAATACCGTATAGGAGGGTTCCAAGAGATTCCAAGCAGTGACGTATGCGAAGGAAGGTGAAGCTGTCGTTAGGAGGGAGTTGGAACTCAGATTGGAGGGCAGAAAAGGGTTTAGGGCGGGCGTTGTGAAGCAGGTGCTGGAGTGAATGAATCCCTTTGCGTTTCCATGTAGTAAGTGGTAAATCCGGGGATAGGTAGTGGAGGACTTCCAGAGGTATGTGGTACTGTGGGGTGCTTGGAGTGTAATCTACTATTTTGAGCATTTTCTTCCATGCGAGGACTGAAGCCCTCATGGGTGGGGAGATAGTTGATGGGATGGGGGTCCCGAGGGGTGTACTTAAGAGCCAATTTTTTAGATTGGGGCGGGAGAGCGTGAGAGTGAGGGCTTCCAGTTGGCCCCAGGGGGCGCTCGGTTGGGGTTGAAACCAGGTGGGGAGTTGTGCTAGCACTGCTGCTAGGTGGTAGTCACCAAAATCTATGGATCCAGCGCCACCCACTAGTTTATGTTTAATCAGTTGTGTGTGTGCACATCTAGGACGTTTGTCTTTCCATAAGTATCTATTTAGGAGCGTTTGGAGGGCTCTAAAGAAGGATGCCGGCAAGGGTATTGGGAGCGTTCTAAAGAAGTATAGTATTCGAGGTAGGCATAACATTTTGAATGCCGCCAGTCTACCTGACCATGACAGTTCGTGCTTGGCCAATTGGGAGGTGTGCGTTTGTATGTCTTTAAGTAGAGGGAGGAAGTTGTGTGAGTAAAGATTTTTAAGGGATCTCGGAAGTTGGATGCCTAGGTAGGATATGCTAGTGTCTGCCCATTTGAACGGGTACTGTAGTTGGAGTAGATTCTTCATTGTAGCGTCTATGTTGATGTCAAGTATAAAGGACTTGGTTGCGTTTACCTTATAGTATGAGACTGCACTAAACCAGTCAAGCAATTTCTGTACTGTTGCCAGGGAAGAGGCCGGATCTGTGAGAACCAATATGACGTCATCAGCGAAGAGGCTGATTTTGTGTGATGTTGGGCCTATTCGCATTCCCGAGATGTTTGGGTGAGATCGGATATGTTCCGCTAGTGGTTCCATAACCATGTTAAAGATTAGAGGGGATAGCGGACAGCCCTGCCGCGTGCCGTTGGTGATGCTGAAGGGGCGAGAGAGCATACCCTCAGCGAATACTTGGGCGGAGGGATCGGAGTACAGTGCCATAATGGCGGAGAGTATGTGTCCTTGGAAACCAAATTTATTGAGTACTGCTCTAAGGTATGACCAATGGACTCTGTCGAACGCCTTCTCTGCATCCAGGGAGAGAAGCAGAGAAGGCGTTCCGCTGGTCTCGGCGTGGTGAATGAGGTCAACCATTCTTCTGGTGGCATCGGAGGACTGCCGACCCCTCGTAAACCCAGTCTGGTCTTTATGGATTAGAGTGGGCATGACATCTATCAGGCGTGTGGCTATCGTTTTGGCGTAGATTTTGAGATCAAGGTTAAGAAGGGATATCGGGCGAAAGTTTTGGGGGAGATCCGGCTCCTTACCCGGCTTAGGAATCGTTACAACCAATGCATTCAAATATTCGGTCGGAAAAGAGGAAGAGGAGGCAGCTCTATTAAATACCTCTGTGAGGTGTGGGGCTAGGATGTCAGAGAATCGCTTATAGTACTCTCCAGTTAGGCCGTCGGGTCCAGGCGTTTTACTGTTGGGCAGGGAGCCAATGGCAGCCTTAACGTCTTGGACTGTAAATGGGGCATTAAGGATGTCAAGTTGGGAGGATGTTAATTTAGGTAGGTTGAGGTCACAGAGGAACCGATCAATGTCAATTTGCGCAGGTTGTGGGGTAAGGGGGTCCTGTTTCAAATTATATAAGTCCCCATAGTAGGCGCTAAACGCGTCAGCGATGTCCTGGGGGTTGGATAGGGGTTGGTGCGTATGAGGGTGGAGTAGTCGTGCAATTTTAGATTTAACTCGTCTTCCCTTAAGGCGTTGAGCCAATTGTTTCCCCGCCTTATTGGAAGTGGAGTAGGTAGTGGCTTTCAGCCTTCTATAGAGGAATTCATAGGAGTGTAATAGCAGGGTTTTAAGTTCTTGTCTGAGGGACAACAATTGGTCTGTCAGGGGTTTCCGAGAGTCTACCTTATGTTTGGATTCCAGGTCGGCAATTTGGGACGTCAATTCGTCTAGTCGCTGCGTCCTCTTTTTCTTATGATAGGAGCTGAGTTTAATCATTACACCTCTCACAAACGCTTTGTGCGCACTCCACACCACGGCAGGGTCAGGGACGGAGCCCCCATTTATAGTAAAGTACTCATTGATGCTATCAGATATTTCGGTGGCATATTCATTTTGTTGAATAATATAATTATTTGCCCGCCACAGATATGTGTTGCGTTGTGGGCTGGAGTCTTCGATTGTAATGGATATGGGGGCATGGTCCGACCATGTCGTGGTGTGGATTTCTGAATTACAGATTTTTTGCAGAGACCACTTGTCCGTCAGAAATAAATCTATTCTGGAGTATGTGGTATGTCTGGAGGAGAAAAACGTGAAGTCCCGTTCGGAGCTGTGATGGCATCGCCACACATCATACAGGTCATGGGCGGGAAGAAAGTGTTTCAAAGGCGATTCACGCCGCTTTGCAGCAGAAGTGGTGTCTAGATTAGAGTCGGGAACCAGGTTGAAGTCTCCGCAAAGTACTAGGTTGCCCGTCCGGAGTGGGCTGACCTTGCGCATGATCATCCTTAGAAATTTCATCTGGTGGGAGTTCGGGGCGTACAAATTAACGATGGTATATGGGGTTCGGTTGATGTTGGCGGTAAGAATTATAAAACGGCCCTCAGGGTCAGAGGTGAGGTTAAGAAGCTGGAAGTCTACCGTATCTTTTATGGCAACCATAACTCCTCTGGTTTTGGTAGAATGAGAGGCATGGAAGATGTGGGGGAATTTGTTGTGCTTGCAGAGGGAGGTATCCGTGGACAGCAGATGGGTTTCCTGCACACATAGGACGTCACTGTGAAGATCTATGGCGGACCGCCACAGTGAGTGTCGTTTTGCTGGATGGTTTAAACCATTGGTATTCAGGGACAAAATAGTGAATGGCATTGTGGGTGGGTGTTGGTAGCGAAGTGAAGAGAAACACTTACAGTTAGGCGTTGTAGACTGCAGGAGCCGATGGTTGAGGACAAAAAAGTAGTAAACTGGCGGCAGGCCAGAGACCTGGTGTAGTACGTTTCAGCAGTCTGCGAATAGAGCAACACGTTAAACAGCAAAAACAAAGATTCAAGGAGGAGGGGAGAGAGAAAAAAAAAAAAAAACACACAGAGCAAAAACAAAACCGTAAAAGATAGTCGTGTTGAGCACGCTAGTGGCGTAGCGTAACTACCCTGTGAGCCCACAGGGTGTCTAGGATGTAGAGGGGGTGGTAGTCACCACTTAGGCCTCTAATTGGGGGTAAAAAGAGTCAAACGGAACAGTGAGGTATCAAACAAGGAGAGTAGCCATTGCAGAGAGTAGGGGAACTTGAAGATCGATGTGATAAAGGGCCTCAAGTTAGGAGGACATCGTTCAGGTACGGGAGCGATCCGAGGTTCTGCGGGACGCTGGTGGTCGTCGTTCAAGCGGAGCAGGTTTAGGTGGGTCTGGTAGAATTCCCCAGGCGTGCAGGAGACGTAGGCCCTTGTCTAGGTCGTTCACAGCATGTGATTGGCCATTCCTGGTGACAAGAAGGGTAGCTGGATATCGCCACTTGTAGGGAATTTTGTGGTTTTGCAGGCCTTTAGATATAGGGCTCAGCTGGCGTCTTTGTTGAAGAGTGAATTTGGAGAGGTCAGGGAAAAATTGAATCCCCGTGAACGGAGCTGGGAGAGGTGATTTCAGTTTTGCGCCCATTATGAGAGTTTCCTTGGTGTGGTAATAGTGAATTCTCATCAATACATCTCTGGGCACTGATGCGGCCAGGTGGGGCGGTTTTGCGATCCTGTGGATCCTATCAATGAGTAATTCTTGAGGGGATGCGTCAGGGATAATGATGTGCATCAGATCTCTAGCATAGTTGTTCAGATCTGCCGGCAGTACTGATTCAGGGACCCCACGCAGTTTAACGTTATGTCTGCGGGACCTGTCCTCAAGGTCTGCTAGTTTGGCGCGCATCCATGCTTGGTCCTCTTTAATGTCTTCAAAACAATCAATGACCTCATTCACAGTGGAAGTACAGTCAGTGAGGCCCACTTCAACATTAGACACTCTGTCACCTAAAGAGTGTATATCTGAGGTGATTTTAGCAAACAGGGAGGAGAGATCAGTCATGAGGGAAGTCTGCAGGGAGAGCAGCATGTCCTTTAGGGTTGTATCCATGACAGGCTGGCCTGATGTGGGGAAGGACGCCATGGAGGAATGCAGGGCCTGGTTAGAGAGGAGGGGGTTAAAAGCCTGGGCCTCAATTGGTATGTGAGGCGGCCGCTGCTGCGGCGCGTCCAGCCGCATTTTAGCCTTTGCTGGGCTGCTGGGAAGGGTGTCAGCACACGGGGGACCTGTGGGCAGACCGAGGGTACCTGTATCTGGCGATGTGTCCGGGTATTCGTCTGGAAGATCCGTGTAGGATTCCGGCGGTGCCGACGGGGCGGCGCCATCTTGTCCTCCATAGCTCTTCGCCGCCGGCTTGTAGGCGAATTCTGTGAGCTTCTGAGGTATGTGGTCTGTCATTCTTTTCCGGGATACGCTCATTTTAATCACCGGAGCGTCTGCTACGTGGATGTCCGTTTTAGGAGCGAGGATGGCGGCCCAAAGCGCTGGATTGTGTCCCCTGTCTGCAGCACTGAGAGATCAGGCGTCCATCACTGTCTCCGGTCGGCCACGCCCCCATTTAATAGTTTTTTTAAACTATCAATGCTCCCCGCTGAAACCACCGCCTGTGGAAGGGAATTCCACATCCTTGCCACTCTTACAGTAAAGAACCCTCTACGCAGTTTAAGGTTAAATCCAATTTCTTCCCATTTTAATGAGTGGCCACGTGTCTTATTAACCACTTAAGACCCGAACCTTTAGGCAGCTAAAGGACCTGGCCAGTTTTTGCGATTCGGCACTGTGTCATTTAACTGACAATTGCGCGGTCGTGCGACATGGCTCCCAATCAAAATTGCCATCCTTTTTTTCCCACAAATAGAGATTTCTTTTGGTGGTATTTGATCACCTCTGCGGTTTTTATTTTTTGCGCTATAAACAAAAATAGAGCGACAATTTTTAAAAAAATGCAATATTTTTTACTTTTTACTATAATAAATATCCCCCAAAAATATATATATAAACATACATTTTTCGTCAGTTTAGGCCAATATGTATTCTTCTACCTATTTTTGGTAAGAAGAATCCCAATAAGCATTTAACAATTGGTTTGCGCAAAATTTATAGCGTTTACAAAATAGGGGATTGTTTTATTGAATTTTTATTATCTTTTTTTTTACTACTAATGGCGGCGATCAGCGATTTTTTTCATGACTGCAACATTATGGGGGACACTTTGGACACATTTGACACATTTTTGGCACCATTGTCATTTTCAGAGCAAAAAATGCATTAAAAATGCATTGCTTACTGTGAAAATGTCAATTGCAGTTTAGGAGTTAACTACAAGGGGTTAACTGTAGGGGGGTGTAGCTGTGGAATGAATGAATGAATGAATGAATGAAGAACTTGTATAGCGCAGCACATGCGAAGTAAATCGCCTCTGGGCGCTTGTTGTTCCTGTCTCCTTTGAGATCAAAAGAGATGAGTCTTAATCTTTCTCCTGAAGACTAAGTAGTTCTCCTCCAGTCGCATGCTGGCTGGTAAGGCGTTCATTGAAGGTGTGACGTCATTGATTGTGTTTCCCTACAAAAGTGAAGAATGGGGGAAGCTGTGTTTACACACAGCTTTCCCCGTTCTTCAGCTCCGGGGACCGAGCACGGGACTCCAGCAGCGATCGGGTCCCCGCGGACCACGGTCACGGGGCTTCGGATCGGGTCGCGGGCATGCACCTCAGGCGTGCGCCCATGACCCACGACTGGGCACTTAAAGAGGACGTACTTGTACGTGCTTGTCCCCAGCTGTGCCATTCTGCCAACATATATGTGCAGGAGGCGGTCTATAAGTGGTTAAACTCCCTACTGCTGAATTTTTTTCCCTATTGTGGGGTCACCAGTGTGGTATTTGTAAATTGAAATCATATCCCCTCTCAAGTATCTCTTCTTCAGAGAGAATAAGTCCAGTGCTCACAACCTTTCTTCAGTCCCTTTATTAGCTTTGTTGCCCTTCTTTGTACTCGCTCCATTTCCAGTACATCCTCCAGTACATCCTTCCTGAGAACTGGCACCCAGAACTGGACAGCATACTCCAGGTAGAGTGGGAGAATTATCCCTTTATCTCTTGAGTTAATCCCCTTTTTAATGCATGCCAATATTCTGTTTGCTTTGTTATCAGCAGCTTGGCATTGCATGCCATTGCTGAGCCTGTCATCTACTAGGACCCCCAGGTCCTTTTCCATCCTAGATTGCCCCAGAGGTTCTCCCCCCAAGTGAGTTGATTGCATTCATATTTTTTCCACCCAAATGCATTATTTAAAAATTAAACATTAAACCACATGTCACATGTAGTTACCCACCCCATTAATTTGTCCATATCTTCTTACAAGGTTTCCACATCCTGTGGAGAAGTTATTGCAATGCTTAAATTAGTATTGTCCACAAATACAGAGATTGAACCATTTATCCCATCCACCAGGTCATTTATGAACAAACTAAATTGGATTGGTCCCAGCACAGAACCCTGGGGGACCCCACTTTCCACCTCTGACTGTTCCGAGTACTCCCCATTTATCACTACACTCTGAACTCACCCTCGTATCCAGTTTTCAATCCATGTACTCACCCTATGGTCCATGCCAACGGACCTTACTTTGTACACTAAAAATTTATGGGGAACTGTGTCAATTGCTTTTGCAAAATTCAGATACACCACGTTTATGGGCCTTCCTTTATCTAGATGGCAGCTCACCTCCTCATAGAAGGTTAATAGATTTGTTTGGCAAGAATGATTCTTCATGAATCCATGCTGATTGCTGCTAATGATACAGTTTTCTTTACCAAAACCTTTTATATCGTTCCCATCATCCCCTCCAGGAGCTTGCATACTATTGATGTTAGGCTAACTGGTCTGGGATGTATTTTGGTCCTTTTATAAATATTGGTGCTACATTAGTAAAAACTAGGAACAATGGTCTGACAATTACTTGACTAAGTTCCCTAAGGACCTTCGGGTCCAAGTTTTCCAAGTCTATCTCTAATTCTGTCCTCTGGTAGCTATGAGGGTGCTTCCTGTGATGTGTCATGAGGATAAACACTGCAGTTTTGGTTACTGAATACCCCAAAATCCTTTGTGAAGACTGAGGAGAAGAATAGATTCAATACCTTCGCCATCTCCCCATTCTTTGTAACCAGATTTCCTTCCTTATTCTTTATGGGGTCAATATGGTCTGTCCTCCCTTTTTTATTGTTTATATTCTTAAAGAATTTCTTGGGATTTTTTTTGCTCTACTCCGCTATGGGTCTTTCGTGTTCTATCTTAGCCACCCTAATTGAACCCTTACATTTCTTGTTGCATTATTTGTAAAGTCTGAATGCTGATGATGATTCATCAGCCCTGTATTTTTTGAAGGCCTTCTTCTTTGCTTTTATATGCATTTTTACATTGGAGTTAAGCCATGCAGGATTTTTTTTTGCTCTTTTAAAATTATTTCCCAATGCAATGCACTAGCTCATGCCCTTATTTAATATGCTCTTAAAGCAAACCCATCCGTGTTCTTTGTTCCAAAAATTCTCAATTTCTATCTTCTAACAAGGTTCATAGTTTAGGGAAGTTGGCTCTTTTGAAATTCAGCATCTTTGTATTCCCCTTATGTTTCCTATTTCCTTTGGAGCTCTACCCATAAGGATTGCACCTCCTCCCTAGCTCCCTTAGTGATGTCATCTCTCACATTCACTTTACTCTTGAACTAGAGGGAATACCTTTGAATGATTGCTAGCCAATCATGAGAGCTGTTGAACCAAGTCTCTGAAATTACCACAAAATCTAAATCCTCCTTATACAACAGTATCTCTAGTTCTAGTTCTCCCATATTGTTCGTCAGGCTCTTGGCATTGGTGCACATGCAATGTAGTTTAGACCGGTCGCATACTGTCCTCTTATTGGATGTTTCAAGATTGCAAATAGCACATGTTACTATACGTACCATGGGTTTGTGTGCTTTAGTCAACCTACCACTAATAGCCCAATACTACCCTCTGTAATATGTTCCACGCTGAATATCTCTACCTCTGTACCCTCCCCCCTCCATCGCCTAGTTTAAAAAACCCTCTAACTTTTTGACTATGTTCCCTCTCAGCAGATCCAAGTCTCTTTAAAATCAGACTAGGAACCCAAATCCAAAACATTGCAGAAATGTCACACTCGATATAAAGTGCAGAAAAAAATATATATAATTAATAAAATTAGGCTAGAAAGCAACAACGACAAAAAATAAACAATACAATTAGTTTTTCTCATGTTTTTACAAAATCAATAGCAACAGAAACCAACTCATAATGAAAATCAAATAGACATAAAAATAGAAGAGGAATAGTTCCCAATCATTCTTCCATATAAAAAACTGTGTGAATTGGTGCCTTCTTAGAATGATTAACCACTTTCCCACTGCGCCATAGGCATTTTACTGCTACCGCGCGGTGGAGTTATCTTGGGACGATGTCCCTGGGACATCGTCGTGCACTTCCGCGATTGCGTGTCCCCTGGAATGCGCTCGCGGAAGTGTCCGTGCTCGCCGGGTCTAGAAGACCCGGCGCATCACGGATCACGATAAATTGCCGCTGATAGCAGCCGCTTACCACGTGATCGCGCCGTCAAATGATGGCGCGATCACTTGTAAACAAACCGGCGTCATTTGATGACGCCGGTTCCTCCCTCTCCTCTCTGTACCGTTCGGTACAGTGTGAGAGGAGAGGGGGGGGGGCGGGTGGCAACAGCAGCGCTGTGGCTGGATCTGTGACAAATGCAGTCACAGATCCAGCCATCCATCCCAGCTTAGCCATCTCTGCCCCAGTACTCTGCAATGCCCCAGTACTCTGCAATCCCCCAGTACCCTGCACAATACTCTGGAATACCCCAGTACTCTGCAATACCCCAGTACCCTGCAATACCCCAGAACCCTGCACAATACTCTGCAATACCCCAGTACTCTGCAATACCCCAGTACCCTGCACAATACTCTGCAATACCCCAGTACTCTGCAATACCCCAGTACCCTGCACAATACTCTGCAATTCCCCGGTACTCTGCAATACCCCAGTACTCTGCAATATCCTAGTACCCTGCAATACCCCAGTACCCTGCAATACCCCAGTACCCTGCGCAATACTCTGCAATACCCCAATACCCTGTGCAATACTTTGCAATACCCCAATACTCTGCAATACCCTGCGCAATACTCTGCAATACCCCAATACCCTGTGCAATACTCTGCAATACCCCAATACCCTGTGCAATACTCTGCAATACCCCAATACCCTGTGCAATACTCTGCAATACCCCAATACCCTGCGCAATACTCTACAATACCCCAATACTCTGCAATACCCCAATACCCTGCACGATACTCTGCAATACCCCAATACCCTGCACAATACTCTGCAATACCCCAGTACTCTGCAATACCCCAGTACCCTGCAATACCCCAGTACCCTGCACACTACTCTGCAATACCCCAGTACTCTGCAATACCCCAGTACCCTGCACAATACTCTGCAATACCCCAGTACTCTGAAATACCCCAGTACCCTGCACAATACTCTGCAATTCCCCGGTACTCTGCAATACCCCAGTACTCTGCAATACCCTAGTACCCTGCAATACCCCAGTACCCTGCGCAATACTCTGCAATACCCCAATACCCTGCACAATACTCTGCAATACCCCAATACTCTGCAATACCCTGCGCAATACTCTGCAATACCCCAATACCCTGCACAATACTCTGCAATACCCCAATAACCTGTGCATTACTCTGCAATACCCTGTGCAATACTCTGCAATAACCCAATACCCTGCGCAATACTCTGCAATACCCCAATACTCTGTGCAATACACTGCAATACCCCAATACCCTGCGCAATACTCTGCAATACCCCTATACCCTGCAATACCCCAATACTCTGCAAAACCCCAATACTCTTCAATACCCCAATACCCTGTGCAATACTCTGCAATACCCAAATACTCTGCAATACCCCAATACTCTGCAATACCCTGCGCAATACTCTTCAATACCCCAATACCCTGCACGATACTCTGCAATACCCCAATACCCTGCACAATACTCTGCAATACCCCAGTACCCTGCACAATACTCTGCAATACCACAGTACCCTGCAATACCCCAGTACCCTGCAATACCCCAGAACCCTGCACAATACTCTGCAATACCCCAGTACTCTGCAATACCCCAGTACCCTGCACAATACTCTGCAATACCCCAGTACTCTGTAATACCCCAGTACCCTGCACAATACTCTGCAATTCCCCGGTACTCTGCAATACCCCAGTACTCTGCAATACCCTAGTACCCTGCAATACCCCAGTACCCTGCGCAATACTCTGCAATACCCCAATACCCTGCGCAATACTCTGCAATACCCCAATACTCTGCAATACCCTGCACAATACTCTGCAATACCCCAATACCCTGCGCAATACTCTGCAATACCCATATACATTGCAATACCCCAATACTCTGTAATACCCCAATACTCTTCAATACCCCAATACCCTGCGCAATACTCTGCAATACTCTGCAATACCCCAATACTCTGCAATACCCTGCGCAATACTCTGCAATACCCCAATACTCTGCAATTGTCAGGACTGTTAGGATAAGTACTCACCGAGGCTGAGATGCTGAGGGCAGCTGCCTTTGCGGCTCTGTGCACTTCACCCCCTGGAGGTGGAGACAGCGGGGAAGGGCACAAAGGGGCACCGGCTACCAGTGGAAGGTGTTGAGCTTATAGGAGATCTCTGAAGACTTGAAGACTTGGCTTAGGTTACAGGACAGGATCGTAGCAGGCGTGGATAGTGATCCAGGATCAACAAAGTTTATCAGGCAGAGAATCAGTTCAGGTCAGGACTGTAAGCAGATCCGGGATGCAAGCCAATGGTTCAGGGATTGGAGAAGGCAGAAGGTCCAAGATACAAGCCGGAGGTCAAAGGGGTACAGACAGCAGCAGAAACGATGAGACGAGTCGAGGGTCAAGTGCAGGAGAAGGCGTAGAGAAGTCAGGTCCGATCCGGGTCAATAGGTCACAAGCTTTCAGGTTAACAAGACACTGTAGCAGGATAGCTGACAACAAACTAGCAACCCGCCATGCGTCTGGAGCTGGTTTAAATAGGCCGGGCTGGCACTGGATTGCACGCGCATCCACGCCCACGTCCACCAGACGTACGCGTACGTGTGCACGCAGGTGCGCGCCAACGCACGCGCCGTGATGCAGAACCACGCTGGAACGCAGAGGCGCGCACGGGCATGCGTCGTGGCGAGGATCGGCCGCTGGAGCTACTGGTACCCTGACAGTGCCCCCCCCCCAAGGGGCGGACTCCGGACGCCCAAGCTGGACATCAGTTCAGGGTGGTCTTGGTGGAAGGCTCAAATTAGCCGAGGAGCATGTAAGTTCCTTGATGGTTCCCATGAATTATCTTCTGGGGGTACCCCTTCCACTTGACCAGGTATTGCAGCTGTCTTCCTCTCTTTCTGCAGCCCAGAATGGCCTTAACTTCGAATTCTATTTCACCTTCGACTTCCACTGGTGATGGCGGAGATCCCTCTCTGGGAAGGACTCAGGGACGACAGGCTTCAGTAAGGAGACATGAAAGACAGGATGGATTTTGTAGGACTTTGGCAGAGCTAATTCGAAAGCTACATCATTGATCTTTCGTTTGACTTGGAAGGGTTCGATGAACCTCGGCCCTAACTTCTGAGAAGGTATGTTTAACTTGAGATTTGCGGCTGACAGCCAGACTTTCTCCCCAATTTCAAAGATCGGGCTTTCCTTTTTCTTCCTATCAAAAAAATTGTTGTGATCCTCGTGAGCTTGCCGCATCATCTCCTGGAGTTTCTTAAAGTTCAGTTGAATAGAGGTTACGTGCTCCTGAACGTCTGGAACCGACGTCTCCGGAATAGAGCTAGGCAGGAATGAGGGGTGAAACCCGAAGTTTGACCAGAAGGGGGTTTGGTTGGTTGTGGAATGAATGGAATTGTTGTATGCAAATTCCGCGGACGGAAGTAGTGAAGACCAGTCGTCCTGGGAGGCTGAACAGAAGCAGTGGAGGTATTGCTCCAGGGTCTGGTTCGTCCTTTCGGTTTGACCATTGCTCTGAGGGTGATAGGCTGATGAAAAGACAAATTTTGATATCGAGAGATTTGCAGAGCTCTTTCCAGAATTTGGAGGTAAATTGTGCGCCTCTGTCAGAGACGATACTTTTGGGGGTCCCGTGAAGCCGGACTATCTCCTTGAGGAAAACTTTAGCTGTCTCTGTAGCGGTGGGGGTGCCCACCATAGGTAAGAAGTGCGCCATTTTGGAAAGGCGGTCAATGACTACAAAAATTTAGGTAAAACCTCCAGAAGGGGGAAGATCTACAATAAAGTCCATGGAGACCTCCGACCATGGTCGTTCGGGAATGGACAGGGGCTTGAGCAACCCCCAACCCCTTGTACTAGGTCCTTTGTTGCGTTGGCAACGAATACATGCGGACACATAGGCTTTACAATCCTGCCTCCAGTTTGGCCACCAGAAGGTGCGGGAGACCAGTTCTGCGGTCTTTCGGGCTCCAAAATGGCCCGCCAGTTTGTGATCGTGGAAGGTACTCAGAACTAGGTGCCGGGTTTCCATGGGAACGAAAATCTTGTCTTGAGACCAGAGCAGCTCGTCCCGTCTTTCAAGAGGGAGAGAGCTTTGGTTGGGACAGTGCCTGGATGCGGTCTTGATAGAGGTTAGGAGATCCAGTTGCGGAAGTAACAGGAAGTTCTGTGAGGATAGGATGGTGCCAGGTTCAGATGCTTCTGGGGACTCCAAAAACATTCTGGAAAGGGCATATGCCTTCCCATTCTTGGAACCAGGCCTATAGGATATGAGAAAATTGAACCGGGTGAAGAAAAGAGCCCAACGGGCTTGTCTGGGTCTTAGCCGTTTTGCAGATCGCAGATACTCTAGGTTTTTGTGACCCGTGAAGATCATAATAGGGTGGACTGCCCCTTCCAACAAATACCTCCATTCTTCTAGGGCGAACTTAATCGCTAATAACTCTCTGTCACCGACATTGTAATTTCTTTCTGGCGGATTTAATTTTCGAGAGGCAAAAGCTACTGGATGCAACAGGGCCTTTAGTCCATATCTTTGGGATAGGATTGCTCCCACAGCTGTCTCGGAGGCGTCCACCTCGAGTATGTAAGGTAGAGCCGGGTCGGGGTGGCGTAGAATGGGTGCTGAGGTAAACACTGACTTGAGCTTAAGGAAGGCTTCTTGGGCCTCCTGAGACCACACAAAACAGTTGCCTTGACGAGTGAGCTTGGTAATGGGTGCAACGATGGCGGAGAACCCAATGATAAAGCGTCTATAAAAGTTAGCAAAACCAATAAAACGTTGTACTCCCTTCCTGTCTCGGGGAGCTGGCCAGTCTTGAATGGCTTGGACTTTTTGTGGGTCCATGGCGACTCCAGACGTAGAAACGATGAACCCGAGGAATTGTACTGTACTCTTTTCAAACTCACACTTCTCGGCTTTCAGGTATAACTTATGGAGCCTGAGGGTAGTGAGAACTATCTTGACATGTTCCCGATGAAGCTCAATAGAAGTGGAAAAAATAAGAATATCGTCCAAATAGACCACCAAAAAGTCATCCAAGTACTTCCGAAAGATGTCATTGACAAAATGTTGGAAAGTGGCTGGGGCGTTGAAAAGACCGAACGGCATTACGAGATACTCAAAGTGTCCGAACCTGTATCTAAATGCCGTCTTCCACTCATCTCCTGATCTAATTCGGACAAGGTTGTAAGCTCCCCGAAGGTCTAATTTGGACAAGATTTTAGCAGACCAGAAACGTTGGAAGAGTTCGGGGATGAGAGGTAGTGGGTACCTGTTTTTGACAGTAATTTTGTTCAATTCCCTGTAGTCTATGCAGGGTCTTAGGGAGCCGTCCTTTTTTTCCACAAAGCAGATCCCTGCTCCCGCAGGGGAGGAGGAAGGGCGAATAAATTGTTTTTCAAGGTTCTCGTCGATGTAGGCCTTGAGGGCCCTCAGTTCAGTCTCTGATAGGGGAAAAATACGTCCAAACGGGATTTCTGCACCGGGGAGCAGGTCTATAGGACAATCATAAGGCCTGTGAGGTGGCAGGCGGTTGGCCTGTTGTTTGTCAAAGACGTCTGTGAATTCCCGGTATGCTGGAGGGACGTTTTGAAGATTCTCTGCTGTGGTGGCAACGGTGGAACAGACGGTGGTAACCAGTGCAAGGCAATGGACAGAGCAATGGGAAGAAACAAAGCTGACTTCCTTGCTTCCCCAGTCAATATGTGGTTGGTGTGTGTGCAGCCAGGGAAGGGCCAAAATAATAGGGAACATCGGAGATGAAATTAAGTCCAACTGTAGGAGCTCCTGGTGTCCGGAATCTGTGATGGCCACGACAGGGTCGGTCTGCTGTGTGACTAATCCTGAACGAGGGAGAGAGCCATCCGCCAGGCGTACTTGTAAGTGAGGATCCTTAGGATGAAGGGGAAAATGTAGTTTCAGAGCTAGGGCAGAGTCCACCAAACTACTGCAGGCACCAGAGTCAATGATTGCTGGTAAGCGAGTCACCCCTTCCGGTAGCTGTAGAAAGAGAAAGAGAGTAAGGTAAGACTGTGGAGCGCTGACGACACGGCAGTCTGAAGTGGGTCTGGGTGCGCTCTTACTGGGTCTCACCGGACAGGTGCGAAGGAAGTGGCCGGAGCCACCGCAGTACAGGCATAGGTTGGCTTGACACCTGCGTTGTCTTTCCTCTGGAGTGAGAGGAGAGCGGACCAACCCAAGCTGCATGGGTTCTGGGTCAGAAACCGGGTTGGAGGAGGAGACTGGAGGTGATGGGTACATAGGAGTTGGTCTCGGAAGAATCCAGGATGGACGAGGCGTGTGGAGGGGCTCGGAACGCCGTTCTCGTAGACGTCTGTCCAATTCGGTAGCGGCTTGAATTAAGTCCTCCAGTGTAGCAGGAGGTTCAGTTCTGGCTAGCTCGTCTTTGAGCGCTTCTGAAAGTCCCTGCCGGAACTGATACTTAAGGGCTGCTTCATTCCAGCCAGTGTCGGCTGACCATTTCCGAAACTCGGCTGTGTAGTCTTCCACTGGTCTCCTACCCTGGCTGAGGCTGTGAAGGATGGTCTCAGCCGTCGCTGTGCGTTGCGGATCATCGTAAAGTCTGGCCATTTGCTCAAAGAAGGTGTCAAGAGTGTCCAGCACCGGACTTCTCTGTTCCATGAGGCCATGTGCCCATGCCTGGGGTTCTTCAGAGAGGAGGGAGATAACGAAGCCGACTTTTACTGCTTCTGAAAAGAATGTCCTGGGCTGCAGCGCGAGATATAGAGAACAGGCGTTTTTGAATGCACAATATTTTCTGCGATCGCCCGTGAATCGCTCAGGAGTCGGTATTCTGGGCTCAGGGTGAGTCACTACCACAGCTGGGTTAGCAGAAGCCTGTGGGGCTGTAGTCTCTGTAGGAGGAGCTGTGGTTGGAGCAGAGGGACCAGGTTGTCTGCTAAGCTGCTGAAGACGGCCATCAATTTGGAGGTACCCATCATGCAACTTCTGCACGGCGTCCGTAAGAGCCGAGACCTGCTGGCATAAGGTCTCAAAAGGCACCCTGTCGGCCTCTGACATCTGGCTGGTTTGTACTGTCAGGACTGTTAGGATAAGTACTCACCGAGGCCAAGATGCCGAGGGCAGCTGCCTTTGCGGCTCTGTGCACTTCACCCCCTGGAGGTGGAGACAGCGAGGAAGGGCACAAAGGGGCACCGGCTACCAGTGGAAGGTGTTGAGCTGATAGGAGATCTCTGAAGACTTGGCTTAGGTTACAGAACAGGATCGTAGCAGGCGTGGATAGTGATCCAGGATCAACAAAATTTATCAGGCAGAGAATCAGTTCAGGTCAGGACTGTAAGCAGATCCGGGATGCAAGCCAATGGTTCAGGGATTGGAGAAGGCAGAAGGTCCAAGATACAAGCCAGAGGTCAAAGGGGTACAGACAGCAGCAGAAACGATGAGACGAGCCGAGGGTCAAGTGCAGGAGAAGGCGTAGAGAAGTCAGGTCCGATCCGGGTCAATAGGTCACAAGCTTTCAGGTTAACAAGGCACTGTAGCAGGATAGCTGACAACAAACCAGCAACCCGCCATGCGTCTGGAGCTGGTTTAAATAGGCCGGGCTGGGACTTGATTGGTGGACCCGGCACAATACTCTGCAATACCCCAGTACTCTGCAATACCCCAGTACTAGACCTGTACTAGACCCGGCGCATCACGGATCACGGTAAATTGCTGCTGATAGCAGCCGTTTACCACGTGATCGTGCCGTCAAATGATGGCACGATCACTTGTAAACAAACCGGCGTCATTTGATGATGCCGGTTCCTCCCTCTCCTCTCTGTACCGTTCGGTACAGTGTGAGAGGAGAGGGGGGAGCGGGTGGCAGCAGCAGCGCTGTGGCTGGATCTGTGACAAAGCAGTCACAGATCCAGCCATCCATCCCAGCTTAGCCATCTCTGCCCCAGTACTCTGCAATGCCCCAGTACTCTGCAATCCTTCAGTACCCTGCACAATACTCTGCAATACCCCAGTACTCTGCAATACCCCAGTACCCTGCAATACCCCAGAACCCTGCACAATACTCTGCAATACCCCAGTACTCTGCAATACCCCAGTACCCTGCACAATACTCTGCAATTCCCCGGTACTCTGCAATACCCCAGTACTCTGCAATGCCCTAGTACCCTGCAATACCCCAGTACCCTGCGCAATACTCTGCAATACCCCAATACCCTGCGCAATACTCTGCAATACCCCAATACTCTGCAATACCCTGCGCAATACTCTGCAATACCCAAATACCCTGTGCAATACTCTGCAATACCCCAATACCCTGTGCAATACTCTGCAATACCCTGCACAATACTCTGCAATACCCCAATACCCTGCGCAATACTCTGCAATACCCCTATACCCTGCAATACCCCAATACTCTTCAATACCCCAATACCCTGCGCAATACTCTGCAATACCCCAATACTCTGCAATACCCTGCGCAATACTCTGCAATACCCTGCGCAATACTCTGCAATACCCCAATACTCTGCAATACCCCAATACCCTGCACGATACTCTGCAATACCCCAATACCCTGCCCAATACTCTGCAATACCCTGCGCAATACTCTGCAATACCCTGTGCAATACTCTGCAATACCCTGCGCAATACTCTGCAATACCCCAATACCCTGCGCAATATTCTGCAATACCCCAATACTCTGTGCAATACACTGCAATACCCCAATACCCTGCGCAATACTCTGCAATATCCCTATACCCTGCAATACCCCAAC
Organism: Rana kukunoris; assembly: GCA_029574335.1. NCBI lineage: Eukaryota > Metazoa > Chordata > Amphibia > Anura > Ranidae > Rana > Rana kukunoris. Next base: position 199,305,461 of record CM056051.1, read on the forward strand.
ACTCTTCAATACCCCAATACCCTGCGCAATACTCTGCAATACCCCAATACTCTGCAATACCCCAATACTCTGCAATACCCTGCGCAATACTCTGCAATACCCCAATACTCTGCAATACCCCAATACCCTGCACGATACTCTGCAATACCCCAATACCCTGCACAATACTCTGCAATACCCCAGTACTCTGCAATACCCCAGTACCCTGCAATACCCCAGAACCCTGTACAATACTCTGCAATACCCCAGTACTCTGCAATACCCCAGTACCCTGCACAATACTCTGCAATACCCCAGTACTCTGCAATACCCCAGTACCCTGCACAATACTCTGCAATTCCCCGGTACTTTGCAATACCCCAGTACTCTGCAATACCCTAGTACCCTGCAATACCCCAGTACCCTGCGAAATACTCTGCAATACCCCAATACCCTGCACAATACTCTGCAATACCCCAATATTCTGCAATACCCTGCGCAATACTCTGCAATACCCCAATACCCTGCGCAATACTCTGCAATACCCTGTGCAATACTCTGCAATACCCTGCGCAATACTCTGCAATACCCCAATACCCTGCGCAATACTCTGCAATACCCCAATACCCTGCGCAATACTCTGCAATACCCTGTGCAATACTCTGCAATACCCTGCGCAATACACTGCAATACCCCAATACCCTGCGCAATACTCTGCAATACCCCTATACCCTGCAATACCCCAACACTCTTCAATACCCCAATACCCTGCGCAATACTCTGCAATACCCCAATACTCTGCAATACCCTGCGCAATACTCTGCAATACCCCAATACCCTGCACGATACTCTGCAATGCCCCAATACCCTGCACAATACTCTGCAATACCCCAGTACTCTGCAATACCCCAGTACCCTGCAATACCCCAGAACCCTGCACAATACTCTGCAATACCCCAGTACTCTGCAATACCCCAGTACCCTGCACAATACTCTGCAATACCCCAGTATTCTGCAATACCCCAGTACCCTGCACAATACTCTGCAATTCCCCGGTACTCTGCAATACCCCAGTACTCTGCAATACCCTAGTACCCTTTAATACCCCAGTACCCTGCGCAATACTCTGCAATACCCCAATACCCTGCACAATACTCTGCAATACCCCAATACTCTGCAATACCCTGCGCATTACTCTGCAATACCCCAATACCCTGCGCAATACTCTGCAATACCCCAATACCCTGCGCAATACCCCAATACTCTGTGCAATACACTGCAATACCCCAATACCCTGCGCAATACTCTGCAATACCCCAATTCTCTGCAATACCCCAATACTCTGCAATACCCCAATACTCTGCAATACCCCAATACCCTGCGCGATACTCTGCAATACCCCAGTACTCTGCAATACCCAAATACTCCCTGGGATGCGCTCGCGGAAGTGTCGGTGCTCGCCGGGTCTAGAAGACCTGGCGCATCACGGATCACGGTAAATTGCCGCTGATAGCGGGCGTTTAAAACGTGATTGCGCCGTCAAATAATGGTGCGATCACTTGTAAACAAACCAACGTCATTTGATGACGCTGGTTCCTAACTCTCCTCTCTGTACCGTTCGGTACAGTGTGAGAGGAGAGGGGGGAGCGGGTGGCAGCAGCAGCGCTGTGGCGGGATCTGTGACAAATTCAGTCACAGATCCAGTCATCCATCCCAGCTCAGCCATCCCTGCCCCCAGTACTCTGCAATACCCCAGTACTCTGCAATACCCCAGTACCCTGCACAATACTCTGCAATACCCCAGTACTCTGAAATACCCCAGAACCCTGCACAATACTCTGCAATACTCCAGTACTCTACAATACCCCAGTACCCTGCACAATACTCTGCAATACCCCAGTACTCTGTAATACCCCAGTACCCTGCACAATGCTCTGCAATACCGCAGTACTCTGCAATACCCCAGTACTCTGCAATACCCCAGTACTCTGCAATACCCCAGTACTCTGCAATACCCCAGTACCCTGCAATACCCCAGTACCCTGCGCAATACTCTGCAATACCCCAATACCCTGCGCAATACTATTCAATACCCGGTGCAATACTCTGCAATACCCTGCACAATGCTCTGCAATACCGCAGTACTCTGCAATACCCCAGTACTCTGCAATACCCCAGTACCCTGCAATACCCCAGTACCCTGCAATACCCCAGTACCCTGCGCAATACTCTGCAATACCCCAATACCTTGTGCAATACTCTGCAATACCCCAATACTCTGTGCAATACACTGCAATACCCCAATACCCTGCGAAATACTCTGCAATACCCCAATACCCTGCAATACCCCAATACTCTGCAATACCCCAATACCCTGCACAATACTCTGCAATACCCCAATACTCTGCAATACCCCAATACTCTGCAATACCCTGCGCAATACTCTGCAATACCCCAATACTCTGCAATACCCCAATACCCTGCGCGATACTCTGCAATACCCCAATACCCTGCGCGATACTCTGCAATACCCCAATACTCTGCAATACCCCAATACTCTGCAATACCCATTTTTTAAAGCACCCCTGTCCCCGTGTGCTCGCATGCAGAAGCAAACGCATACGTAAGTCCCGCCCACATATGAAAACGGTGTTCAAGCTACACATGTGAGGTATCTCTGTGAACGTTAGAGCGAGAGCAATCATTTTGGCCCTAGACCTCCTCCGTAAATAAAAACATGTAAGCAATAAAAGTAATTAAAGCGTCGCCTATGGGGATTTTTAAGTATGGAAGTTTGGCGCCATTCCATGAGTGTGCGCAATTTTGAAGTGTGACATGTTGGGTATCTATTTACTCGGCGTAACTTCATCTTTCACATTATGAAAAAAAAATGGGCTAACTTTACTGTTTTTGGTTTTTTTTTAAGCACAAAACAGTTTTTTTTTTAAAACACGCGTTCAAAAAATGTCTGCGAAAATACCATGCAAGATAAAAAGTTGTAACGGCTGCCATTCTCTAGGGTCTTTGCTAAGAAAGCATATATCATGTTTTGGGGTTCTATGTAATTTTCTAGCAAATAAATGATGATTTTTCCATGGAGGAGAGAAATGTCAGAATTGGTCTGGGTTCTTCAGAACGCCTGATGGCGTTCCCTGCATGTTGGGCCTCTGTATGTGGCCACGCTGTGTAAAAGTCTCACACATGTGGTATCGCCATACTCGGGAGAAATAGTAGAATGTGTTTTGGGGTGTAATTTGTGGTATGCATATGCTGTGTGTGAGAAATAACCCGCTAATATGACAGAAACAAGATTATATTTTATTCTTACAGAATTTTCAGTCGTTTTTCTTTTATAGCGCAAAAAATAAAAAAAACAGAGGTGATCAAATACCACCAAAAGAAAGCTCTATTTGTGTGAAAAAAAGGACAAAAATTTCAAATGGGTACAATGTTGTATGACTGAGTAATTGTCATTCAAATTGTGAGAGCACCGAAAGCTGAAAATTGGTCTGGTCAGGAAGGGGGTTTAAGTGCCCAGTGGTCAAGTGGTTAATAGACAAAGATACGCTTGATTATCTTGTGATTAAATATCCACAACTGCCAATGTTTTATACATTGCTCAAAGTACATAAAAAAATTCTCCCAGGCAGCCCAATAATATGACACCAACTAAACTTCCAAGTAGATTTGTAGATTAATTCCTCCTTCTTCATCTGTTAAGACTCCCATCTTATATATACGCGATACATCAGATCTCTGAAAACATGTTCCCCTGGATGCCCTGCTCGTTGCTGTGGATATAAATGCCCTATACTTCAGTATACCGCAAAAGCGGCACACCCAGGTAATTGAGTAGTTTCTCATAGAACAAGAAGAATAAGCTCATTCTTGAACTGCTTTACTTTATTTTAACCAAAATATACTTTACTTTTATGAATCAATTGTTTTTGCAAACCCAAGGTGTCACTATGGGCACTTGTGCACCATCATATACTAATTTATATCTAGGGGGGTGGGAAAGAGTAATTTTTTTCTAATGATATTTTTACTTTATGGCTACCACATATTCTCTACAGGTTTCATTTCATTGATGATCTCATAATAATTTGGACAGGCTTATAAGAATGTTTATGTTCATTCTTGAAAGATCTAAACATTAGTGATTTTAATTTGAAGTTTACACACACACACATACAATGATAAGAAAGTATATTTTTTGGAGTTAGAGATCATCATTTGACGAGAGGGTTATATAGTCACCAACCTTTGCTTAGAAAAGTTTATAATAAAGCTAAAGCCTGGCCCAGAATTCCTTTACTATATGGAAATACTCCAAAGAGGGACACTAGAACTGTGAAATTTATTACATGCTACTCAACGCGTGAACAAATATTATGGTCTATTATTTACAGACATTGTCATTTTTTGACTGAAGAACACACTCTATCCAAATATGTACAACCCTCACCCAAAATGGTATTAAGCCACTACCCTGTGAGTTTAGATGACATCTAGCCATTACTATAACAAGACAATAACACTCCAGTACTACGAGGTACATACCATTGTGGTGGATACCAGCAGGTCTCCACGGGTGATTGAAGACCAAGGTAATTATTTACCGACTGGCCAGGGGCACAAATTTTGAGCATTCACAAATTGTAAGATACAAGGGGCCAGATTCACATACACTTAATATTGCGCTGCGTAATCGAAATACTCTACGCTGCCGTATTTTACCAGGCTGTACACCGAATCCTGGTAGATTTTTGCCCGTACGCTACGGCGGCGTAGTCTATTTCTCGCCGCGTAATCGAAATACGCGATTAGGGGGCGTGAAGCATTTAAATTAAGCGCGTCCCCGCGGCGATCGAACTGCGCATGCTCCGTTCAGAAATTTCCCGCCGTGCATTGCGCGAAATCACGTTGTTACGTCATTCGTTGTTTGAGTAGCGTCATTTACGAACATTCCTATTCCCGGACGACTTACATAAAAAATAATAAAAGACGTCGGAAAACGTAGAAATTCGACGTGGGAACGACGGCCATACTTAACATGGGCTGTCTAATATTAGAGCAGCAAAAAGCTGGTATAGTGTTACGCAAATAAAAGATAAGAGATTGCGATTGAAGATCGTAATTTCGGGGATCGCCGGCAAAAGCTCATTTGCATACCCCGATGCGGAAAATGACGGGAAGTCCACCCAGTGGCCGCAATTTTATTGCAGCGTAGATCCGAAGGCGTACGAACACGTAATCCAGTCGAATTGAAGCCTGCAGCCGTCTATTCATGGTTTGAGGTTTTCGACTAGCTAAAAAACACGCGTAATTTGAAATTACTCCAGTCTAACACCAGTTAGACAGGCGTAATGGCTCTCTGAATCTGGCCCAAGGTGTTGTGTATCTTATGCCCTGCCGTTATTAAGCATTTTATGTTTTATGGACAAAGAATTGGAGATCATACTTGTTACTTGAGTAATAGAAAATTTGTAACTCCAGTTACTAGACACAAATTTGACACTACACTGGTTTAATTTTTTTGTCTTGGAGGTGATCCCACAAGATTCGCCCGCAGGTAGAAGACTGGGATATGCACATTTTGCAGTGGGAAACCCTTGGATAGAACATTTGGCAGCTACAATTCCTCCTGGAATTAATGAAATGAATACATATAAACTATTCCTATAATTTGCTCTGAGAAAAGTCTTAGCTCATCGTAATGCACATGTCTATATTCCCCCTGTGTTTAGGGTGTTACACACATATATATATATATATATATATATATATATATATATATATATATATATATATATATATATATATATATATATATTATATATTATGGGCCAGATTCAGGTAGTCCAGAGCATCTTTGCTCTGGAGTAACGCTTCTCATTTGCGTTGCGCTGCAGAAATTTTAGGAGCAAGTGCTGTCATTCACGAAGCACTTGCTCCTAAAGTTGCGGCAGCGCATCGCAAATGAGCCGGCGGAATTCAAATTGGGCGGGTACGGGGCGTGTAGTATGCTAACTAAGCGCGATCCCGCCGCCAACGTACTGCGCATGCGTCGAGTGTCAAAACATCCCGTGCGCATGCTCCAAAATCTGTGAATGAACGTCAATGACGTCACATTCCCATTCATGACCGTTTTACGCAAGCAACGTTTTTTTATTTTTTTCCGACGCGATGACGACGCCTATACCTAACATAGGATATTCCAACCCCATGTAGGTATAACTATGCGCCGCGTATCCCGTCCGGAAACGTCGTAACGTCACTGCGTCGCGCCGGAATGCGATCGTGAATTGCCGATTTCCGCTCATTAACATATTTTTTGAGCGGAAATCGGCGGGAACGCCCCCGGCGCCATTTTTAAGTTGAAGTAACGATGCGATGGCGAAACTCAGTTACGCTGCTCGCATCGGAGCTTCAACCCGGCGTTTCTTGTTTTCTGGTTACAGAAAACAGAAACGCCGGCTCAAAGTCACAGTTAGGCTGGCGGATCACTGGATCCGCCAGCCTAACTGTTCCTGAATCTGGCCCTATATATATATATATATATATATATATATATATATATATATATATATATATATATATATTATTGTTTTTTTCTAGTTTGTGTGTTATACTAAAATATGATCCATCTTAGCATTAACCACTTCAATACAGGGCTTTAAAACCCACCTTCATACTGGGCCTATTCTGGCACTTCTCTCCTACATGTGCAAATCATCATTCTTTTGCTAGAAAATTACTCAGAACCCCCAAAAATTATATATGTTTTTTTAGCAGACACCCTAGGGAATAAAATGGCAGTCACTGCAACTTTTTATCTTGCACGGTATTTGCGCAATAATTTTTCAAAACCCCTTTTTTTGTAAAAAAAATGGTTCCATGAATTAAAAAATGACAAAACAGTAAAGTTAGCCCAATTTGATGTAAAATATGAAAGATGATGTTACGCTGAGTAAATAGATACCTAACATGTCATGCTTTAAAATTGCGCACACTCATGGAATGGCGGCAAACTTCGTTACTTAAAAATATCCATAGGCGACGCTTTACATTTTTTACGGGTTACCAGTTTAGAGTTACAGAGGAGATCTAGTGCTACAATTGTAGCACACGCTCTATCGCACGCAGCGCCACCGCACATGTGTGGTTTGACCGACGTTTACATATGTGGGCGGGACTTACGTGTGCGTTCGCTTCTGAGCGCGAGCTACCGGAGACAGGGGCATTTTAAATTTTTATTTTTTACTTATTTTTTACATTTTTTTTTACATTTTTTTTCGATCGCTTTTATCCCTATTTCAAGGAATGTAAACATCCCTTGTAATAGGAATAGTGTGTGACAGGTTCTTTTTAACCAGTTAAGCCCCGGACCAATATGCTGCTAAATGCCCAGAGGTGTTTTTACAATTTGCCACTGCGCTGCTTTAACTGGTAATTGCGTGGTCATGCAATGTTGTACCGAAAAATAAATTTGCGTCCTTTTCTTCCCACAAATAGAGCTTTCTTTTGATGCTATTTTAATGCCTCTGCGATTTTTATTTTTTGCGATATAAACGTAAAAAGACCGTAAATTTTGAAAAAAAAAACGTTTTTTTTTTTTAACAAAAAGTAAAAAATATCGAATAAACTCAATTTTAGTCAAACATTTAGGCCACAATGTATTCAGCCACATGTCTTTAGTAAAAAAAATCGCAATAAGCGTATATTTATTGGTTTTCACAAAAGTTATAGCGTCTACAAACTAGGGTACATTTTCTGGAATTTACACAGCTTTTATTTTATGACTGTCTATCTCATTTCTTGAGGTGCTAAAATGACAGGGCAGTACAAAACCCCCCAAATGACCCAATTTTGGAAAGTAGACACCCAAAGGAAACTGCTGAGAGGCATGTTGAGTCCATTGAATATTTTTTATTTTTTTGTCCCAAGTGATTGAATAATGACAAAAAAAATAAAAGAATTACAAAAAGTTGTCACTAAATGATATATTTCTCACACATGCCATGGTTATATGTTGAATTGCACCCCAAAATACATTCTGCTGCTTCTTCTGAGTACGGGAATACCACATGTTTGGGACTTTTTGGGAGCCTAGCCATGTACGGGACCCCAAAAACCAAGCACCGCCTTCAGCATTTCTAAGGGCGCAAATTTTTGATTTCACTCCTCACTACCTATCACAGTTCCGAAGGCCATAAAATGCCAAAATAGCACAACCCCCCCCCCCAAATGACCCAATTTTGGAAAGTAGACACCCCAAGCTATTTGCTGAGAGGCATGCCGAGTCCATGGAAAATTTTATATTTTGACACAAGTTGCGGGAATATGACAAACTGATTTTTTTTGTACAAAGTTGTCACTAAATGATATATTTCTCACACATGCCATGGTTATATGTGGAATTGCACCCCAAAATACATTCTGCTGCTTCTCCTGAGTATGGGGATACTACATGTGTGGGACTTTTTTGGAGCCTTGCCACGTACGGGGCCCCGAAAACCAAGCACCGCCTTCAAGATTTCTAAGGGCATACATTTTTTATTTCACTCCTCACTACCTATCACAGTTTTGAAGGCCATAAAAGATGGCACACAACTCCCCAAATGACCCCATTTTGGAAAGAAGACATCCCAAGCTATTTGCTGAGAGGCATGTTGAGTCTATGAAATATTAAATTTTTTGCCCCAAGTGATTGAATAATGACCAAAAAATATTACAAAATGTTGTCACTAAATGATATATTTCTCACACATGCCATTGTTATATGTGGAATTGCACCCCAAAATACATTCTGCTGCTTCTCCTGAGTATGGGGATACCACATGTGTAGGACTTTTTGGGAACTTAGCCGCGTACGGGACCCCGAAAACCAATCACCACCTTCAAGATTTCTAAGGACATTTTTGGATTTCACTCCTCACTACCTATCATAGTTTTGAAGGCCATAAAATGTCAAGATGGCGGTGATTGGTTTTCGGGGTCACGTACGCGGCTAGGCTCCCAAAAAGTCCCACACATGTGGTATCCCCGTATTCAGGAGAAGCAGCAAAATTATTTTGGGGTGCAATTCCCCATATAACAATGGCATGTGTGAGAAATATATCATTTAGTGACAACGTTTTGTAATTTTATTTTTATTTTTTTTGGTCATTATTCAATCACTTGGGGCAAAAAAATGTAATATTCCATGGACTCAACATGCCTCTCAGCAAATAGCTTGCGGTGTCTTTCCAAAATGGGGTCATTTGGGGGGATTGTGGGGAGTGAAATCAAAAATTTGCGCCCTTAGAAATCTTGAAGGCGGTGCTTTGTTTTTGGGGCCCCGTACGCGGCTAGGCTCCCAAAAAGTCCCACACATGTGGTATCCCCGTACTCAGGAGAAGCAGCAGAATGTATTTTGGGGTGCAATTCTGCATATAACCATTGCATGTGTGAGCAATATATAATTTAGTGACAACTTTGTGCAAAAAAAAATCAGTTTGTCATATTCCCGCAACTTGTGTCAAAATATAAAATATTCCATGGACTCGACATGCCTCTCAGAAAATAGCTTGGGGTGTCTACTTTCCAAAATGGGGTCATTTGGGTTTTTTTTATGCTATTTTGGCATTTTATGGCCTTCGAAACTGTGATAGGTAGTGAGTAGTGAAATCAAAAATGTACACCCTTAGAAAGCCTGAAGGCGGTGATTAGTTTTTGGGGTCCCATACGCAGCTAGGCTACCAAAAGTCTCACACATGTGGTATGCCCATACTCAGGAGAAGCAGCAGAATGTATTTTGGGGTGTAATTCCACATATGGGGGGTGTATGCTTTGCGCGTGGGTGTAAGCATTACTGGCACTAACTAGCTACCTAGCGGCACTAGCAACACTAATACAGCGATCAGAAAAATGATCGCTTAGTGACGCTGGCAATAGGGGAGGAAAGGGTTAACTCTAGGGGCAATCAGGGGTTAAAATCTTTATTAGAAAATGTATGGGGGTACCTAACGCTATAAAAACCTGACGGGCGAACCTCAAAAAATAACTAGCTACCTAGCGGCACTAGCGACACTAATACAGCGATCAGAAAAACGATCGCTTAGTGACGCTGGCAATAGGGGGTGAAAGGGTTAACTCTAGGGGCAATCAGGGGTTAAAACCTATATTAGAAAATGTATGGGGGTACCTAACGCTATAAAAACCTAGTGGGAGAACCTCAAAAATAACTAGCTACCTAGCGGGACTAGCGACACTAATACAGCCATCAGAAAAACGATCGCTTAGTGACGCTGGTAATAGGGGGTAAAAGGGTTAACTCTAGGGGCAATCAGGGGTTAAAATCTTTATTAGAAAATGTATGGGGGTACCTAACGCTATAAAAACCTGGCGGGCAAACCTCAAAAAAAAAATAGCTACCTAGCGGCACTAGCGACACTAATACAGCGATCAAAAAAACGATCGCTTAGTGACGCTGGCAATAGGGGGTGAAAGGCTTAACTCTAGGGGCAATCTCAAAAAATAACTAGCTACCTAGCGGCACTAGTGACACTAATACAGCGATCAGAAAAACGATCGCTTAGTGACGCTGGCAATAGGGGGTGAAAGGGTTAACTCTAGGGGCAATCAGGGGTTAAAACCTTTATTAGAAAATGTATGGGGGTACCTAACGCTATAAAAACCTAGCGGGCGAACCTCAAAAAATAACTAGCTACCTAGCGGCACTAGCGACACTAATACAGCGATCAGAAAAACGATCGCTTAGCGACGCTGGTAATAGGGGGTAAAAGGGTTAACTCTAGGGGCAATCAGAATCATTGAACTTCATTTTTCTCGGCTTGTCGTAGTGTTGTACGTCATCACATTCTTGACGTTCGGAATTTCCGACAACATTTGTGGGACCGCGTATATAGTATTTTGGGACACAGGCACCATTTTTTAGCTCATAAACTTTACAGAAACTCAACAACTATAAAAAAAACTATATGTTATGAAATTATGAGTAAAAATTGCTTCTATGACTTAAATAATTTGTTTGAAGTCTAGAGGTACATGATGCATTATAGTATAACAATAATAACATAATAAAAACTTTGAAGTAGATATTTCTTTCTTAATCTGAGCAGGAAAAAATTTGAAAGTATTAGAAAGGAATAAAAGATACCCAGCGTATTTACGTAAGACATAAAATATGTAACTATTCTTATTACAGATTCCTATAGCACATTTGCATAACTAGTTTTGAAAGAGCTAAAATTAATTCCAGAGACCATTTTAAGATACTAAGGAATATTTTTCTTTTTAAAGTCCAAATAAAGTAATGGGAAGATAAAAGAAACTTGATTTGCAAGCAGTTTCTTTGTAGTTATATAGGGCATTCAAATTCATAGCAGTCACTTTCATCATCAAGGTATTTTCACAGTTTGTACATTTGAAAAAATACTGTTAAGATGTGAGTTTAATTTAAATTGCTCTACCGATCTGCCTTGTTTAAGCCTTAACTTTAAATGTCTATTAAAACAAGTCATTTTATGTTGTTAAAAAGCTATTTTCGGATTTTTGTGCATTTTATGGTAAATTGTTGTACAAAATAAAGGTTTATTGCAAACATGTGCTCAGAGAAATATTAGTTGCCTGCCTGTTGTGCTGATTGTGATTTGTGGCTTCAACATTTTCTCAGTCACTGACCTAAAGAAGGGAGATCGGAAGTTTTGTATAAACTGATTTCACTTTGGCCAAATCTTTGATCTAGGGGGCAAACACAACCAAGTGGTACTTTTAGTAGTCAGTGCCAGCTTCAATTGCAGCTCTTAGAATTCAGTCACATGATACTTCAGAGCTACAAATGATGTTGTGCTGGAAGACTGCTTGATAGCAAGTAAACGATAGACATGAGGTTTGGATTTACTTTTGGTTTCACAGTAATTTTGAGTTTGAAATTTGCAGCAAACTTTGCTGGGGCAAACTGTTTAAACCCATAATATATGCATGATCTTTGAATCAAAGTCACCTAGCTTAGGATTGCCATTAATGGGTGCTTTTAAAAAACCTAGCACCCTCTTAATAAGGAGGTGAGTGTACACTTGTCATGCTGACTGTTGTCTTTCTGATAAAAGCGATATGAGTGGCTATAAAGCCATCCCCATGCTTCCAGGACCACTGGAAAGAGCCACCTTTCTGCCATGTATCTCAGGCTCTGCTGTCCTGAAGGGCCTGGTATGGACTGGGGGGGAGACCCCACACCATTATTTTCTTTCTTTATTTTGCAATGGCTGTGTGCCAGGAACTGCAACTGCCAAGTCAATTTAATTGTGATTTAATTTTTTGTCTTTAGAAATTACATTTTTGCTACAGCATGTTCTATGCATATTACAGTGCACCACTTTACATGCAGACAAAGGGGACCCCCCCCCCCCCCCAGGCACTATATTTAACCACTTTATGTGTGCTATAAACAAAAAAAGAGCGACAATTTTAAACAAAATAAATATTTTTTACTTTTTCCTGTAATACATTTTCTCAAAAATGTTTTTAAAAATTAAATGTCTTCATCAGTTTAGGCCAATATATATTCTTCTACATATTTTTGGTAAAAAAAGAAGTGTATATTGATTAGCTTGCGCAAAAGTTATAGCATCTACAAACTATGGGATAGATTTATGGATTTTTTTTTTCTAGTAATGGCAGAGATTAGCGAAGTTTAGATCAGTGCTATAAAAATGCACGGATTACTGTATAAATGTCGATGACAGGAAAGGGGTTAACACTAGGGGTAATGAAGAGGTTAAATGTGTTCCTGGTTTGTGTTTCTAACTAGGGGGGATGGAACTGACTTGAGCAGGAGATATATTGTTGTTCCTAGCTTGTAGGAACAGACGATATGTCTCTCCTCTCTTTACAGAACAGGGATTTGTGTGTTTATACACACACGCCCATGTTCTGGCTCTCGTGCCCACGATTGCACATGGCCGGCAGTCATTGTGACCGCTGGCCACACGCATCGGCTCCCCTGCCATGTAACATGCACGCTAGTTAAAGGGCCAACATACAGCTACGACGGTTCGCAAGATTGTGCCGACCTGCCACCGTATAATGTCCACCAGGGCAGTACCAGTCCCTATTTTATGGCCAATTACTTGCATATACACTTTTAAACTGGGCACTTGATTTTCCCTGTTCGGCGCCCCTAGATTTCAATTAGGTTTGTTGTTCCGGTTAGAACTTTTTGCAGCAGCACTCCCGAACCCGGGGGTGTTCGGACCTTCTCTGTTATTGTGTGAGGCCGCGTACACACGATCGGTCCAAACCGATGAAAATGGACTTAAATCCAGTTTCATCCATCCAAACCAACCGTGTGTGCGGCCCATCCATCCGTCGTCCGTCGGACAAAAGTTTTAAAACTTGCTTTAACCACTTGGTAACCGCCCCATAGGAAAAGTACGTCCGCGAGATCGCCGTTATCGGTGGCAGGAGAGGCCCCCCTCCCGCCGTTGATAGCGGCGGAGGAGATCGGTTCTGTTCGGCTCCTCAGCGGGGATGCGAGTGAGGGAAAAATCGCCCCCACGCGTCCCCATAGCTCTGCTGGGCGGAAGTGACGTCAAAACGTCAGTCCCGCCCAGCGTCTTAAAGAAACATTTTTTTTTCTGTCATTTGAATAAATGACTGTTTAATTTTTTTTCTTTTTTTAATTTAAGTCTAAATATGAGATCTGAGGTCTTTTTTACCCCAGATCTCATATATAAGGCCGCGTACACACGGAGGGACATGTCCGCTGAAACTGTCCGACGGACCGTTTCCAGCAGACATGTCTCCTCCGGATATTCATCCGACGGCGTGTACACACCATCGGATCAAAATCCCCACCGGCAGACAGCGCGGTGATGTGGCGGTGACGTTGACGCCACCACGTCACCGCACCAGGAAGTAAAAAACGTCCACACATATGTCGCATCCATTCGCCGCTTGTGCGGGCAGATATGTCCGCTGGTTAGTGTACTAACCAGCGGACATATCCGAAGGACATGTCTCCGGCAGGCAAATTTTAAAGCATGCTTTAAAATTTGTCCGCCGGTCAGACATGTCCGCTACCCCATACACACGATCGGATTTGTTTGCTGAAACGGTCCGTCGGACCAGGCATCATTAAAAACGACATTGCACACACACCATTTTAATGATGGAGTTGGAAAAACATTTTTTTAGGACATGCCGAAAAATGATCGTGTGTACGCGGCATCAGGATTACCAAAGAATTTTGGGTCGCACTGTAGGGCCCAGTGTCAGAAAGCTGGGTTTGTGTTCGAGCTGGGTCTTCCAACAGGACAATGACCCCAAAAATATGTCAAAAGGCACCCAGAAATGGATGGCAAGTGTCCAGCAATGAGTCCAGATCTAAATCCCATGAACACCTGTGGAGAGATCTTAAAATTACTTGGGAAAAGGCACCCTTCCTGGAGCAGTTTGCAAAGGAAGAGTGGTCCGAAATTCTGGGTGAGAGGTGTAAGAAGCTTATTGATGGTTATAGGAAGCGACTGATTTTTTCCAAAGGGTGTGCAACAAAATATTAGGTTAAGGGTGCCAAGAATTTTGACCAGCCCATTTTTGGAGTTTTGTGTGACATTATGTCCAATTAGCTTTTTTTCCCTGACTTTATTTGTTTTGTTCCAATACACACAAAGGGAATATACATGCGTATAGCGAGTGCGCATGTGCAGGGCTCTGTGGATGGCTGCCTGAGCCAAGAGCTCTGCTCCACCTGTGAACAGCGGTGCCCATATCTCAAAGCCCAGTGAACGGTTTGTCACCAAATTTGCTTTGGGGGTACCCGAGTGGCTGGGGAATAACCCCACCAACTTTTATACATTTTGAGGGGCATATTTAGCAGAAATTAAGTCCGTTATTCGCAACCGAAAATCCAAAATGGCCGCCACAGCATGGATTACAGTCCCTAATGCAGTTTCCCTCACAGAGCACAAACATGTCATTAACTCAGCAGAGCAAAATCTTACCTCAGACACCCAGGCTAGTATCCCACAAGTACTTCTCCCCTCACAAATCTCCACTGTATCCCATGTTACTATGGATGTATCTGGCTCTAACCCAATATAGGGATTATCTCTACTGCTCCAAACAGTGCATTTATGCCAGATATTCACCTCAGAGAACAGTCTCTCCAAATAGAAGACCTTTTCCAAAGGTTCTCTGAATTACTGGATAAGGGACTGGCTCAAACAGCCACTAAATTCACCAGGGACCTGAAATCTGATTTTCAAAATCTAGGAGCAAGAATAGATACAATTGAGCATAAACTTGAAGAAACAGTCTCTGTTTCAAATCAATATTTCATGCAACTATCTACAATCCAGGAACAACTTGATAATGCCAATTCCAGAATTGACGACCTCGAAAATAGGTCCCGAAGGTATAACAGAATAAGAGGTTTACCTGAAACAGTGCTAAATGTTAATTCTGCAGTTCAGGATCTAATCAAGTCATTATTACCTACCATCCCCCTGCAGTGTCTTGAACTAGACAGGGCTCATAGAGCCCTTGGACCCCCCCGAAAGGATGGTAAACCTAGAGACATTATTGCAAAGCCTCATTACTATTCCATAAAGGAAGGAGTTATGAAACACGCTAAATCTGCCACCCAAATTCTGTGCCAGGGTCACCTTGTCCAGTTATTTGCAGATCTTTCTCTCTCCGCAATCCAACGAAGAAGATCACTAAAATGACTATTACTTATTCTGATGCAGAAAGATATAAAATACAGATGGAATTTCCCTTTTGCAGTGAAGTTTTCTCTAAATGGAAGATCTTATTCCTTCACTCACCTCCAAGAAGGCGAACGTATTCTTCTCCACCTTAAACTCATCTCTCAAGAAGCGGAAATGGACACCTTTACACCCAGCACTGGTTCAACCAAAAGACCTACCCCAATAAACCCACAATCTTCTATTTGGAACAAAGGAAAGATGAAAAAACGTTCTTCTTCTTATATCTCATGCCGCGTACACATGGTCGTTTTTGCGATGAAAAAAAACGTTGTTTTTTAAAACGTCATTTAAATTGATCGTGTGTGGGCAAAACGTCGTTTTTTGTCTTAAAAAAAAACGACCAAAAAAAAATTCCAACATGCTTGAATTTTTTGTGTCGTTTTTCAAAACGTCGTTTTTTGTTTCACAAAAAGTCACCGTGTGTAGCAAAAACGTCGTTTAAAATGATGTTTTTCAACCCGCGCATGCCCAGAAGCTAGTTATGAAGCGAGCTTCAATGGAAAAGAGTGGTGAACGTAACCTCGCTTTTTGTGAAAAAAACGATGGTGTGTATGCAACATCGTCTTTGAAAAGTGACGTTTCAAAAACGTTGTTTTTTACTTCACAGAAAACGTCGTTTTTTTTTCATCACAAAAAATGATCGTGTGTACGCGGCATCAGACTCAGAGTCTGACCTCAGACCTGTCTGGGTTCCTTTTTTGGGGTTCACCCCATTCACAAATTCATCCTGTATTTATTGTAAGCTCTGCAGTTTCTCAGACTTGCTTGAATTAACATAAAAAAAATCTCCTTTAAAAAAAAAATTGTCTTTCAGATTTGCATAAAAAATCGTTTTGCTGTGCTCAAGATGTAGTTTCCTGTTTTACTATGGGCGCACTGTTTGGGGGTGGTTCACATGTGCCTCTTTCTACTCCTTGGTGGCGTACGGGCCTCCAAGGGTTAGGTTGTCTGATCCTTTTGGGTCAGACCTCTTTTTGTGATTAGTGTATGGAATCTGGAGGTATCTCCCCTCCTGGTTCTTGGTCGTAAATGCTGGGAGACTTCTCTCACACTTCTCTTCTTTTTCCCCTCTCTTTTCATAGTTATTTTATTTTAAATTTTCCTATTTATCAAATTTTCGGGTATAATTCAGAATTTATTTTCTTTAGACTACAGATGGATGCCTTTTTCTCTAATTATCTGGTACAATCGACTCCAGTGAAGTTTCCGATTGAAGAACTTCTAAGGGTGAGTGGGGACGTTTTATGTATATGTACCTTTCTGAATTCCCATGGCTAGTTCACAGATACATCTCAAAATTGCATCTCATAATGTCCAAGGTTTGAATTCCCAAATAAAATGGAGAAAAATTCTAGATTATCACAAATCTCTCAAATTGGATGTCATCATGCTGCAGGAGACACACTTTCCTACACAATATAATCCCAAGTATATACATCCTAATTTTCCTCAATTCCACCTTGCTAATGCGGAGAATAAAACTAAGGGGGTAGCCAAAATTTTCTCAAAACAATGTAAATTTGAAAAATCATTTGAGTACAATGATCCCGAAGGAAGAATTATACTATTACAGGGCACGATAGAGGGAAACCTATTTTCCCTTATTTCCTATTATGCCCCTAACAGGGGTCAAGCTACATTTTTCAGGACCATGATGAACATCCTAAATCCTATGTAAGCGGGCACAGTGATTTTTGGGGGAGACTCTAATGTAGCATTTGATCAAGCACTTGATAAATCCAAACATTTTGTGAATGTCTTGAAAGAACAGGAGAGGGGGAGGAAGACAGATGGGGGAGAGAAGGGATGGAGATAATGCAGTTCAGTGATTACAGTGTACTGCAGTCTGCAGTGCACACACTTACCCACAGGTCCAGGCTAAAATCTCAGGCATCATTAACACACAGCCAAGAATGCTGCTGATTTTCATATTTACCGCCCATTGAACATGATAAATCCGTTTTTTTTCCATTGCATAAAGTGATGGTGTGTACGCGGCATTAGGTTGAATGAAAAAAAATAAGAAATTATCCAATTTCCCCTTGTACACATTATAGGTGGATGGGGAAATTCTCCCAGTGTGGACCAGTTCTGGAACAACCAGAGTTGCTGTCCTGTCCCGGCTATTCACAGCGCTGGTCTCTGTCTCCATGGCAGCGGCGGCAGAACATAGGAACCCAGTGCTGGTTACTTTATGGGACTGATGTACAGGAGGGCCTGCAAAAATTTGTTGTTAGAGATGGGCTGGGCATGTTCAAAATTCCACATGCCAGAGCCTGCCAGGAAGCCCACACTGCACAGCGCTAATCACAGGCAGTGGGATATTTCCCAGTCCGAAGCTGCACAGATCAGGACAGTCTCAGTGGCTGTGATTAGCACTGTAGAGTGTCGACTTCCTGGCGGGATTGAGCATGTGGGATTTCAAACATATTCGAGCCCATCTCTATTGGTTGTAGACAGTTGAGCTCCCTGCAGATTGCTTAGCAGCAGTGGAGCCTTCTCTGACAAGCTGATCGGGATGCAAACCAGGTGATGCTCCTAGTCAAATCCTAGTGTTAAATATCAGTGATTTTATTGATCAAAGCCCACACTTTACAGGCATAGAGCCCACATGGCTTCGGAACATACGGTTGATTGTATATATGTGGTTGTACTCTTGATGCTAATAAATACTGTGTTTATTAGATCTGACTGGGAGCATTACTTGGATCACATTTCGATCAGCATGTCAACAGAGAAGGTTATACAGCATTACTGCTGCTAGGTGACCAGCTGGGGGCTCGGCTCTCTATAACCAATAGTGCCAGCCTTCCCCTGCATGCATCCATAATGTCAACAACACTAGGTCCTAATAGACTGCCGCAGCTGCTAAGGAGACAGATTCCAGAGCAGCGCTGTCAATAGCAGGGACAGGACAGCTGGGAAACCCCACAGTGGCAGAACACCAGGGCCCGGTAGCAAGACAACCTTTGCAACCCTGAGAGTTCTCCCACTGCTTTGGACCCTTATATTTTCTTGATGTGCTGGTGACATACAGTGCGGAAAATAAGTATTTGAACACCCTGCTATTTTGCAAGTTCTCCCACTTGGAAATCATGGAGGGGTCTGAAATTGTCATCGTAGGTGTATGTCCACTGTGAGAGACATAATCAAAAAAAAATATTCCAGAAATCACAATGTATGATTTTTACACTATTTATTTGTATGATACAGCTGCAAATAAGTATTTGAACACCTGAGAAAATCAATGTTAATATTTGGTACAGTAGCCTTTGTTTGCAATTACAGAGGTCAAACGTTTCTTGTAGTTTTTCACCAGGTTTGCACACACTGGAGGAGGGATTTTGGCCCACTCCTCCACACAGATCTTCTCTAGATCAGTCAGGTTTCTGGGCTGTCGCTGAGAAACACAGAGTTTGAGCTCCCTCCAAAGATTCTCTATTGGGTTTAGGTCTGGAGAATGGCTAGGCCACGCCAGAACCTTGATATGCTTCTTACAGAGCCACTCCTTGGTTATCCTGGCTGTGTGCTTCGGGTCATTGTCATGTTGGAAGACCCAGCCTCGACCCATCTTCAAAGCTCTAACTGAGGGAAGGAGGTTGTTGCCCAAAATCTCGCAATACATGGCCCCGGTCATCCTCTCCTTAATACAGTGCAGTCGCCCTGTCCCATGTGCAGAAAAAACACCCCCAAAGCATGATGCTACCACCCCCATGCTTCACAGTAGGGATGGTGTTCTTGGGATGGTACTCATCATTCTTCTTCCTCCAAACACGGTTAGTGGAATTATGACCAAAAAGTTATATTTTGGTCTCATCTGACCACATGACTTTCTCCCATGACTCCTCTGGATCATCCAAATGGTCATTGGCAAACTTAAGACGGGCCTTGACATGTGCTGGTTTAAGCAGGGGAACCTTCCGTGCCATGCATGATTTCAAACCATGACGTCTTAGTGTATTACCAACAGTAACCTTGGAAACGGTGGTCCCAGCTCTTTTCAGGTCATTCACCAGCTCCTCCCGTGTAGTCCTGGGCTGATTTCTCACCTTTCTTAGGATCATTGAGACCCCACGAGGTGAGATTTTGCATGGAGCCCCAGTCCGAGGGAGATTGACAGTCATGTTTAGCTTCTTCCATTTTCTAATGATTGCTCCAACAGTGGACCTTTTTTCACCAAGCTGCTTGGCAATTTCCCCGTAGCCCTTTCCAGCCTTGTGGAGGTGTACAATTTTGTCTCTAGTGTCTTTGGACAGCTCTTTGGTCTTGGCCATGTTAGTAGTTGGATTCTTACTGATTGTATGGGGTGGACAGGTGTCTTTATGCAGCTAATGACCTCAAACAGGTGCATCTAATTTAGGATAATAAATGGAGTGGAGGTGGACATTTTAAAGGCAGACTAACAGGTCTTTGCGGGTCAGAATTCTAGCTGATAGACAGGTGTTCAAATACTTATTTGCAGCTGTATCATACAAATAAATAGTTAAAAATTCATAAATTGTGATTTCTGGATTTTTTTTTTTTTGATTATGTCTCTCACAGTGGACATGCACCTACGATGACAATTTCAGACCCCTCCATGATTTCCAAGTGGGAGAACTTGCAAAATAGCAGGGTGTTCAAATACTTATTTTCCGCACTGTATATCTCTTGTTTTCTGCCACCCTGGGGGGCCCCCAGTATAGTAGGAAGGGAGCTCACTGCAGAACATGTGAAAGGGCCCGTTGTGGGATCATAGTAAAGGGCCCCAGGATATATATATGTGCCCCCATTAAATATGAAAGCCAGAGATGCCACTGATAGAGATAAAATGTTGCAATAAAAAAGGGTAAAAGTACAAAAAAATCATTTTCACAGCACCCCATCTAGTGGCAGACCTGATAACGTACAGCCTGTTCCAATATCTTGTGTTAAACAAAACTGTTCCTCCTTCTTAAGAAAACCTATATAAAGTTTCTAACAAATACAAATGAACACCATACACAGAGATGTGCTCTTCAAAAAAACTCCACCTAAATTAGTCATGGAATATTTTTTTTATACGTAAAACAGAAAAGGATTATTGATGAGCAGTACCTAATACTAAAATATAGTACCAAAACACTACTCCATACTGTGTCCAAAATGAAAGTGCCACGTTTCAGTATATAAGGAGTTTGAGTATATTTCCAAGACTGCCATAATTATTGTATAGATGTAGCACACCCCCTGAAGAGTCGCTGGTGAAAATAGTCCTATAGTCTGATTTATATTAAAATAAAAATTATGCAAAATATGTTTGCAAATTGTGACAATTTAAATAAAGTGTTTGTTCACCAATGCCATAAGTCTGCTAAGCAAAATAGGTGAGTTGAAAGCTTTGGTGCATGAAGAAAACTATAAATTGGTATTGCTGAATCTTGGCTTTTTCACATGACTGGGCTATAAATATTCCTGGCTATGCTCTCTTTTGGAGAGACAGGGTAAAAGAGAAAGGTGGTGGTGTCTATCCAACATACATGAATCAGGAAGGATTTTTTCCCCCCCTGCAGGAGTAAATTAGATCATGCTTTGCTGTTTTTTTTGCCTTCCTCTGGGTCAACTTTGGGTGGATAGTGTATATAGAATTGTAGAATTTACTCCTTTGTAGCACACACAGCATTATTTTGTTACAGTTTTTCACCACAACTATTAAGCCTGGATAGGTAGGCTCCAATTCCCGAGTGATTAAGCAGAAAAATTGTATCTGGAAAAAAGAAAGTGTCTTGATTTGGAGATGGAAATTGGAAAGTGAAGGAATCCTGGGATGTCACCAAGTTTACCAGAACTACTGTCCCCATTGGAGGATTTCCTCTCTATTACTGTTCTGGTGTCAACCCAAAAGTTTGGATCTTCTTTAAAGCAGAACTATTCTCACCTTGAATGCAGCAATGCACCGTTCCCAAAACTCCCTGCCAGCTGCTGACATCTTCAGTTTCCAGGTAATGATCGCCCGCTGCTGTGACTGGACAGGCAGAGATGATGTCACTCCCGAGCATGCAATAGAGTTCCATTAGATTCCAAATTGCTGAATCTGTGTAGTGAGCTGTGCTTGTGCAGCTTACTATACAGGGGTGGAAAAGCTTTGCTTTTGGTCTTAATTTAAGTCTGATTGGACAGGCCACTATATGTAAAACAGAGAGTAAGCTGATTGCATCATACAATAAAGATTTGGGTTATTTTTAACCAGACAGAAGAGAGGAAAAATATACTGCTTTGCAGCATAGCTTTTTAAACTTTTGGGCAGGTGCTGTGCATAAACAGACAAACCAAATTAATACAAGTTTAGAAAACAAGGAAAGTCCAAAACAAATATTGAAAAGCATGTAGCCAGTGAAAGTCCCAACTGCGTTGTAAAAACAGTCCCAAACACAATTTTTCTTCAAAAGTGCTCCTGTGCAATCGATAATCCAAAGTGCTGTGGTGCTCAAAACTCACACAAGTAATCTGCTTCACACGACCCCTTATGTGCTTAAACTCACCAGATCAAATGGACCCCTTAGCAGTATTGCATGTGGGACAATCAATTGATAGTCCAGTGTAGAGTAAATGAGAGTCCCGTCAAGCAGGTAATGAAAGAAATATATATAATATATAAAATCCATTAATCAAGTGCGGAACATGTTAAAATATGTAAAATCCATTAATCAAGTGCGGAACATGTTAAAATATGTAAAATCCATTAATCAAGTGCGGAACATGTTATGCTTCTGATGGAAACTGATAGCAGAAAACAAATGTTCTTTCCTCCAGATAGATAGTGACATCAAATGCAAAAACCTCAGAAACAGTGCATGGATAGATAAACACCTCCACCTTTCAATCACCCCGCCCCTTACCATATGGGTTCACACTATGTAGCTTTTTTTTCTTCTCCATACTGATTTCATTACAACTCGGATCATCGGTCCACTGCTGGAGAAAATCAACCTTTGGATATCCTGTCACGTTAACCCTTGGCTGGGGATTAAGCCATCTGCTGTCAGAAGATCTCTAGTTGGGATCTTCCCCTCTGGTAAGGGGCGGGGTGATTGAAAGGTGGAGGTGTTTATCTATCCATGCACTGTTTCTGAGGTTTTTGCATTTGATGTCACTATCTATCTGGAGGAAAGAACATTTGTTTTCTGCTATCAGTTTCCATCAGAAGCATAACATGTTCCGCACTTGATTAATGGATTTTACATATTTTAACATGTTCCGCACTTGATTAATGGATTTTACATATTTTAACATGTTCCGCACTTGATTAATGGATTTTATATATTATATATATTTCTTTCATTACCTGCTTGACGGGACTCTCATTTACTCTACACTGGACTATCAATTGAGTTCTACACTGTAGTGTTTATATTTGCGCAGCTTTTTCTTGTTTTATAGTATTATTTTTGTGTGTATCTCACATTTTAAGTTGCTAGCATTTTTCTAGACCATTCACATAGACAGCACAGTATTACCACTCTTTTTTTCTCATGTGGGACAATCATGCTTAGACTGGTGAGCAGGGAGATGAGATGACACTTCAAATGTATCTTCCTTTATATTTCAGACTTGAACATAGGGAGAGAGTATCCACATAGGGCCAGATTCAGGTAGATGGGAGCATCTTTGCTCTGGAGTAACGCTTCTCATTTACGTTACTCTGACGACCCTTTCAGCGCAAGTACTGTTATTCACATAGCAGTTGCGCGTAAACTTGCGCCAGAGTAATGATAATGCGCTGGCGTAACCTGACGCAAGTGGAAGTGGGTGTGATCACATGTAAATGATGGGCGGAGCCCAGCACAGAGGCTTACGTTCAGCGCATCATCCACAGAGCATGCGCAGTGAGTGCGGCTCCACTCGCCCCCTTGTGCGCATGCTCACAACTTCCGTCGGCACCACTTCACGGGAAACGCCAGCGCAATGCCTTCCGTTGGGCGCTTAAAAGCGCAGGCGGAAACGCCATTCCGGCGCAAAAGTATTTCCGTTTCCCCCCACCCCAGGGAAGATACTTTTGTGCTGTGATGGCTGCTCCCGCTACCCCCAGAGAGAGGAGGAACCTCAACTTTAACGCCCAGGAGGTCTCAGTGATCATCTCCGCTATGGAGACATTTAATCATTTCCTCCATGGCAAAAAAAGTCGTAAGACCAGCCGGGAGAGGAAGCAGGGCATCCTGGACACCATTGCTGGCCGGGTCAATATTTTGGGGTACTCCACCCGGACTGCTGCTGAAATCCAAAAAAAATCAATGATCTGCGGCGCAAGGTCCGTGGCAAGGTGGCCACCATCAGGAGGCATGAGAGGGGCACAGGTGGTGGTCCCCCATGTCTGGTCACCCTGACCGCGGAGGAGGAGGTGGTCTCTCGCTGCCTGGAGAGGGAGCAGGTGGAGGGGGTCCCTGGCTATGACTCCGTGGAGGAAGGCTCCAGGACAGGTAAGTGTTTTTTATCCCGTATTTGATGTGTTGCATTTGGGGGGGGGAGGGTACATGTGCCAAGTGTGTGGGACCACCAACATGTGTCTGCTTTGTGTCATCCACAGATGACGGAGCTGGGCCATCATCTGTCGGCGGCCAGTCCACCCCATCCCCCCCACGCCATCCTGTGCACGAGCCCCTGGGTGGTGAAGAGGTGGAGGAGGAGAGTGGCCACACCACACCTGCCGAGGTGGTTGTGGAGGATCCTGCTGTGGCAGAGCAGGACTTTTCCTTAGTGTTGGAGGTCTCCTCCCCTTCTCCTGGGCCATCTGTCATCCCCTCCCCCATCCTTGGAAGCCCCTCAAGGGCGACTCCATCCCCCCGGGGACAACCATCTTCTGGCCCCAGGAAGGCGACCCAGAAGACCAGGGGGGTGTCGGATCTTGTCCAGGGCCAGTTGGCGAGGGATCACGCCAGACAGACCCAACAAATGGGGGACATAGTTGGGCACTTGGAGAAAGTGGCTGACAGCCTGTGCTCCGTTGGCCAGATAAGCAACGCAGTGCAGGATGTGAGTTGCAACTGCGCTGCAGTGGTGACCAGTTTGGGGGAGGTGCAGGGGGATATTAGGCACCTCACTGCAGCCGTCCAGGCCAACACTGCTGCCATCCATGGAAACAGTGCTGCCATCCGGGACCAGGGGAGGCTGAGTCGGCGGGCCCAACACTACCAAGTGACCCGGCAGCTCAGGATGCAGGCCCAGCAGCTGAGGATGCAGGGCCAGACAAACAATTACATGGCCTTGGAGGGCATGCAGGCCACACCTGCCAGGAGTGGCCCACCCGGGGATCAGCCACCTCCAGATGCCCCCCCACCCCCACCCACTCCATCCAGGCAGCTGAGGAGCCAGAGAGGTTCGGCAAGAAGGAGCCCCCGGCATCCCCGATGATTTTGTTATTTTTTTTTGTCTGATTTTTACTCAGGATATGAGATTTTTATTTTATTGATACTGCACACATTGCAGTGTGAATGGTGTGTGAATGTGAGGGGGTGGCACTCCTGCCAGTAAGGGGTGTCACCCTCGGCCGTGGTGGTGAAGTTAACCCCACGGCTGTATGAATGACGTGTGAAAGGTGTATGAATGGACAGTGACATCATTGGGGCCTTGACGCTGGCGTTGCTGCTCCCAAGTCCTACATGCTGGACTTGGGCTAATCCAATGCGATGTGGATGTGGTGTGTGTGATCTAGGGACATCAGTGGTGTACACGCGTGCATTGTCTGTGTGATTAATGTTTTGATTTAGTGTCCAAAGATGCCTACGGCGAGGACCCTCCTGACTGCTCTTCCATCAGCAGACTGGGTTTCCTCTGGCAGGTGGGGACTGTGTGGGTCGGGGGTCAGGTCATCACGTATGTCAATCTGCAGGCCTTTTCTCATAGCAAAGTTGTGCAGAATGCAACATGCACCGATGATCTGACACACAAAGGTAGGGGAATACAATAGGGTCCCCCCAGACTTATCCAGGCAGCGGAAACGGGACTTCAGGAGCCCAAATGTTTGCTCCACCACTGCACGGGTTTTGATGTGTGCTTCATTGTATTTTCTCTCTCCTCTGGTTTGGGGGTTCCGGAAAGGAGTCATGAGATGGGGTCCCAGTGCATATGCAGAGTCACCTGTAAGGTAAAAGACAGGAGGATGTTAGTCATGCATGTGCCACTTCTGATGTGCATCACGGGAGGGGATAGTCATGCCTGACTCCCATGTTACTCACCAACCAGCCAGCTGTCCCCATACATGTTCTGTTCGAATTCTGCTGGGATGGGGCTCTGATTGTATATGAAGCTGTCATGGCTGGACCCGGGGTGTTTGGCACGGACATGCCATATGAGGCGTTGGGCATCGGCTATCACCTGTACGTCGATGGAGTGCCAATGCTTCCGATTGCGGTATATGTGCTCTGTGGCACTGGGGGGCTGGAGTGCCACATGTGTGCAATCAATGGCCCCCACAGTGCGTGGGAATCTGGCAATGTTGTAGAAATCTGTCATTGCCTTCAGCCGCAGCTCCTCAGTGGTGGGTCTGATGAACTGGTTGGACATGCGTCTGAGGATTGCAGGGACAACCTGGTGCACACATCTGCTCACGGAGGATTGTGACATCCCAGCCACCACTCCACTTGTACGCTGGAATGATCCACTTGCTAGGAAATGGAGTGTTGCCAGGACCTTCACCAGTGGCTGCACTGCTTGTGAGCGGTGTGTCTTGCTGGTGATGTCACCCTGCAGGGTTGTGGTTAGTTCAAGTATTGCATCTGGGCTGAATCTGAAGAGGCGATACACCTCCTCATCCCCCATGCCAAAGAGGTTCATGCGCGTGCGATATATCCTCTCACGTGCCCGCCTACTCCGTTCCGGGGGACCCATCAGTAGTGCTAGGACCACGATTGACCCTGGCATGTTGGCACACAGAGGTGTTGTCCTTGCAAGTGTGGTTGTTCAGCTAGCTCTTATCGTCGGTAACGCTGCTGTAGCTGCTCTCCTGCTGACCTGTGACCGTCTGGAGTAAAGATAAAGCAGCCTTTTGTAGAAATAACTTTGCGCCGGACGGACGAGCTACGCGCGGCGCATGTAGCCAGCGTATGGTGCTAATCCGTTCGCGAATCGGGAAATCTCCCTCATTTGCATATTTGCAGGGGAAATCAATAGGCGCGACTGATGCGCCAAACGAAATTATGCGCTGACGGGACTCTGGCGCCGGAAAGTTAAGCCGATCGGAAATGGCCCGTTTTCGGGCGCATCTAGTTTGGTGGGTACGGCCACATAGAAACGACGGTGCATATTCACAGTTACGCGGCGCATATCGAATTACTCCAGCGCAAGTCTTGCTGAATCTGGCCCATAGTGTAGAATGTCTTGGCATATTTAATAAAAAGTTAAAAGCTCACTTACAATGTTACAAGTTAAAAGCTCACTTGCATGTTGCAGAGTAAAAATCACATTGAGTTTACATATGATGATTTACAAAGATGATCTGCTCACGCCAGTAAGTGGCTTGGTTCTCTCTCAACCTTGCCTGCGTTCCACGGCTCGTCGGATGTGATGTCACTGAGGAGCTGGAGTCTACGTTAATGCGTTTCGCCCCTCCCACAAGGCATTATTAAAGACGTTATGATTTATATGGGACCATTTCCTGAGCATTTCTGGTCAAAAAAGTACTGTGCAGGCATTGCCAGGGCACATAAGATTTGTGGGTTGAAATGTAAACAAAACAAGGTTGCCAGTTGCAAGGTAAGTGTGCATCTAGGAAAGGAGCCGCTGGGCTAGATTAGGTCACTGAGGTGAGTTAAAAGAATAAAGACAATGGGGTAGATTCATGTAGAGATACGACGGTGTATCTACTATCTATCTGTTGCTCGGATCTATGCGGCTGATTCCTCGAATCAGGTTCCGCATAGATCTGCCTTAGAGCCGACTGGTGTAAGTGAGTTACACTGTCGGATCTTAGGCTGCAATCTCCCGCCGTCCGCTAGGTGGCGCTTCTATTACTATACGCGCCGAATATGCAAATGAGGAGAACCGCCGATTCAAAAACGAACGCCCGGCCGTCGCTTTTTTTTACGTCGTTTGCGTTCGGCTTTTTCCGGCGGATCGTTACCCCTGCTATATGCGGGGTAAGTGCGGCGTATCCTATGTTAAGTATGGCCGTCGTTCCCGCGTCGAGTTTTGAATTTTTTACGTCGTTTATGTAAGTCGTTCGGGAATACGGCCATACGTTAATTGCGTTAACGACGAAAACAATGACGTCCTTGCGACGTCATTTGAAGCAATGCACGCTGGGAAATTTAGCCGGCGGCGCATGCGCAGTACGATCGACACGGGGACGCGCGTGATTTAAATAGTAAATTCCCCCTAGCCGCGGAATTTGCATTCCGCCGGGGGATTTACGATCCGCCAGGGCTACTTACGAGGCAAGTGCTTTCTGAATACAGCACTTGCCTCAAAAACTGGCGCAGGCGGATCGTAAAAAAGATAGATCACGCGGATCAAAAGATCCACTGATCTATATGAATCTACCCCATTTTGTTTTAATGAGGAATTCTACACCCTGGGGTTAATTTTAATGTTAATCCCTTCTTACCTGGAATAAGGAAATAGCATATTCACTGGCCTGACAAATCCAGCACTATATTGCTGTAATCCACCGATAGCCGCCGCACTCCAGATCCCATGCTTATGAATAAGCACAGTTTTGTGTGAACCATGTCAACAAGCAGCTACTTTGTGTCCTTTATCTGGTGTGAAGTTCATGTTTGAAGATTTGATGGAATAAACAGTTTATTATCACAGTGTTTGTGATGGTGAGCTGCCGCAAGAACCCAGGCTGTATAAGGCTGACAGCTTTCTTCCTGAAGCAGTGTTTTTCTCTATATTAGATCCCATGCTGCCATTTTCTGTTACCTCATCAGGAGCCTCCTGATGATGCTCGCTGGGAATGTGCAGTGCTTTTTACACAGATTGGATGCCTCCTGGGATATCTACGTCACCAAACCCAGGAGGGGGGTGACATCATTTTGAACTAGGCCAGAAAGGAAAAGAGCAGGCTGCTCTCCAAAAAAAGGCGCCTCTATTAAAAGCCTAAAAAATGTAATTGCAGAATGGGGAATGCAGTATATTTTTGAAAGTATAAATAATGAGTTAGGTTCCACTTTAAGTGCACCAATATAATATACCACACTTCAGTAATCAGTTTATTATTTGTACTTGTATGTAAATCTTTTCACAATTTTTTAGCACAATTACACGATCTATTGTTAAGATTATTTTTTATTTGCAAAAGTGTACATGTTGGAGCATATGACAAATCATGAGTTTATTAGAAATTATGGAGTCACACACATCTGTGCTAAACTCTAGACATGTGCACACTGAAATATTTTGTTTTGGAATTTTTATTTTCGTCCGAAAAATTTATTTTTTTAGTTACTCCCGAAATTTGTTTTAACCACTTGCATACTGGGCACTTACACCCCCCTCCTGCCCAGGTAAAATTTCAGCTTCCGGCACTGCGTCGCTTTAACTGACAATTGCGCGGTCGTGCGACGTGGCTCCCAAACAAAATTTCCGTCCTTTTTTCCCCACAAGTAGAGCTTTCTTTTGGTGGTATTTGATCGCCTGTGCGATTTTTATTTTTTTTGCGCTATAAACAAAAAAGAGCGACAATTTTGAAGAAAAATACAATATTTTTTACTTGTTGCTATAATAAATATCCCAATTAAAAAAAAAACACATTTTTTTTTCTCAGTTTAGGGCGATACGTATTCTTCTACATATTTTTGGTAAAAAAAAAAAAAAAAAAATCGCAATAAGCGACTGGTTTGCGCAAAAGTTATAGCGCTTACAAAATAGGGGAGAGAATTATTATTTTTTATTATTTTTTTTTTACTAGAAATGGCGGCGATCTGCGATTTTTATTGGTACTGCCACGTTATGGCGGACACATCGGACACTTTTGACACATTTTTGGCGCCATTCACATTTATTCTGCGATCAGTGCTATAAATATGCACTAATTACAGTATAAATGTGACTGGCATTGAAGGGGTTAACACTAGGGGGTGAGGAAGGGGTTAAATGTGTATGCTAGGTGTGTTCTAACTGTAGGGGGAGAGGGGGGTGACTGGGGGGGTGACCGATCTGTGTCCCTATGTAGGAAGGAACACAGATCGGGCTCCTCCCCTCCAGAGACAGGACATTGTCTCTGTGTGAGCCGGCAATGAGAGATGATCTATGAGAGATCATCTCTCATTCGCCCACAGATCGCATCGCAAACGGCCGCTCTGATTGGCCGTTTGCCGCGATCTGTGATTGGCCGTGTCCAAGGGACACGGACAACACAGGGCTTCCCCGCAGCGCGCTCCACAGCGCGCGCTGGGAACGCCAGAATGACATGCCGTCAAATGACGGCATGTTGGCTATTCAGGCCCGCGCTGTTGCCGTCATCCGACGGTAGCGCGGGCCTCAAGTGGTTAATTTATTTTGTTTCGTTATAAAATGCATTCGTACGAAAATCCAAATTAATTAAGCTCAAATCTGTCAATTGAAGGCTTATGGTGTCTGCCGAATTTTCTAAGAAGATTCAACGGAGCAGCTAAACTGTACAATGCCGCAATCGTACATTTCCAATCAAATGTTCCACCTACAATCTACAGAAGAATTCAAATGTTGTATGACAGAAATAGTTATATTTATGAATTATTATTACTAGTCAACTAACATTCAAATTCTTCTATAGCCTATGGGCAGGGCATTTGACCGGAAATGAACGATTGCGGCGTCATACAGTTTAGCTGCTTGTCGAATCTTCTTAAAACTTTCGACAGACACCATAAGTCTTCAATGACAGATTCAAAGTTTCTATGTTTTTCTCTGCTTCTGCGAATCTTCATCATTCATGTCGAATGGTCTACCCCAACACTGTCTCTATAATGTCGAATCTTTTCTATCTATGTCGAATCTTTCCTCTCTATGTAGAATAATCTTGAACTAATAGGGTTAAGGTTAGGCACATTCGACCACAGGTTCGATAGACACAGATTGCTATTGTGAGCGTCATGTCAAATCTCCTATCTATATCGAACTGTTGTAGCAACGAAAACAAAAATAAAGTATTTTTATATGTCGGATCTTTCGGATTTCGAATTCTGCACGTTTGTTATCGTTTGTTAAAAAGATCACGAAAATACCAGAAATCCGGACGAAAAATGCATTTGGATGAAAACAAATACACATGTCTACTAGATTCAAATATTCAAGGCTACAGTGTGATTCTTCAATAAAAAAAAAAAAAAAAAAAAAACGGATGTTATTTAAACTTCTGTGGTGTTCTGACAAATATGTACACTGATCTGTGATGTTTCCAGTCTCCAGCTAACTGTTGCTAGAGCACTTGCTATCCCCAAGCCTAATCCAGGAACGTGTGTGATGGAATATTGATATTTTTAAAATGGTTAGGGGCAAAATCCTGAATCCCGAGGTGATATACTTTAAAAAAAAAAATGTTGCCAGCACTTCTTCCTATGAATCAATCCATATTTAAGCAAATTCAATTAAACCTTGGTGTTTTTCAAACAAAAAGATATTAAGCTCTCCAATATGCTTGCTAGATTTCTGGCATCTTTGCACAAAGAATATAAACTGCTATGGCAATATCATTGTAGAATGCTGCTTAACCCCTAGGTCTTAAAGCTTAGAAGGGAAACATTAGGCTTTGTCTGTGATACACCTGGGAATTTCTGCAGAATTTCATGGTGGGGGTTAATTTATTTCTACTCATTATTGAACATAAAGTATGACTCATATATGGCTATATATTATAGTTCAATCTACAATTAATAGTCGTTGTATGAACCCAGTGAGAATTTATGAAATTACTAGAGATCTGACATTGCCAAGGTCACAAAAAAGCACAAAGAGAGCAAATAACAACAAATTTGAGTCTTTGTCCAGAATAAATTGCTGCATTTTTCCAGTCATGACATATCTAATTTCCCACTTTATGGCTGACGACCAATAAAATTGTACTTGCTCCATTCCATGTGTCATGGATGTGTGAATTTTTCTGAAATATCACTTTAAAAAGTAATACTTGACAAGAGACCTTTTACAGTAGTTTTAGCAATTATGCTTAATAGTGATGAGTTTAACACACCTGTTTTTGGGCCAAATATGGTTCTTTGAACATGAATAAAGTTCAGGGGCAAAACCCAAGCCATATTGATGCCAGTGGGAGCTAAATGTTAAAGTTTTGGCTATTTTCTAGCCTAATAAACAAGTGATTGTCAAACAAATGGAATGGGGATCTGGTCACTGCAATGGGTAACATGTACCAAAGCAAAAAACATTTTTGTTTGGTTTAAATTTAGAACATTCATTTTAGTGTTGCCTAAAGTAAAATATTTAACAAACTAAACTCCATTAAATAACATGCCTGGGCAGTGTTGCCAACCTACCAGATTGAAATTTACTGGCACGACACCCGAAACATACTGGTGCAGCCACGTTTTTACTGGCATTTCACAAAAGTTACTAAATTACATTTTTAGGTGCACATTTTAGTATTTAGGCTACAAACGAGTACTCTAGGCAAATAGCAATATTTTTGTTATTTTCGATATAATAAGGGCAAATTATTTATTCACATCACCCCCTGCCTCCATCCCCCTCTGCCACCAAACCCCCCTGCCTTCACCCCCCTCTGCGGTGCCACAATCCCCCCAGCCTCCAATCTCCCTCTGCCTTCGATCTCCCTCTGCCTCCAATCTCCCTCAGGCCCCATGCCTCCAATCAACCCCTGCCTCCATCATCCCCTGCCTCCATCCCCCTCTGCGGTGCCACCAACAACCACTGTCTCCATCTCCACCCTCTGTGATGCCACCATCCCCCTCTGCAGTGCCACTAACACCCCCTGCCACTAACAACCCCTGCCTCCAATCTCCCCCTGCCCCAATTTCCCCCTGCCTCCATCCCCCTCTGCGGTGCCACCGCAGCCACCATCACCCCTGCCTCCAATCACCCCCTGCCTCCAATCTCCATGCGCAGTTCCAAGCCAAACCGATCTCGGCTATTTTTACTGGCACATTTCCACAACCACAGACATTTACGAACGGGGGAAAAAAGTGCCTGTTTTTATGAACTGTCTGTAAAAATACAGATGGTTGGAAACACTGTGCCTGGGCGATGTCCTGGGCGATGTATACAAGCACTACAAGATTGCTGAAATTTAAAAAGAAAAAGTGTGTTTAAATTGTTTACAAAATGACAGTTTCTGGCTACTTACTTCAGTTTGTAAACACATGGCCAGGGATTCTCTTCCCCTCTATACCACATCTCTATCCTAGATTAGGATCTGGTATATTGATAGTAGTAGGAGACCTCCACACACACACACAGAAACAAACAACAAAACTATGGTGTGAGACCCCCCCCCCAAAAAAAAATTCTATATGGTCTGGTATAAATTTTAAGGGGAAACCCCATGCACAAATCAAGTAAATATGTGTGGAGTTCCCCCAAAAATCTATACCAGACCCCCTATCCAAGTGTGCAGCCTGAAAGGCCACATACGGGGGTGACAAGCATGCCCCCCCCCTCTGAACCATACCAGGCCACATTCCATCAATATCGGGAGTACATCTGACAAAGCATCGTGTTACTAAGAGCAAAGGCCTCTTCCCCACAAGCCTGGATAAGTTGTTGTGGGGTTCTGTAGATTGTTGGTTTTTGAAATCTGGAAGTTTCGCTTAACAATAAGTGGGATCCTAGAAAAGTGAATCCCAGTGACATCATTGACCAAACATGGTAATGTCCATATTTGATCAATGACATCCCCTTGGCGATCTTGCTCCTTTGCATATATGTGCTGTTATTCTCCAGACCTGTCATTCACAGACATGGTATATAGATCAGCATCACAGAAAGGGTAAATAGATCAGCATCACCGAAAGGGTATATATATTAGCATCACAGATATGGTATATAGATCGGCATCACAGAAAGGGTATATAGATCAGCATCTCAGCATCACAGAAAGGGTATATAGATTAGCATCACAGAAAGGGTTTATAGATCAACATCACATAAAGGGTATATGGATCAGCACCACAGATATGGTATATACTGTAAATCAGCATTACATAAAGGGTATATAGATCAACATCACAGAAATGGTATGTAGATCAGCATCTCAGCATCACAGAAAGGGTATATAGATCCGCATCACAGAAAGGGTATATAGATCATCATAACAGATAAGGTATATATGTAAAAAAAATATGCTAAACTAGAGGGGTGGCAATAGTATTTTCCAAAGCCTCTAATTTCTCATGGCTGACGGAATATAGAGATCCAGAAGGTAGATTCCTCTTAGTTAAGGGGCTGATCGATGGTCATTTATTTTTCTTTATTTCATATTATGCCCCGAATGTAGGCCAATTGAAGTGTTTTCGATCCATACTCTCTACATTATCCCCAATGATTGAAGGAACTCCCACTTTGGGGGTGACTCCAATCTAGCACTAGATCAGGGGTTAGATAAATCTAATGCAGCTAAAATTACTTTAACCCGTCCCACTAGAGCTAGTTTGAAATTTGCACGACTTCTTCATGCGCAAGTATTGGCTGATGTTTTGAGGGAACAAAACCCTACGACTAGGGACTTTACTCATTTTCTTGCCCTCATCAATCCTATGCTAGGATTGACCATATTCTCATGTCTCAAGGTTGACGGATATTACTAGACTTGATAAATTGTATGCCTCTCTTAGAGCCCAACATAAAGCAGACCCTTCCAGAGTCCACTTATACCAAATAGAAGCCGTCAGATTAGAACTTAACCTTGCCCTCACTACTCGAGCTTAAAAATGTATTAGGTGGAGCGGAGCTAAATTTTATTCCCAAAAAGATAAGTTGGGCCGAATGCTTGCTAACAAACTGTCTCATAGACTATAGCTTTGTTCTGTTCCTAGGATTAGGATTCATAATCAAACCACGACTTCTGATCCCTCTAAAATTATTTTAACCTTTAGAGAATTCTACGATAAACTTTACGATGCTTGACATCAGGCTTCTGCGAGTGATATTTTGTGGTTCCTTGAGACTCTCCCTATCCCTAGGCTCTCAGACGAGCACAAAACTCTTATGGACGATCCAATTTCTGTGGCTGAAACCCTAGAGGTTATTAAGAATTTATAAAGAGGTTCGGCTCCTGGTCCGGACGGACTTTCGGTGCCGTATTATAAAACGTTTTCGGAGTGGTTAGCCCCTTTTCTGACTAAATTTTTCAACAAAAAACTGTCTGGTAAATCCCTAATTCCTGATCTAAACTCAGCCTTTATAACGGTCATACCTAAACCTGATAAAAATCCAGAGGAGGTAGGGAATTAGAGGCCGATTTCGTTGATAAATAACGACGTTAAAATCCTTACCAAAATTTTATCTAATAGACTAAACTCGTTTATCAGATCTTATATTCATAAAGATCACGTGGGATTCATCCCAGGGAGGCAGGGACCTGACCAAACTAGGAGGGCCATAGATATTGGGCCAGATTCAGGTAGAGTTACTCTGGAGTATCAGTGATACTCCAGCCTAACTCTCACTTTGAGCCGGCGTTTCTGTTTTCTGTAGTCAGAAAACAAGAAACGCCGGGTTGGAGTTCCTATACGAGCGGCGTAATTGTATTACGCCGTCGTATCGGAACTGCAATTTTAAAAATGGCGCTGGGGGCGTTCCCGCTGATTAACGCCGAGAATATGTTAATCAGCGAGAATCGGCAATTCACGATCGTATTCGGGCGCGACGCAGTGACTTTCCGACGTTTCAGTAAGAGATACGCGGCGTAAAGATAAAGCAGCCCCCTAGTGGAGTATCCTATGTTAAGTATGGCCGTCGTCATCGCGTCGAAAAAAAATAATTTGAGTCGTTTGTGTAAAACGTCCGTGAATGGGGATTGACGTCATTGACGTTCCCTGAAAGAATTTGGAGCATGCGCCCTGACAGTCGACACATGCGCAGTACGTTCGCCGCGGGATCGCGCCTAGTTATAATAATACACGCCCCCTACCCGCCCAATTTGAATTCCCCCTTCTCATTTTCGCTACGCCGCCGCAACTTTAGGAGCAAGTGCTATGTGAATAACAGTACTTGCTCCTAAAGTTTCGGCGGAGTAACGTAAATGAGAAACGTTACTCCAACATAAAGATTCGCCCATCTACCTGAATCTGGCCCATTGTGTCAATCCTCCAATCTAATTGGCCAGGAGGTCCAAAGCAGCGGGGAATGCTTCTTTCCCTGCATATTCAAAAAGCATTCGACACGTTCTCCTGGCCTTATATTCTCGCAATTGTGGAGCGCTGGGGATTTGGTGATCGTTTTATTGGCACAATGAGGGCCCTGTATTACTCTCCCACAGCACGTAAACGCTTGCATAGGGTATTACTCTTCCCCTGTACAGATAACTAGAGGTACGAGGCAGGGATGCCCCTTATCCCCGATAATCTTTGCTATGGCCATGGAGACTCTTGCGATCGCGTTTCGAGAGAATCCCGATATTCAGGGGGTCTCCTGTGGCTCCAAGATGCATAAGTGCGGCTTATTTGCCGATGACTTAATTCTTTTTATCACGCCCCCCTTAATCTCTCTGCCCAATTTAAATAAGATTTTAGATGATTTTGGGGCTATATCGGGTTTACAGGTCAATTTCACAAAATCCTTAGCACTTAATGTCTCACTTGATCTTGAGACGGTAGTCTTGCTTAAACTGGATTTTCAGTTCTCTTGGAGTGACTCTGCTATCAAATATTTGGTATATTCCTCACGTCTAAATTCAAAATTCTTTATATTCAGAATTACCCTCCCATGTTTCGTAAATTGGAACAGGATCTTAAGTCGTGGTCTAAACTAAATTTTTTGTGGCTTAGTAGAATTAATGCCGTCAAGATGACTTTGCTCCCTAGGCTACTCTATCTTTTTTGGGCTCTCCCGATTCCACTGAGGAGGGATCACCTAAAGTATTTTCAGAGCAAAATCCTAAAGTTTATATGGGGGGGTTCGGGTTATAGGATTAGGCAACAAACCCTTTTTCACTCGATAAAACATGGCGGCTTAGGTGTGCCTCATCTTTTTAGATATTATTTAGCATCTAGACTAGAGCAATTTTCTATTATTTATGCTAAGGGAGAAAAACCAGACTGGGTGCATATTGAGCGACAGGCAGTCCCCCTTTACACCCTGGATTTTCTTTCTTGGTCTAGCCCTAAGAGTAGACCCCTACCCTTTCCCACTCCTTTGCTCTTTGGGATAAGTTGAAATTAAACTCCAACCTCATTTCAGAAGTTCAGCCTTTGTATTTTTCATTTGTTTTCCTTTTGAAAATAAAAATTTCTTGAAAGTAAACTATGCTAAAATTGTCCCTCCTTCCTAAGCACCACCCAGCGCTTAGGTTAAGGCGTCAAAGATATATGAACAATGGACAGTTAGTATATTCTATGTAGTAATGGATAAGTAATCACCAAAATTACATAATTACATAAGAAGCAGCCACTTAAATTAGAAAGTATGGATGAACAACAAAAAATACAAGAACCACAATATAGTCCAAATATAATTTGCAGCAGCGCTAAGAATTCTCATGGCAGAGAAAAAAATCCTTATAAGGTGATGATCCTAAAGGAAAACAGTATGCCAAACCAGAAAAAAAGAAGTTCATAGAAGAGGAGATTGTGCACTGAAGATGACCAGGATGTAGACAGATCTTCTTATCAAACCACCCAAATGACACCACGTGACATCAAACGGCCCCTCATGGGGATGCGTTTACCAAACAGAAAAGTCCGGAGAGATGAACTTATATACAACAGATGTTTCATTGACGACCTCTTCTTCATTTGGGCAGGATCTATTGAGTCTCTGTCTGCTTTCTTGGAGACATTGAATGCAAATACAAATAACATCAAACTCACGTCCCAGTGGCATCATGAAAAGATCCATTTTTTGGATGTATGTATGTTCAGAGAAGCAAATAAACTAGCAACGAAAGTGTTTTTTTTAAAAACAGACAGAAACAGCTACTTACCTGTCACCAGTGTACACCACCCCTTGTGGTTAAAAAAACATCCCTAAGGGTCAAATCATGCGCATTAAGCGTAACTGTTCCAATGATGCAGATTTCCGATCCCAGTCAAGGCACAAGGAGACCTTAGGAAGGAAAAATTGTTACCTGGTGGTGTGAAAGGTCATCTGTACTTATCTGTTTGGTAAGCGCATCCCCATGTGGGGCCGTTTGATGTCATGTGGTGTCATTTGGGTGGTTTGATAAGAAGATCTGTCTACATCCTGGTCATCTTCATTGCACAATCTCCTCTTCTATGAACTACTTTTTTCTGGTTTGGCATACTGTTTTCCTTTAGGATCATCACCATATTAGGATTTTTTTCTCTGCCGTGAGAATTCTTAGTGCTGCTGCAAAT
Organism: Rana kukunoris; assembly: GCA_029574335.1. Taxonomy (NCBI): domain Eukaryota; kingdom Metazoa; phylum Chordata; class Amphibia; order Anura; family Ranidae; genus Rana; species Rana kukunoris. The sequence goes on from CM056051.1 coordinate 199,343,658, forward strand.
TATATTTGGACTATATTGTGTTTCCAGATAAGGTATATAGATCAGCATCACAGATATGGTATATAGGACTGACAGCACAAATGCGGCTTGCGGCACACTGACAGACAGCACCCCCATACCCCCTGTGTGGGGCTCAGGGCACACTGAAAGGACCCCCACCACCCCCGGCGGATGGTCCGGCACTTACTGCGCTGTGGTGTCCTCTCCTTCTGTATCTCCTCCAGTGTGGGCAGCAGACATCGGAAGCGCCATCCGCTCCTCATTTTTCCCCAGCTCTATGTCTCTGCCAAAGCGCTGGGCATCCAACAGAATCGCCTGTCACTTTGGCCAATAGGGAAACAGGTCTCACTGACCTGCCTCCTGATTGGCGGGGGGGCACTGTGGTGTAAAAATAGCATACATTTATTTTGCTATGGTCACACAATTGACTGCGTCCCAAGCCCACACTTTTTTTAAGTCTATTTGAGCCTCTAATCAGGTGATTCAAAAAAGAACAACACCTCCCACCCCCACCATAGGAGTCCATGTGTCCGGTGTCCTGAAAGGGGCCGGTTACATGGATAGGGAAAGGGCAGCAAGCAGAGGGGAGGTGGTGCCAGTGTGCCCACAATGCATTGGGTGCCACTGCTGCCCACAGACCCCCACAACCACCAGGCCAGGGTTGTGGGAAACAGGCCCTGTTCCTCATCAATATGGTGACAAGGTACTTTGCCAGGGGGATCCTCCACCTGGTGTACTATCTCTCCATGTTAAGAGCATGTGGCCTCCTGTAGCGCCTGTAGCAAGAACATAAAGTGGCACTTTTGCTAACCTCCCTCATTGTTCTGCTACCAGAAAATCCAGTACTTCTGCCTATAAGAGAACATGGGACACTCCCCCACCACACTATAATACAATGTTATATGTCTAGGAGAGCCATTACAAAGCCCTTACACTGCCATATAGGGCAAAAATAAACTCTCAGCAACCTAAATAAGTGGAGTAAATTTGGGACATTCTGACCACAAATTTGGTATGTTTGAGAGTTTGGTGTCTGCTATAAAACATCTTTTTATTTTGACAAGTGTGGGCAAAGTAAAGGCATCATTTTGATCTGAACAACTTTTCCATCAAGAGTATTACCGTTCTGCAAGGCAAAATCATCAACCAGATGCGGAGTGAAGGTGAGAGAAGCTGTTCTTTATGTTTTTTTTTAACTCTTCAACACTGTAATGAAAAGGTAAAGCACGGCAAGCAGGCCACACACTGAACATGACAATCTCCCAGCTATGTAATCACATCACTGTGGTAAATGGTAAGAGATATAAGCATATCAGGGATCCCCAAGGCTTATGATCTTCCAGCCATGGAAGAGCAGCAGTGTGGTAAATACAAATGGGATATCATCATGGCAGAGGGCCCACATACTTAATGTACACTAGCCATGAAATAGCTTATATGCCTGCTGTTTGGGCTACTATACTGTATGTTAAGGACATGTTTTAAATATAAAAAGCCTAGTGCTATTCATTAATGAATGATCAGCAGATAAAACTTTGGAGGTCAGAAATGTATTGGGTAAATAGCTGTATGAACAGATTTTCAATTGTTCTTTAATTTCTAGTAATACATTCATAATTTTAATACCTAAACTAGTGTTTTTTTTTTTCTCAAGTGAAATGCATGAATAGTCAAACTAAATGACAGAACTATTTTTAATGGTGGTTATTCTTTTATCAGAAAAAGAGTTAAGCTCCTGCTAATCATTAAGCGCATTGACAGTGAAGCATCTGTGAGGAAAGAAATGGTTCAGAATTCATCTGCTCTGCATGCATATATTTTTTATAACTGCAGTATCAAATTGAATTTGTTATGTGAATATGCATGACTGATTAAGCATGGTAAAAAAGAAAGTGCTTTCATTTATCAAATTAAAACAAATGACCTAATTTAGAAAACATTTATTTGGTCTAGTTAAGCTGTATGGGCTACATATTAAAGATTTAGGTGCTTATTTATAATAGATTATTCTTATATTGATTCTGACAGATTAGCGTTCTTATAAAGCTGTTTTGGGAAATTTCTTCAATCATTTTGGCAAATTTTGACAAAAATAGGGCAAAGGAGGTCTGCAGCGGCAACCTCATATTTCTATCATGACAGGTGTACTCCAATTATGTTCAGTTTAAAAAAACAGTGCCTTTTAAAATTATGGCTTTTTTTATTTTTATTTTTTCCTCAGCATTGTTGAAACTTTTTCCACTTAGTCTACTTTTTAAATCACTCAATTGTACATAGCACTTTGGCAAGGTAACTTTCTATTTCTCTCATGACAGGTGTACTCCAATTATGTTCAGTTAAAAAACAGTGCCTTTTAAAATTATGTATTTTTTTCTTGTTCTTTTTTTTTCCCAGCATTTTCGTAACTTTTGCCACTTAGTTTACGTTTTAAATGACTCAATTGTACATAGCACTTTGGCAAGGTAACTTGCTAACTCACACTTTTAAAAATTTTAAAAACTATATGTTATTTGCCCAAAAGTTTAAGCAGAGTGCATTACAAATGGAAAACTATTTTTTTTTTAATATAGCCCAGCATACTCATGGATGGCCGACAAAAAGATCTCTATAAACAGTAAATGTATCAAAGTGGCAATCTATGACCCAGAAGCTCCATGATAGCAAATGTTTTCACTGCCACATTGCACTGAAGCTTTTTTCCACTGGTTGAAGGTGGAGATAATGTAACACACAGTACATTGAAATTAATTTACAGAGATAAATTAAGTATTATTTCTCTTCAGGAAATTCTGAACTCCAAGTAGGTTTTACTCAACACAAACATTCACTACAAATAGTGGAACAAATACATCAGACAAGATCCCCTTTTAACTATATAAACTTATATTATCATTTTAAGCACAAAACATGCGCTAAAGGCACATGTAATAAAAATATATTTTAATGTGTATAAAAATAAGTCAGATAACATATAGTTATAAAATATAACTATATAGTTATATAGTTATTTTAATATAAAGAAAAAATGATGGATGCAAATTATTTACATTAGCAGGTGTACATTTATTAATTAGTGCTCCCTTTTGACAGCTGTAACAATTTAATTAGCTTATTTTTTTCAGATTTAGGGCTCTTTCACACGGGGCCGATCAGTAATGACCGCCCTGTCTTTTCTCTGCTCTTCCCTATGGGGGGATCAGATAAACACGGACCGTATGTCTGTGTTCACCCGATCCAATCCGCCAGACGAATGGAAAGTAGGTTTTTCCTCTGTCACACTTTGGCGGATCAGAGCAGGTCGGATGTTAGTGGGCAGGTCACCGCTGACATCCGCGGCTCCATAGAGGAGCACGGAGCGCCCGTTCAGGTCCGCATAAAAAAACGGCAGGTGAATCTGAACGGGCGATTCGCGTGAAAGAGCCCTTACTGTGTATATAAACTGCATATACAAACATGCACTTACAAAAAAAAGAGGTAGACAGCACAACATTAAAATATTTTGGTGTAAAAAACTAAACACAAATAATTACCTGTTTCAAGACAATTTATTAAGCATGGTCATTGAATGTCTCAATAAAAACACCTGGCTATTGATAATGTTCAAAAATGGAAAATGGGTGGTAGCCATGAGCAACAGCTGAAGCAGAGTGAGGTATTGTGAATATGCAAAGGGGTTAAACATTGATTAAGATTTGTTTCTTTTTATAAATATATCCAGTGTTCTTTATTTTTCTTTTAAGATAGTTTTCATTATACACTCCGTTCATAATGTATGATCTGGGCTGACATTTTTATTATCAAATGACATATTCTTTATATTCTTTATAACATGTTACTAATGAAATTGTTGGTACATGTCACTTCCAATGTATGTGGCATAAAAAACATTCTCTGGCATCCATAAGGAGTGATGTAGATACTCTTTGGAAACCCGTTCCACGGTAATGTTACAGATGGTGGAACTTGCAACTGATTTCTGTATGTGACAGTAAGATACTGTACATATGGATCTATCGAAAGAGGAGATACCCCCCAAAGTGGGACTTTACGGCAACAACAGTATAAGTAAAATATAATATAGTTTTATTAACAAACTGTACAAATATACATTTTGGAATAGCAAATCAATTTAAAAACATAGATGATTCTAGTAGTGGTGGGTTCCTGAATAGAGTCCAGATGGCCCGACGCATTTTGGGACACAATCCGTCCCTTCAGCAGGGGCTTCTGTCCAGGCGGGATCAAACTAAAAGATTGATAAAGAAATAAATAACAATATACACGGACATTGTGATAGAGGCGCCCACGCCCACGATGCAACTAAGTGGCCCAAATGGCATGCACCGCTCCAGGCACAAATGATGTTACTTTTAATCATCTTAACCCTACTGTGATTTGTCTGATTGGCCATGATGACCTCCGAGGGGTGGGTCTTCCCCTGTCCCGCTCGGCACACATAGGCCTCCTGTACGGGCGGCCTCATTGCGGCTCGGGTTGGTTCCTGGTCTCTAGCAATTTTGTGCCTGGAGCGGTGCCTACCATTTGGGCCACTTAGTTGCTGGGTGTAGTCTGCGGTGCTCCTCCAGCTGGGCCTTGTGTGGGGGGCACCCGTGCAGTCGATGCCCAGGCTCTTTAGATGCTGCTGAGGTTGGATTATTCACCATTGCGTCACAACCACTTGCTCCCAGATACACGTATTTGTTATGGTAATGGTATTGGCCCTGACTTGTGAAACTGCATGCCGGGCTGTGTGCTTGCGCTTGCTAGGTTGCTAAGCAACAGACGGCATAGGAGGACATGGCATAGATTTTTGCATGTGCATGGTGGGATTATCAATGGACGTGTACTTTGAGATGACGGTGAGGCGTTTTGTTTTGGCAATGCCTGCCGCGCATCCGCTGTAAGGCCAAATAACGTAGGTCCCGACATGCCATGTTGACGTTGGACATAATGACGTCACAACGGCATACATCACTCCCCCTTTCCTCCCCTTTTTAAGGCGGCGTCACATGCCACAGTTTGGTCACTTTGTTGGACAGCAGAGATGAGGACAGCAGATCACTGCATAGGAACCGAGTGTACTCTGTAGGGAGATCCATTGTAAGGTATGCCTTGTTTGCTGAGGGATGTATTTTGCCCTGATCGTTACTAGAGTTCATGTCCGAACAAATGCAGGACATTAATTGGTTTTTGAGTGCTACTATAATTGCATGCCTCCTCTGCTTATATTTAGACTATACTCTACAGAAACTTAGGAGGATTTGGAAGGAGTTAATCTTACAGGCAGACTGTTCATTGCTGAGGTCTCTCTGTGCTATCTCCCTTCTGTTTCTGCCTTTCTTTAAGACCCATGTCTCTTGGAAAGTGGTAAACCCTGGAGACATGGAGTAATCTTTAACCACCTGAGGACCACCTAACGCCGATATACATCAGCAGAATGGCATGGCTGGGCACAAGCACATACAGGTACGTTGCCCTTTAAGTGCCCAGCCGTGGGTAGTGTGCACACCGGTGGCACGCTCGCAACCCGGCCCGAAGCTCCGTGACTTCACCCGCAGGACCCGCTGACTCGATCGCCGCCAGTGTTCCGCGATCGGGTCACAGGAGCTAAAGAACGGAACGGGGAGAGGTGAGTGTAAACAAACCTTCCCCGTTCTTCTCTGTGGCTTGTCACTGATCGTCTATTCCCTGTCATAGAGAACAACGATCAGTGAAGTCACACATCCAGTCTTCCCCTGTCCCGCTCGGCACACATAGGCCTCCTCTACAGTAAGAATCACAAACTAGGACACACTTAATCCTTTTAGCGCCCCTAGTGGTTAACCCCTTCACTGCCATTGTAATTTTCACAGTAATCAGTGCTTTTTTATAGCACTTTTCGCTGTGAAAATGACAATGGTCCCACAAATGTGACAAAGTGTCCGATGTGTCCGCCGTAATGTCGCAGTCATGAAAAAAATTGCTGATCTCCGCCATTAGTAGTAAAAAAATAATTATTAATAAAAATGCCATAAAACTATCCCCTATATTGTAAGCGCAATACATTTTGCACAAACCTATCGATAAACGCTTATTGCGATTTATTTTACCAAAAATATGTAGAAGAATATGTATCGGCCTGAACTGAGGGAAAAAAATTATATTATTTTTGGTTGTATTTATTATAGCAAAAAGTTAACAATATTGCATTTTTTCAAAATTGTCGCAAATTTTTTGTTAATAGTGCAAAAAATAAAACCGCAGAGGTGATCAAATACCACCAAAAGAGAGTTCTATTTGTGGAAAAAAAAGGACCCCAATTTTGTTTGGGAGCCACGTTGCACGACCGCGCAATTGTCAGATAAAGCGACGCAGTGCGAAATGGCAAAAAGGGGCCAGGTCCTTTACCTGCATAATGGCCTGGGTCTTAAGTGGTTAAACAATAATGTATAAATATCTTCCATATATACATAGATCTTACATTGAGGAGATTTTTGTTTGGCAAGACCTGTATGTCCATTCTCCATTGGTACCTACCATTAGACTTGCGTGGATCGGTGAGGTCCTACCTCGTACTTTGTCCTGTGGACATAGGATGTGTATTTGTGCTTTGCTCAGGCTGATGCTGGTCCAGCAGTGAATTCCTGTGATGATTCTTTTGGGTGTGCCCCCCTGTTCTATGAAACTACTATGCTGTTTTTTGAGTGTTGTTTGGTGACTGTTTTTGATACTTTTTGGGTGACTGTTTTTAATACTTTTTGGGTGACTGATTTTTGGTGACTGATTTTTGTTGATTGTTTTGGTTACAGTTTGTGAGAACATGAGTGAAAGGAAGCGTAAGTTGAATTTTTCTTTGCGGGAGAAGGGCATTCTTGCCAGGGCCATTACACCATATGGCCGTTTCCTGCATGGCCCAGAGAGTGCCAACACCACCCCGACCAGGAAGGCTGAGATATTGCAGGCCATCACCGATGAGGTCAACTCGTTTGGGGGGGAGACCTGGACACGCCAGGGGATCGCCAAGAAGATTAATGACCTCCGGCATGTGGTCCGTGGGAAGCTGGGCAAGATTGCCGCCCATGAACTGGAGGGGGCCCACCATGCCCTGTTAGGCTGACTGAGGAGGAGCGTGTGGTGGCCCAGACCTTCAACAGGCAGCAAGTGGAGGGGCTGCCTGGCTTTGAGTGCTGTCAGGAGGCCGTGAGGACAGGTAAAAAAAAAATTCTATCTGGTGTGTAGCATGTGTGGGGGGGAGGGAATATGTGGCAAGTGTGTGGATCCTCCAACCTGTGAATGTTTTGTGTCATCCACAGATGTGCAGGAGGGTGCTGGGCCATCTGGCCTGACCGCACTATCCCCGGGACAACAGACTGATGAAGACCCCCAGACAAGGCCGGAGTCCTCGGAGGGGGTTGAGGAGGAGGAGTTTGAGTTGGAGGAGGAGGGCTTGTCAGGGAATGGCTTGTTTATTTTGGAGGAGTCTTCCCCTTTGGCTGGCAGCAGCCAGGCCTCCATCAGGGGTAGCCCCTCCTACTCCTCCCCCAACAGGGCTCCCCTCCCAAGGAGGCTCCCCTTCTCCCCAGCCACAAGCCTCATCTGGAGGCAGGAAGGCAACCCACAAAAGTAGGGGGGGTGGCCTAGTTTCTGCCCGCCAACCTGAGAAGGGATCAGGCCCTTCAGACCCGCCATCTGGGACAGGTCAGCCAGAGTTTGGGGCGGATGGAGGAGAGCCTGTCCTCCATAAAGAATACACTTGGGGACATGGCCTGCAACTCCCTGGCCCTGATCAATTGCCTAAATGAACAGCAGGCTACCACAGAAGGCATTGGTCAGGATGTGCGGGCCCTCGGTCAGGATGTAAGGGCCCTCACCCAGGCTATCCAGGCCAATACGGCAACCCTCAATGATGGGCTGACTCGCATTGCCGTGGCCTTGGAGGGCAGGCTGCCAGGTGGGCAGAGACCAGGGGATGCTCCTCCTTCCCCGGATTACCCCCCCCATGAGTTGGCCCTGAGGAGCCGGGGCCATGGCCGTGGCTGCCCCAGGCATTGGTCACACCAGCGGCGGTATTTTTTTTTTCAGGTTTTTTTTTTTTTTTTTGCTGGTCATTTTTTTTTGGGTGCTGGGCAATTTTTTTTTTTTTTGGGTTGTGAATCATTTTTGAATGTGGGGGTGACATTCCTGTCGGAAAAGGGGTGTCACCCTCATTTGTGGTGGAGAAGGGATCCCCAGGACCAGGGAGAAGTGATCCCCAGGTCCGTGTGAATGGTGTATGAATGTACAGTGACATAATTGGAGCCGTGGCGTGGCGTTGCTGCTCACAAGTCCTGCATGGTGGGCTTGTGCCAATCCAATTTGATGAGGATGTGGGGTGTGTGTGCTAGGGACCACAGTGGTGTGCATGCATGCATTCTCATTGTGCCATGATTAATGTGTGTGTTTAACGTGCAAAGATGCCTAATGTGAGCTGTCTCCTGGCTGCTCTTCCCTCAGAAGACGGGTTAGCCTCGGTTAGGGGGGGATTGTCTGGTTCGGGGGTCAGGTCATCACATATGTCAATCTCCAGGCCCTTTCTGACTGCGAAGTTGTGCAGCATGCAACATGCACCGATGATCTGACATACAAAGTTGGGGGAATACAACAGGGTACCCCCAGACTTATCCAGGCATCGGAAACGTGACTTCAGGAGGCCAAAGGTGCGCTCCACGACTGCACGGGTTTTGGCGTGTGCTTCATTGTATCTTTCCTCTCCTGGGGTTTGGGGGTTCCCGGATAGAAGTCATGAGATGGGGTCCCGGTGCATATGCAGAGTCACCTGGAAGGGAAAAGACAGGAGGATGTTAGTAGTGCATGTTCCCCTTGTGATGTGTGCATCATGGGGGGGGGGACAGTCATGCCTGCCACCCATGTCACTCACCAACCAGCCAGCTGTCCCCATACATGTTCTGTTCGAATTCCATTGGGATGGGGCTCTGATTGTATATGTAGCTGTCATGGCTGGATCCGGGGTGTTTGGCATGGACGTGCCATATGAGGCATTTGGCATCGACTATCACCTGTACGTTGATGGAATGCCAATGCTTCCGATTGCAGTTAATGTGCTCTGTCTCACGGGGGGCTAAAGTGCCACATGTGTGCAATCAATGGCCCCCACGGTGCGTGGGAATCTGTAAATTCTGTAGAAATCTTTGCCTTCTGCTGCAGGTCCTCCTGGGTGGGTTTGATGATTTGGTTGGCCATGCGTCTGAGAATTGCAGGGATAACCTGGTGCAAACATCTGCTCATGGAGGATTGTGACATCCCAGCCACCACTCCACTTGTTCTTTAAAAAGAGCCAGTGGCAAGGAAATGGAGTGTTGCCAGGACCTTAACCAGTGGCTGCACTGCATGTAAGCGGTGTGTTTGGCTGGTGATGTCCTCCTGCAGGGTTGTGGTTAATTCCATGATGGCAGCAGGGGTGAATCTGAAGATGCGAGACACCTCAGAATCACTCATGCCAAAGATGTCTATGCGTGTGCGGTATATCCTCTCCCGTGCCCTCCTCCGTGCCCTCTTCCGTGCCCTCCTCTTTCTGCGCTCATCTAAAGTCAGTAGTATAGCTATGAGCAAGGATGCTCCTGGCATGTTGGCATACAGATTGTTGTCCTGCAAGTGTGCTGTCTAATTTAAAGCAAGCTTTTATATTGCCTAATTTTAGACAGGACGTGCAGCTGATGCGCACAGCGTGTAGCCTGCGCTGCACAAACTTACTTTTGTGGATCGCTGTAACTCCCTCATTTGCATATTTGCCTAGCAAATCAATGGTGTGTCTAGCGCATTTTTTGCACGCACGATGCGCCGGTCTATCAAAATTACGCAGTTCGTAAAAGACTAGATTTCTGGCGCATATCGTTTTGTGGATACGGCGCATAGATACGAAGGCGCATATTTCCAATTGCGCAGGGGCAGCTGCTGATACTCCAGCGTAAGTGCTTTGTAAATCTGGCCCTATGTTTTTAAATTGGTTTGCTATTCCAAAATGTATATTTGTACAATTTGTTAATAAAACTATATTATATTTAACTTATACTGTTGTTGCTGTTAAAGTCCCACTTGGGGCGTGTCTTCTCTTTCGATTTATCAATTAGGGACATTGGTAGCGTTACTGGATCTAATAGGATGTTCTCTTTATATCTATATATATATATATATATAGATATATATATATATCTATATATATATATATATAGATAGATATATATATATATATCTATATATATATATATATGGATCTATTGCAACTCTAACAGAATTGTTGCAAGAATTACTCCTGCAAAGAAGCAAAATGTATAGGTAGATCATTTAATTGTAGAAGCTGAGAGAATGTTAGAAATTGATCAAATATCAGTTCCAAAGAAACTTAAAGAATTACCTCAAAGATGCAACACAATAATTATATGTGTAACACAGCACCAACAATTTACTCCAACAAGGAAGAGGTCTTATTTAGCTCCATTGCCCTTAATTACTGATGTAGTGGTACTCCCTTAAGAGCTGATGATTTTAAATAGTTCTTCCCCAAACATTGCAGAGGCTACCAGTCACACAGGCAACAATCCAGATAAATGAATACCTCCTCCAATGATTACAGAGGCAGCCAAAAATAACTAATTTTTTTCCATCAGTATTTTATTAAGAAACATAAATAACACATACAAAGTAAAACAGAATGCAGGTACCAAAATGTAAACCAAAGCAATGCCCTATAAGGTTGCCACACTGGAGCCTCGAATGACCAAAAAAGGAAAAAAGTGATCTGGAAAACAAATATACATATGACTCCAGTAAGATCATAGAGACAATCAGTATGCACTCATCTGAAAAAAAAAAAGAAATGCATACCACATACTAAAGAAATACTACTTCACTACTAGTGTGCCTGTACATATGCTGCTGCCTTGCACAACACAACTCTCCTAATGAGTGGGAGCCCTGACTGAACAGAGTGACTGCCTTTTGTGTACTTAATATATACATTTTGTCTATTTGTCATCCTATAATAAAAAAATAAAAAAAGAAGAACATTTTATCTGTCCTTATATGTTGTTAAAAAAGTAAAAATTATGTAGAGTAAGAAAATTTGCGATATAGTTATAATGAGGTTAACCAACACATACTGATGAATCCCAAATTCGGCCTAGACTTCAATGACCTATGTTTAACAAAAGGGTTAAAAAATAAGAATAGAACTAATGTATGGCTAATACGAGTTACCTTCTTTACTGTTCCTTTTGAAAACCTCAATACATTTTCTGAACCAGAAAAAAAAAAAGAAGGATAAAAAGGCTTCTAAAAATGGTGGCAATCGTAAGCTTGTTTGTGGAAAATACATGGTCACAGGTGATGATCAGACCTTTATTTAAGAAGTTCATGGCTAAAGTTAACTATACAGAAAGTAGACAACATTGGAATTCTATTGTTATTTTTTCCACTGCACTTCATTAAGATTGAGTAAATTGGATCAATTTGAAAGCTGCAATGTGCCATAATGAAGAGGGACTGCTACATTATTAAGGCAACTTGAAGTTTTATTCTGAAGCTGGACCAGGGAGATACAACTGTCACTTATTCCGTGGACACAAAAACTAGTACATGTGGCCTCAATGAAGAAAATCCATCTACAGGAACTGTTCTACTAATAGAAGATTTTATTGCATTTTTTCATGGTTTCCATTTTTTAAATAATAATTATAAACTAAAATCATTCAGATTTAAGACAAATGATGTCAAACAATTAAAAATAATTTTCCTCATAAATAAACAGATTACTTTCTTTAGCAGAAAATAGCAAATGGGGTGGATACTAATATTATAACATATCACAAATCTACATAATGATTAGAGAAAGGTGAACTTTTGAACCGGTCATGAAAGGGCTTTAATTGCCTATCTAGCTGCTTGAAAATGCAAATTAACTGACCCTCATGTCTATTCTCAGGCTTTAATACATGAAAATAAGACATGTACAGTGGGGAAAAAAAGTATTTAGTCAGCCACTAATTGTGCAAGTTCTCCCACTTAAAAAGACGAGAGAGGCCTGTAATTGTCATCATAGGTATCCCTTATCTATGAGAGACAACATGTGGAAACAAATCCAGACAATCACATTGTCTGATTTGGAAAGAATTTATTTATTTATTATGGTGGAAAATAAGTATTTGGTCAATATCAAAAGTTCATCTCAATAATGTGTTATATATCCTTTGTTGGCAATGACAGAGGTCAAATGTTTTCTGTAATGCCACGTACACACGATCACTTTTCGGCATGAAAAAAAAATTCATTTTTCAGCATGTCCAAAAAACAATGTTTTTCCAACTTCATCATTAAAAACGATGTTGCCCACACACCATCGTTTTCTATTTGCCTTTGGGCTGCTTTTAGCTGATTCCTTGTTAGTAAAAGACGATTCACGCTTTTTTGTCTGTTACAGCGTGATGAATGTGCTTACTCCATTATGAATGGTATATTTACCAGAACGAGCGCTCCCATCTCGAAACTTGCTTCTGAGCATTCACGGGTTTAAAACTTGTTTTAGCCCACACACGATCATTTTTTACAACACAAAAAACAACATTTTCAAAAACGACATAAAAAATTGAAGCATGTTCGAATTTTTTTTTTGTCGTTTTTCAGAAGACAAAAAAACGATTTAAAGCCCACACACGATCATTTTAAATGACGTTTTTAAAAATGTAATTTTATTTCATCACAAAAAACGACCGTGTGTACGCGACATTCGTCTTCTGAAGGTTGTCACACACTGTTGCTGGTATGTTGGGCCATTCCTCCATGCAGATCTCCTCTAGAGCAGTCATGTTTTGGGGCTGTCGCTGGGCAACAGGGACTTTCAACTCCCTTCAAAGGTTTTCTACAGGGTTGAGATCTGTAGACTTTCTAGGCCACTCTAGGACCTTGAAATGCTTTTTACGAAGACACTCCTTTGTTGCCCGGGCGGCGTGTTTGGGATCATTGTCATGTTGAAAGACCCAGCCACGTTTCATCTTCAATGCCCTTGCTGATGGGAGACGGTTCGCCCCCAAAATCTCACGATACATGGTCCCATTCATTTTTTCATGTACATGGATCAGTCATCCTGTTCCCTTTGCAGAGAAATAGCCCCAATGCATGATGTTGCCACCCCATGCTTCACAGTAGGTATGGTGTTCTTTGGTTGCAACTCAGCATTCTCTCTCCTCCAAACACGACGAGTTGTGTTTCTACCAAACAGTTCTACTTTGGTTTCACCTGACCACATGACATTCTCCCAATGCTCTTCTGGATCATCCAAATGCTCTCTAGTAAACCTTAGACGGGCCCAGACATGTACTGTCTTAACCGCTTATGGACCGCCGCATGTACATTTACGTCGGCAGAATGGCACAGGCAGGCACATCAACGTATATATACGTTGCTGCCTTGACATGGGTCGGGGGTCCGATCGGACCCCCCGGTACATGCGGCGGTCCCCGCGGCTGTACGAGCGATCCGGGACGAGGGGCGGCTATTCGATTTTGCCCGCCCCCTCTGGATCGCTCCCAGCCAATCCGCGCGCTCCCCTGCTCTGCACTTCCTCCTCCTGTGTAAACACAGGAATGGGGAAGTGATGTGATCTCTAAATGTTTGACTAAAATTAAGTTTATTTGATTTTTCTGATAACAAAAAGTAAAAAATATAGATTTTTTTTTCAAAAATGTCGCTCTATTTTTGTATATAGCGCAAAAAATAAAAATCGCAGAGGCGATCAAATACCACAATATTTGTGGGAAGTAAAGGACGCAAATTTTGTTTGGAAACCACGTCGCACGACCGCGCAAGTTAAAGCGACGCAGTGCCGAATCGCAAAAAGGGGCCTGGTCATTTACCTGGATTTTGGTCCGGGTCTCAAGTAGTTAAGCAGGGGGACACGTCTGGCATTGCAGGATCTGAGTCCCTGGCGGTGTTGTGTTTTACTGATGGTAGCCTTTGTTACATTGATCACAGCTCTCTGCTGGTCATTCACTAGGTCCCCCCCGTGTGGTTCTGGGACTTTTGCTCACTGTTCTTGTGATCATTTTGACCCCCATCGAGGGAGATTATCAGTGGTCTTGGATGTCTTCCATTTTCTAATTATTGCTCCCACAGTTAATTTCTTCACACCAAGCTGATTTCCTATTAGTCTTCCCAGCCTGGTGCAGTTCTACAATTTTGTTTCTGGTGTCCTTCGACAGCTCTTTGGTCTTCACCATAGTGGAGTTTGGAGTGTGACTCTTTTATACTGATAACAAGTTCAAACAGGTGCCATTAATACAGGTAATGAGTGGAGGACAGAGGAGCCTCTTAAAGAAGAAGATACAGGTGTGTGAGAGCAAAAAATCGTGCTTGTTTGTAGGTGACCAAATACTTATTTTCTGCCATAATTTGCAAATATATTCTTTCCAAATCAGACAGATGTGATTCCACATTTTGTCTCTCATAGTTTTGTGTGGTGTGAATTCCAGCTGCGTTTTCCCTGCGAAAGAGAAAAATCAGTTCTCCGTTTCACGTCAGTTTTTGATCAGGTCAGGTTTACATCAGGATCAGGTCAGGATTTTATCCTGTTCACAACAGAACACATTGGCGAATCAGATGCAGACCCATAGAAGATAATGGGCCTGAATTCGCATCTGAGCCAGACGCACATGTTTTTTGGCCAATGCAGAGTGCGAATGCACTGCAGATATGTGAACCAGCCTAATTTAAATAAACAGATTTTAAAATGTCATGCAAATTGGATGTTAGCGCATCCAATTCACATAGATGTGAACCCAGCCTGAAGTCACAACAAATACCGTATTTTTTGCACCATAAGACACACTTTTTTTTCCCCACCACCCAGGTATAGTGTAGCTGAGCTGATTTGATAGGGGAGCTGGTATTACTATGTCCACCACCCACCTATTAGTAGTAATATAATATTAAATATTTTAGTACATCATTTGGTTCAGAATATTTTTTTTCTTGTTTTCCTCCTCTAAAACCTGGGTGCATCTTATGGTCTTATGGTCAGGTGCATCTTATGGAGCGAAAAATACGGTACCTAGAAGCTGCTAGCATATTTGATGGTCACAAATATCAACAATACATAAAGGTTTCAGCGCTTCTTAAAAGTCTGAGATAATAACCACTTAAGGACCCCCGC
The DNA here is from genome assembly GCA_029574335.1 of Rana kukunoris. Classification (NCBI taxonomy): domain Eukaryota; kingdom Metazoa; phylum Chordata; class Amphibia; order Anura; family Ranidae; genus Rana; species Rana kukunoris. The sequence goes on from CM056051.1 coordinate 199,358,836, forward strand.
ACGCACATATACGGGCACAGAATGGCTCGTACAGGCACAAGGGCGTAAATTTACGTCCCCGCCTTCGTGCGGTTCAGGGGTCCCATCGGGACCCCCTCCGCGGCGTGCGGGGGTCCCCCTGGCTCCGGGAGCGATCCGGGACGAGCGGGCGGATGTCAGTGTTTACCCGCCCCCCCGCGATCTCTCCCAGCCAATGCGCGGGCTCCCCCTTCTGTCACTTCCTCCTCCTGTGTAAACACAGGAAGGGGGAAGTGATGTAATCTCTCATCGCAGCGGTATTTCCAACCGCTGCGATGGGAGAAACACCTCACAGTAAGTCCTGCACCAACACTACACTGACACACACTCACATAGGCATACTTAACCCCTTGCGATCTGCCCCCCCACCCCCCCTGTCACAGTGTCACTGAATGCAGTGATCTAATCACTGCATTTAGTGTCAGTGTGACAGGCAGTGTAAAATCAGTTAGTGTTAGGTTCAGGATAGCCCCCCCACCCCCCCTAATAAAGTTTTAACCCCCTGATCACCGCCCTAGTTAACCCTTTCACTCCCTATTGCCAGCGTCACTAAGCGATCATTTTTCTGATCGCTGTATTAGTGACGCTGTTCCCGCTAGGTAGCTATTTTTTTTTATTGCGATTTTTTTTTTTACTAAAGACATGTGGCTAAATAAATGTTGGCCTAAATGTTTGACTAAAATTTAGTTTATTTGATTTTTAACAAAAAAGTAAAAAATAGTGTTTTTTTTTCAAAAATGTCGCTCTATTTTTGTATATAGCGCAAAAAATAAAAATCGCAGAGGTGATCAAATACCACCAAAAGAAAGCTCTATTTGTGGGAAGAAAAGGACGCAAATTTTGTTTGGGAGCCACGTCGCACGACCGCGCAATTGTCTGTTAAAGCGACGCAGTGCCGAATCGCAAAAACACCTTGGGTCATTTACCAGCGTATTGGTCCGGGTCTTAAGGGGATAATATCCAAATTGATCAATAATAACTGTGGTATAACTAAGAAATGTCCATCAGCCTTAAATGGAAAGAATGTGTGTAGGCAAAACCGGCTAAACAATAATCGGGTTGAAAAAAACATTGTTTTTTCTAGACCATTAAAAAGGGTCGTGTGTACGCGGCATTAGAGTTATTTGTAAAGAACTTCTTTAACCACTTCAGACCCATTTTTTTTTTGCGATGTAGCATTGCATTATTTTAGCTGACAATTGCGTGGTCATGCGATGCTGTACCCAAATACATTTAATGTCCTTTTTCCCACAAATAGAGCTTTCTTTTGGTGGTATTTGATCACCTGTGGTTTTTATTTCTATAAACAAAAAAAGAGCAACAATTTTGAAAAATAAACAATATTTTTTACTTTCTGCTATAATACATATCCAATAAAAAAATTCTACTACATATTTTTGGTAAAAAAAATCCTAATAAGTGTATATTGATTAGTTTACGCAAAAGTTTTTATCATGTACAAACTATGGGATATTTTTTTTATTAATTTATTTATTATTACTAGTTATGGCTGTATTAGTGTCACTGATCAGTGATTTTTAGTGGGACTGCGACATTGTGGTGGACAAATAGGACACCTAAATGACAATTTTGACACTTTTTGGGGGATCAGTGACACTAATACAATGAACAGTGCTAAAAATAGGCAATGTTACTGTACTAATGACACTGACAGAGAAAGGGTTATATATAGCAGGACACAACGGGGAATCTAACTATTCTGCCCCAAGTTAATCAGCAGTCCCCAGGCTCCTCCCCTAACTAATACTACAGTATTGTCTCATCCAAAGCTCACATTTATTTGGTTCTCAGCAAATATAGCAACATTTATAATTTGCTCAGGAAGTTTGCCAAGCCCAGTGAAGTTCAACAGGATTTGGCTATACAGCAGCCCTTCCTCCCCAGCACCACTCTCCGCAGTTCTGTGTCTTCTGTCCCCAGAAGTCTGTCTGTTTGTCTCAAGCTGTTTCAAGCAGTCTATTCAGGGCAAGACAGCGAAACAACGGTGTTCCCTCCTCAATGGTCCACAGCATAGCATCGGGTCATGCGGGTCTGCTTGCCTGCTTCATGAATTTTACCAGAGTCTCCAGGCTGCTTCACAAAGCTCATGCTAACTCACGCTAACCACATGTGATCATGTCAGCATAAGCCACGCTCCCAAGTGCTACACTCTTTGTGTGGCATAACTGCACTATGTAAAATATGTCATTATATCGATATGGTTGAAAACGACCTCACCAATTCTCCCCTCTCATTTTCCACATGTGTTCCATCTTGTTGTATCCTGCATATTACCCTGAATGAGATATTTTAATCTGTATGTGTGCAACATGCAAAGCAAGCACACGCATGGGCGTCCGCTGAAATTTTTTCAGGGGGGGCTTTGGCAGCGGCGATACACAGTCTCGTTAAAATGTAAAAACACCCCACTGTGCTCCCTGCATCTTTCAATATCTCTTTGTCCCTACTGTGTACCCCCTCTCCACAACTACACCTCTGGACCCCTTTACATTACACAGCACCCTGCACCTCTGGACCCCTTTACATTACACAGCACCCTGCACCTCTGGACCCCTTTACATTACACAGCACCCTGCACCTCTGGACCCCTTTACATTACACAGCACCCTACACCACTGGACCTATTTCTATTATTACATTGTTATACAAAATGAAATGGTTCAACTCACTTGTCAAAACATTCACCCCCCACAGTGGTGTAGTAGTATATCCTCCTCTGCCCAATTCACTCCCCCACAGTAGTGTAGTGTCCTGACCTAGAGGAGTGCCACTGCCTAAGAGCCGCTGAGACCGCTGCCGAGTGCCTTGCCTTTCCTTGATCCCTCCTCCATGATCCATCCCTCCTGTCACCATCACACCATCCCTCCTTCCTCCATGATCCATCCCTCCTGTCACCATCACACCATCCCTCCATGATCCATCCCTCCTGTCACCATCACACCATCCCTCCTTCCTCCATGATCCATCCCTCCTGTCACCATCACACCATCCCTCCTTCCTCCATGATCCATCCCTCCTGTCACCATCACACCATCCCTCCTTCCTCCATGACCCATCCCTCCTGTCACTATCACACCATCCCTTCTTCCTCTATTAACCATCCCTCCTGTCACCATCACACCATCCCTCCATGATCCATCACTCCTGTCACCATTACACCGTCCTTCCCACTTCCATGATCCATCCATTCTTCCTCCATGGGCCATCCCTCCTGTCACCATCACACCATCCATCCTTCCTCCCTGATCCATCCCTCCTGTCACTATCACACCATCCCTTCTTCCCCCATGATCCATCCCTCCTGACACCATCACACCATCCCTCCTGCCTCCATGATCCATCCCTCCTGTCACCATCACACCGTCCATCCCACTTCCATGATCCAGATTCATCCATTCTTCCTCCATGTGCCATCCCTCCTGTCACCATCACACCATCCATCCTTCCTCCATGATCCAACCCTCCTTCCTCTGTGATCCATCTCTCCTGCCTCCGTAATCCATCCCTCCTGCCTCCGTGATCCATCCCTCCTGCCTACATAACCTCCTCTATTTAGTACCTTAAGGTGTGCCTGCCCTGGGCTGGTCCGTTTGTGCTGTGGATAACTGGGCACTCTCTCTGGATCATCAGAAAAAAATCAGACCACTACGACGGCTCCTCTGATCCGCCTGCACAGCAAGCCTACTCCTGCTCCTGGTGACTGATTTTTAATTCTGGCACGCCATGAGATGACATCACTCGGCTTTCCACCAGTAGTTGTGCACCGCCAGCTCAGCCTCTGTGAAGTCCGCCCTCGTGGCTGGGCATCCCCGCCCACTGGCCAAATACAGGATCAGATTGGGCCGCTCCAGAAACTGCCAATAAATACAGTCAGCCGCGGTTGGCATTGGCAACACTGCTTTTTTCTTAGTCACTCACCTCACGAGCACCCCCTTCACTGGGCAACCGCCTTGCTTCCTGCTTAGAGAGAATCATAGCACTGGTTTCTAGGGGGGGCAAGGGCCCTCCCTTGCCCTATGGAGCGGACGCCCATGAGCACACGCTAAACAAAACATAAATGAGCTGCCTAATTGATGCACTATACAGCCAAAGCATACTTTCAAAATATTAACTACACACAGGCAACTAAATCACTAACAAATATGGTTTGCTAAGCAGCCCATGTTTCAGCTAAAGTTGTAGCATACCTTAAATAATGACAGGGACAATACTGCATGTGGTGCCTACTAATATAATTAAAGCTGCAGGTAAAAAAAAAAATGAAAAAATAAACAAGTGTATGCTTTGTGGTTAAATTACAGCGCATGCGCATAAATGTATGCTTTGATCATGGCAAGTGTGTGTACACATGTTCTTATGCTGCTGATTGCAGATGCAAATTGGAATCGTAAAAACCCAAATATATACTTCCTGAGAGAGAGTGTGTGTTTAAAAGAGTTGCTTCTAGTTAGCACACGTCTTTTTCATATTCAGAATTGTATAATGCCTGGTAAAGCATGTTTCAAAACCTTGTATCCTTCAGAAAGCTTGAATTCACTTAAATTGCCATTTTTTTTGCTAATATAAATATTAATAGCATTGTATAATTTTCTAACATTTTCTCTAGTGAGTAACCCCTTCAGTTTTTCAAATAGTCTCTTTAGGACATGTACCTGGCCAGCTGCAGTTGCATAATGTATTACCGACTGTTTTAGATTGAATTGTATCATCTTTCTTTCATTAAAAAGCTAGTAGAGCATTTTCTTCAGCATTAAAGATGATAGGAAGATAAAAAGTGACTTCTTTTTTTTAAATGAAAATCTTTTTAAAACTTCCCTGCTGGTGACTCCATCTGTGCACTCATCTACCACCAGTTTTAATAATGGGTCAGAGTCACATTATTATTTGGCTTCATTTATCTGCAAGCATAAATCATTATTCATGAATTTATTTACATTGGAGCAGATGCAGTTTGTTCATATTCCCTTCTATTCTCACACAGTATTCACATCCTTAGCTAAGTATTTTACAGTAATCGAAAAGTCAAAAAATATGTGCATAGTTTAGCTCCTTGGTTTTAAGTCTTGTACCAGACATGGTACAAGAGATGGTCAGAGACTGCAGACATGGTACAAGAGATGGTCAGAGACTGCAGACATGGTACAAGAGATGGTCAGGGACTGCGGAAATTATACAAGAGATGGTCAGAGACTGCGGAAATTATACAATAAATCAATGTATCAAATGCAGCCTACCAGTGCCCACAAATTGCAGCCCCATCAGTGCCCATCAAATGCAACCTACCAGTTCCCACCAAATCCAGCTCATCAGTGCACACCAATTGCAGCCTCCTGCTCCTGGATCACACAGAGCAGCGGCAATCTCCTGCTGTCACAGAGCTTGGATTTGAATCTCGCGGGCAGCCACTGTAACAAAGTTTCGACTCCTAGACCAGCTTGTGGCTTCTATGATATACGTCACACTGATTAAATTTTACTGCATTGGATCAGTGTTCCGTCTATCTCACAGGAGGTGGGACTTTGTTAAAGTGCCACCAGGAATTTCAGACCAAAGCTTGTGCGATGTGCGAGAAACACACAAGCAGTGGCATCGCTAGGGTTTGTGTCACCTGGTGCGGTCAGAAAGAACCACAGGTCATGGGGCAGCAGGAACCATAGGTCAGGGGGCAGCAGGAACCACAGGTCAGGGGGCAGCAGGAACCACAGGTCAGCGGCCAGCAGGAACCCCCCCACCTGCTGGGAGCTGCCCATTACCTGTGGGTCCTGCATCATCATCTGTTCGTAGGTTCGTCGAAATTCGAACAAAACTGGTCGTTCGCGCCAAATTCGAGTGACGTGCCATGGCCCATAATTCACTGCGGCATTGCGCGCTGATGATTGGCCAAGCATGCTGTATGTCCCGCATGCTTGGCCAATCACAGCACGCAAAAAACAGAGAGCCATAATTGGCCAAAGCCAGGGTGGCTTTGGCCAATTATGGCTCAGGGCTTTAGCACACGCCCCACACTATACTGTAAAATGCAGACTGCAAGGCGGCCTCGGGTAGTGTGTTGCGGCGTTGTTAATGAGAAGATCAGTCCTATAGAGACAGAGAGAGAGAGACAGTGTCTTTATTACTAGATAGATAGATAGAGCAGGCAGGCTAGTCAGTTTAGTTAAATTTACAGTGTGTAGAGGATATATATACATCCCAGGAGTACATATATTTATACACTGTATAGTTTAGCTAGATCAGCTATTCCTATTTGTCAGGCAATTGATTGTGCTAGCTGCAGTCTTCGAACGTGTTGTATTGCCTGTGTGCTGTATAGTTTGCACCTAAGCGTACTTGATGTTTACTGCACTTGTGCTGTACAGTTTGCACTTAAACCTAATTGTAGTTTACTGCACTTGTGCTGTATAATTTGCACCTAAACGTACCAGGTGTTTACTGCACTTGTGCTGTATAGTTTGCACTTAAACCTACTTGGTGTTTACTGCACTTGTGCCGTATAGTTTGCACCTAAATGTACTTGGTGTTTACTGCACTTGTGTCATATAGTTTGCACCTAGACGTACTTGGTGTTTACTGCACTTGGGCCGTATAGTTTGCACCTAGACGTACTTGGTGTTTACTGCACTTGGGCCGTATAGTTTGCACCTAAACGTACTTGGTGTTTAATGCACGTGTGCTGTATAGTTTGCACTTAAACCTACTTGGTAAAAGTAAAAGGCTTGACTGACATTAGCTTTTTTTGCTTAATTTTGACTTGCAGAAATAATGTAGGCCTTCAGAGAACAGGAGTTCTTCACAGAATTTGTTAAAAAGGGGGCCCCGGGTGGCAACCCCCCTTTTTTCTAGATTTTTTTTTTACCAAAAAAATAATTTATTCAGCCAAGATCTGGCATTGTAATGGCCCCCCACCACCCCTAAAATAATCGACATATTGTTGCCACACAGCACGTGTGCTTTGGAGGGCCAAGCTTGTATGGACAGGCTCACGGGCCACCACTGGAACATCAATGGCCTCATCAGGTACAAGTGTCATGTAGTTTGTTGAGGGTCTCTTTAGGAAATTGTGCAATATGCAGCAGAAAAGTATGACATGGTTCAGATTCTACTTAACAAACCTACAGTCCTTGTCTTGTTTGCACCACCTGTATACTGCTGTATACTGCTGTTCAAATTATATAGGGCCAATGGGTCTTGTAATGACCTGGGGGGAGTGGTGGCGAGGAAACCCATGCTATTTTTTTTCAGTGATTTTTATTCATATTGCAGGGTTTGGTCCAAACATTACATTAAAGCCGCAAGCAGTCTTAAATTACTTTTTTCTTATAGTAATCTCATTTTGTGGAGGGACAGTTCTAAACACGTGCCAACTCACAGGCATACTATAGACACCCAGCAGGTACAATATTTAAGGATTTTTTTTCTCACTTTAAGCATCATTAAAAACGCTGCTCCAGAAAAAAATACAGTTTTTAAAACTTTTTTTTCCATTGATACATGTTCCCTGGGGCAAGACCCGGGTTCTCAAAGACGTTTTCCGACAATAACTTGAATATTGGGCTTTAAAATGAGCACTTTTGAATTCGAACGTTCGAGTCCCATAGACTTCAATGGGGTTCTAAATGTTCGTGCAAACGTTCTGTCCGTTCGACGGTTCTGGTGCGAACCGAACGCAGGGGTGTTCGGCTCATCCCTACTGTCCAGCTCTCAGATGTTGCAAGCATGTAGGAAGGAAACATTCCTGCAATAGTGTAATAGTGTAAATCCACAAAAACACTTATGCCGCGTACACACGGTCGTTTTTTGCGATGAAAAAAAACGACGTTTTCTGTGAAGTAAAAAACGACGTGTTTGAAACGTCACTTTTCAAAGACAATTTTGCATACACACCATCGTTTTTTCACAAAAAGCAAGGTTACGTTCACCACTCTTTTCCATTGAAGCTCGCTTCATAACTAGCTTCTGGGCATGCGTGGGTTGAAAAACGTCGTTTTGAACGACGTTTTTGCTACACACGGTGACTTTTTGTGAAACAAAAAACGACGTTTTGAAAAACAACAAAAAAAATTCAAGCATGTTGGAATTTTTTTTGGTCGTTTTTTTGAAGACAAAAAACGAGGTTTTGCCCACACACGATCAATTTAAATGACGTTTTAAAAAACTTTGTTTTTTTTCATCGCAAAAAACGACCGTGTGTACGCGGCATAAATTTTAAGATGGTTAAAATCACTCAAATTTGGAAGAATTTCAACAAGTACTTCTCAAGTGATTAAGAGAGCTACAGTTCAATTTGGCAAAGCCAATATGCATGATGACCTCTCTGCATCCTGGCCCTTCCCCATAATTTAACATGCATTATATTCAATGCTTAGCTTGTTCATTATACTTTATTTAATTTTTTTGCATGATTTATTTACTTTGATTTAGCGTTGCCACAGAAGCTCATTTGATTTTTATGTTCTTTATCAGAACATATGGCTTGCTGCTCTGTCTCTTGATGGGTATTTGGTTGTAGGTACAGTCTCTTTTTAATTTTCCTTAATTAGGTATTGACTGTAAACAGGAGCTGGCTGTAATCAGTTGCTGTCTGTAATCTGGCTCTGGCATAAATCTAGCTCTGGCTGTAATCAAGCACTAGCTTGTCATTTGTATAAACCCTTTTAACCACTTGATCACCGGGCCTATTTTGGCACTTTTCTCCTTTATGTAAAAATCACAAATTTGTTGCTAGAAAATTAATCAGAACCCCCAAACATTATATATATATATACATATATATATATATATTTTTAGCAGACACCCTAGGGAATAAAATGACGGTCATTGCAACTTTTTTTCTCACATAGTACTTGCGCAATAACTTTTCAAACGCGTTTTTTTAGGGAAATAAACAGTTTCATGAATTAAAAAATAACAAAACAGTAAAGTTAGCTCAATTTTGTTGTATGTGTGAAAGACAATGTTACGCCGAGTAAATAGATACCCAACATGTCACACTTTAAAATTGCGCACACTCATGAAATGGCGCCAAACTTCGGTACTTAAAAATCTCGATAGGCGACGCTTTAATTTTTTTTACAGGTTACTATTTTTGAGTTACAGAGGAGGTCTAGTGCTAGAATTGTTGCACACATTATAACACACGCGATGATAACTCACATGTGGGGTTTGAACGGTGTTTACATATGTGGGCGGGACTTGCATGCGTGTTCTCTTCTGCACACGAGCGACCGGGACAGGGGCGTTTTAAAAAATGTTATTTTTATTTTTTATTTATTTTTTACTTCATTTTTTTATTTTTACATTTCTTTTACATTTTTTTTTATCACTTTTATTCCTTTTACAAGGAATGTAAACATTCCTTGCAACAGGAATCACTGTGACATGTCCTCTTTATGGAGAGATGTGGGGTCAATAAGACCCCACATCTCTCCTCCAGGCTTACAATGCTGACAGCCGCAATTGCAGCTTTGGCGGCGGGAGAGGGGGGGGCGTCCCCTCCTGCTGCCTATAAGAACGATCAAGCGGTGGAACTGCAGCTTTGATCATTCCTATGGTGCACACAATCGCCGGCTGAAGACAGCGATATCTTAATGATGCCTGTAGCTGCAGGCATCATTCAGATATCCCCGCACAAAGCCGAGGACGTCCATGGACGTCCTTGGTGATTAAGTGGTTAATAATCAACTTTTAGTTAAAAAAATATATTTTTTTATTTAAAATCTTTCCAATTACAAGGTACAGTATGAACAGCAGTCTTATTATTACCAGTTTAACACTACAAATGTGTAAATTGAAGAATAGAAGAAACAATCATCTACAGCAGTGGTTCTCAACCTGGGGTCGGGACCCCCTTGGGGGTCGAATCATGATTTGCCAGGGGTCACCAAATCCTGGGCTGTTCCTGAAGCCCACACCACTCTCCCAGCCTTTTTGTGGCCACCCAGCAGGGCTATCCCTGGAGTCTGTGGCCGCCCAGCTGTGGTGTTTCTGGAGACCGCAGCCGCCCACTCAGCCTCTTTCAGTTCACAGCATGGCTGGGGGGCAAACCTAGAGGTCAGCTGACTGGTGAGGAATGTGAAGTGGGAGGGGCTGGAGGAGACCCTATCTCCTGATTTCGGCATAGGTGTCACTGCTACGAGAAATCACAAAGTCAGAGACACAGTGAGTAACACTACCTGTGATTAGGGATGAGCCGAACACCCCCGGGTTCGGTTCGCACCAGAACGTTCAAACAGACCGCGGGTTCGCACAAATATTTCGAACCCCATTGAAGTCTATGGGACCCGAACGTTCGAATTCAAAAACGGTCATTCTAAAGACCAAAATTCAATTAAATGTTGGAAAACGTTGTTCAGAACCCGGGTCTTGCCCCACTGAACATGTATCAATGGAAATTTTTTTTTTAAACGGCCGTTTTTTCCGGATCAGCCATTTTAATGATGCTTAAAGTGGAAAAAAAATGTTCCTATAAATATCACACCTGCTGGGTGTCTATAGTAGTGGCACGTGTTTAGAAATGTCCCTGCACAACATGAGAGGACTATAAAAAAAAAGTAATTAATGCTACTTGCGCAAGTTCTGTGTGGCAACATTATGTCGAATATTTTAGCGGTGGTGGGGGGCCATTATTGTTTTGTGAAAGACATTTTTTAGAAAAAAGGGCACCCCTCAAACATACTGTAATTGGAGCGCAACAAGGAGCCACGTGCAAAGTATTGCATCAAAAATTGTTATTAGGCGCCCCTGTTAAACAGGGGCTGAAAAATTGTGCCTTGGGCACAACACAACACTTGCAACCCCTCCCAATAACTCCAATTGGAGCGCAACAAGGAGCCACGTGCAAAGTATTGCATCAAAAATTGTTATTAGGCGCCCCTGTTAAACAGGGGCAGAAAAATTGGGCCTAAGGCACAACACAGCACTGCAACCCCTCACAATAACTCCAATTGGAGCGCAACAAGGAGCCACGTGCAAAGTATTGCATCAAAAATTGTTATTAGGCGCCCCTGTTAAACAGGGGCAGAAAAATTGTGCCTTGGGCACAACACAACACTGCAACCCCTCACAATAACTCCAATTGGAGCGCAACAAGGAGCCACGTGCAAAGTATTGCATCAAAAATTGTTATTAGGCGCCCCTGTTAAACAGGGGCAGAAAAATTGGGCCTTGGGCACAACACTGCAACCCCTCACAATAACTCCAATTGGAGTGCAACAAGGAGCCACGTGCAAATTATTGCATCAAAAATTGTTATTAGGCGCCCCTGTTAAACAGGGGCAGAAAAATTGTGCCTTGGGCACATCACAACACTGCAACCTCTCCCAATAACTGCAATTGGAGCGCAACAAGGAGCCACATGCAAAGTATTGCATCAAAAATTGTTATTAGGCACCCCTGTTAAACAGGGGCAGAAAAATTGGGCCTTGGGCACAACACAACACTGCAACCCCTCACAATAACTTCAATTGGAGCGCAACAAGGAGCCACGTGCAAAGTATTGCATCAAAAATTGTTATTAGGCGCCCCTGTTAAACAGGGGCAGAAAAATTGGGCCTAAGGCACAACACAGCACTGCAACCCCTCACAATAACTCCAATTGGAGCGCAACAAGTAGCCACGTGCAAAGTATTGCATCAAAAATTGTTATTAGGCGCCCCTGTTAAACAGGGGCAGAAAAATTGTGCCTTGGGCACAACACAACACTGCAACCCCTCACAATAACTCCAATTGGAGCGCAACAAGGAGCCACGTGCAAAGTATTGCATCAAAAATTGTTATTAGGCGCCCCTGTTAAACAGGGGCAGAAAAATTGGGCCTTGGGCACAACACTGCAACCCCTCACAATAACTCCAATTGGAGTGCAACAAGGAGCCACGTGCAAATTATTGCATCAAAAATTGTTATTAGGCGCCCCTGTTAAACAGGGGCAGAAAAATTGTGCCTTGGGCACATCACAACACTGCAACCTCTCCCAATAACTGCAATTGGAGCGCAACAAGGAGCCACATGCAAAGTATTGCATCAAAAATTGTTATTAGGCACCCCTGTTAAACAGGGGCAGAAAAATTGGGCCTTGGGCACAACACAACACTGCAACCCCTCACAATAACTTCAATTGGAGCGCAACAAGGAGCCACGTGCAAAGTATTGCATCAAAAATTGTTATTAGGCGCCCCTGTTAAACAGGGGCTGAAAACTTGTGCCTTAGGCACTGGTGGCGGAGCCCAGAAACACAACATTTCTTACTAGCTATCAGCAAGAAAAGTGAGGAGGAGAAGGATATTCTATCAGCAGCATAAGAGGACAGTCACTCAGCATCAGCAGTCTAAGGCCTCGTACACATGATCAAATCTGTCTGCTGGAAACGGTCTGCTAGACCGTTTCAGCAGACAGATTCGATCATGTGTACGGGCAAACAGACGGATTTGGCCACCCGACAGATTTCAAAGCATGCTTTGAAATCTGTCGTCTGGGAACCCGTCCGCCCGACATGTCTGCTGGTTAGTATGCTAACCAGCAGACATGTCTTCTCGCACACGCGCCAAATGATTTTGACGCATTCGCGGAAGTGTTTTACTTCCTGGTGTGGTGACGGGGCGGCGTCAAGGTCACGCCACGTCACCGACATGTCAGCGCGCTGTCTGCTGGTGGGGATTTTGGTTTGCTCGTGTGTACACGCGAGCAAACCAAAATGCCAGCAGACAGATCTGTTCAAATCGGTCGGTCCGACCGATTTGAACAGATAGATATACTCGTGTGTACGAGGCCTAAAAGGGATCCGACTTTTCAACAAAAAGATATTATTCATTAATATCAGCATCAGGTGCTTGGTTGCTAGTGTTGATCCAAGCCTGATTCATTTTGATGAAGGTCAGTCGATCAACAGAGCTGGTGGAGAGGCGCACCCTGTGATCAGTCACAAAGCCTCCAGCAGCACTGAATGTCCGTTCTGAAAGAACACTGGATGCAGGGCAAGCCAGTAGCTCAATTGCGTACTGGGCAAGCTCTGGCCAGTGATCCATCCTCAAGACCCAGTAAGCCAGAGGATTTTCGGTGGGGAAGGTGTCCAAGTCGGATCTTGCCCCTAGGTATTCCCGGACCATGTAAACCAGACGCTGGCGATGGTTGCTGGAACCGGTCAGACGTTGGGGCTGCGGACTAAAAAACTGCCTGAACGCATCAGTCAGACGACCACCTTCTCCACCGCCCCTTTTGTGACTCACCGAAGCCTCAGCAAGACGTTGTACAGAGCCAGGTTTTGGTAATCCCCCCGGATCTGGGAACGCATTGCACAGACCCTTCTGCAAGGCCTCCCGCAGAAGTTTCATCTTCTGTTCCCTCTGCGATGGCAACATAAGGTCCGCAACCTTACTCTTGTAACGTGGATCAAGGAGAGTCGCCAGCCAGTAATAATCCCTCTCCTTAATAGCACGTACACGAGGATCCTTACGCAGGCTTTGCAGGATCAGGGAGGCCATGCAGCGTAGGTTTGCAGAGGCATTCGGGGCACAGTCCTTTGGGTCACTGAGGACGACAGGATCTACAGGCACCTCATCCCAGCCACGTAAAACTCCACGTGCTCCTTGGGACTGTAAATTATCCCTTAAAGACTGCTGCTGCTGAGTGCTAGGCTCCACCTCCATGCTGCTGATACAATCCTCCTCCTCCTCCTCCTCCTCTTCCTGTGTGCTAGGTGGGCAAGCAGGGGCCTTGAGAGGTAAGGAAGTCCTCCTCTTCCTCCCTCTGTTCTGCCTCAAGGGCCCTGTCCATTATTCCACGTAGCGTGTGCTCCAAAATGTGAATAAGAGGGACAGTCTCACTGATGCATGCACTGTCACATCTCACCATCCTCGTGGCCTCCTCGAATGGTGACAGGACAGTGCATGCATCCCTGATCAAGGCCCACTGGCGTTGGAAAAAAAAACCTAGCTCTCCTGACCCAGTTCTGCTGCCATATTGGCACAGGTACTCATTGATGGCCCGTTGCTGCGTGTGCAGCCGCTGCAGCATGGCCAACGTTGAGTTCCATCTGGTGGGCATGTCACAAATTAGGCGGTTCTTGGGCAGGTTGTATTCCCTTTGGAGGTCAGTCAGCCGAGCAGTGGCATTATATGACCTTCGAAAATGCACACAGACTTTCCTGGCCTGCTTCAGGACATCCTGCAAGCCCGGGTACCTGCCCAAGAACCACTGCACCACCAAATTGAGGACATGCGCAAAACAGGGCACGTGGGTGAGTTTTCCCTGTCGCAGGGAAGAGAGGAGGTTGGTACCATTATCGCTGACCACCATTCCAGGCTTCAGCTGGCATGGTGTCAACCACCTCTCAGCCTTACCCTGCAGAGCTGACAAAACCTCTTTCCCAGTGTGGCTCCTGTCTCCCAAGCACACCAGCTCTAGCACCGCATGGCATCTCTTGGCCTGCATTCCTGCGTATCCCCTCGTACGCCTACGGAGCACGGCTGGTTCGGAGAAAACATCACCACAGCAAGAGGCCACAGAGGAAGAAGAAGAGAAGGGGGTGGAGGAGAGAGGTGTGTCACAAGCAGTAGTAGTGTTTTGGAGGCGTGGTGGCGGAACAACCTCCAAAACTACTGGACCTTGCCCTGCGTCCTTCCCAGCTGCCAGCAGAGTCACCCAATGCACCGTAAAAGACAGGTAACGTCCCTGTAAATGCCTGCTGGACCATGAGTCAGCGGTAATATGCACCTTACCACTGACCGCCCTGTCCAGCGAGGCATGGACATTTCCTTCCACATGCCGGTAGAGAGCCGGAATAGCCTTCCGTGAGAAAAAGTGGCGTTTTGGTACTTGCCACTGAGGTACTGCACATTGCACAAACTCACGGAAGGGGGTAGAATCTACCAACTGAAAAGGTAGCAGTTGAAGTGCTAGCAATTTCGCTAAGCTAGCATTCAACTGCTGGGCATGTGGATGGCTGGGATTGTACTTCTTTCGGCGCTGCAGCAGCTGGGGCAGGGAAATTTGCCTGGTACTATCAGTAGATTGACCGCTACTACTAGCTTGTGACATGCCTATTTCTACACCTTCACTGCAGGCTTCAGAGAGGACTGGGGGTCTACTGGGGATGGAGGTCCCAGAAGGGCAAGGGGGGTATGCTTTTGTCTTTGGTGTGGGTCTTTCTGGTGTGCTTGCCAACAAGCTGCATGGCAGGTCGACATATGTCTGGACAAGCATGTGGTACCCAGGCGGTTGATGTTTTGGCCACGCGAGATACGCTTGCGACATAAGTTGCAAATAGCAAAGGTACGATCTTGTAGACATGTTTCAAAAAAGGCCCACACCAAAGAACTTTTGCTGTACCGGTCAGACACAGCAGCGCCATGCACAAGCGCCGTAGATGTGCGCTGTAATGTAGTGGTTGTGACCTTAAGCTGACCCCTGGAGGGCATCCTGCCTCTTTGGAGATGTGCCTGTGCCTCGTCCTCCTCCTCCTCCTCTCTCCTATCAGGCACCCAGGTAGAGTCAGTGACCTCATCATCCCCTCCCTCCTCATCACTGTCAACAACCTGGCAGTATGCTCCAGTTGGGGGAACATCATCACTGACAAATTGCTGTCCCTCTCGGCCACCCCCTCTCCCTGGGCTCACATCAATTCCTTC
Source organism: Rana kukunoris (assembly GCA_029574335.1). Lineage (NCBI taxonomy): Eukaryota > Metazoa > Chordata > Amphibia > Anura > Ranidae > Rana > Rana kukunoris. Next base: position 199,374,492 of record CM056051.1, read on the forward strand.
CTCTATCAGTGTTCTGTCATCGGAGTCTTCAAAACGCTGCGCATCTTCCTGCAGCATGTACCCAACACTGTGTTGAAACAGTTCGGGGGACTCCTCAGGAGGACATGGTGGTACTAGGGAAGTATTGTGTGAAGCCATTGTGCAGAGGGAAGAGGACGCCTTGGCAGCTGCTTTGCCAGATAAACTTTGATCAGTCTGTGTGAGAGAGGATGAGGAGGATGAGGACGGCTTGGTCATCCACTCTACTAATTTCTCTGCATGTTGAGGCTCAACACGGCCAGCTCCCGAAAAGAAGGACGAGCGGCCACGGCCACGTGCTGAGGAGGATGCACCACATCCACTACCAGCGTTACCTCTACATGCAGAGCCTGCTTGCCAATGTGACTCTTTGGCCTCGTACACACGATCGGACATATCCGATGAAAACGGTCCGCGGACCATTTCCATCGGATATGTCCGATCTGGAGTTTGATCCGATGGCGTGTACACACCATCGGATCAAATTCCCCGCCGGCGGACGGCGCGGTGACGTGTCGGTGACGCGGCGATGACGTTGACGCCGCCACGTCACCGCCACGTCACCGCACCAGGAAGTAAAACACTTCCGCGCATGCGCCGAATCCATTCGGCGGCGGCGCGGCGGCAGTGCGGGACGACATGTCTGCTGGTAAGTGTACTAACCAGCAGACATGTCGGGCGGACAGATTCCCACCGGATAGATTTCAAAGCATGCTAACTGCGCTCAGGTGGTATATAACAGCACAGGTGCGGTGACACCAAATGCGCTCAGGTGGTATATAACAGCACACGTACAGTGACACTAACTGCGCTCAGGTGGTATGTAACAGCACACGTACAGTGACACTAACTGCACTCAGGTGGTATATAACAGCACACGTACAGTGACACTAACTGCGCTCAGGTGGAATATAACAGCACAGGTGCGGTGACACTAACTGCGCTCAGGTGGTATGTAACAGCACACGTACAGTGACACTAACTGCGCTCAGGTGGTATATAACAGCACAGGTGCGGTGACACTAACTGCGCTCAGGTGGTATGTAACAGCACACGTACAGTGACACTAACTGCGCTCAGGTGGTATATAACAGCACAGGTGCGGTGACACCAAATGCGCTCAGGTGGTATATAACAGCACACGTACAGTGACACTAACTGCGCTCAGGTGGTATATAACAGCACAGGTGCGGTGACACTAACTGCGTTCAGGTGGTATGTAACAGCACACGTACAGTGACACTAACTGCGCTCAGGTGGTATATAACAGCACAGGTGCGGTGACACTAACTGCGCTCAGGTGGTATGTAACAGCACACGTACAGTGACACTAACTGCGCTCAGGTGGTATATAACAGCACACTACAGTGACACTAACTGCGCTCAGCTGGTATATAACAGCACAGGTGCGGTGACACCAAATGCGCTCAGGTGGTATATAACAGCACATGTACAGTGACACTAACTGCGCTCAGGTGGTATATAACAGCACAGGTGCGGTGACACCAAATGCGCTCAGGTGGTATATAACAGCACACGTACAGTGACACTAACTGCGCTCAGGTGGTATATAACAGCACAGGTGCGGTGACACTAACTGCGCTCAGGTGGTATGTAACAGCACACGTACAGTGACACTAACTGCGCTCAGGTGGTATATAACAGCACAGGTGCGGTGACACCAAATGCGCTCAGTGGTATATAACAGCACACGTACAGTGACACTAACTGCGCTCAGGTGGTATATAAAAGCACAGGTGCGGTGACACTAACTGCGCTCAGGTGGTATGTAACAGCACACGTACAGTGACACTAACTGCGCTCAGGTGGTATATAACAGCACAGGTGCGTTGACACCAAATGCGATCAGGTGGTATATAACAGCACACGTATAGTGACACTAACTGCACTCAGGTGGTATATAACAGCACAGGTGTGGTGACACTAACTGCGCTCAGGTGGTATGTAACAGCACACGTACAGTGACACTAACTGCGCTCAGGTGGTATATAACAGCACAGGTGCGGTGACACCAAATGCGCTCAGGTGGTATATAACAGCACACGTACAGTGACACTAACTGCGCTCAGGTGGTATATAACAGCACAGGTGCGGTGACACTAACTGCGCTCAGGTGGTATGTAACAGCACACGTACAGTGACACTAACTGCGCTCAGGTGGTATATAACAGCACACGTCCAGTGACACTAACTGCGCTCAGGTGGTATGTAACAGCACACGTACAGTGACACTAACTGCGCTCAGGTGGTATATAACAGCACAGGTGCGGTGACACCAAATGCGCTCAGGTGGTATGTAACAGCACACGTACAGTGACACTAACTGCGCTCAGGTGGTATATAACAGCATAGGTGCGGTGACACCAAATGCGCTCAGGTGGTATATAACAGCACACGTACAGTGACACTTACTGCGCTCAGGTGGTATATAACAGCACAGCTGCGGTGACACTAACTGCGCTCAGGTGGTATATAACAGCACACGTACAGTGACACTAACTGCGCTCAGGTGGTATGTAACAGCACACGTACAGTGACACTAACTGCGCTCAGGTGGTATATAACAGCACAGGTGCGGTGACACCAAATGCGCTCAGGTGGTATATAACAGCACACGTACAGTGACACTAACTGCGCTCAGGTGGTATATAACAGCACAGGTGCAGTGACACTAACTGCGCTCAGGTGGTATGTAACAGCACACGTACAGTGACACTAACTGCGCTCAGGTGGTATATAACAGCACAGGTGTAGTGACACTAACTGCGCTTAGGTGGTATGTAACAGCACACGTACAGTGACACTAACTGCGCTCAGGTGGTATATAACAGCACAGGTGCGGTGACACCAAATGCGCTCAGGTGATATGTAACAGCACACGTGCGGTGACACCAAATGCGCTCAGGTGGTATGTAACAGCACACGTGCGGTGACACCAAATGCGCTCAGGTGGTATTAAACAGCACACGCACAGTCAGAGCGACTGCGTTTCTGTGCAATTCAATAGCCCACTTGCATTAACAGCAACTGCCTTTCTGTGCAAATAAATAGCACACGTGCAGTAACAGGTCATGCGTCTATCTATGTGAAAAGACACTGTGGGGTAGATTGACATAGAGATACGACGGTGTATCTACTGATACACCGTTGTATCTGTGAGATCCGACGCTCGGATCTATGCGGCTGATTCTTCTAATCAGGTTCCGCATAGATCTCCCTTAGAGCCGACTGGTGTAAGTGAGTTACACTGTCGGATCTTAGGCTGCAATCTCCCGCCGTCCGCTAGGTGGCGCTTCTATTACTATACGCTACGAATATGCAAATGAGGAGAACCGCCGATTCTGAAACGAACGCCCGGCCGTCGTTTTTTTTTTACGACGTTTGCGTTCGGGAATACGGCCATACATTAATAGCGTTAACGTCGAAAACAATGACGTCCTTGCGACGTCATTTGAGGCAATGCACGCTGGGAAATTTAGCCGGCGGCGCATGCGCAGTACGATCGGCGCGGGGACGCGCGTGATTTAAATAGTAAACTCCCCCTAGCCACGGAATTTGCATTCCGCCGGGGGATTTACGATCCGCCAGGGCAACTTACGAGGCAAGTGCTTTCCTCAAAAACTGGCGCAGGCGGATCGTAAAAAAGATAGATCATGCGGATCAAAAGTTCCGCTCATTTATGTAAATCTACCCCTGTGTCTCTATCTATCTATCTCTCTCTCTCTGTCTGTCTGACTGCAAAGCAAGCCGGAACACAGTACACAAGGCTTTGGCCAATTAGGTCTCTTCGTTTTTTGGGCGCTGTGATTGGCCAAGCATGCGGGGTCATGGTGCATGCTTGGCCAATCATCAGCGCGCAACGCCACAGTGAATTATGGGTCATTCGAATTTGGCGCGAACGACCCGATTGGTTCGTTTTCGACGAAGGATCCAGCGGCCAATGTTCGATGCGAACATGTGTTTGCATCGAACACGAAGCTCATCCCTACCTGTGATTATAGTTGCCATTAAAAGGACTCAGGTAGCGCTAAATGTCTGTGGATTAGGGGCGCAAATTACTTGTCTTGCCTCGGCTGCTGACACATTTTACTATTAGGGGTCCCCACAACACAAGGGGAAAAGGTCTCTATGGGTATGAAGATATATGTTTAGGAGAAGCATCCACCAAGAAAGAAGACACAAAGTATTTGAATTAGTGCAACAAGTCTATAGGTACACCGCATGTTATTTTGTAGCGCGACTCCAATTTTTTCTGTATATTTCTTGGTGTTGTATAACACCTTTGAGACGCTGCTCGCAATTGTTTATTCACTCAGATTTGCGCAATTTTTTTCTTGCTCAAGTCTATAGGTTGACAATGCACATCTTATTTGATATATTAAATACAGCCTGCCAGAATGAAATAATCATACAACTGTAGCGGTCTCCCTGACTTCCAAGGGTCTGATGGGGACACCCAGAGCAAGGGAGAACTGACATTTCTCCACAGGGTTTCTAGGCATAGTGGGTGTGGTGCAAGGTAGAAAGATTGGGCACCGGTCACTTTTTGTAAAAATTCACAAAGAGAGTTTTATTTCTCTTAACAGGAATGGTGGAAAAGAGGGTTAGGGCTTAGGACACCCTTAGGCAAATGCAATTAGGCAAACGCCACATAACTAGGCATACAGCAATACAGAAATAGGGCCTTTAAGCTGAATGCAGCAATCTGTATCTTGTAGCAGCTGCTGTCTCCTATAGCAACAACTCTCTCATGAATCCCACTGTAGATCTTCCAGTTTAACTCACAGTATCACACTGTAGATCCTTAAGCTCAGCTTGCCCTCTCTCACTAGACTTCTTAGACTCTCAGCTACCTGCTGGATCCCTCGAGCTTCACACGCAGCTAACCGCTGTACTTTATCTTCAAGCTTTATTTACGGCTATCCACCATACTCCTTCAAGCTTTACTCACAGCTAACCACTGTATTCCTGGATGCATCTCCACTGAAGCTTTCCCACTGACTTCACCATCATCCCGGGCTGGTGAAGCGTCTGCTCTGGTACTCCTTCAGAACTTTATCCCTTCCAAACTTTCTTCTGGTAACAGGAGGGGTCGTACCTCCAGCAACTGGTTCACCTTTACCTCCAGCAACGAACAGGCTCCCCTCGGGCTAAGCCTCTAACACATATGGTTCTGCCCTAGGCTTCAGGCCTAACCCCTGCTGCTCCCCCTTTGCAGGCCCTTGAATTACTGAATAGGTCGTTACATAGACCTTAAAGACAAAAAACAATCCGCGCTACCACCCCTTAAATGATTGATATATGGATGTAAAAAAACTTGAAAAATTGAAAATAAAAGTGAAAAATGCTGCACCTTAATACAAAGAAGCCCAATATAGGGCTCCACAAGACATATATATACAAAGGACAAAGGCGCGCAACAATGTGACATATGTATAGAAAAATATGTGTTTCCACAGCAACCTGCAAATAGTGAAAATAAATACAAATAATATGTGAAAAAGGAATGTACAACGTCCCAAATAGGATTCCAATTATTAGGTGTTCAAAAACTTGTTTCCTAATGCCTTTGAACCACAGTTCATAGGAAATTTCCCAATGTAGTGTTGTAGATAATTCCAATGATGACCCTCATCTGTTCTATGTAAGGGAGTGATAGATGGCCGCTTACCGCAATGTTGGACCCTTCCAGGGGTCAGTAAAGCATTCAACACACTTATCCGCGGCTGGGTCCTAGGGATCACTCCACTGCTGACAGCTCAGGACTACTCAGAAAGGTTGAAGAGATTTTTCACTCCAAGAGATGTTTTACTCCAAGGGGTAGCTCAGATGCTCAGCTTAATTGAGGATATCATAAAAGATAGGGAAAAAAGGGAACTCCATGGTGTAGCAGGTTTAAAAAGAAACTGACAGTTTATTCAGTTTTACACTGACAAAATTAAAAAAAACAGTCCTTCACCCTGCACATACGGGTTCTCAGCATGAATTCAAAAAAAGTTTTCGTGTGTGCAGATGCTTCCAGCTAGGCGCGCGATCGATCAAATCAGCCAGCTGGTAAGCTAATGAACGTGGTGACGCCCGCGGCGTTTCATCCAAACTTGAGCCTCCTTTCCCCGTAGAAGCCCGTTTGGATGAAACGCCGCGTCGGGTGGAGCTAAGTATCGCAGGCGTCACCACGTTCATTAGCATAGAACAGATGAGGGTCATCATTGGAATTATCTACAACACTACATTGGGAAATTTCCTATGAACTGTGGTTCAAAGGCATTAGGAAACAAGTTTTTGAACACCTAATAATTGGAATCCTATTTGGGACGTTGTACATTCCTTTTTCACATATTATTTGTATTTATTTTCACTATTTGCAGGTTGCTGTGGAAACACATATTTTTCTATACATATGTCACATTGTTGCGCGCCTTTGTCCTTTGTATATATACGTTACATAGACCTAGCATCCAGTGGGACTCCTGGATTGGCCTCATGCTTCAGGTCTAGCAGCCAGGATCTGTTTGACGCACACCCACCCAGGCCGAGAAATCAATGGATCAAAAACTGCCAATTAGACAGGCTAGTTACCATCTAGCACAACTAGATTATTCCCTCTAAATATGAAGGTATGTGACTTTCACATTTAAACACCACTAGCAGGTACTAGGAGTGTGAGAAGTATGTGATGGAGCTCTGCATGAGTCCTATACCAAAGTGAAACAATCTTATAATTTTCTTTCTTTAAGTAAGAGGACATGGACAGTTTGTAAATGATCAACAACTTTTGCTCACACACCATGTGAATCGAATGTGTATTCTCTATTTCATCTACTTTAGATCTACCAAAACTAAGTAGTAACAATCCTAGCTGAAACCTTACTCAATTTGTATCTAGTCAGGTAGGCTTTTAAATTACATTATTTTAGTAGCTTTGATCAGACTGCAAGATGTATGGCCAGCTTAAAAGTATAATTGATCATAAACTTATAAGTGAACATTCTAGTATATTACAATAAATCTTTATTAGACCCATAAATACAATGAAACAACTGGATACTTACAAGTGATAACCAATCCTTCATGAACACTTATCTCTTAAAATATTTAGGCAGCATTAACATTCTTACATTAGAATAAAATAAAACATCAATTCAGCTACCATGTTGCAAATGGGACAGGCATACTGATTTAATATTAAGAGCTCTAATCTAAGAAATATAAGAGCTTCCCTTTAAGAAGGAAATGCAAAGACAATTATAGAGAGGACCAATAATACAAGCTCATGAGTTATATGGTGTATTTCAAAGAATATTGCTACTACTGCACTCAGGAGAAATGCCATGAACATCATATGTTGTAATTAAATTTTCTGAAAGCATATGACAAAGTTCTGCATCAGAGGTTAACGAATACAGGGCAGTATGATAGAATCAAAAATGACAGACTGAATTGAATGTTGGCGGTCCTCCAGAAATACAAGAAATAAAAAATGAAACCTATTTCTTTTAAGCACATTCACTGAATTCTATTGGGACAGTGATAGTGGCTTTGCTCTCATAAAGTTTTAATAAAGACTCCCAGTAGAAAGACGATGTATCATTGCATTTTCTTTTAAATGCTTACACAAGTCTAATTATATATATTAGCGAGAATTTTTTTTTATTTTTTTATTTTTTTATTCCTATATGTGGTATATTACTCAAGAAGCCTGAAAGAAAGAGCAATAATACCTGAAGTTTACAAATTACAAAATAAAGTTTAGAAATTCACATGTAGTAACTCGATCTGTCATCCACAGGTTTCTGTTTTAGTTTAACCACTTAAGGACCGGACCAATATGCTGCTAAATGCCCAGAGGCGTTTTTACAATTCGGCAATGCTTCGCTTTAATAGACAATTGCGCGGTCGTGCGACGTGGCTCCCAAACAAATTTTGCGTCCTTTTCTTCCCACAAATAGAGCTTTCTTTTGATGGTTAAAAGAAAAATGATGAGCGTAAACAAATTAAACTAATTAAAAAGGGGGGCAAAAAATCCAGGTGCGAATGCACTAATGAAAGAAAGGTCTGTGCCGTGTCAATTGCGCGGTCGTGCGACGTGGCTCCCAAACAAAATTTGCGTCCTTTTCTTCCAACAAATAGAGCTTTATTTTGATGGTTAAAAGAAAAACGATGAGCGCAAACAAACCAAACTAATTAAAAAGGGGGGCAAAAAATCCAGGTGCGAATGCACTAATGAAAGAAAGGTCTGTGCCGTGTGAGTAATCCAAGTGTATTAAAGTTATAATACCAGATAATGTATAGTGCTGAACAAACAAATCAAAAGGTGACAGTATAAAATAAACACAAACTAAGTAAATAATGTGACACAGAAACCAATGGGCTGCATGAGCCTAAGGCCACGTACACACGATGAGACATGTCCGCTCAAACATGTCTGACGGACCGTTTGCAGCGGGCATGTCTCATCGGATTTTGGTCCGATGGCGTGTACACATCATCGGACAAAAATCCTCTCGGGCTGAGGACACGGTGACGTGGTGGTGACGTTGACGCCGCCACGTCACGCTGGGAAATTTAGCCGGCGGCGCATGCGCAGTACGATCGGAGCGGGGACGCGCGTGATTTAAATAGTAAACTCCCCCTAGCCGCGGAATTTGCATTCCGCCGGGGGATTTACGATCCGCCAGGGCAACTTACGTGATGCCTTAAAAATCCAGTGGGTGAAGCTTTTACCAAGAAGTCATTCTTTTTTTAAGGCTCACACAGACTGTCAGGTTACACATGCTAAAATTCTATTTACTAGCCTTTGGCAAAAGTATTGCCTTTTTAATTTTTTCACTACAGGCAGGGCCATCTTAATAGCATCATGGGCCCCTGGGCAAAGTAATGCTATGGGGCCCCTACAAGCCTGCCCCAATTTACGCACCTACTCTCAAGAATCAAAGTACAATATTTCTACTTTACAGCGTGTCACTTGCTACTGTCCCCTGCCACCAGATTCAGCGTGAAACTTGCCATCGTCACCTGCCACCAGATTCAGCGTGTCACTTGCCACCGTCACCTGCCACCAGATTCAGCGTGTAACATTCCACCGTCACCTGCCACCAGATTCAGCGTGTAACTTGTCACCATCACCTGCCACCAGATTTAGCGTGTAACTTGCCACCGTCACCTGCCACCAGATTCAGCGTGTAACTTGCCACCATCACCTGCCACCAGATTCAGCGTGTAACTTGCCACCGTCACCTGCCACCAGATTCAGTGTGTAACTTGCCACCGTCACCTGCCTCCAGATTCAGCGTGTAACTTGCCACCGTCACCTGCCACCAGATTCAGCGTATAACTTGCCACCGTCACCTGCCACCAGATTTAGCGTGTCACTTTCTACTGTCCCCTGCCACCAGATTCAGCGTGCCACTTCCCACCGTCACCTGCCATCAAATTCAGCTTGTCACTTGCCACCATCACCCGTCATCAAATTCAACATGTCACTTGCCACCCATCCCCTGTCACCAGATTCAGCGTGTCACTTACCATCCATCCCGTCACCAGATTCAGCGTGTCACTTGCCACCCATCCCGTCACCAGATTTAGCGTGTCACTTGCCACTGGTTCCTTGTCACCAGAGTCAGCGTGTCACTTGCCACGTCGCCTGTCACGGGATGCAGATTGTCAATTGCTAAGTCACCTGCCACACATTGCGGATTGTAACTTGCCACATGGGTAGCTGACAGAGAAGATGGGGGTCTGACAGAGAAGATGAGGGTTTGACAGAGAAGAAGGGGGGTCTGGAAGAGAAGAAGGGGGGGTCTAGCAGAGAGGAGGGGGGTCTGGCAGAGAGGAGGGGGGTCTGGCATAGAGGAGGGGGGGTCTGGCAAAGGGGAGGGGGGTCTGGCAAAGAGGAGGGGGGGTCTGTCACCGGATGCAGATTGTCACTTGCTAAGTCACCTGCCACACATTGCGGATTGTAACTTTGCCCACACAAAGGGGAGCTGACAGAGAAGATGGGGGTCCTGGCAGAGGAGAAAGTCTGGGGGTTGGTCTGGCAGAGAGGAGGGGGGTCTGGCAGAGGAGGAGGGGTTCTGGCAAGAGAGGGAGGGGGGGTTTCTGGAAAAGAGGAGGGGGGTCTAGCAGAGAGGAGGGGGGGTCTGGCAAAGAGGAGGGGGGGTCTGGCAGAGAAGATGAGGAGCTGACAGAGGAGAGGGGGGTCTCGTGGCCCTTCTGGAGTGGGGGAAGAAGGGGAGCTTGCTGCTTTGCTGATCTGCACATTATGGGGGGGGGGGGGTCCGACGATGGAGGACTCAGGATCGCTCACCACTGAAGGCATGGGGACGGTGCTGGCGGCGGGAGACAGACAGTGCATCAGTTCAATCCAGCCACAGGAGGTGATGGGGAGGGAGGAAGCAGTCACAGGAGGGGGCGGAGAGTAAGTGCTGCTGGCAGCCGCGGCACTCAGTAAAGTATGAGACCGCATCCAGCGGGGGGGTGATGGAGGGCTGCAGTGCAGGTACTTCCCCGCACTGGCTGGAGGACACAAGCCCGGGCATAGCTTGTACTGGTGGCAAACGCCGTCTGCCGCAACTCCATCTCTCACCCGAATTATCGTGGGGGGTGGTAGTTTGTCCGGCTCTGGGGCGCCAGGTGACAGTGGGGCCCCCGAGCTGTGCCCAGTCGTTTTTTTTTTTGTTCCGTTTCGTATGGTCCCGTCGGTTCGTTTCCGTTCGTTTTTCATAAGACGCCCGTTTTCCCGTTCGTTCCCGTTCGTTTGTCGTACGACGTGATTTTTTCGTATTCCGATCGTTTCGTATTTCCGTTACCGTTTTATTTTCGTACATGCGGGATGATTCGTTATTCTGTTTAATTCATGTTCGTTTCTTGTTAGACAATAATTATCGTGAATTTTCGTCAATTTGCATTCTGTGTATCTTGAATGCTTTTCTTTAGTTAGTGTCAGTTGTATGTTCATTGTTTAATGACATCTATAACAAAAGAATTTCATTATGTATATTGAATGAATTCCTTTTTCTGTTTTCTGTGTATTCAAAATACTGAAGGCAAATTTTTTGTTATAGGTGTCATATCAACATACGAAAATAACAAAAGAAACAGGTTCAAATGCAAATCTTTTGTATGTTTTTTTTGAATGGCCAGAGAGTTAGGCTGGCCATACATGATACAATTTTCTGTGCAATTTTCTTTAGATTTACCTTCAACTATGTAGTGCAAGGGCCTGCCTGATTGCATACAATTGAAAGTGTTGTTTAGTTTGACCTCATATATGGTTTTTGGTAAATCTAAAAGAAAATTGTACAAGAAAATTGAACATGTATGGCCAGCCTCAGTGACTGAAAGCAGCTTCTCTTTTGTGCAGAATAGTGAGTACACTTGTACAGTAAAGCCTAATAAACTTTTCTGTGGATTTTCATCTGAAGGGAGATCAGTTGGCCAGACTTTTGAACCCAAAAATGGTTTTCTGATGCAGTTTAAAAACAAACGAATTTTCTGAGAACAATAGTATTGTTAAGCCCCATACACTTGGTCAGACTATTTTAACAACAAACATAAAAACGATCGTTTTCCGATCGTTCTCAGAAAGTGTGTTCGTTTTTAAACTGCATCAGAAAACCATTTTTGGGTTCAGAAGTCTGGCCAACTGAAACCCGCGCATGCCCAGAAGCAAGTTATGAGACGGGAGCTTCAATGGAACAGAGTGCCGTCGAAAGTGTCTTACGTAACCGCGCTTTGCAAGAGCATTTTCACAAAACGATGGTGTGTATGCAGCATCGTTTTTTAAAATGAAGTTTGAAAAACGTCGTTTTGTTTCGTGAGATAAAACAACGTTTTTTACATCACAAAAAGTGATCGTGTGTACGCGGCATAACTCTCTGGCCATTAAAAAAAACATAAACAAAAGATTTGCATTTGAACACGTTTCTTTTGTTATTTTCGTATGTTGATATGACACCTATAACAAAAAATTTGCCTTCAGTATTTTGAATACACAGAAAACAGAAAAAGGAATTCATTCAATATACATAATGAAATTCTTTTGTTATAGATGTCATTGAACAATGAACATACAACTGAAAACGAACACAAAACAGATTCAAACAAAATACACAATGCAAACCTCTTGATACAGATTTCATTTTCGTTATTTTGCCATTTTCGTTTTGTCGTTTTTTCCCGTCGGATCGTTCGTTTGTATTTGCGGTCGTTCGTTATGCGGCTCATCCGTTATCCCGTCGTTTTCGTATTTTGGTGCTTTACCGTTTTCGTATGTACACATTATCCCGCGGGTACGAAAATGAACATTTTCGTACGAAAATAACATTCGTACGAACGGGAATGCACATATGTAGTCATGGATATGCAGTAATGTTTGTCTGTCAGCTTACCTCTCAGCTTACCTCTCCTCCATGTGTTCAGCTTAGAGGCCAGCCACTCTCACCTTGCTACTTAAGTAATCTCTCCTCAAAGGATGGCTACACCCCAGCCCCTATTAGAGAACTCTATATTAAACTGTGCACTGTAACCCAGCCCTGCTGATCAATATTGTGTGTTTAGCTCTTGTGTGCGACTTGCTGTGTCTTTTACGTCTGATTCCAGTTGCCGATCTTGGCTTGTTCGGGACTATCCTTACCTGCTTGTTACCCCGAATTTTGGCTCCAGACAATTTTTTGTTGTCGTAGTCTGCTGCTTCCACTCTATCTCCCTGTAGTCTACTGTGAGTGTGAGCTGTGAGACCCTGGGGGTCGCGACCTGGAGGCTGGTTGCTCACCACTAGAGGCTCTGATGAATACCTGCTGGCTCCTAGACTCCGACTTCTTGAAGCTCTTTTGTAACCTCTTCGAGGAGCCTGCTCGGCATTCTTCAGTGGCTAGTGCCCCTTTACATCTTCTCCAAGAATCTTGTTCAGTGGGACAATATGCTTTTCAGTTCCGTATCCTCACAGCTGAATTGAGCTGAATTGAGCTGGAACAATGAGGCCCTAGTCGCAACATTTTTACATGGCCTTTCTGACTGAGTGAAAGACGAATTAGTGGGAAGAGTCATCCCCGCCATTCTGGACGGTGTCATTTCCTTGTGCAATCAGATCGACATTCGTTGTCAGTAGAGGTCCCTAGAAAAAAGACGCCATCGCTCCCTGGGCCCGAGCCAGTCTGAGCTCTCCTCCCTTCGTCCTGTGGAGCATCTTCTGCCTGCTGAGGAACCTATGCAGCTGGGCCAGACCAGACTAACCTCGGAAGATTGTGCTAGGTACAGAACTCCGTGCTTGTGTCTCTATAATGGGGGGGGGGGGCAAGGGTCATCTTCGTGACTCCTGCTCGCTTCTTCTGGGAAACGCTTGGGTCTAATACATTTGGAAGTTGGAGTATTGGACCCAGAAACATCACCTTCTCATGTTTTTCTTCCAGTGTTCCTTCATGTAGGCACTTCTCCCCCATCGATCTTTGCATATCTGGATTCTCAGGGGGTCCTATCTGCTTCCAGACTCTTCTAATTAGGATGTCGGTAGGGATACTCTGCCAGGAGTGGATATCCTTTTCTCATTCTACCCAAGGCCTCTACCCCATTGTATTGGGCCTTCCTTGGCTACAGATCCACTTTCCACATGTGGACTGGGTCTCTGAACAGATCCTGGCTTGGGGTCACTCATGTTTTTCATCCTGTCTTCTAAAGGTGCCCCCAAGGAGAGACTTCCGGTTGCTACCACACCTGCATCTTCCGATCTTCTCGCTGCATACATAGATTACCGGGATGTGTTCTGTAAGAAAACAGCTGAGGTGCTTCCTCTCCACAGGTCTTTTGACTGTGTGTCACGTACCTGGTAGTGGAGCCCAACATGCAGGGAGTGGCCTCTCGTAAGCTTCTTCCTACAAATAGCTGCTTTATCTTTACTCCTGACGGCCACAGGTCAGCAGGAGAGCAGCTACAGCAGCGTTACCGACGAAAATAGCAAGCTGAACAACCACACTTGCAAGGACAACACCTCTGGGTGACAACATGCCAGGGGCAGCCGTGGTCCTAGCACTACTAATGGGTCCCCCGGTACGGAGGAGGCGGGCACGTGAGAGGATATACCGCACGCGCATGAGCCTCTTTGGCATGGGTGATGAGGAGGTGTATCTCCTCTTCAGATTCAGCCCTGATGCAATCCTTGAACTAACCACAACCCTGCAGGATGACATCACCAGCAAGACACCCCGTTTACAAGCAGTGCAGCCACTGGTGAAGGTACTGGCAACACTTCATTTCCTTGCAAGTGGATCATTCCAGCGTACAAGTGGAGTGGTGGCTGGGATGTCACAATCCTCAATGAGCAGATGTGTGCACCAGGTTGTCCCCGCAATCCTCAGACGCATGTCCCATCACATCATCAGACCAACCACTGAGGAGCTGCGGCTGAAGGCAATGACAGATTTCTACAGCATTGCCAGATTCCCACGCACCGTGGGGGCCATTGATTGCACACATGTGGCACTCCAGCCCCCCAGTGCCACAGAGCACATATACCGCAATCGGAAGCATTGGCATTCCATCAACGTACAGGTGATAGCCGATGCCCAATGCCTCATATGGCACGTCCGTGCCAAACACCCCGGATCCAGCCATGACAGCTACATCTACAATCAGAGCCCCATCCCAATGGAATTCAAACAGAACATGTATGGGGACAGCTGGCTGGTTGGTGAGTGACATGGGTGGCAGGCATGACTGTCCCCCCCCCATGATGCTGACATCACAAGGGGCACATGCATGACTAACATCCTCCTGTCTTTTCCCTTACAGGTGACTCTGCATATGCACTGGGACCCCATCTAATGACTCCTTTCCTGAACCACCAAACCAGAGGAGAGAGAAGATACAATGCCGCAGATATCAAAACTCGTGCAGTGGTGGAGAAAACATTTGGGCTCCTGAAGTCCCGTTTCCGCTGCCTGGATAAGTCTGGGGAGGCCCTATTGTATTCCCCTACCTTCGTGTGTCAGATCATCGTGCATGTTGCATTCTGCACAACTTTGCCATGAGAAAGGGCCTGCAGATTGACATACGTGATGACCTGACCCCCCAACCAGACATCCCCCCCCCTGCCAGAGGAGACCCATTCAGCTGATGGAAGAGCAGTCAGGAGGGTCCTCGCCGTAGGCATCTTTGGACACTAAACAAAAACATTGATCACACGGACAATGCATGCATGCACACCACTGAGGTCCCTAGATCACACACACCACATCCACATCGCATTGGATTAGCCAAAGTCCAACATGCAGGACTTGGGAGCAGCAACGCCGCGTCAAGGCCCCAATGGTGTCGCTGTCCATTCATACACCATTCACACGTCATTCACACAGCCGTGGGGATAACTTCTCCCCAACGGCCGAGGGTGACACCCCTTACTGGCAGGATTGCCACCCCCTTTACATTCACACACCATTCACACTGTCCCCTGCACGACTGACCGTGTGCAGTTAAACTCAAAATAAAAAGCTCATAACCTGAGCAACATTAAAATAAAAAAATAAACTCATAACCTGAGCAACATTAAAAAAAATATAAGCTCATAACCTGAGCAACATTAAAAAAAAAAAACTCATAACCTGAGCCGATAATAAAAAAAAATCCAAAAAGCCCTCATCTGGGCTAACGGGGGCTCTTTCTAGTGGGCCCTCTCTGGCTCCTCAGCTGCCTGGAGGGAGTGGGTGGGGGTGGGGGGGCATCTGGAGGTGGCTGATCCCCGGGTGGGCCACTCCTGGCAGGTGTGGCCTGCATGCCCTCCAAGGCCATGGTTATCCAGCCAAGGTTGGAATTTGTGTGGGCCTGCATCCTCAGCTGCCAGTTCACTTGGTAATGTTGTGCCCGCTGCCTCTTCCTCCCCTGGTCCCGGATGGCAGCAGTGTTGGCCTGGACGGCTGCAGTGAGATGCCGAAGATCAGCCTGCACCTCCCCCAGGCTGGTCACCACTGCAGCGCAGTTGCAGCTGACATCCTGCACTGCGTTGGACATCTGGGACACGGAGCCCAGGCTGTCAGCTACCCGGTCCAGGTGCCCAGAAATCTCCCCCATCTGCTGGGTCTGCCTGGCCTGGTCCCTTGCCATTTGGTCATGGACCACATCAGACACCCCCCTGGTCTTCCGGGTGGCCTTCCTGGGGCCAGGAGATGGTAGTCCCCGGGGGGATGGAGTCGCCCTTGAGGGGCTTCCTAGGATGGGGGAGGGGATTTGAGAGGGCCCTGCTGAAGGGGAGGACTCCTCTAAAAAAAAAAACAAAGTCCTGCTCGAGGACAACAGGTTCCTCCTCAACCACCTCAGCAGGTGAGGTGTGGGCACTCCCCTCCATCTCGGTGTCTTCACCACCCAGGGGGTTGGGCTCAGGATGCCGTTGGGGGGATGGGGTGGACTGGCCACCGGCAGATGATGGCCCAGATCCGTCATCTGTGGATGACACAAAGCAGACACATGTTGGTGGTCCCACACACTTGGCACATGTACCCCCCCCCTACATGTAACACAACAAATAGGGGATAAAAAAAATTACCTGTCCTGGAGCCTTCCTCCACGGAATCATATCCCGGTACCCCCTCCAACTGTTCCTTCTCCAGGCAGCGGGCGACCACCTCCTCCTCCGTGGTCAGGCTGACCGCACATGGGGGTCCACCACCCGTGCCCCTCTAATGCCTCCTGATGGTGGCCACCTTGCCCCGGACTTTGCGCCTCAAATCATTTATTTTTTTGGCTATATCCGCAGCAGTCCGGGTGGAATAGCCCAAAACATTGACCCTGCCAGCAATGCTCTCCAGGATGGCCTGCTTCCTATCCCGGCTGTTCTTCCGACTTTTCCTGCCATGGAGGAAGTCATTGTAGGTCTCCATAGCGGAGATCACTACAGACAGCTCCTGGGCGTTGAAGTTGAGGTTTCTCCTCTCTTTGCGGGGAACGGGAGCAGCCATCGCACAGCAAAAGTTACTTCCCTGGGGTGGGGGGAACCGGATATACTTTTGCGCCGGAAAGGCGCATCTGCGGCCGCTTTTATACGCGCAACGGAACACATTGCGCTGCCGTTTCCCATGAAGTGGTGCCGACGGAAGTTGTGAGCATACGCACAGGGGAGCGAGTGGAGCCCTCCCTCACTGCGCATGCTCCGTGGATGATGCGCTGAACGTAAGTCTCTGCGCTGGGCTCCGCCCATCATTTACATATGATCACACCCACTTCCACTTGCGTCGGGTTGCGCCAGCGCATTTTCGTTACTCCGCCGCAAAGTAACGAACATGCGCTTGGTGAATACTGTACTTGACTCACTAGTTCGCGTCAGCGTAACGTATATGCGCTGTGCTACGCTGGATAAAATATGCGCGCATCTACCTGAATCTGGCCCATAAACTTTTTTAAAATGCAAAAATAAAATCTACATATTACAACAAAATGCTATAATATGTTTTGAATTATGAACACAGATTCAATACCATTTGTAGTAATCAGATATGGCATGAAAGAAGCAGTTAGAATGATAAAGAATGACCAAAATTAGATACCTATATTTAAAGGAGTTTTTGATGTGAGACCAGAGTGCAGGAAAAAGATTGTAGGAAAAACACGGGGAGTGAAATCCAATTGAAATAAAATACCTGGTTAATTCTAAGTATAAGGATTGCGTGCATGGCGAGCAAAAAAGGCAAACACAGAGGATCTTTTTGAACCGAACACATAAAAAAAAGAAAAGCAATGATCTACTTTGCTCTCAGGTACAATAAAACGTGTTTTGTCTGACAGTGTCCTTTGTAAGTGATTTGGCAAAGTGTCAGGTTTGCTGTCAAGCAAATACAAACGTAAGGCATGGCTTGTCATACTCCTTTGTAATCATTTTGGCAAATAACTGTTGTAATTTTTTTTTTCTTAGATTAAAAAAATATAATCATTCTGCTCAGTTTGGCAGACACCCAGGTCCTCTGTTGACTAGTCTAAGTTTGGTTTGAGATGCAATTGAAAATGCCAATGAAAATACCTAGAGCAAAACAGTTGATGAAGACTCATTGATTAATTTTGAACCTAAATCATGGGAGCATGCAAACCAGAGATTTCACATCCTCACCTTTCAGCTTACGACCAGCAAAGAGAGAGAGCTCTAGCCCCCAGCTCTTGTTTTATTAAAACATACAAGATCACAAAAATGCATTTCATTGGTCAACCCATACATACACACCCAGTTCACCCACCCTCTTGTACTCAGCATGGGAGTCCGCATTGGTCAGTCCATATAAGGGTCTTTTCCTGTTCCATGTTCTTGTTACAGAATTCAAAGTTCCTTTTAGAAATCACACAAACTCCGAGTGAGGGGAAGGGGGAGGGAAGGTTGAAGTCCATATCTGCCTTCTCTCCACGAAAAGGCATGGAATGAAGGGTGAGTGAAGCTGAAGGGAAATGCCATAGGGGGATGGCCAGACACATTTGTAACATGAGGGAAAAATGAAGAGGAAAAGGCTTCTGAACAAACAGCTCTCCTTTGTATTTTCAATGCTGAGTTCATTACTTTAAAACAATATCTGATATCTGACAAATCTTATCAAGAAAAATAAGCAGTATGAGGAATATAGAAAAGAGAAACATTTCAGTGATTCTAATAAAATAATTAAAAAATTAGTCTTATAAAATAGGCATATTATTATAATCTATCACACAGTTATCATCTGTGTTGGATGCCAATTTGCCCAAAATTCCTACCCAAAAATAGTCACTTTCCTTTATCAATCATCTCCTCAATGCACACAATTTAAACATGCCCATTCTTGTTGATATTATGATACAGAACAGCAGATGGCAGCAAATCACATACACACACACTTCTAGCGAACTTGGCTGTTACCCTTGTCCAGATTGTACCACATGTCGCCATATGCTCACCAGTCAATTCTTTCTACACTCGCAATTGGGCAAACATGTGCATATTAAACAAAGACTTTTCTGTACATCAGAATAAGGGACCTATTTAACAGCTTAGCCTCAATTTCTTTCTGTGATCATTTAAAAACTTTTGGATGACTACCTATTGGTGCATTTGGCACCCTGATTCATGGAGAAATGATCAGCAGAACAGTTGCTCCGTGACTGGATGGGTAGTCAGTCAATGGCCTTCTTTTTACTTGTGTCTTCTAACCCTGATCTTTTTGTTTTGCCATATAAGGCCATTTATGTGCTATACATGTTTCATTTTTCTGTGTGATGTTCTGGGTGGCAACAATATATCCAGGCCCTTTTTTTTTTTTTTGGAAGCCTTACTAGGTCTCCATACCCACTCCCTTTGTTTTGGGATTACATGTTCTTTTTCTAGTGGTGTTAGTCACGGGGGTCCAACACCTACTCTACAACTATTCATATATCTGAGTTCTCGGGTTTCTTCTATCTGGTTGTGGAGTACTGATTTACATTATGTACATCGGTGTGTTTTCTCTGGATCTATTGTCTTTGTCCTGTGTGCACTGTGTAATGCTATTCATACTTCTACACTTGTTGGCTTTTGACACATGTGGGGTGTTTGGTCTTGCATAGTGTTCTTGGGACTATTTTGTAATTTTTAATTTCTCGCAATGTTGTCCTAGCACATCACTTGTTGTTTTTTTTATGTTATGTTACAAATGATGGGTGGTTCATTCCTGCCTTGTGTTTACTATGTGCACTGGCAGCCATCGTGTGAGTACTTAAAATATGCTTTGTTGTTTCTACTTTTTCTGCATTAGCCTTTTTTTATGCAGGAGCTGTCTGTAAAGATTTATTTAAGTTAGGATCTAGTATTCTTTTTTAACTAATTTGATTTGTTTCTTTTGTGATCTTTCCTTGACCTCTACCCTGTATGTGTCTTTGTACCCTTCCTGTGCCATGTTATCACTTGGATTGTTGTTAATGGGTGGGATGTTGGGTTTATTAATCCATTCACTTCCATGTTTTAGTGTATTTGGAAAGATAGACTGAACTTCAAATGTTGACAAAAAATGCAGTTGTTTGGACTTGTCTCCCAATGCAAGACCCATGATTTCTTCTATACCTGTTTTTTATATATATATATATATATATATATATATATATATATATATATATATATATATATATATATATGAATACATTATCTCAAATAGTGACTGCACCCCTGACAACACTGAAGAAAATACACTTTGCTACAATGTAAAGTAGTGAGTGTACAGCTTGTATAATAGTGTAAATTTGCTGTCCTCTCAAGATTTTTTTTTTTTTTTGTTTTTTGTTTTTGTAAACAACGTTTTTCAACCCGCGCATGCCCAGAAGCTAGTTATTTTTATTTTTTATTTTTTTCTCTTTAAAGTGTATTTTGTGCGTGAACTCGAGAGAGAGGAGCCGGACTGCAGGAGTTGGGAGTAGGCAGACCCTCCCCCCGGAGGCAATCGCCATCCTTCTCCATGCCCCCGGTGGCAATGGCGGGTGTGAGGGGGGGCCTCCCACTCACCCCGCCCTACCTGCTCCACTTGGGAGCCCAACTGGGGCCCAACAGGACCCCATCGGGGCAGAGGGACTCCCCCCTATGAGGGAGTGAGGGGGCCTGACCCACCAAGCCAGCCCCGTAGGTCCTTCGCCTCTCTTTAGGAGACCGCATGGCCAAAGTGCGTGCATATTAAACCAATTTTGTGTGCGTGCAAGTGTGGTGTTTTTTTTGTGGGGGGGGGGTGGGCGTACTAAGCACAGGCGTACCTTGCATAGCACACCCACCGGGAGCCAGGCTGAGACCACCAAACTCAATTCACATGTAGCCGAGACCGGGATCCGAACCCTTGGCTGCAGAGGTGAACGGCTTGTCAGCGCAGTGCCAATCACGTTGAGCCACCACAGCTGTCCTCTCAAGATAACTCAACAAGCAGCCATTAATGTCTAAACCGCTGGCAACAAAAGTAAGTACACCTCTAAGTAAAAATGTGCAAATTGGGCTCAATTAGCCATTTTCCGTCCCTGGTGTCATGTGACTTGTTAGTGTTACAAGGTCTCAGGTGGGAATGGGGAGCAGGTGTGTTCAATTTGGTATTATCGCTCTCACTATTTCTTACTGGTCACTGGAAGTTCAACATGGCACCTTATAGCAAAGAACTCTCTGAGGATCTAAAAAAAAATAATTGTTGCTCTACATAAAGATGGCCTAGGCTGTAAGAACATTGCCAAGACCCTGAAACTTAGCTGCAGCACGGTAGCCAAGACCATACAGCAGTTTAACAGGACAGGTTCTACATAGAACAGGCCTCACCATGGTCGAACAAAGAAGTTGCGTGCATGTGCTCAGTATCATATTTAGAAATTTTCTTTGGGAAATAGAAGTATGAGTGCTGGCAGCATTGCTGCAGAGGTTGAAGGGGTAGAGAGATCTGCCTGTCAGTGCTCAGACCATACACCGCACAATGCATTAAATTGGTCTGCATGGCTGTCATCACAGAAGGAAGCCTCTTCTAAAGATGATGCACAAGAAAGCCTGCAAACAGTTTGCTGAAGACAAGGACATGGATCACTGGAACCATGTTCTGTGGTCTAATTAGACCAAGATAAACGTATTTGGTTCAGATGGTGTCAAGCATGTGTAGCGGCAGCCAGATATGGATTACAAAGACAAGTGTGTCTTGCCTACAGTCAAGCATGGTGGTGGGAGTGTCATGGTCTGGGATTGCATGAGTACTACCTGTACTGGGGAACTACAGTTTATTGAGGGAACCATAAATGGCAACATGTACTGTGACAGAGTATCATCCCCTCCCTTCGGAGACTGGGCCGCAGGGCAGTATTTCAACATAATAATGACCCCAAACACACCTCCAAGACAACCACTGCCTTGCTAAAGAAGCTGAGGGTAAAGGTGATGGACTGGCCAAGTATGTCTCCAGACCCAAACCCTATTTAGCATCTGTGGGGCATCCTGAAACAGAAGGTGGAGGAGCATAGGTACCACCATCCACAAGCTCTGTGATGTCGCAATGGAAGAGTGAAGGAGGGCTCTAGTGGCAACCTGTGAAGCTCTGGCGAACTCCATATTGATTAATATTGACACTTTGGGCCCAATTTGGACATTTTCACTTAGGGGTGCACTCACTTTTGTTGCTATTGGTTTAGATAAAATTCTGTCTGTGTAAGATTTGTAGAAAAAACTAGGATGGCCGCACTCCAAAAACAATGTTGTTCCTTTTTAATAAAACTGGTCACAAAATAGACATGTCACACTATCATACAGTGCTTATTCATAGCTGGAGTGCATAGCAAACAGAAAAATAATTTATACTCTATTCAAACAAAGAAAAAATGGAGGTGTTCCGCCATAACACCCCCACATTTACACATCCCCTTCCCCCCTTTTTAAAATGGAACGCACACAGGAAGCTCACACTGCGTTCCATTTGTGCTCCAGTGTCAGGTGGTGGAGCTTTGTATGCTATTGCGGTGGACGCTAAACAGACATAAGCAAAACCGACCCCACTGTGAACCTGGAACCAGTATTTTAAGAGTTGCTTATTTTAAATGAATGCTGTAGTACACTGACACAGCTTGTTAAATAAAGGCTTGAAACGGGATTACACCATATCCGGACTTTTTTATGTATCCTGACACCTGGTGGTCACTAGGATTATTACACGAGAAGAGCAGGAGGGATTGATGTCCAGAGCCTAATTTTCTACACTGTCTGGTGAGTAGATCCCCTTGGGGGGTCACTGGCACGGGAGACGTTTGATGGGTGGAGTGCACACGAGTGATCTCACTTGCGATGAACAGTTGTATATTGATTTAGGAGCACCTTTCTCACTGAACTGTGACACATCTCCTCACCTCTGGAGAACTTTTTTTACTTTTGTGTACCAATATACATAAAAAAGAGCTGTATGTACAACACCTGGAATGTATATATATCCTCTACACACTGTAACATTAACTGACTAGCCTGCCTGCTTGCTCTATCTACCTGCAAAAAAATTACACTCTCTCTGTTCTCTCTAACCACCGCCGCAACACACTACACAAGGCCAACCTGCAGGCGGCATTTTATATTGTGGGGCGTGTACTAAACCCTCTGAGCCATAATTGGCCAAAGCCACCCTGGCTTTGGGCAATTATGGCTCTCCGTTTTTTGCAATTTGTGATTGGCCAAGCATGCGGGTCATATGCATGCTTGGCCAATCATCAGCCAGCGATGCCGCAGTGAATTATGGTCTGTGAAACGTAACTCAAATTTGGCACGAACGACACGTTTTTTTTCGTATTTCGATGAACAATCGAACATACAATGTTCGAGTCGAACATGAGTTCGACTCGAATACGAAGCTCACCCCTAATGGTGATGGATAAAGTGGATGTGGAGGAGGAGTAAGACAGCACTTCAACAATGCTCACCACCAACAGCACCTCTACTCCTGCTTTTATGTCTGCCTTTCATTTTTTTTTTTTTTGGGCAGTTCCAATTGGATAACAGGTTGCCCTACCTTCAGCATTGTGAATAAGTAACTATATTTATTTTTGCATTTTCTTGGGTAAAGTGGAAGAAATGCATGCTAAAAAAGAAAAAAAAACAATAAATGTAAATACATATGAAAAGTAATACAATATAAATAAGTAATAGCAGAAAAAAAAGAAATAAATTGTTGTCTGGAATCTGTCACTCTGGGGCAACCCCGGAGTGGAGGAAATGTATGCCAAAAAAACTAAAAATTATAAATATAAATACATATGAAAACAAATAATTATATAAGTAAAAACAAACAAACAAAAAAAAATATGTGTTCTAAATATTTTGTGAATAACTGGTGATATGTGGATGGCTACAGCTTTTGTTTTTATATCTGTCGTTGCTGTTATGTTTACTGTTCAAGACTGGCCTATTCTTGCTGGGTGTCACAGCCAAAACTACCTAAAAAGTTTTTAAAAACACATTTATTGTACAGCATATGTACAAACACTCAAGGCATGTTTTGCCCTCTACTGGGGCTTAAATATGATTGAGCCCCACTAGCAGACTAAACATGTTAGGCCGCGTACACACAATCAAATTTATCTGCTGAAACTGGTCCGCCGACCAGTTTCAGCGGACATATCCGATCGTGCTTTGAAATTTGTCTGCTGCAAACCTGTCCGTCGGACATGTCCGCTGGTTAGTACGCCTAACCAGCGGACAGAAATCCCCCACATGCGCCGAATGGATTCAACGCATGCGTGGAAGTATTTTACTTCCTGGATTGGTGACGTGGCGGCGTCAACGTCACCACCACGTCACACCGCTGTCTGTCCGCGGGGATTTTGGTTTGATGCCGTGTACAACCATCAGACCAAAACAGCCCAGCAGACACATCCGATGAAAACGGTCCGTCGGACCGTTTTCATCGGATAAGTTGGATCGTGTGTATGCGGCCTTAGAGGGGGATCCTTACTGTAGTGCTTGTGCTAAACAATAGTGTTGATTTTACCCTTTGGCAGCAGAATTTGCAGACTTTTTTTTAACTATACATTGCTTATCAGCCTTAAAAATGGCAACAATTTAGCGTTAAGATTAGCTCAATAGAGATTGATGATAAGTTCAGGCTTTGCGAACTTCATGTAGGAATCGACAATTTCCTGTGAACTGAACCTGGGAAGATTTGCTGATTCCCTGTTTATATACTATATATATATATATATATATATATACATACTATATATATATATATATATATATATATATATATATATATATATATATATATATAAAATGTACATTATATATATGTCTTTACTAACTAGTTTCTGTTTGTTTGTCACCCGCACCTCAATATTTGTGCAGTAACTTAAACTTCTGTAATGCACTTAACTGTCGTTCCATGTAATTCAAGGAATTTAATTCCCCACATATAACGTGTTATGCCTGCTAAAATGATTGTTATTATTTCTAGTGGGCCAGGGTTTTAGCACAAAAATAGCCTTGCTCATGTTTTCACAAATAAATTCAGAAGTAATTTATATCCAAGAGGCTCAGCTTTCAAAACAAAAATATATTGCATTGCAGGAGAGCAATTATAATGAAGTATTCTTCTACACAGCAAAACCTGGTGTGACTGTTCTTTTCGCAGAAATGTGAAATATTCAAGTAGGCAGAATATAAATGTTATAAATGTGAAATAATGTTCAAAGCATTTAGCAACACCATTCCTAATTTGCTGTAATATGAATTTATAGTAGGCAGTACACTTAGCAGCTTAAAACAAAACCCAAAACTGTTCAAATTACAATGTTGTTTTCGGTTAAATTACCAGACATGTAAAAATGCTCTCTATCTTTCGATTTCTCACTCTCAAATTTAACACATTTTCATATTCAGAGCAGCTTGCTTTGGTGTGAGGCAAAAGTTCAAACTTCTACTGAATCACCATTTAAAACCACTTCCATACCAGGCACTTACGCACCTTCCCGCCCAAGCCAATTTTCAGCTTTCAGCACTGTCGCAATTTGAATGACAATTGCGCGGTCATGCTACACTGCACCCAAACAAAATTGGCGTCCTTTTTTCCCCACAAATAGAGCTTTCTTTTGGTGGTATTTGATCACCTCTGGTTTTTTTTTTTTTTTGTGCAACAACTAAAAATAGAGCGAAGATTTTGAAAAAAAAATAAAGTTTTTATTTTTTTCTGTTAATTTTTTTGTAAATGAGTATGTTTTCTCTTTCAATTATGGGCACTGATATGGTGGCACTGATGGGCACCGATGAGGTGGCACTGATGGGCACCGATGAGGTAGTTCTGATGGGCACCGATTAGGTAGCACTGATGGGCACTGATAGGCGGCGCTGGTATTGGGCACTGATGGGCACTCATGGGCGGCACTGATGGGCACTCATGGGCGGCACTGATGGGCACTCATAGGCAGCACTGGGCACTCATAGGCAGCACAGATGGGCACTCATAGGCGGCACAGGTGGGCACTCATAGGCGGCACAGGTGGGCACTGATAGGCGGCACAGGTGGGCACTGATAGGCGGCACAGGTGGGCACTGATAGGCGGCACAGGTGGGCACTGATAGGTGGCACAGGTGGGCACTGGTAGGTGGGCACTGGGCATGGATTGGCACTGTGGGGTGGCACTGACAGACACTGGGGTGGCACTGATGATCACTGAGGGGTGGCACTGATGGATCAATGTTGCCAATCAGTGCCCATGTGTGGGCACTGATTGGCATCATTTTTTTTTACTGCCACCCCTTTTTTTTTTGTCTTTTTTTTTTTTTGTCATTTTTTTTTTGTCATTTTTTTGTGTCTTTTATTTGTATTTTTTTTATTGTCCTGGTGGTCTAGTGTGGCGATCCGAGGGGGGGCTGCGCTGATAAACAATCAGCGCGAACCCCCCCTGTCAGGAGAGCCGCTGATCGGCTCTCCTCTACATGCGTCTGTCAGACGCGAGTGAGGAAGAGCCGTCGGCGGCTCTTCCTGTTTACATCGTGATCAGCCGTGATTGGACACGGCTGATCACGTGGTAACGAGGCTCCGCCGGAGACTCGTTACCGAGATCGGAGGTGCAGGGTGTCAGACTGACACCCCGCATCACCGATCGCCGCGCTGCGCGCCCGCACGGGCGCGTGCGGCATGAAATCGTGCTAGACGTTTGAGAACGTCTAGTCACGATTTCATAACCACTTCCCTGCCGTAAATCGGCTATTGGCCGGGCGGGAAGTGGTTAAAATATAACTAAAGGCAAAACATTTTTTTTATTTTTCGTTTTTTAGAGTTGAGGACACCGATTATGGGCCAGATTCACGTACATCGGCTCATTTTTGGACCGGCGTAGTGCAACTCCTTTAAGTTAGACCGGCTTAATTTTGAGGCGCAAGTACCGTATCCTCGTAGTATTTTCGGCCAAATTTGCACCGGTGCAATGTAAATTCCGAGGCTTAAGGCAGTGTAATTCAAAGTGGGAAGGATGTGGGCGTGTTCCATTGAAATGAGCCGTGACCCCATGCAAATGAAGGGCCGGCCAGACTGGGCATGTGCACATGAAGCAGACTATGGTCAGCACCTCTCTGAGCATGCTCAGAACTCAGCACGGCGCAATCAGTTAGATAGGAACTAGGCCCGTCAGACTTAGTGAGCTATGCACAGTGCTTAAATAGACAGAGAGAAATGCCCTTCCATTGCAAAAGTACATCTATTTTTTTTCCCTTCCTGAAGCAAGGTGCTTTTATTCCGTTGTCTGTTGCTGTTTGGAGGTTTGTGTCGTGTCGGTGTGTGTATATATATATATATATATATATATATATATATATATATATAATATATATATATATATATATATATAATATTAAATAAGATAATTATAATAATATTACAATTAGTAAATTTAGTTAAAAAAAAATAAAAATATATATTTATTATATAAATTATTATAACATATATACTAAACAGAAAAAAATGTATATAAAATATATATTTACCCATTAGGGTGAAAAGAGCCACTGGCAAGGAAATGGAGTGTTGCCAGTACCTTGCCCAGTGGCGGTCGGCAGATTCTCTCCCGTGTAAGAACAGGGGAGTCCGCGCTATGGTGAATAAAGTAGCTGTTGCCTCCCAGTAGGAACCCTATGTGGGGAGCTAATATAAATATGAATAGTAGAAAGGGAAATGGCGCTGCTAAATTAATACCTTTGTCGGGTATATCCGTGGGGTGAGCCCAATGGTAATAGGCCCCCCTTTTGGCTGGAATTAGGGTGCAATTGGAGAGATACCCTGTGTTAATAGGAGGGTAGACGTTGGTTCCTCAGCTTCCACTAATTTCAGTGAAATTGAGTAAAGGTGGATTAATTAGGTCAGGAGCCTGTGCAGGCCAGCAGGCCCAAAGATTGCTAAAGTAAAATGATCCTATGCTGCTATAAGGATGCCAGTTGTGACCGATGCACCCTAAACCATATAAAACAAAGAAAAATATGTGTCTCCAGAGTCTAATAGGTAGAAATCCCTACTAGTGTGGTTACTAGTGTAATCAACCACACTAGTAGGGATTCCTACCTATTAGACTCATTTTTTTCTTTGTTTTATATGGTTTAGGGTGCATTGGTCACAACTGGCATCCTTATAGCAGCATAGGATCATTTTACTTTATCAATCTTTGGGCCTGCTGGCCTGCACCGGCTCCTGACCTAATTAATCCACCTTTACTCAATTTCACTGAGATTAGTGGAAGCTGAGGAACCAACATCTACCCTCCTATTAACACAGGGTATCTCTCCAAGTGCACCCTAATTCCAGCCAAAAGGGGGGCCTATTACCATTGGGCTCACCCCATGGATATACCCGACAAAGATCCTCTCCCTTGCCCTCCTCCGTGCCCTCCTTCTTCTGCGCTCATCTAAAGTCAGTAGTATAGCTATAAGCAAGGATGCCCCTGGCATGTTGGCATACAGATTAATGTCCTGCATGTGTGGCTGCTCAGCTCGGCCCTAATGGTGTTGCTTTTGCTGACATGTAGACGGATTGTCTAATTTTAAACCACCTTTTATATGGTCTAATTTTGGACCGGCCGTGCAGCTGATAAGCACATCGTGTAGAGTGCACCGCACAAACTTACTTTTGTGGATCGGCGTATCTCCCTCATTTGCATATTTGCATAGCAAATCAATGGTGTGTCTAGTGCAGTTTTGCACGCACGCTGCGCCGGTCTATCCAAATTACGTCGGTCTAAAAAATGTGGATTTTAGGCGTATATCGTTTTGGGGATACGGTGCATAGATAAGCGTGTGCATTTTTAGACTTACGCGTGCCTAACTCGTGATACTCCGGAGTAAGTGCTTTGTGAATCTGGCCCTATGAATTTAATTGCTGTCTGTGCCCCTATGGAAATTTCCCGCTCCCTATTTGCCCGTTTTTTTGTTATCATTGAAAGTAAAAGTAAAAAAAAAATAATAGAGGGTCAATTTTCCAATGGGGACATTAGGGACCTAGGGATCCAAAGGATTCCCTTAATTTGCAGGGATTTCCTCTGACTTCCTGTTTTGGCTTTGCGACAGGAAATGCAGGTAAATCTCCGAAATGGGACACAGATGGCCAAAAACTGACAGGGCTCATAGCATTCCCCTACACTATCCACAATGAAAAAAAAGTTTTGCCTATAGGCCTGCTTTAATATTATGTGTGTGGTATATGCAACATTTAGGGGGTTATTTACGAAAGGCAAATCCACTTTGCACTACAAGTGTAAAATACAAATGCAAAGTGCACTTGGAAATGCAGCTGCTGTAAATCTTAGGGGTAGATTTGAAATTAGGCGGGGAGGGGGAGGGGGGATGTCAGGAAGGCGGAAAAGTGGGGAAAAATAAGAAAAATAATAACACTTTTGGACTGTACAACACCGTTTTTGCTGGTTACACTTTTGTACTGGATGATGTTGTGTATATGTAAGTAACAATAAAAATGTTTTGTTATAAAAAAAAGACATGTATATATATATTTATATATATTTAAACTTAAAAAAAGAGATTTGAAATGAGGGGAAGCTCTGCTGATTTTATCATCCAATCATGTGAAAGCTTAAATGCTGTTTTTTATTTTTTTTGCATGTCCTCCTCGGATCTACAGCAACTGCACTTCCAGGTCCAGGTTTTCACTTGTAGTGCAAAGTGGATTTGCCTTTCGTAAATAACCCCCAAATTTTCTCACGTTTTTTTTATACCCTTCCAACTTGGCAATCCTTAAAGCAGGTTAACCCCCCCATAACAAAAAGAAACAAAATATACGGCAGCTTACCGCTACAAATATAAGATGGTTTCATTCTTTTTATTAGCTTTTTATTCTTTCTTTACAATGTATTATCTTGCAAATAATGTACCTTCTGTCCTAGACTGGGTACTCTCCATCATTTTTTCCACTAGAGAAACACTGTTTGGCTGCATTCTATTCTATCATACACTGTAGCTGAAAAGCTGAACTATATATTAGGGTTCTCCTGACTTGACTACTGCAATGCTCTACTTGCTGGTGTATCTAAATCCCCTATGAATTGACTTCAGTACATTCAAAATTCTAGAGCCAGAGTCCCGACTACGTCCGGAGAAGTGATCATATTGCCCCTATCCTGGAGTCCTTGCACAGACTAGCCATCAGGTTTCTTTAAGAAATCCTCTTGCTCACCTACAAGGCTCTTTATGGCTTGGCACCCCATTATCTCTCTAAACTTTTTTCACATTACTCCCCCCTCGAAACCTCCGCTTCTCACATTCTGGTTTATAGTGTGTCACCCCTACTCACCTACACTTAGTGGGAGACAAAGGGGCAGATTCACAGAGAATTAGATTCTCGTAGAGTATCAGAAATACACTACGCCGCCGTTTTTTACCTGGCTCTACGTGGAATCCAGGTAGATTTTGTCCAGTAAACGACGGCGGCGTAGTGTATTTCTCCCGTCGCAATCCATCTGCGCGAGTAGGGGGTGTGAAGCATTTAAAATAGGCGCGTTCCCGCGGCGATCGAACTGCGCATGCTCCGTTCGCAAATTTCCCGCCGTGCATTGCGCGAAAACACGTCGTCACGTCGTAGTAGCGTCGTTTACGTACATTCCTATTCCCGAACGAGTTACGTTAAAAAAAAAAAAAATATTTTCAAATCGACGCGGGAACGACGGCCATACTTTACATGGGTTACGCACTGTTAGACCAGCAAAAAGCTCCTCTAACATTACGTAGCCAAAAAATTATGTAGGCGATTGCGAGGGACACTCGTACCTTCGTGGATCGCCGTAAAAACTCATTTGCATATCCCGACGCATGAAAACGACGCAAACTCCTCCCAGCGGCCGCAAAAATATCGCAGTGTAGATCCGAAGGCTTACGAGGACGTAAGCCTCTCTGATCGAAGCCTGAAGCGGCCGTATCATGGTTTGAGGATTCAAACTAGTGATACGGCGCGCAAAATTTGAAATTACTCCTGTCTAACACCAGTTAGACAGGCGTAATTGCTCTGTGAATCTGGGCCAGAGACTTCTCATGCTATGCTCTAAAACACTGGAATTCACTCCCTAAGAATGGCAGAGAGTCGTCTTCTCTAAACTCATTCAAATCAAATCTAAAAACGTTTTTCTTCAGGCAAGCTTTCACTTAAATGTCCTTTTTCCCTTATGTTATATTATCCTGAGGATTTCTTGTGTCATCCTTGTAAGGCACTTTGAGAAGCCACCTTTAACCGCTTGCCGACCAGCCGCCACAGTTATACGGCGGCAGGTCGGCTCCCCTGGGCAAGAGCCCATAGCTCTACGTCGGGACTTCTGCGGCCACTAGGGGGCGCATGCACGCCGCCGGCGGCCCGCGCGCGTGTCCGGCGGGCACGATCGCCGCCGGGCACCCGCGATTGCTCGTTACAGAGCGGGGAACGGGAGGTATGTGTGTAAACACATACCTCTCGTTCCTGTCAGCGGGGGAAATGCTGATCTTCTGGTCATACAATGTATGAACAGAAGATCAGTGATTTCCCCTAGTGAGTTCACCCCCCCATACAGTTAGAACACACCAGGAACACACTTAACCCCTTCCCTGCCCCCTAGTGTTAACCCCTTTACTGCCAATGGCATTTTTATAGTAATCCAATGCATTTTTATAGCATTGATCGCTATAAAAATGCCAATGGCCCCAAAAATGTGTCAAAAGTGTCCGAAGTGTCCGCCATAAGGTCGCAGTACTGAAAAAAAAACGATGATCGCCGCCATTACTAGTAAAAAAAAAAATGCCATAAAACTACCCCCTATTTTGTAAACGCTATAACTTTTGCGCAAACGCTAATTGCGATTTTTTTAACGAAAAATATGTAGAAGAATACGTATTGGTCTAAACTGAGGAAAAAAATGCTTTTTTATATATTTTTGGGGGATATTTATTACAGCAAAAAGTAAAAAATATTGCATTTTTTTTTAAATTGTCGCTCTATTTTTGTTTATAGCGCAAAAATAAAATGATCAAATACCACCAAAAGAAAGCTCTATTTGTGGGAAAAAAAGGACGCCAATTTTGTTTGGGAGCCACGTCGTACGACTGCGCAATTGTCAGTTAAAGCGACGCACTGCCGAATCGCAAAAAGTGCTCTGGTCTTTGGGCAGCAATATGGTCCGGGGCTAAAGTGGTTAAAGGCGCTATATAAAATAAAGTTTATTATTATTATTATTCCACTGTATCTATAGAGCGAGTCATAGTTGTCATCCAGGTTTCAAGCATGCCTCCCTCTCCTTTTTTTAAAGTGGATGTAAACCCTCCATACACCCAGTGAAGTGAACAGCCTCAGATGATACACCAAGATGTACCAAATTTCCCTACATAGGCTTTATATGTATTTCTGCTGTATTCACATTTATATACTGTTTAGAAAGTTGAGATCGTATTAGAAGATTTTCTCTTCCTGGTTAACAGTGTGATGTCCGGGCATACAGCCAAGATAGCTGGAAAGAAAAAATTGCGCTAAAAAGCTTGTGAAAAACGTATAAACCAATAAAGGCATATGCTGAAATGAACTTCAAATTTAACACTCCTCATGTGCAAATCGTGAGTACATAGTTATAAAATATTGATTGCATTGAACAAAAAAGTCCATAAATAAAGTGAATAAATAAATAAGTGTTGCATCAATGACCAAAGCGAGGGAAAAAATCTTCCTCCACCGGTGTGAAAAAGTCCTTAGTTGGTATATTCAAATTATATCACAGATGAAAGTGACAACCCATCCACTGAAATCCTCCTCCGACAGAGCACGCAGATCTGCTTACCAGATGAGGTGGTCCCATAATTATGGGGGACCCCAGGTAGCGTGTAGATGTAAAAAACTGCTGGGCTTAATTTTTTTCAGACAATCTGATAGGGATCATCTCATCATCTCAATACTCCAAGGCAGTGGATACCAAGTTGCATGAGTATGCAGCTGTCACATGACCCAGAAGATCCTTCCCAGTCTGTCTCATTTACATGATATTTAGAATCTTGTCAGTCTTTGAATGGATTTTTAGATGACATCACTTCCTGTAGCTTGGATCAGCATTCACTTCCTGTTAGGTCATCTCCCAAGATAGCTAACATTGCTGATTGGAGGAAAGGCACACATCCCCTCTCATCATAGGCAGAGACTCTCAGAGCTGTTTTGTAATAGGAGCTGCTCTCTGCTACTCTATTTTAGCAACCTCCTCCAACAAAAGATTCAGGCTGCTTTTGTCTAAAAAGTCTGATAATTTGTCAGAAATTCTCAGGCTGATAACAGAAGAACCGTTCAGAAGAGAGCTATAAGACTTAGCTCATTGAAAAGAGATAAAAAAAAATACTGCAGATATATGTGCCCAGCTCAAATTTCATAATTCAGGTTTACATCCACTTTAACCACTTCAATCCAGGAAGGATTTTCCCCCTTAATGACTAGACCATTGTACCTAAACATCTACATTGTACCTAAATGTGACTTTGTACCTAAACAAAACAATTTTTTTCCCCACAAATAGAGCTTTTCTTTGGTGGTATTTTTTCACCTCTGCAGTTTTTATTTTTTGCGCTGTAAACAAAAAAAGAGACAAAATTTAAAACAATTAAGCAATATGTTTTACTTTTTGCTATAATAAATATTCCCCCCAAAAATATAAAAAAACAAATTTCTTCCTTGCTTTAGGCCGATATGTATTCTACTACTAAAATCGCAATAAGCGCATATTGATTGGTTTGCGTAAAAGTTATACCGTCTACAAAGTACTTATGATTCTTTTTTACTAGTAATAGTGGCGATCTGTGATTTTTATTGGGACTGCGACATTGTGGCGGACAGATCGGACACGTTCTTTTTTACAGCTGTCAGAGCTAATAATAGCCACTGATTACTGTATAAATGTCACTGGCAGGGAAGGCGTTAACACTAGGGATCAAGGGGTTAAATGTGTGTCCTATGGAGTGATTCTAACTGTGGGGCGATGGGACTGCCTGAAGGAGGAGACATATCGCTGTTTATACTTAGTATAAACAACAGATGTGTCTCCTCAACCCCGACAAAAAAGAGATCTGTCTGTGTACATTGACAAATCTCTGTTCTGTGTCTCTCAGGAGCGACCGCGGGTGACCGGCGAACATCTTTGTGCCCCCTAGTGGTTTTAAAGCAGCCAACGTATACCTAAGCCGATTTGCCCAGACGAGCCAACCTACTGCAGTACAACTGCAGTGGCTGATGGTCTAGTGGTTAAATACTGTATTTATTGCGGTATAACGCGCTCCCGCATATACCACGCACCCCTAAAGTGACCCCCAATCCTGTGGAAAAAAGTTATTTTTGTACTTACAGTTTTGGTGTCTTGCGCGGCGTCCATCGGCGGCCTCGTCGGTCCGGCGTCCTTCTGCGACTTCGGGTGTCCTCTTTGGCGGGTCCGGTGTCCTCTTCGGCGGGTCCGGCATCCTCGCGTCCTCCCCACTCGTTTCCCGCGCCGAGTTTTGAATACTGCGCCAGCATATACCCAGCGCAGTACACTCGGGCAGGCTTGGCAACTGTCGCGCTCACGTCCTGTACGTCCAGGACGTGACCGCGGAAGAAGCCGAGACTGGCCGAATATACCCAAGTGAACAAGTTAGGCCTCGTACACACGATAGGTTAAACAGAGGACAACGGTCTGATGGACTGTTTTCATCGGTCAAAACTGATCGTGCGTGTGGGTCCCTTAGGTTATTTAACCATCGGTTAAAAAAAAGCCAACTTACTTTAAATTTAACCGATGGATTCCTAATCAATAGGTCAAAACCGATCGTTAGTAGGCACCACCATCGGTTAAAAATCCACGCATGCTCAGAATCAAGTCGACGCATGCTTGGAAGCATTGGACTTCATTTTTTTCAGCACGTCGTTGTGTTTTACATCACCGCGTTCTGACACGATAGGTTATTTAATGAATGGTATGTGGGCGCGATGGTCCATCAGTCAGCTTCATCAGTTAACCTATGAAAACGGTCTATCAGACTGTTCTCATCGGATGGACTGATCGGGTGTACGCGGCTTTAGAGTACTTACAATCTTATAACATATAAAACTTTTAACAATTAAAAAAAGGGGGGATAAGACAAAAATAAGCAACTTCAATCTCAGTCTATATATGGACAAGGTGCACTGTAAACTATTATGTACTTATACAGAACACAACCATCCATTCACTCAAACCCGTAAACACATTTTCATTTTCATTGGTGATGGTGATATCAGAGAAAGACCAGACACCCCATACTTTATTATATTTTTGTGGACATCCCCTATGTACAAATCAGTGGCGGCTGGTGAAGTTTTAGGATGGGGGGGCGCAAGATCCCGCCCTTCCTTTTGACTCCTCCCACTTCCCATAAGCCCCACCCCTTATAGAATCCACCCACTCCGTCCCCTGTATTCCACCTATAGTGTCGGGAGTATACAGCCCTAGCATCCCAAGACAGAGTATACAGCCCTAGCCTCATAGGACAGCATATACAGCTCAGCCTCACAGATCAGGGTATGCAGGTATACATCATCTGTCCTGTATACAGCTAGATATATACACCCATCTTCCTTCCTGTATATAGAGACCTTCCTCCATCATCACTGATGGGTTGTAAGCTCCTTGAGGGTAGGCGTTGAGTAAATTGACGACGTTATATAAGTACCTGAAATAAAATAAATAAATAATAATGATGATGTATATCTTCAGTCAGTGATGATAGAGGATGGTCTCTATATACAGGAAGAAGGTTGGTGCATATAGCTGTATACATTACAGGACATATGTACTCACAATTTGTGAGTATTATGTAGTGTAAAGTAGTCCGTACATGGCATGGCAGAAATCCCCAAAATCATGTATTCCAAAGCAGCCAGCGAGACACGATGTGGCACACTCACTGACACCCTGATGCTCCAGTCATTGTATTATACACCCATCATCACTATGCTTATCCCCATTTTATACACCCATCATCATCATCATACTCCAGTCCTCATCATTTTATAATACACCCATCACCACTATCCTTATCCCCATATTATACACCCGTCATCATCATCATCATCGTATAATACACCCGTCGTCGTCGTCGTCATCATCATCCTTGTATAATACACCCATCATCGCTATCCTTATCCTTGTATAATACACCTGACATCATCATCCTCATCCTTCTAATACAACCGTCATCATCATCCTCATAATACAACCGTCATCACTATCCTTGTATAATACACCTGACATCATCATCCTCATCCTTCTAATACAACCGTCATCACCATCCTTGTTTAATATACCTGACATCATCATTCTCATCCTTGTAATACACCTGGGTTCAACAAACAGTTGAATTCTAAAATAGTTGATGCTCCTAATCTAGAAGCATGGAGCACCAGCCCTGGTTTTATGAGATGATCCTTCTCCTTTAGCCTGGGTTCACATTGATTGCAAACCGCAAACCAGTGCGATTTCAGCATTTGCATCTTTTCTGCAGGCAGTTCACACTGCCCTATGCGAACCACTGCGGGTGTCATTACAATGTTAATGACACCCCCAGATCGGTTCACAGATCGCAGTGTAAAATCGCACAGAAATCGCATCACATAGGTGAGAACACACATGCGATCTGATTTCAGTGTGGGGGGGAAACAAGTCCCTCCCTGCACTTTTTTTCTTAAGCATCTAATGTGAGTTCAGCCATACAACAGTATGGCTGAACTCACATTTTACAGACATCACATGCGATTCGCACCGCAGTGCTGGTGCAAATCACATGCCATGTCTTAGATTGCAGTAGTCTGAATAGGGGCTCATACCCTAACTCCAGTAGGTATTAGGAGAAACCAGCAAAACAAATGCAGGGAAGTAAAGGGTTAACCTCTGTCCTCACGTGATAACAGAACACTCAGTGTACATTCAGGCTCAGTCTTACTACTGCTGGGACAGTTTAAGTGTAACTGGAGACACGTTTTACCAGTCAGTGAGATAGCAGCACTTCAATGGCAAACTGTCACAGGGGAAGATCAGTATCTCTCTCTCCTGCAAAAAAAAATAGACTATGCCTGAGTGTGCAGCGAGCTGTTATCAGCTGTTATCACGAGTGAAACATTTACTTCCCTCAGTCCCGACTCCCTGCTTCTGCTGCTGCTTCCCCTCATAGGGGTTTACCTCTGCCGTTATAGTCCATCACTCTGTTTCCAGTGCCTGCCAGTGCCTGTCCCATCAAATGCATGGAGGAACCTGCCCCGCATACTTCCTGTCTTCTCACTCGGGCGCAATGAGAGATAGGACAGGAAGTGACATCATGATCCAACAAAGCTGTCAATCAAACTGTCCGGCCGTCGATACTACAAGCGCCGGGCAGAATCTGTGGCTATTCCAAAAGCGCCCCAAGGCAGGACAAAAGCCCGCAAATGAAGCTCTGCGTCTGCAATCTTGTGATTGCATTGACGTAGCGCTTCCCATAATGCACGTGGCCGGTGCAACGTAGTGCAGTTAGTAATAATAAAAGGACATTTTAAGAAAAAAAAATTCTTAAAGGGCCAGTTTTTATTTTATTTATTTTTTTGACTACAGGAGAGAGGGGGCGGCGCCCGGGCGCCCCCTATGGACGGGCCGCCACTGGTACAAATAAAACTTTCATGTAAGGTAATATTTGGTTAACTGCACAGAGCCACTGCCATACAGAGGGAGGAGAGGGTTGCATCCATTTAACTGCAATTTGTTTACGTGCCAAAATCAGGGAATCACGTAGAAGCATTCTAATATGTCGAGGCCATTGTTTCTCATCCAGCAATCCCAAAAGGCCCAACTCTGGCATCAGTGCAACTGACACATAGAGGAAACCTGCTTCTCAGCTGCAGAGCTTTGGGAGTGTCTGAGGCCTCTTGGCCATCACTTATAGTATGTGGAGGGCTGCAACGGCCATCTTGTTAGTTGGAGCAAGCAAATTCTCGCAGCCGCTCAGCCGGTGGATTCTTTTTGTCTCTCGCTGACATGACAGTTGGATGTAGGAAACTACCCAGTGGCCGGTAGTGTGTTCAGAGTGGCTTGTAGTATGCAGGATTGTGGCAGATGCTAGAGCCGTTTTCCAGAGTTCCCACTAAGCACAGCTGGCCATCACAGCGGAAAACATGCTCCCCCGCCTCTCTCTCTTTATCCGCATGACATTAAGTAGATAGGATTCGTTGGTTACAAAAGAAGGATAACATTGTTTATGTTTTCATTTCAGCTGCAGGAAGTGACAAGGACACTAGCAAGATCAGCATATTTTCTTTACTTGCCAAAAAAGATTTTTGGATTGAAAAATTATAACAGATGCAGTCACCACATCTCATTACTGGCATGCTATTATATTAAATATGTTTTTGGGTTTAGATATTTTTTTTGTCTCCTAAAACCAGGCTAGACCCTGCCGACATAAGTTGTTTACGCCGGCGTAGGGTGGGCGTACATTTAGGCTGGGTGCATGGTGCCGCTCCCATTGATTATCCATTCAAACATGCAAATGAGGTAAATACAGTGATTCACGAACGTACGTGCGCCCGACGCAGTCTACGCACGGTGCGCGTAAGTTGTACGTCTGGCGTAAAGTTATTCCCCATAAAGGAGGTGTAACTTAGCAACAGACATGCTCAGGTCTGCACCAGGGAACACTAGCCGGCGTATTTTCCGTTGGACGTGTGTCTGGCTGGGCGTAGGTTACGTTAACAGCGTACACAGTGATCCGCCGTATCTTAGGCAGTTGTTCCGACGTGGTTGTGATCATGTGCGGCGCATGCGCAGTTCTTTATACGTACTTGTCTGGCCCTCGGCTCATCATTTGCATGGGGTCACGCCTCATTTGCATGGATCACGCCCACTTCCACTTACGCTGGCCTGCGCCTTCAAAAATACGCTACGCTAGTACTATGTGCTGCGTTACTCCGGCGTAAATGTGCGCCCACTCTCTGTGAATCTGAGCCTCCGTGTCTACAATATGAATTGTGACTGAAGGACTGCAACGTAAAAGCATTAATCATTAAGTAACCATTATGACGTAAAGCAGTAGTAAACTCTAGCATTAAAAAAAATCACCAATAAGGCAATGGCATAATGTGCTTGTATGCACCGCTGACATTGCTTTCGTCTTCAATCTGTCTTTCTTCTGGGTTCACATGCTCCAGCCTTTTTAATGGCTGAGCTGTGATGACATCATGTGCACAGAGCTCTGAGTGAACAGCATGAGTTTGCTATCTCTTCAAAGCACATACGCCAGTGACATCACCGGCTGCAGCAACATTGCATATCTCCTACACCGTGCATGTTTAGGGGACATTTACTGTAGCTACAGGTAAGCCTTATTATAGACTTACCTGTAGGATTAACTAAAAAAAAGTGGCATTTACTAGCATTTAAGATTTAATATCTTGTGCATTTACTGTATTGTACTTTTTATATATTGAGACTAATTTATTAAAGATAAAGATTATTGTCTGTGGCACACACAACACAGGAAAGACAGGGGGAGATTAGAAAACTAAATGCATGGCTAAAGATCTGGTGTAATATTTGCGTTTCTACAGAACTGGGGTTACATTTCATTGGGGTACAACCTATAATGCTAAAGATGGTTTGTAAGATACAAATGATATAATGCGCGCCACTCTTTTTTACATCTGCATGTGCTGGATATTTTCAAAAACAAAAAAGCATAAATAAATAATGAAGGATTTAAATAAAAAAAAAGGATGACCAGTGGGAGGACGCAGGCTTCGTTTGCTGGTAGATGTCACATAATGTGCTAGTATGGGATGCATACTAGCACATTCTGACTTTACTTTGCAGGGGGAAAAAATTAGTGAGTTTACTTCCTCTTTAAAGACCGCCCACCGTATCTATATATTTTGGCAGGGCTGCTCTATCGTGCAAAACAACGTACCTGTATGTGATTTTGTGCAATAGATACTGTGGGAGCGGTCGGCAACACAGAGGGGGAGCCAATCAGCAGGTCCAGCATACCCGATGTCCGCCGGCCACCCACAAGCACTCCACAAAGAGGCAGAACGGGGACCTGCTTATGTAAACAAGGCAGATCCCCGTTCTAACAAGGAAGTACACAGAGATCTTCTGTTCATTGCAAGCAGGAACATGAATCTCTGAGTTCTTCCTGTCAGTCCATCTCCCACACAGTTAGAAAACACTCCCAGGGAACACACTTAACCCTTTGATTGCCCCTGATGTTAACCCCTTCCCTGCCAGTGTCATTTATACAGTAAGGTGGCGTACACACGACCGAGAAACTTGTCGGGCGAAACACATTGTTTTCCCCTTCGAGTTCCTAGTTCGGCAGTTAAAAAACTTGTCGAGCCAAATTTTCCCATTGCCCAACGGGGAAATAGAGAACATGCTCTCTTTTAGCTCGACGAGTTTCCCGGCGGGTTTCTCGGCGAAAAGTGTACACACGACCGGTTTTCTCGGCAGAATACGTCTCCCATCGAGATTCTTGCTGGATTCTGCCGAGAAAACCGGTCGTGTGTACGCCGCCTTACAGTGCATTTTTTTGCCACTGATCACCGTATTGGTGTCACTGGTCCCCAAAAAGTATCACTTAGTGTCAAATTTGTCTGCCGCAATGTCACAGTCCCGCTTTGTTGCCTTCAATATCAGTAAAAACAAAATTTAAGTCCATAAATCTATCCCATAGTTTGTAGACGTTATAACTTTTGCGCAAACCATCAATCAATATATGCTTATTGGGATTTTTTACCAAGAAAATTTTGAAGAATACATATTGGCCTAAAATGATGAAGAAATTCAATTTTGTTTTCTTTTTCTTTAGTTTGTATATGTATTATAGCAGAAAGTAAAACTTATTTGTTTCAAAATTGTTTGTCTTTTGTTGTTTATAGCACAAAAACAAAATACGCAAAGGTGATCAAATACCACCAAAAGAAAGCTCTATTTGGGGGAAAAAATTACATCAATTTTATTTGGGAAAAGCATTGCACGACCAAGCAATTGTCAGTTAAAGTAAAGCAGTGCCGTATCTCCAAAAATGTAACTTTCTTCTGCCCAGCCTTGCAAAAAGTGGCAAAGCAGGCACTGTTATTATGGGGGGACCTCATGTGATGTTCTCCAATTTGTGCACCCTGTACACACCCCAGGGGATGCACAGCGGTGCATTCTGTGACTCACTTTGTCCACCGGACACAGCAGAATACAGATCTGTATAACAGTCTGCTGTGCATGGCAGTGGTATCATGTGATTGCTGTGACCAATCACAGCGATCACATGTCAGTTCTCAACAATGGCTTTCATTCATAGCTATTGTGTGTACTATTGTGATTTCTGTGATTGGTCCCAGTGATCACATGGTACAGGGGCTAATCACAGTGGACCTGAACCATGTGATAGCTGTGACCAATCACAGCATTACAGTAGTTAGCAAGGTTTCATAAATGAAAAGAAAATGGAAAAGACACATATGCAGGGAGAACATGCTGCTCACCCCGGGTGTACGTAATATGGGAATTTCCCCATAGTGGGGTTTTTAGGCAGCTCAATTGATGAATTCAAGGATAATGTACAGCTGTGGCCAAAAGTTTTGAGAATGGCACAAATATAATATTTTCACAAAGTCTGCTCCTTCAGTGTTTTTGGATATTTTTGTTAGGTGTTACTATAATATATTGAAGTATAATTCCAAGCATTCCAGAAGTGTCAAAGGCTTTTATTGACAATTACATTAAGTTTATGCAATGAGTCAATATTTTCAGAGTTGACCCTTCTTTTTCAAGACCTCTGTCATTCACCCTGGCATGCTGGCAATCAACTTGTGGGCCACATCCTGACTGATGGCAGCCCATTCTTGCAGAATCAATGCTTGAAGTTTGTCAGAATTTCTGGGGGTTTTTTTGTTCAACCGCCTCTTAAGGTTTGACCACAAGTTCTCAATGGGATTAAAGTCTGGAGAGTTTCCTGGCCATGGACCCAAAATTTGATGTTTTGTTCCCCAAGTCACATAGTTACCTCTTTGGCCTTATGGTGAGGTGCTCCATCATGCTGGAAAAGGCATTGTTCCTCACAAGACTGTTCTTGGATGGTTGGGAGAAGTTGCTCTCGGAGGATGTTTTTGTCCCATTCTTTATTCATGGCTGTGTTCTTGGGAAAATCTGTG
Source organism: Rana kukunoris (assembly GCA_029574335.1). NCBI lineage: Eukaryota > Metazoa > Chordata > Amphibia > Anura > Ranidae > Rana > Rana kukunoris. The sequence continues at coordinate 199,416,644 of CM056051.1, forward strand.
AGTGAGCTCACTCCCTTGGCTGAGAAGCAACCTCACACATTAATAGTCTCAGGATGCTTTTCTGTTGGCATGACATATGACTGGTGGTAGTGCTCACCTTTTCTTCTCCGGACACAGGTTTTTCCAGATGCCCCAAACAATTGGAAAGGAGATTCATCAGAGAAAATTACTTTACCCCAGTCCTCAGCAGTCCAATCCCTGAACCTTTTTCAGAATATCAGTCTGTCCCTGTCCCCCATTTTAATGGCAAAGAGGGACTTTGCAATTAATTGCAATTCATCTGATCCCTCTTCATAACATTCTGGAGTATATACAAATTGCCATCATAAACACTGAAGCAGCGGACTTTGTGAAAATTAATATTTGTGTCATTCTCAAAACTTTTGGCCACGACTTTATATATAAAATATATAAAAAAGGGTTTTATTTATAAAAGTATCAAAGAATCCCAATAGTTAAGATATGAGTTACGGTAGTACAAATTTCTAAAATACCATACACATGAGTAGCAAACACAACAAATTGTCATACAGCTTAGCATATAGTATGTACAAGCATGTAGCAATTACTAACGTGTTTCAACCCTTAGGCGGGTCTTCTTCAGAGGTTTTGGTGTTGCTGAAAAAAAGACATAATTAATATTCAAATGTTTTCACACTTCCCCCTCCCCATATGAACAGAGGGGAGAAAAAACAAACAGAAATGTGTAAAAATTAACATAATTACCAAATCATTATGTATGGGTATGGAATAATATAAACCAAAATCTTTCACTAAAGAAAGGAAGCCCCAAATGATCCCTGGTGGGTCTCCTTGGCTCTGTCGCGTCCCAGTACGGAACACCCCCCAAAACAATCGCAAGTGACTTACAAGGAATCACAGACTGGGAATTACATCATAGAAACTGGCGGGCACGGGAGAGGGCCAACACTGGGGCAAAACTTTAAGAAAAAACGTAAATACATCATGGTATCTGCGTTTATGCAGTAAATAGATCAATACATTTGTGAGCTGACATAAATTACAAGTGAAAAAAGTGCAGCGCAAAATTCAAGCTAATACATAAATAAGAAAATACAAAATGAAAAAAATATTCAGTGAAAATAAATGTCCAAGTGCACCAAAAAAGTCCATAGGATGGTGAATCAGCAAGCTCTAAAAATATATCCAGAAGAAGTGAAGGTGAAGAGAAACACCACTAAAGAATCCACCACCGCAAGCAAGATGAACTCTCACCTTAAAGCCTTGACCTGAGACAGGTCACAAAGCATATCAGCAGTAATTGCAATTAGATCAGATCTCCAGAGGAAAAGGATGGCATGGATGATACCAACGAACAAGGCACATTGCAACCATATGTAGGAAAAAACACACAAAAGGATCTAGTGCTCTTTGTAAACGACATGTTTAATGCTGCATAACATAATACAAATTGGGCACTCACATTTAAAAACACTCATGAGCTGAGTGTGTGCTAAAACAGTTTGTCTTTACCCACAGCAGCGACGATCGGGGTGACATCCTGCGTAGCTCCTCCCCTTAAGACGTATTACATTTTTTTACATACTGTCACCAGTCATTGGGGTCATATTAATCAACACCAAACCAGTATGTATGTATATCATGTTTATCAACACAACACCAGTCATATGGTCGTAAAATAAACGTAGTTTTCCTCGACAAGTTTCTTGTCAGGCTTGTCGAGAATCTTGTCAAGCTTTCTTTGCATACACACTGTCAAGACAAAATCTCATCATTCTCAAACGCGGTGACGTACAACACGTACAACGGCACTATAAAGGGGAAGTTCGATTCCACTGGCACAACCGTTGGGGTTGCTTTTGCTAATCTCATGTTACTGCGTGTTAAGTAAAAGTTTGGTAAGAGACGATTCACGCTTTTCAGTCTTACAGTGTGACGAATGTGCTATCTCCATTACAAACGCTACTTTTACCGAAGGTGCGCTCCCGTCTCATACTTTATTCTGAGCATTCGCGGGTTTCTAAGCATACACACAAATGTGTTTCTCGTCGTAAACCAGCCCAACGAGAAAGACGACAAGGAAATTAAGACTCCCGACGAGAAAAAAGAGAACATGTTCTCTTTTTTTCTCGTCAAGGTCCACAACAGTTTTCTCGACGAAAAACATGCACACGATTGTTTTTCTTGGCAAAAATGCTCTGCCAGCATTTTTCTTGATGGATTTTTCAGAGGAAAACGGTCGTGTGTACGAGGCCTATGATTGGCTATGATGGCATAGCTCTGCAGGCAGGTAAGCATGTGTAATGTGGTCTGGTATTTGCAATTATAGATTTCGATATTCAGTACAGTTTCAGTGCACTGAAAGATTTCGGATGACCTTGTTATTACTCATATCTGGTATGTATAACAGTTATCAAATTAATATAAGCTTCCAGAGCTAAGTCTGCTAGATTTTGCACAATCCCTTTCTGTGTTTGGTGAAATGTTACAGCGAATAAAAATGTAAACGTGGAGACTTCAGTGTAATACAAACATAAGGAATTATTAAACAGCAAATCATGATTTAATCATAAAATATCCCCTGACATATTTATTTAAAAAAATTTAAACATGAAAATATTTTGCAGAGTAGATTAAACAGCAAAATGATTACCAAGAAAAAATGTCAGAGGTTTAGAGTCCAATAAATGAATAATCAAGTCTTGCTTAACCGCAAGTACAATATTTTCACAAACAGGCAGAGTAAATTACTGTCTAAAGTGAATTCAGTATGTTCCCACAGGCAACATCCTCTAAATGTTTAATAATCATAACATTAAATTAAAAGTCCAAAGACGAGCTCTAACACAAATTAAAAAAACAGTATTCATCATTTGATATGCCTCCAAACCTGATAAATGTGAAACTGAGGTATAGTTAATTGATATGAAAAAGTAACATACTCATATATACTATAAGGTTATACCAGCAACTTGCATTATGCAAACATGCTTCAAAGATGATTTTACATTTTAGCTGTATACTGTAGATAATGAGCAAAGATGAAATATGTATTTTATATTGTAATGCATCCTGTTTCCATTTCTCTCTCAGTACAGATGTGTGTAATGCAATGCCCTTATCAAATTAGGATTAAATTGATGATGATGATGATGATGATGATGTTGCTAGTGATGATAATGATGATGATGCTAATAAAATAGTTTTATTTTGCAATATTAGAAAACAAAACTCCTGAAAGATAACCTTAAAATAGTTCTAAAAGGTCAAAGGTTTTTACCTTCAGGCATTCTATGCCTGAAGGTAAAAAACCTTCTGTGTGCAGCTCCCCCATTTATACTTACCTGACCCCCATCTTGATTTAGCAATGTGCATGAGAGCAGAGGCTCTCTCAGACACAGAAGCAGGAGCCAGTGGGGAGGGAGAAGGGGGCGAGGCTGAGCCCCACTCTGTGTGTGTTTAGGAGTATAAGCGCATGAGTGCCCCCAGTACAAATGGCTTGCTATGGGGCACTCAACAGGGGTTGAGCCAGGAGCACCTGTGGGGGACCCGAGGAGAATTGTGTGCAATTATTTTGCAAGGTAAGTATAGGTAAGTATAACCTGTTTGTTATTAAAACAAAAACATTGGCCCAGATTCACAGAGCGATTACGCCTGCGCAACTGCTGTTGCGCGTGCGTAAGTCTAAATGTGCGCGTGCGTATAGTTGGACGCGATTCACAAAACAATATACGCCAGAAATCTACGTTTTTTGGTCCGGCGTAATTGAGTTAGACCTTCGCTTGCCTTCGCGCAAAACTGCGCTAGACACACCATTGATTTGCTAGTCAAATATGCTAATGAGGGAGTTACGGGGATTCACAAAAAAACGCAGTTGCTGCGCAGGCTACGCGATGTGCGCAACTGCAAAATGTTCTGTCTAAAGTTAGAGGACCTAAAAGCTGGTCTAAATTTTGAAAAAAAGTCTAATTGTCAGATAAAGCAACACTGTTAGTGAGGAGTTCAGCAGTCACACGTGTTGCCCAACAATCTGTATGCCAATATGCCAGGGGCATCGTCGCGCATAGCTATACTACTGACTTTAGATGAACAAAGAAGGATGAGGGCACGGAGGATGGCACTAAGGAGGGCACGGGAGATGTTTTATTTTTTTATTTTTTGGCTTATCTAAAATTTACAATTTAATCTAATCTAATACAATATTCTTATCTGATACAAGCCCCTCACTCTTCACTTGATATATCACACACGCATAGACATCTTTGGCATGAGAGATTCTGAGGTGTCTCGCATCTTCAGATTCACCCCTCATGCCATCGTGGAATTACCACAACCTTGCAGGAGGACATCAGCAGCCCAACACATGGCACTACCCATGACACCCATGACAGCTACATATACAATCAGAGCCCCATCCCCACAGATTGCAAACAGAACATGTATGGGGACAGCTGGCTGGTTGGTGAGTGACATGGGAGTCAGGCATGACTATCCCCTCCCGTGATGCACACCTCACAAGTGGCACATGCATGACTAACATCCACCTGTCTTTTCCCTTCAAGGTGACTCTGCATATGAACTGGAACCCCATCTCATGACCCCATCTCATGCCAGCTCACATTATGCATCTTTGCACGTTAAACACACACATTAATCATGGCACAATGAGAATGCATGCATGCACACCACTATGGTCCCTAGCACACACACCCCACATCCTCATCAAATTGGATTGGCACCAGTCCACCATGCAAGACTGGTGAGCAGTAACGCCACGTCAAGGCTCCAATTATGTCACTGTACATTCATACACCATTCACACGGACCTGGGAATCACTTCTCCCTGGTCCTGGGGAACCCTTCTCCACCCAAATTGAGGATGACACCCCTTTTCCAGCAGGAATGTCACCCCCACATTCAAACATCATTCACAACCCAAAAAATGCCAAAAATGTCAGCAAAAAAAATAAAAATAAAAAAAATATGCATAGAAAAAAAAAAAAGCAGAGAACAAAAATAAACATGCTTTCAAACCAAAAAAAGGGGGAAAAAAATTAATGCCCTCTGCCTGAGCCACGCCTGGGGCGCCCCCGGCCACGGCCCCGGACCCTCAGGGGAGACGCATGGGGGAGGGGAAAAGCCGGGGAAGGAGGAGCAGCCCCTGAGATCTGCCCACCTGGCGGCCTGCCCTCCAAGGCCACGGCTATTCTGTCCAGGGCAGCACCAAGTGTTGCCGTGTTGCCCTGGATAGCCTGGGTAAGGGCCCTCACATCCTGCCCAACGCCTGCTGCTGTAGTTTGCAGGTCATTTAGGCAGGTTGTGGAGGCCCGGGAGTGGGAGTCCAGGTTACCCAGCCTATCGTTGATGGAGGACAGGCTCTGATCCACCCGCCCCATAGTCTGGCAGAGCTGTCTCAGAAGGCGGGTCTGGGTGGCCAGGTTCCTTCTCAGACTGGCGGGCAGGAGATTGGGCGCCCCCCTGGTGCTCTGGGATGACCTCCTGGCTCTTGCTGATGGTTGTGGCCGGGGAGAAGGGGAGGCCCTTGTGAGGGGAGCCATGTTGGGGGAGGAGGGGGGGGGCTCACCCTTAGGGAGGGCAGGCTTCTTGCAGCCAGAGGGGAAGAGTCCGCAGAAACCAAACGGCCAGTGCCTGCCATGGACTCCTCCTCCTCATGATTCTCCTCCTCCTCATGATCGTCCTCCGCATGATCCTCCTCCTCCTCTTGTTCCTCCTCCGCGGACTCTGGCCTTGTTGGGGGGGCCTCATTAGGCTGCTGTCCTGGCGTTGGAGCGGTCTGGCCAGATGGCCCTGCACCCTCCTGCACATCTGTGGATGACACAAACCATTCACAGGTTGGAGGATCCACACACTTGCCACATATTCCCTTTCACCCCCTCCCCCACACATGCTACACACTTGAGAGAAATAAATACCTTACCTGGCACCGCGGGGACCGGACTTGTGTCAAAGCCTGGCAGGCCCTCCACTTCATGCCGGTGAAAGGTCAGGGCCACCACACGCTCCGTCGCTGTAAATCTAACCCGGCATGGTGGGCCCCCTCCTGTGCCCCTGGCATGGGCATTTATTGCGGCCAGTTTTTTTTTCACCTCACGCCGGAGGTCATTTATTTTCTTTTCAATCCCAGACCGGGTCCGTGTCTCCCCCTCCCCCGATGAATTGACCTGCTCCGTGATCATATCCAATATCTCCCTCCTCCTGGCCGGGGTGGTGGTGGCACTCTGCGGGCCGTGGAGAAAACGCCCATAGTCGGTAATGGCCCGGGCAAGAATTCTTTTTTCCCCCACTGTAAAATTCAACTTTCTTTTTCTCTCAGTCATACTTCCAAACAAACTCACTAGCAGTCACCAAAAATCTGTCACAAATACAAGCACAACCAATCAGACAAGAACACACACAAAGAGAAAAAGAACACCCAAAAATCACACTAGCACTCAGCAAGAAACAGACACAAAAAAATCAGATGAAAAAATAAAGCAAGAAAACAAACGCTCAGAAATCTATCAATCAAACAAACAGTCAAAAAACACTTATCAAAACACACTTTCACAAAACTACCAACAAGCACTAGATCACACAGAACACTAATCTGACAACTACAAAACACACTCTAACGAACAACAGAGCAAAAGCACTTGATTCAATGGGAAGGGACACAAAGGGATGTACTTTTGCAATGGAAGTGCGTTTGTGTGTGTCTATTTATGCTGTCTGCGTAGTTCACAACGTTGCCCTAGTCCATGTCCAATTTCACTGATTGCGCCGCTCCCGAGTTGTGAGCATGCGCACAACGGAGCTGACATGGTTTCCTTCACGCGCGCATGCGCGAGTCGGCCGGCCCTTCATTTGCATGGGGTCACGGCTCATTTCAATGTAACACGCCCACGTCCCTCCCAATTTGTATTACTCCTCCTTACGCCTCCGGAAAAAACCTTACGCTTGCGCAATCTCTTGCGCAAAAGCTTCGTGAATCGCGGGATTACGCGGCTAGATTACGCAAGTCTAACGGAAAAGTGGTGCGCTACGCCGGTCCAATAATGCGCCGATGTACGTGAATCTGGGCCATTATCTTTAGTATCACTTGTATGTAAATCCTGACAATGAACTTCTCTTATTTGGTATCTTTTAGTTTGCTAAATATACAGCTTTTTTTGATAGGTGAAAAATATCTGTTGATCTTGTCAAAAATCTTGTAGTCTGATAACGTCCTTTGCTGTCTACCTTTGCTGACTGATACCCAGGGCCACCATCAGGAATTTCTGGGCCCCTTACACAGCTTCAGGCATGGGCCCCCTTGAGCAAAGACTCGGGAGGGGGGGCATCGCGCGAATTGAGAAGCGGCGGGCTGAGGTCAATTGAGAAGCGGGGGTGCCGCGAATTGAGAAGCAGAGGGGTGCCGCGAATTGAGAATGGGGAATGCAATTTGAGAAGCAGGGGGTGCTGCCAACACGAGTTGAGGTGTGGGGGTTGAGGAGCTGACGAAAAAAAAAGACAAAACCAATATGTTAAAAAAGGGGTGCCGACCTGGGCCCCTGGGGATCATCGGGCCCCTTACAGGTGTACCCCCCTGATAGCGGCCCTGCTGATACCAATTTACACAGTTACAGGACTACAGAACCACACCTCCCATTGAAAATAGTAGAGGGATAGGGTTTCATAGTTCTGTCTTGTTTTTTTGTCCTGATGTAGATGGGTAAGTGAGCGCTGCAATCCTAGTACTGGAAGTGTCTTACTGATAGAGTCATAAGGTGAAAAAGTTAAGAAAAAATTAGAAAATTAGAATAAATTCAGCCACCCCGTTCAAGCAATGGAAGCTGCAATATATTAAATTTTGTATTTTGAGTTTAGATGCATTTTAACTTGCTATGAAAGAATATATAACAGCCAAACTTCCTAAATAAATAGTTAAAATTCAGATGAGTTCTGACATGGATGAGCGAGTTTGGGGTGGAGGAGCTTAACAGGCCTGTACAAAGTCCTGACCTCAACCCGACAGAACACCTTTGAATTGGAGTGGAAACTGTGAGCCAGGCCTTTTTGTGCAACATCAGTGCCGGACCTCACAAATGCACTTCTGGAAGAATGGTCAAACATTCCCATAGATAGACTTCTTAACCGTGTGAAAAGCTTTTCCAGAAGAATTGAAGCTGTTTATAGCTGCAAAGGGTGGGCCAACTCAATATTGAACCCTACAGACTAAGACTGGGATGCCATTAAAGTTCCTGTGCGTATAAAGGCAGGCGTCCCAATACTTTTGTACTTTTGACAATATAGTATATCTGAAAGTCAGTTTTAAACTTTTCTTCTTATGAATTTGGTATACAGAATAAATATCTCCAGTGACAAAAGCTTATTGTAACTACAAAACATTTCAGTTTATCTAAACTTTTTTTGTCACTTGCCACTCCAATTTATAGTCTTTAAAATATATTGCTTTCTGTGGAGCAATTGTTTTTATATATTTTCCTTCCACACAAATGAAAGCATCTTGTCACGTACTGAATATAAGATAGTTACTGCACTTGGCAAAAGGGAATGGTATAAAATTGATCATTCAAGCACAAAGAACAAAATAACAGAAACTATATTTAAAATCAACAGTACAGACATCTAACATATTTTTTTTGTTTTTGAATTAAAATGAAGTATTAAAGAGAATGCAAAAGAATTATTTGAAGTTCTCTTAAGATAATGATCTTTGGTATGGGGGAAATGCTATAGTAACTAAATTACTTTACTTGGGACACTATAAATATTATTTCTCATTTCAAGTTCAAGGGTAATGTGGACAAACTTTTCAGGAGCTGTTCACTTGAGAAGTGATATACATATGAAGCCTTTTTAAGAAACTTTTTTTGAACATTTGTGCTCACCGCAAAGGCTTAGTTATACTTTCTGGGATTTTAAAGAGGATTTATCACAAAGAACTAGGCAATGGACACTCACTCAACCATTATTTGTTAATAAATGGGTACTTCATTTACATAACTCTTTTACAAATATAAAAAATATACAATTAAAAAAAAATGTAAACTTTAAATTGAAAACTGGATCTCAGTAGTTATTTTTTGAAACGTATTTTTATGTGGAACAAAATTAGTGTGTATTTACTAAAAAAGCTAAGACTCTTCAGTTAAATGAGTGTGTGAATATTCACTTCAATTATCCAAAAATGTATATGAACATGATTTGCTTTTCAAAGTGAGCAGGTTTTTGTTTTCATGTGACTGGATTCCTTTCTCCATGGCATATGGCTCTGTGGAGTCCTTTAGGTCTAATGATTAACTGAACAAATAATTTGGGGATTTTGGATAGATCTATATCGTTTGAGGAAACTGTAGCTATTATATAGACATCATTTTAGAATAATAAGTATGAATTAATTAATATTTTGGTAATAGATCCATGGTTGCCGTTATAACTAGGGTTGTCCCGATACCGATACCAGTATCGGTATCGGGACCGATACCGAGTATTTGCCGGAGCAGCGCCGCCATCGTGTCTCGTCTTTTCTCCCCTGACTTACTAGTCCTACACTGACCCCCTACACGGCATGCTATTGGCTGGCCCACAGATCCGCCCCCTTCTTGTCACTCTCCCAGAGACTGGAGGCGTGCCCTCGTCCAAGATGGCGGCCTCCATGGTGTACCGGGGGATAGAGTCTCGCTGGTTATGCAAAGCCCCCCTCTCTGGACCACCTATGAGCTCCGTACCTGGCAAATGACTGATGTTGAGCTCTGTCTTCGGTCATTCTAACCAATCCCAGCAGGAAGCATGTCGGAGCTGGAGAACTACAAGTCCCAGCATGGTGATTGTACAGGCGCATGTCACTCTGCAGCTTGGCTAGTGATGGCAGATCTGTGCTATAGTCACCAGTTTATTAAAGGGCCCCTGTACTGGCGGGGGGGGGGGGGTCAGAGGGGGACTAGGAGAGAATGGGATGCTGGCAGCTTTGGCCCCTCACCTTTTATCTCATGGCAACTGCACAATACATATATGTGATGTCACAAATGGGGGGCTTCAATATCCCATATCTACTACTGCAGGTATGGGGGGCATGGCTGCAATATGTGGGGGACAGACATGGCTGCAATATGTGGGGGACAGGTATGGCTGCAATATGTGGGGGACATGCATGGCTGCAATATGTGGGGGACATGGCTGCAATATGTGGGGGACATGCATGACTGCAATATGTGGGGGACATGCATGGCTGCAATATGTGGGGGACATGGCTGAAATATGTGGGGGACATGCATGGCTGCAATATGTGGGGGACATGCATGGCTGCAATATGTGGGGGACATGGCTGCATTATGTGGGGGACATGGCTGCATTTGGGGACACATTTTAAAAAAGTATCGGTATTCGGTATCGGCGACTACTTGAAAAAAAGTATCGGTACTTGTACTCGGTCCTAAAAAAGTGGTATCGGGACAACCCTAATTCTAACAACACTTCATATAAAGAGTAATACATATGAAAAGAGCATAGTGGCTAGTTTATATGCAACAAACCAAAATCTGCACTTGAAGAAAAAATATTTTATTGAGTCACAGTATTTTAAAGGTTATCTTGCTCTTGCATATGATAATTTGAACTCAAAGATGGAATTAATGTTGACCAGATGAAGTACCAGATCATCTGAAGGAATCTCTGATGCATAGAATTAGCATTTTCAGCCTCCGTATTAACCTCTATGCTATTAAATACTATATTAAAAGAATTATAACTTCACAGCTTATTATGTGTCAGTATTGACAAATCACATATGCAGCACATAACCAAGGTTAAAGATGTCATACACACAACTGATGGTAAATGTTTATTAAAGATGTGAGATTTCACAAAGTAACACTCGGCCCCACATTTAATATTAGAAGATCAAAAAAGGGCAGCAGATGCAGCTGCTTATATTGTGGCTGCATGTAGCTGCTTGTGTCTGCTTTCAAATAATATTTCTTTGTTATATTAAAATATGGAATTAAAGTTTAATTCCAGGTTAACAGCTCAATACAGAATGTATGAAATACATACAGTGGGGAGAACAAGCATTTGATACACTGCCATTTTTGCTGATTTTCCTACTTACAAAGCATGCACATGGCTGTATTTTTATCATAGGTACTCTTCAACTGTGAGAGACGGAATCTAAAACAAAAATCCAGAAAATCACACTGTATGATTTTTATATAATTAATTTTTATTTTATTGCATGACATAAGTATTTGATCACCTACCAACTAGTAATAATCCCGGCTCTCACAGGCCTGTTATTTTTTCTTTAGGAAGCCCTCCTGTTCTCCACTCATTACCTGTATTAACTGCACCTGTTTGAACCCATTACCTGTATAAAAGACACCTGTCCACAAACTCAATCAAATAGACTCCAACCTCTCCACAATGGCCAAGACCAGAGAGCTGTGTAAGGACATCCGAGATAAAATTGTAGACCTGCATAATGCTGGGATGGACTACAGGACAATAGGCAAGCAGCTTGGTGAGAAGGCAAAAACTGTAGGAGCAATAATTAGATGTGGGGCTCCATGCAAGATCTCACCTCATGGGGCATCAATGATCATGAGGAAGGTGAGAGATCAGCCCAGAACTACACGGCCAGACCTGGTCAATGACCTGAAGAGAGCTGGGACCACAATCTCAAAGAAAATCATTAGTAACACACTATGCCGTCATGGATTAACCACTTCCATACAGGGCACTTATACACTTTCCCGCTCAGATCAATTTTTAGCTTTCAGTGCTGTTGCACTTTGAATGACAATTGCGCAGTCATGCTACACTGTTCCCAAACTAAATTTTTATCATTTTGTACCCACAAATAGAGCTTTCTTTTGGTGGTATTTGATCACCTCTGTGATTTTTATTTTCTGCAAAAAAATAAAAAAATTACTGAAAATTTTGTAAAAAAAAAACATTTTTTTTTGTTTCTGTTATAAAACATTGTAAATAAGTACATTTTCTCCTTCACTGATGGGCACTAATGGAACTGCACTGATGGGCACTGATGGGCACCGATGAGGTGGCACTGATGTGGTGGCATTGATGGGCACTGATGATGGGCACTAATATGCGGCACTGATAGGCAGCACAGATGGGCATTGATTGGCATCCATTATTTCTGTCATTGTCATCCCTGGTGGTCTAGGGTGGCAAACCTGTGTTTTGCATCCCTGGTGGTCTAGTGGCATCCCTGGTGGTCCAGGGTGGGCATCCTCAGGGGGGCTGTGCTGATAATCGATCAGCACAAACCCCCCTGCCAGAGAAGCAGCCGATTGGCTCTCCTCTACTCGCGTCTGACAGATGGGGCCATGTATCACGAGATCTTGGCCAACAACCTCCTTTCCTCAGTAAGATCATTGAAGATGGGTCGTAGCTGGGTCTTGTAGCATGACAACGACCCGAAACACACAGCCAGGGCAACTAAGGAGTGGTTCCGTAAGAAGAATATCAAGGTCCTGGAGTGGCGTAGCCAGTGTCCAGATCTGAACCCAATATAAAATCTTTGGAGGGAGCTGAAAGTCCATATTGACCAGCGACGGCCCAAAACCTGAAGGATCTGGAGAAGCTCTGTATGGAGGGTTGGGGCCAAAATCCCTGCTGCAGTGTGTGCAAACCTGGTTAAGAACTACAGGAAAAATATTAACGATATAATAGCAAAACAAAGGTTTCTGCACCAAATATTAAGTTCTGCTTTTCTGATGTACTTATGTCATGCAATGAAATGCTAATTAATTACTTAACCCCTTCCATACTGGGCCATAGGCTATTGACGGCGGCAGCAACCCCTCGCCGATCAGAGTGGATGTCATATGACGTCCTTTGTTCCCGGCATTCTAGGGCACGCAAGCGCGCCACCGGTGGCATGCACGCGCACCTGCGGCACCACTCGTGAACCCGCACGCGTGCCCGGCGGCTGCGATTGCCGCCGGCCACCCGCGATTACCGCCGATCACGGCAGGAGTGTGGATCTGTGTGTGTAAACACACAGATCCACCTCCTGTCAGAGGTGAGACTGATGTGTGTTCCCAGTACAGAGGAACACACATCGGTCTCCTCCCCCTGTGAGTCCCCCTCCCCCTACAGTTAGAACACACTTTAGGGAACATTTTAACCCTTTCAGCGCCCCCCAGTGTTAACCCCTTTCCTGCCAGTCACATTTACACAGTAATCAGTGCAGTTTTATAGCACAAATCACTGTGTAAATGTGAATGGTCCCAAAAACGTGTCAAAAGTGTCCGATATGTCCACCGCAATGTCACAGTCACAAAAAAAACGCATATCGCCGCCATTACTAGTAAAAAAAAAAAAAATGCCATAAATCTATCACCTATTTTGGAGACGCTATAACTTTTGCGCAAACCAATCAATATACGATTATTGTGGTGTTTTTTTTACCAAAAATACGTAGAAGAATACGTATCGGTCTAAACTGAGGAGAATTTTTTTTTTTAAATTGTGATATTTATTAAATAAAAAAGTAAAAAATATTGTGTTTTTTTTTAAATTGTCGCTATTCTTTTGTTTATAGCGCAAAAAATAAAAACCGCAGAGATGATAAAATACTACCAAAAGAAAGCTCTATTTGTGTGGGGGGAAAAACATAACGATTTAATTTGGGTACAGTGTTGTATGACCACGCAATTGTCATTCAAAGTGCAACAGCGCTGAAAACTAAAAATTGGTCTGGGCAGGAAAGGGGTGAAAATGCCCCGTATGGAAGGGGTTAACAATCATACAATGTGATTTTCTGGATTTTTGTTTTAGATTCCGTCTCTCACAGTTGAAGCATGCCTATGATATTATAGACCTCTACATGTTTTGTAAGTAGGAAAACCTGCAAAATCAGCAGTGTATCAAATATTTGTTCACCCCACTGTATATGAGAGCTGTTTTAAGGAATTAATTTACCACCATTGGAGTGGAAAATTAAAGGAGAAGCAGTAGACTGTTGAGCTTATCTTTTTGTCACTCCGCTTTGTCATCCAATCAGCTTGCCCTCTGCAGTGCAGCACACCTGACTGGCGCCTTGTGCTGCTTCTTCTCCCTCTGAGCTCTGCTATAAAGATACTGCAAGAAGCTAATACCAAGTGAAGATCAGATGCACTGTTTGCAATTAAATATATATTATATATATTTTTTTTTTACAAAGCTGCATAAATACATGTCTTTTCCTGATTTTCCTGATTTCCTGATAGAGTTCAGATCTAAGTAAATACAATTGACACAACCGCTAAAATTGAATGTCCATCTTCTGCTGTTAGATTTATGCTGCTTTGCCCTCAAGATTAAACTAATCAAATAGCTCTTTGGGAATCAGGTTAACTCCATGACACAGCCAATGCCATTTAGCTAAGTATAATTATAAAGGCTGTGACTAATTTTCCCAACCACTAACATAAAACAAATGGAAAGAATCTAATGATAGATGTACTGGACCCTGGCCTTTCCAATACCACATGCAAACCACAGGGATTGATTTACCAAAACAGTGTACAAAACCTGGTGCAGCCCTGCATAGATACCAATCAGCTTCCAGGTTTTTGTCAAAGCTTTATTGAACAAACTGAAGTCAGAAGCAGATTGGCTATCATACACAACTGCACCGAATTCTCCACTCTCCAGTTTTAGTAAATCAATCAAACAGTCTTCCCAATTTGCACCAATTAAAAATAAATGTTTCTGGCATCTGTAATAAGCTACATGGTGTCTCATTAAACCTAATAAATGTGCTACACAAAATAGGCAGTGTAAAAAGCTGGGGTAGATGGGGTATCTACAAATATGAAGAGTATTAGTTGAGGGATGGTAAGCTAGAAAATCATAGGGACACAACTAGAAAGAAAAGAGATAGCATACACATATTTCCAATGCCTTAAAGGGGTTGTAAAGGTTCTTTTAAAAAAAAAAAATAACAAACATGTCATACTTACCTCCACTGTGCAGTTCGTGTTGCACAGTGTGGCCCCTGATCCTAGTCTTCTGGGGTTTCACGACGGCTGTCTCGGCTCTTCCCCGCAAGAGCTAACCCCCTTTAGGGGAAGTACTCTCCCAAGGGGGTTAGCTTGTGGGCATGCTTCCGTGATACAGCTGGCGGACATAGCCAGCGACTGTATCACTTGGCCCTGCCCCCTGCTAGCCAAGTCATTGACTAGATTGACAGCAGCGGGAGCCAATGGCTATGCTGCTATCAATCTTCAATAAAGAGCAGAGAAGACTGGGGCCAGTAGCCAGCAAGTCCACGGCACAGGACTTTCGAGGACTCAGGTAAGTAAACCTGGGGGGCTTTTTGTTGCCGAGTACGATTGATAGGTGCAGCGGAGTCAGTTGAGATCAGACTTTGTGTAGTAACAGGAACTGGGTTCTTTATTGGAACATCATCACACATAGACAAAGATGTCTCCACATCATGGTAAGAAGAACAACACACAGAGAACAAGGCAGGAAAAAGAAATCAACGAGTACACTGTGGATAGAAGATACAACATCATAGAGTATACATATCATAGCATATCATTAAGCATTAGCGACATCTTGTGTCCTTTTTGTAAACTGCATCTGATATACAGTAAAAGGCTAATCTGAAGTTTGTTGCATCTCCAACACTTTTAAGCATTGGATGTTTTTTCACCTTAATGCATAGGATGCATTAAGGTGAAAAAATGTGAAGCTGTCCAACCCCTTTGATGTAGGATTTTTTTTAAGTGAGTGACTTTGAGACTTTGAGTTGCAACAGTTTTTTACCTCATTGTAATACCTGTTTGAGCTTGGCATTTCTTCTATACTGAGTTGAATATGAGGTATACCTAAACCAATGACTGGAGAGCTGTGACCCTAAGGATTAAAGCTGAAGTTTAGCAAATAAAAAAAAACAGCACCAGGGATGGTACTTACAAAGAATGAATCGCTTCCCTTGTGCTGGTGGTTGAAATCGTCATTCCTCTACTGTGAATACCCCCGCAGGTGTGATCTTCCAGAGATGCAGGGGGTTGATATGAGCAGTTGCAGCTGTAATATGCACTTGTCAAAAGTGCCAACTATGCCTGCCCTTTCTACCATACCCCCCCCCCACTCTATTAATATAAGCAATAATTTCATTTCCCAAAACGAGAAGTGCTCTATTTCTTTGATTCACCCATCACACTTTAACAAACTTGTCAACCAGTGTATATATTTGTCAAAATGCTTAAAGCGGTTGTGAATGGAAAAGGTTCTTTATCTTAATGCATTCTATTCCTTATGTGCGCAGTCGCCCCCCTTAGCCCCCTTAATACTTACCCGAGCCCCATCTCTAATCAGCGATGATTACGAGTGACTCAGCCCTCCTGATTGGCTGAGACACAACAGCGGCACCATTGGCTCCTGCTGCTGCCAATCAAACTCAGTTAGCCAATCAGGAGAAAGTGGATGGGACCAAGCCTCAGCTCCATGTCTGAATGGACATACGGACAACTTGATTTGGGTGCCCTCATAGCAAGCTTTTCTCAATGGGAGGAAGGGGTCAGGAGCACCGAAGAGGGACCCGAGAAGAGGAGGATCCGGGCTGTCCTGTGCAAAACCACTACACAGAGCAGGTAAGTATGACATGTTTATTATTTTAATAGAAAAAACAACAAGACTTCACAATCACTTTAATGCAGCCAATATAGTTGAGGGGAATATTTATATTGTTTTTGTTGCCTAAAATTACACCATTTATGCATTATAATTTATTTTGTACTATTTTGAAAAGGGCTGTAATCATTTATTATTCAACACGCTACCTAAGACATCACATAGCTAGAAGTTAAAAGACAGAGGTAATAATTTGGTGATTGTGACAATATGCTGAGTTGACATCTAAGTTAGATACATTCTGTAACCTTCAACCTACATGCCAAGAAGAACACTACCAGTATCAGTATGTATAAAGCTTTATTAGTTCTCTCTGTAGAGATCTTTCAGATTCTATTAATTGTGAAAGTACACAGTTTCTCTGTTCACTGCAAATTGCTCTAAACTATTCCCACATCGCACACCAGGATGTTCACTTATACAACTTGCCTTTCATCACTTCTGAAAACTTAACCTCTATTTCCATACTTCTAATGGTAGGCTGCTGAATATTCATGCGGAATAAATTTGCACATCAGAATGAAAGTCATATTTCCGCATTCATTTTATTGTTTTAAAAATATCATGAGGGTATTTCTGGCATCCTTTGTTATCCCTAGTGTTCATTTACTGTATTATCTTCAGTTAATACTTATTTTTTTGCTAGGTATTTATTTTTCTCCTCCAGGAAGGATTTGGTCTCCTGATTCTAACCATCCAACTTTAGTACTGTGTGTATGCACTTAGATTTGTTATGTCAGCTATGCTTTTTCAAGTTAGGTATAAAGGTGTTCAAGCATGTCTAAATGTTTTATTTATAAACCTGTATGTTGCCTTTGACATTTTAGTACATCACTTTTAACTCAAAATTTTTATCAGGGTCTAATTAGCATTCCCTAATATACTTTTTCACTATCATAATAAAACACTGTCATTTGGCATGGTTGTACACAGTTCATACTTTGGTGAACTGTGCAAACTGCTGCCTTCCACATGTCACCTAGGGACCATTTTTACTATTATTCAAATGTTTGCTATTTATTATTTACGGCTTTGCAGTTAGAAATATACCCCCAAATCAATGTGTTTTATAAAAGCACAGGACCTGTGGAATTAAGAGATGCTTCTATTGATTTTGTGTGCTCCATGATAGTTGTGCAATTGTTTATCAAAATATGGGGCTTATTTACTAAAAGTAATTTGGCTGTAAATTTTGCATTGGAAGTGGCACTTTGCAAGGGAAATTTTCCTAGAGCTTAGTACATGTGGTAAAATGTGGCCAGTCACATGCAGGTGGTTGGATGCTGCGGAGAATGTTTCAGGATGAAGAGTGGGGGGAAGGGGCTAGTAAATATATCTGTAACCCAGGTATTGCTACTGAAAGTTATTGCTTTAAAGCGGGATTCCACCCACATTTTTTTTTTTTTTACTAAGGATACTTACCTTTCCTACTCGCCCGTGCTGATGGCCCCCCTGATGTCCTGATGCCGATCCCCCGATTGGTGCAGGTCCTGCACCGCTATTCACACTAAGGGAAACAGGCAGTGAAGCCTTGCAGCTTCACTGCCCATTTCCTACTGCGCATGCGTGAGTCTCGCGCCAACTTGTGAATGGGAGGCTGCTCTCTGGGATTACACACAGTTCCCAGAAAGCAGCATGCCCCATTCACTAGAAGAGGATGCAGAGGAAGACAGACCGTGATTACAAAAGAGGCAGATTACGGACTTCCGCATAGCAACAGGTATTTCGGGGCGAGTATACATTTTTTTTTTCTATTTTTTTAGCATTTTTTTGTGAACATATTTTCTTTCTGAGTGGAGCTCCACTTAAAGTTATGTAATGTTTATTTAGCAAAGGGTTCGGCTCCCTCTGGTGACAATTGAAAGTTATTTGAACATTTATTTTCTTAGGTAAAAAGGATAATGGTGATGCATTGTGGGATGTGTGGTTTAATGAGGGAGTGACTTTTAGGGCCAGATTCTCAGCGGCGTTACGACGGAGTATCTCAGATACCCCGTCGTATCGCCTTTTTTTTGCCTCGTATCTATGCGAGTGATGCTTAGCATCACATTGGCATAGATACGCTTCTACATCCGACAAGTGTAATACAATTACACTTGCGGATCGTAGATGTAATGACAACTCCGGCCACTAGGTGGCCTTTACGTTGTTTTCTCATTTGCCTATGCAAATGAGGCTAGTACGCCGATTCCCTATCGCTTTTACGCTGCCCCGTCGTCGCGTACGTCGTTTTCGGCCACGTAAGGTTACCCCAGCTTCGATGTGGAGTAACCTTACGAAGTTCCGTCGGATGCCGTCGGGTGCCATGTTAAGTATGGCGTCGGGTCAGCGTCGGCTTTTTCTGTCGCTTCCGTCGTTTTACTAACTCGTTCGCGAATAGGGAGTTGCGTAAATGACGCTCACGTCGTTTTGACGTCGGTTTCAAAGACGCTTTCCGACGTGAGCTGGAGCATGCGCACTGGGCTTTTTCCCCGGCCGCCGCATGCGCAGTTCGTTCGACGCGGGGGCGCGCTTCATTTAAATACAAGCCACCTCATTTGAATTACACGGGCTTACGCTGGGCCATTTTCGCTACGCCAACGCAAACGACGGAGCAAATGGTTAGGGAATACGGCACCTGCTCTAGTACGATGCGGCGGGTAGTGCAAATGGCTTACGATACGTGTCAGGACCGGCTACGTGGTGTGACTTCCTTTTTTAAATGAACACACTCACTGTGTTTATTCATAACTGAAGCATAGCAAACTGTGTTTACTGTATGTGTTTACTATGCTTCAGTACAGAGCACTTCCCATTCATTCACTGTCCCATGCAGGTGAGGCTGCTGAAAAAAAGGCCTGTATGTTTGAGCTTAGGGGTGCACATCCTAATGAACACAATATAAAAAATCCTACTAAATCTAAGGGATAAAAGAGTATTGCGTTAATACATAACAAACATTTGTTAATTCTAACTTGTGTCTTTTAGGGAAATTGTGAAAATCAAAGGAATTGTGGTACACTACATTCCAAAAAAGTGTCATGTCTGTTTGTTCATTGTGATGTGCTAACACTAAATTGATAATGAATGGGCTGCCTCAAAACAATGCATCTTATTGCACATACCATAACATACAAAAAAGAGACACTGTCACTTTGCTCATTTAACCACTTTCGCCCCACACCATATTGCTGTCCAAAGACCAGAGCACTTTTTGTGATTCGGCACTGCGTCGCTTTAACTGACAATTGCGCGGTCCTGCGACGTGGCTCCCAAACAAAATTGGCGTCCTTTTTTTCCCACAAATAGAGCTTTCTTTTGGTGGTATTTGATCATCTCTGTGGTTTTTATTTTTTGCACTATAAACAAAAATAGAGCGACTATTTTGAAAAAAATGCAATATTTTTTACATTTTGCTATAATAAATATCCCCAAAAAAGATATAAAAAAAACGGAAAATTTATATCAAATACTTACCGTAATTTTCCTTTCCTGATGGACTCCATGGCAGCCTACGTGTGGGTTAATCCCGCCCCCTCATACCTCATAGGACCCCTCTCCCATAAATCTTTGCTCTGAGCCAGAGGCCGTGTTCCATAATTTAGCCTACTCCAGCCACTGGGAGGGAACTCCGGCTGCCATGGAGTCTATCAGGAAAGGACAATTACGGTAAGTATTTGATATAAATTTTCCGTTTTCCTGACAGACTCCATGGCAGCCTACGTGTGGGAAATAACTAGCCAAACCACACGGTTGGGCAAGTGCTGGACAAAAGCAAAGAAGGTTTAATTGGTACCATCAACCGGCATGTAAACCAAAATTAACGAGGCTGACTCTAAGCAGTAGTGTGCCTTGAACGTGTTACTTTAAGACCACGAGGCCGCCTTGCAAATAACTTCTGGAGCCACGTGACACAACAGTGCCCATGAATAAGACTTCTAGTTGAGTGAGCAGTCACCAATTCTGGAGGTACCAAGCCCTTGGCTTTGAAGGCCCACTAAATAGCCTGAACAATCCATGCTGCAATATATCTGGAAGAGGCATGCATTCCTTTAATCTTCCCATAAAAAAAGAACAAATAGGTGGTCGGTGTGATGGAAAGAAGCTGTAGCTTCAAGATACTGGCTCCGACCTTTTCCAATATCTAAGGGATGAACACTGGAATCCTCGGTAGATCTGAACGATAGAAGGGCAGTCTCCTGATTGTCATGAAACACAGATGCCACTTTTGGTTTTAAACCCAACATAGGAATTATAAAAGGTTAAAAATGTCTTCTTGCATCCCAGAGAGCTGACTTCAGAGACCCTCTTGGCCGATGTTATAGCCACCATGAAGGCAACTTTTAGAGAGAGTCATTTGATTGAAAAGGACTGATCTTCATGTTCCAACTCTCTACCCAAAAAAATCCAGGACAAGGGGAAGATCCCAATTAGAGAATCTTGGCTTTTTGAGGTCTGAGCTCTATTGCTCATCTAAACAACTACTGAGTAAGAGGGTGTCTAGCCCAGGAAACACATAAAGGCAGAGATTGCAGCGACTTGGACTCGCAGCGAGCTGACTGACAATGAGATCCAAGCTTGATTGTAGGAAACTCTGAATATCATCTTTGGGTTATTGCAAGAACCTGCAGTGGAAGTGGTGTAGTCTGCAAACTTTTTTTTTTTTTCAAATCCTCTGGTAGACCCTGTTGGTGCCTGCTCTAGTGGCATTTGATAATGTGGAGATGTCCCTATTTGGACAGCCTATGACCTCCAACCTTCCCCTCTCAAGAGCCAAATCATCAGATGTAGATGGACTGGGCATGGATGTAGAATTGCCCCTTGTGATAGGAGATCTGGTCTGAAGGGTAGAGGAACTGGTTCCCAGAAGCTGAGTTGCATCAACAGTGGAAACCATGGCCAGTTTGGCCAGTACAGGACTATTGCCACTATCTATGCTTCTTGACAGGAACCGGGGGAAAGGCATAGGCCCTGTGGAACCGCCAATGTTCTGTCATAGCATATACCTGAAAGCCTGGGGATACAGCGACCTTGTGTAGTATCTCTAGTCTGAAGTTGCACAGGAAGGTGAACAAGTCTACTTTTGGAATGACCCCCAGGGACAGGACCCACCTGAAGGGAAGTCCACTCATTGTCCAGAGAAATTCTCAACAGAAAATCTGCCTGAACGTTCTGGACTCCAGGGAGGTAGACAGCTGTCAGGTTGGTCAGGTTTTTCTGGGCCCAGATCATGATGGGCTCTACTTCCTTTGACAGGGAGAGACTGAGTACCCCCCCGTCTCTTGGTGTATGCGACTGCCGTCGTGTTTTCCAGTCCAAGAGGAATGAGGCTCCTGTTGTTAAGTGGTGAAAAGGCCTACAGAGCGCAGAACACTGCCCAGAGTTCCAGAACATTGGAAACTATCCTGTGAGGAAAAATTCCATATGCCTTGGGCTACTTCTGTCAGCCCCTGTTGCTGGCATCTGTAGTGATGGAGACCCAAGACACAGATGCGATGGAGTGACAATTGAGGAGGTTCCTCTGTTGTAGCCACAAAGGAAGGCTGTCCTGCATGGATGAGATTATTTGGATAGAGTAAACCCGAAGCCCTGGGTTCCACCACTGAAGGAAACCCTTCTGGAAGGGCCGTATTTTCCACTGAGCCCACTTTACCATGGGTGTTGTTGCCACCATGGTGCCGATGATCTTTAGGCATTGAGAGGCTCGGAGATGAGAGGACGACATTGCAAGCCGAACTCTGTCATGGATCACTGGGATTTTCCCAGGGGTAATGAGATGGTGCTCTTGATAACGTTGACGTGTTCCCCGGGAATACCAGGGACTGCGTAGGATCCAGATGGCTCTTTTCCAGATTCAGAAGCCAAGCAAACTCGAGTAGAGTGGAGATGACCTGGAATCTGTGGATTAGCAACTGCTCCCTGTCCCGAGAGAACAAAACCACGTCACCTAGATAGTGATACAGACAGATACCTCTGGTCCTGATCAGAGCCACGACAGCCAACAAGAGTTTTGAAAACACAAAGCAATGTCGTAAGCCCGAAGGGGAGACAGGTGAACTGCAATCGCCTGGTTAGATTGAGTGACAGATCATGAGTGACAGATCATGAGTAGTATCTCCATCTTGACTTCTTCTTGATAAAATAATTCAAGTGGGTTATGTCTATAACTGGCCTCCAGGTGCCATTTTTCTTCAACACCATGAAGAGGGACAAGTAGACCCATTGAAACCTTTTGTCGGCTGGAACTGGAATTGCAGCACCCTGAGCCACAAGAGAGTCTGCATAGGACAGGAGAATTTCTTATTTTATTTTTTTTTGTTTTGTTTTTTGAGAGAGAGAGGCAAGGATGCCGACTCACTCTGTCTGGGCAGGCACGATATCATAAAGACTTAGGGGATTCTTGTTCACCGGAAGATGCCCCTTTTGAAAACTTCTGGCCTAAAGGCTAACTTTTCCTTCCAGGTCTTCTTGAACTCATGGCCGGGCCTATAGTAGCGAGCATCCCTTGCTCAATCTGAACATTGCCTTGGCTGTGTTCTCTTCTGGTTTAGCCGACAGCGATCCTGGGGAAGGAACCCCTGACTTGGTCCCTTTGGCACGGGTGATGGCACTGTCCAATTTGTTCCCAAAGAGGGACGAACCTTCAAAGGGAATCCTGTACCATGCCTGCTTGAAGGGAGGGTCAGCTACCCATGGGCACAGCCACAATGTATGCTTAGCCGCGACAGATGACAGCATGATTCAGTTCACATGTGCTGCGCTATATAAGTTTCTCAATCATTCATTCAATGTAGATCCGCTTGAGGTCGGTCTCAATTTTTCTCTCCAGCCATCCCTAAAGGAAACAGTATCCTCCAATGGGAGTGTGACGTGCCTCGCCATCCTCATTAGGGCTGCATCAATGAGAGGAGCCGACTCCAGGTGTTTTACATCCTTGCTTTTAAATGGGTACAATTTTGACACCTTTGTTAACAGGCAATACCTCCTTTCAATACCGCCACATTCATTGGTAATTAATGCGCCAAGTTCACCCAAAAAGGAGAAATTAGGGCGTCTTTTTTTTTTTTTTAAGGCTTTAAAATATTTCCTCTGTTTGGAGGGTGCCCCTACTGGCTCTTCTCATCACAAAGCTTCTTTGACAGCTTTGACCAGTTATGGTACTGGGGCAAATTCAAAACCTGCACCAGGGTCATCTACCTCCACCCCCTGTCTGAGGCTTCAATTGAGGAATGGCTTGGCTGTGAAGGGCCTGGGGCCTCTAGATCATCCCTAATAGGGACTAACATAGTGTTGCCAGCAGGATTGTGGGTATGACCAGAACCCACTTTACTCAGGGATTCATGGACCACCTTTCTGACCAGTGTTTCCACTAGTTGCTCTCCACCTTCTCTTTTGCGACTTTGGAAAGCATCACTCACAGAGCGATTTACCTTCAGGAACCTGGCCCCACATACCCAGCAGGCTTTCCTCACAGAGCGGCTAGAGTGGTGGTGAGAGTGTCGCCCAGAGGTGGTTTTAGAGTCCTCTCTGTGATACTTAGATCTAAAGGTAGATCTATGACGTCAGGATGTTGAAGAGAAGTGACGAAGTTGAGACCTAGGACGGTCTTTGCCATGCTTTGGTGTTCAAACCTAGAAGTGCTGTGTGAAAAAAGAAAGGGATAAGAGCTCCTGAATGAGTGAACCCAAGCATACAAGCAGAAAGGCACTAAATCCTATCTGCAGAGCAAGGGTTGGCCACAAGAGGGCGGTGACATATCCATGGCAAGGCAGTTTGAAACTGAAATGAACCATTAAAGCCTTATGAGAAACAGGAGTGACAACAGGCATGAGAGAACACATAACAAACTCAGCCAGCACCTAGGGAGCCTGCAGCAAACAATTTACATTTTAAACCAGAGACCAGTGCCTAGGAAAACCGCTGCATAAGCCTGCAAGTCACCCCAAGAAATAGCTGCTTTGACAGCTATTTAAATATTCTACCGATAATAATGTCACCGCCCCACAGCGCTCCTGCGCTGGAAAAAAAAAGCGTCATGACCCGATGGCGACCAATCGCATGCGCAACTGCCGCCACCATTTTGGCAAAACTGCGCCTGCACTAACCAAGCACGGAATCTTCGTTCGTGGCTTGCAATTGCGCAGACCCTAAGGTCCTGGCGACTTCCTGAAACAGCGAGCTGGAACGCACCTGCGCTTCAGCCGCCATGGCCACTCACTGGAGTTTGATAGAAAATAAGGAGACAAACAAAACACAGAGATACGGCTGCCATATAAAACGAATATCTTTGTACTTTACCACCACCATGGAACGATCCGGACCAGAACCTGGGACTGGGGAGCTGTTCGCTCGACCCACTGCACGATCGGGCGTTTTACAAAGCCTCCCGCTAATAGCTGGGACGTTTGGCCATATTGCTGCTTGCCTGCCAATGGCCAGGATAGTGAGCTCTTCATGGTATTGCATCATATCGCCCATGTCCACCTGCTAATAGCTAGGATTGCTGGACTGCAGAGAGGATCACCGCTAATCACAAACGTATCGCCGTGCACACCACCAGGCCTGGATTACAAAAAACTTCATGAAAAGGTAAGACTATATCTTGGTCCTAGGAGGAGGACAAAAAAGGAACACGGCCTCTGGCTCAGAGCAAAGATTTATGGGAGAGGGGTCCTATGAGGTATGAGGGGGCGGGATTAACCCACACGTAGGCTGCCATGGAGTCTGTCAGGAAACAATTTTTTTCCTCAGTTTAGGCCGATACGTATTCTTCTACATATTTTTCGTAATTTTTTTTGCAATTAGCGTTTATTAATTGGTTTGCGCAAAATTTATAGCGTTTACAAAATAGGGGGTAGTTTTATGGCATTTTTATTATTATTTTTTTTTACTAGTAATGGCGGCGATCATGGTTTTTTTTTCGGTACTGCGGTATTATGGCGGACACATCGGACACTTTTGACACATTTTTGGGACCATTGGCATTTTTATAGCTATCAATGCTATAAAAATGCATTGTATTACTATAAAAATGCCATTGGCAGTGAAGGGGTTAACACTAGGGGGCAGGGGAGGGGTTAAGTGTGTTCCTATTTGTGTTCTAACTGTATGGGGGGGGTGGCCTCACTAGGGGAAATCACTGATCTTCTGTTCATACATTGACGTACAACACGTATGACAGCACTATAAATGGGAAGTTCCATGCGGATAGCGCCACCCTTTGGGCTGCTTTTGCTGATTTTGGGTTAGTAAAAGACGATTCGCGCTTTTCAGTCTGTTACAGCGTGATGAATGTGCTATCTCCATTACAAATGCTAGTTTTACCAGAATGAGTGCTCCCATCTCATAACTTGCTTCTGAGCATGCACGTTTTTTTCACGTCGTTAAAACCCACACACGACCAATTTTTACAACGTTAAAAACTGCACCATTAAAAAATTAGAGCATGTTCGAAATTTTTATTTACGTCTTTTTTTACGTCATGAACTCTTTTTTTTACGTCATGAAAAATGCTCTGAAGCCCACACACGATTGTTTTTAATGACATTAAAAAAAAAATTAATTTTTTACAACGCGAAAAACGGTGTGTGTACGCGGCATGAGTGTTTTTTCTGCCAGAAGACTCCTCTCAAAAATGCAATCCAGAAAGTTTTTTTTTTTTTCCTGCATCTAAATGTATGTTAAAAAAAAAATCGAATTTGCATAGACACATAAGATAACATTGAGCTGTGTCTACAGGCAGAAAGAAAAAACGCTAAATTCTTGTAGACGCAGCATTTGTTTTTTACACCCAGTGTGCATTGAAACTTATACCAAGGGTCCACATACCATTGTTTTAGTGTGTTTGGGTGCCATTATTTTTGAATGACATCCAAATGTACGTAAAATAGGGTTGTGCACATTGTTGCCTCTTTTGTGGGTGCATTGGCAACCTATTCAAAATGAAATGTAGCACTTCATGTCACGAAGCTGCAAAACGGGGTGATACCTGTGTAAACAAGGCATCTCCCTGTTCTGCCTAGTGACAGGACACTGAACTTCTGCTCCCTGTCATTGGGAAAAGCGATCAGTGTCATGTCACATGTAGCCCAGCCCCCACACAGTTAGAATCACTTCCTTGGACACACTTAACCCCTTCCTTGCCCCCTAGTGGTTAACCCCTTCCCTGCCAGTGTCATTTTCACAGCAATCAGTGCATTTTTATAGCACTGATCGCTGTGTAAATGACAATGGTCCCAAAATAGCGTCAAAAGTGTCCGATGTGTCCGCTATAATGATGCAGTCACGATACAAATACCAGATTCTGCCATTTCTAATAAAAAAAATGATAAAAAAAATGCCATAAAACTATCCCCTATTTTGTAGACGCTATAACTTTTGCGCAAACCAAAAAAAATACGCTTATTGCAAATTTGTTTTACCAAAAATATGTAGAAGAATATTTAACGGTCTAAACTGAGGACAAAACATGTTTTTTTATATATTTTTGGGGGTATTTATCATACCAAACAGTTAATATTGTTTTTTTTTTTTTATTTGCCACTCTTTTTTTGTTTATGGCGCAAAAAATTTAAATCGCAGTGGTGATCAAATACCACCAACGTGCGACGTTGCTTGGAAGCAATGTCGCACGACCGTGCAATTGTCAGTTAAAGCGAAGCAGTGCCGAATCGTAAAAAATGGCCCGGTCATTGGGCAGCCAAATCCTCCATGGCTGAAGTGCTTAAAGCACCACAACACAGTTCAAAAGTGGGAATTATTCCTATAGCTCTTAATGTGTTTTGGTTCCAAAGAAAAACAGTACTGTGTGTGTAAGGGGAAAGCAGTTTGCGGTTTTTATTTTATTCCTTTTTTTGTTTTGTTTTTACTTATGTATAGTCACGTGGGTCTTACGTAGGGTTGCCACATTATCCCTTTAATCCAGGACACACATTAATTCCACAGGTTCTGTGGCTGATTAAGGTGGTAATTAAACTCACTTGGTGCCTTATCTACATGAAATCAACTTCAGACCCTGTGCAATTCATATGTGTCTTGGATTTAAAGGATGATGTGGCAACCCTAGTCTTACTACCCCCTTGTGACAGTATATACACCACCCATAACTGGTCACTTTAAAGGCAACACAGACCTCAGATTTTTTATTTATTTTTTGAAGTAGAGAAAGAATTCAAGAGTGCAGAGTTCACAATCTGCTTCTCAGATGCCAATCTGCATTGTACTGTACCCTGAAAGGCTAATTATTGAGAATTTCTGAGTTCAGTTGAAAAACTGTGGGGGATAAAACAACACCAGATTTCACCACCCACCATCCTGAAATAAAAGGCAGCCCGCCACTGGCAGCGGCAGAGGTGTAGGTTGATCACAGCACTGTAATATGGACAGGCATCACTA
This sequence comes from Rana kukunoris, assembly GCA_029574335.1. Classification (NCBI taxonomy): domain Eukaryota; kingdom Metazoa; phylum Chordata; class Amphibia; order Anura; family Ranidae; genus Rana; species Rana kukunoris. The sequence goes on from CM056051.1 coordinate 199,444,649, forward strand.
TCTGAAGGAACAGGAGCAAATATTTATAGCTTTCAGAGATTCTGTGAATGTGATCGCCTCACACATCTAGGCACAGGAGCTAGGGGAGCATAGAGGAAATTGCACTGCCATGCAAAGACGTGAATGTTATCTACAGCTACTGTATGTAATCACAGTTATATATCAGACAGGAGGCTCATATCTTGCATTAACCTTTCTTTATTTAATGCCCATAGCAGAATGTTTTCTTATCTATGTAATTCCTCAGAACTTTTTCACCTAAAATGGTGGAAAAATGAACTACAATTCCCAGCAGTCTCAGCAACTGTTAACCACACCTCCAGATGTCCTGTATATATATGACTGCATAGGTGTACTCCCTCCTCTTTCTTTCTGCTCATGGCAGAGATAAGTATATTTTATTATATGTATTTTTTTCTTATTGTTTAAAATATTAATTTATTCTGTATTCTCTTTACTCGCACATCTCTGGTGCGTTTTTCTCTCATTTATTTCCTGAAATTTCACTTGCAGCCTCCCTGCACAGTCTTCAACCTCCTTCTCTATTTCTCAATATTGTTATATCCACCCTAAGAGCGCTACAGTCCCTCCTCACAGGAACGCGGCGCTAGTCTTCTTCCCACGCCCGGGCTTTTTTCCCTTCTCTGTCCCTAGTCAACAGACTCTTACTGATCGCTCCTATCTACGGGCGCCATCTTTCCCTCTCTTACATTACTGCCTTCTTCCTCACCAGGCCGTAGCTTCGCGCCTGTCAGCGGAGGAGGGGGCGTGTCTACGTGTGGCGCGCTTCCTTCTCCCGCCCCCCCTTCAACATTCTCGACCAATTGTTGAACTCCCGCGACGTCTCGCGAGAATACGGCTGTGTTCTGCGATCGATACTACCGTATTCCTCACCACATCGCCAGTCGGCTGCCTATCGGTGAGGAGAGCGGTACTGTGCCATAGATTCAGCTTATATATATTTATATATATAACACCTCGGACTGTAAACGGAGCACTCATTGTCTGGAGTGGTCTGTTGTCCCTAGGATCTTTAGCTAGGTTTCTTTCATAACTAGAACCCGCCCCCCCCCCTTTCTGATAGAATGGCAGAGGAATCTGGAATCCATAAGAATAATATGACAAGTCCAGGCTTAACCCCTGAGACTCTGCAGCTGCTCACTGCTGCCCAGATTCAAGAGCTCATAAGTAGCTCTATCCAGGCTGCCTTGGCATCTAATATTAATGGTTAAAATAGGCAAAGCCCCTTACAAACGTAAGCATCTAACTGCTTACCTCGACTCCCCGGCAGGGGAAGTAGAATCAGTGCATGAGGCAGGACCCTCCTCGGCCTGCCGCCCCAGCCATCCTAACAGTGAACGACCCTTGATACCCAAGGAGATTCCCCGTAAGAAATTTCAATCTGCCCGCCGGGTTAAACCGGATTCATTTAACGATGAATCAGATGAGGAAGCATCTGAGGGATCGCTGATAGTAGCATCCGATTATTTCGATTCTGAACAAGAGGAGGCTGGGCAAATGGCTACTGAAATGGAAGCCAATCCGGAATTGCCATCTGAAGCAATCTTGGACTCCCTAGGGGAACCATTCTTTAATCCAGAACACATATCACACCCCAGATCAGGGGACTGGGCACCCCTCCCACAGGTGTCCCAATATGTGGAACACTGGACAAGAAGGATCCTGGACAGGACAAATAGGAATAAGTTGAGAGCGGAGTGCCCCAGACCGTTCATTCCTAAAAAGGTAGCAACTACACCTGAAATTGACCCAGTACTTCTCAAGTACTTGACTAAATCGGGCAAGTATACGAAGAAAGGCATAGAACGCTCTTTTAAGATGATCCAGGATCGTGTCTTAGATCTCTTAGGTCCTTTGACCAAAATTTTGAATTTATCTGAACAGGCAGCCGCCACGGAAGAACCCATAGATTTAGTACAATTGCGAGGATGGGCACAACGTGCCATCTGTCTATTAGGCTCAGCCAACACAACCTGCGCTATTGAACGAAGCAGGTCAATTTTAATGAGACTCGACCCGCAACTCTCACATTTGGCGGAGTCAGAACCAGGCCCCTCAGCAGACGGCCTCCTATTTGGAGAAGATTTGATGAAAAACATCAATAGATTTGTGGGCCTATTTAATAGTCTGGACAAAGCCCAAAATTCCCTAAAGAAGTCAAGCTCTGGGCCTAAGGTTTTTAACAGGGCCGGCAGAGGTAGAGGCCGATCTGCCGGCCGTGGCAACTATTACAGGGCCTATCCTAGGGCACCCGCTCAATCTTACTCGGCAGTGCAACAGCAGTACTCCGTACCGGTGGCACAACCGGCTGCATTCTTCCCTCCTAGAGGACGCCCATGGAGAGGGCGCAGAGGCAGAGGCTTCCCGAGATCCCGACCATCCACCGGTGAGTGTATCAATGAATTGCCATACTCATATACCTGTAGGGGGCAGACTGAGACATTTTACCCACGTCTGGTACACGATTACAGCAGATGTTTGGGTACTGTCCGCAGTGACGGGATACCACATAGACTTCATGTCGCAACCGGTCAGGTCTGTACCACCACATCCCATACATTTTTCAGAACAAAATGCACGCCTCATAGACCTAGAACTACAGGAACTCATTTCAAAACAAGCTGTAATAGAGGTGGACCCCTTATCTCCCGGTTTCGTAAGCAACCTCTTCTTGGTAAAGAAGAAAGATGGAGGCTACCGACCGGTAATAAATTTAAGAGAACTGAACCAATACGTGACCTACCATCATTTCAAGATGGAGGGAATACATCTATTGAGAGACCTTCTAATCCAAGGAAATTGGCTGGTCAAAATAGATCTCAAAGATGCGTATCTAACGATACCAATGCATCAATCCTCCCAAAAATTTCTGAAATTCCAATGGAGGGACCGTATGTGGCAATTTACTTGCCTACCCTTCGGCCTATCATCAGCCCCATGGTGCTTCACCAAAATAATGAAACCTGTGGTGGCTGCACTACGTTGCAGGGGAGTACGCCTGATAATTTATCTGGACGATCTCCTAATCATGGCCCGTTCAAAAACACAAGCCGACCTACACAAGCGCTGGACAGTGTCACTCCTAGAGCAACTGGGTTTCCTTATCAATCACAAAAAGTCTTTACTCTCTCCGGCTCAGGAGATGGAGTTTTTAGGATTCTCTGTGGACACCAGACAGGCGGTACTACGTTTACCCCAGTCCAAATTGGCCTTGATCCGGAAAGAAATCAGAACGGTTTTGCGCAAAAGTCAAATATCGCTCAGAGTTCTTTCACGCATAGTCGGACTATTATCGGCCTCCATTCAGGCAATCTTCCCTGCTCCACTACATTATCGGGCCTTACAACGCCTCAAAGCCCTCCACCTACGACAAGGTCTCCGCTATTCAGACAAAGTCGCCCTTTGTGCGGATTCGGAGGCGGAATTGCGATGGTGGCTTCAATATGCCGTAGAATGGAACGGCAAGACAATCTTCAACTCTCGGCCGGACGTCATCCTAGAATCGGATGCGAGCCGACAGGGCTGGGGAGCTCGTTGTGGCCTAGACTCCACAGGAGGGACATGGTCCGTAGACGAGTCTTCCCTCCACATCAACGCGCTGGAACTCCTGGCGGCACTCTTCGCCATCAGGAGTTTTCTCTCACAGAGATCCAACTGTTGCGTTCTCTTACGCATGGACAATGTGGCGGCAGTACAATATATCAACCGCCTAGGGGGCACGAAATCCAAAATGCTAGCGGACATTGCATCCGAATTCTGGAATTTCTGCCTATCCCGCAACATTATCCCAGTGGCGGAATACATTCCGGGGGTCTCCAACTGCGTAGCAGACTGGAATTCACGTTATCTGACCGATTCCAGCGACTGGACGTTGGACAGATCGGTTTTTCTGGCAATACAAGACCTTTGGGGTCCGCTTCACACGGACCTTTTCGCCTCGAGACTCAACCGGCAACTTCCCCGTTTTTACAGCTGGAGACCGGACCCGGAAGCAATAGCAGTGGACGCATTTCTTCAAATGTGGCCCGAGGGGTTACATTACGCTTTTCCCCCTTTCACAATGATCACCAGACTGTTGCTTCACATAGTCTATCAAGGGTCGATGGTTGTTTTGATCACTCCTTGGTGGCCGACACAACCGTGGTTCCCTCTGATCCTGGGGATGTCGATCGATCACCCCAGACTCCTCCCTCACTCAACACACCTATTGACCAATCCAACCAAGGGCCTACACCCATTGCTTCTAGAGGGCAAACTACCCCTACTTGCATGGCTAGTCTCGGGGTGCCAGAATCTGGTACTGAACTTTCACAATCGGCTAGAGACCTCCTCGCCTTGGCCTGGGCCCCAGGGACTAGATCGGCATATCGATCTGCATGGGGACTATGGGTTCGTTGGTGTGATCAACGACAGATTAGTCCCATTCAGGCCCCTGTCTCTTCGGTAGTAAACTACTTGGCGGAGTCCTACGGAACGGGAAAGGCATATAGTTCCCTTAATGTCTATAGATCTGCTATCTCGGCGTACCATTGCCCGGTAGACTCTTTACCCATTGGCAAACATCCATTGGTATGTCGCTTACTCCGAGGTGCTAGGTTTAACCGCCCTCCTCGTCCTCGCTACCAGTCAACCTGGGATGTCTCCAAGGTCCTTCAGTTGTTCTCCTCTTGGGAGGACAACGATCGCCTCTCCTTAAGGATTCTATCCCTGAAACTTGCTACACTATTATGCTTAGTTTCCATAAAAAGAGTCTCAGATGTGAGAGCCCTGGATATTTCTAGGCGACAATTCTCGCCGGAAGGGGTTAGATTCTCAATTGTACGAAGAACCAAAACTCAATTACACTCGGTTTTCTACCCATTCTTCCAATCACATCCGCGACTATGCGTCGTCCGCTGCCTGCAGGCTTACGAATTACGCACAGCGACTCTACGTTCTCCAAACTTCTCACAATTGCTTGTCTCATATGTACAACCGCACCACCCGGTGGCTTCTGCCACTTTGGCTAGGTGGGTACGATTGGTAATGGAAATGTCGGGTATAGATGTATCCCTCTTTGGCGCACACTCGACCAGGGGGGCGATGGCCACTAAGGTGATTACTTCAGGGGGTTCTCTGTCAGACCTTCTCTTAGCAGCCGATTGGTCGTCAGAGTCGACTTTTCGTCAATTTTACTTCAGACCTGAGAATCATGTCTCCTTGTCGGTCGTTACCTCTTAACGGTTGGACTCTCTAACTATTCCACGTCTTATTTCGGGTGTACGTTAGATACTGTATGCATATAGTTCTGAGTTGTATGTTGCATTACGTGATGTATGTATATATGGATAATGCTTTGAACCTGCAAGATATGAGCCTCCTGTCTGATATATAAATCGAGATTTTCCTAGCTTGTGACAGAAAATATTAGTTATATGAAGACAGGAGGCGAGTATCTTCCCACCCTACCCACCCTATTACGGATATTTATTCTCTTTTCAGGATACTGAATTTTCATACCAGACTCACGTCGGTGCTTAACAAGTTCATTTCTGGATCCCCGTTGGGACGAAGTTTCCGTTTTACGCTCCCGGTTGGAGTTCTTGACAGCAGGATTGCCGTCTGTTTACCACCTTGCTACAGCATCACGACAGGATGGGCCGGCTGGCCGAAGTATCACGTTTGGAGTTTTTTCCTAGGTTATCCTGTTCCAGCATTCGCTCCAAGAAAGAGGAGGGAGTACACCTATGCAGTCATATATATACAGGACATCTGGAGGTGTGGTTAACAGTTGCTGAGACTGCTGGGAATTGTAGTTCATTTTTCCACCATTTTAGGTGAAAAAGTTCTGAGGAATTACATAGATAAGAAAACATTCTGCTATGGGCATTAAATAAAGAAAGGTTAATGCAAGATACTCGCCTCCTGTCTTCATATAACTAATATTTTCCGTCACAAGCTAGGAAAATCTCGATTTACATAGTTTGACACATCTTTTAGACTTCAAGCTCACTGATTGCTGAAGTGATCAGTGAGTTTGTATAATTACAACTGAAGCATCTTGGCCATGTAAAGGGGGGAGCTAATGTGGACAGGCACTTCACATAGAACTGGGGGGAGGAACCCAGGAAGCGTTGGAGGACTGGAGAGGTACAGGGGCTGGAAAGGAAAACAGGCTGCTTCTTAGCCACTGATCATTTTCATTCACACAATAATAGTGTCAGGCACCACTTGAGTATAAGTTCATGACTTCACTTCTTTTGTTTACAGTAGTTGGCATCACTGGACAACATGATTGATAAAAAATGTACATCATGGGGCATTCATGCTTCCCCTACCCCACCGTGTAAAATTCAAAATGCTAACCACAACATACAAGGCCGTTCACAACATCGCCCCCATCTACATCACCAAACTCATCTGCAGATATCACCCAAATCTTCCCCTCCGCTCCTCCCAGGACCTCCTGCTCTCTAGCTCTGTTGTTACCTCCTCCCATGCTCACCTTCAGGACTTCTCCAGAGTCTCTTCCATCCTCTGGAACTCCCTGCCCCGGTATGTCCGATCAGCCCTTACCCTGTCCACCTTTAGGAGATCCCTGAAAACTCAGTTATTCAGGGAAGCCTATCCCGCACCCACCTAACATCTGTCCCCGAGCCATCCACATCAAATCATTTTCTGCAGCTATTACCTTTTGTACCACCACCCCCTTCCTTTTAGAATGTAAGCTCTATGAACGGGGCCCTCCTGTACCCTCTGTATTGAACTGTACTGTAATTGTGCTGTCCCCCCTTTACATTGTGAAGCGGTGTGTAAACTGTTGACGCTATATAAATCGTGTATAATAATAATAATTCTGTCAAATAACTTTTTTTTTTAAAAGAGATAGGTTGCTTACAACATACAGGTACATGTAATACAGTATAGGGAGGGGCAAAGAAAGAGAAGGCACATAGTCGCCCGTGGTACAAGTAGTCAGGTATAAAACAGCATGGGCAGTCTACGTGCCCCTAGGCAACAACAAGCGCAGAATTGAAGTCGAGATTGCCATATCATGATAACAGACCAGTACATTGCAAAATGTAAGGCATGGGGGAAATCACAGGGGTACCTCCGAGGGGAGGAAATAATAATAATAATTCATTCTTGTTTGTTAAACTATATTTTCTGGTCTGCAATGTTGCATGTTGAGATAAGGGTCTTGTATGAAATCTGGGGGATCTCAATGCTGCTTTTTTTGTTTTTCTGGTCTGTAGTTAAGTTTAAAAAAATATATAAGTAAAATTCCATTAAAGTATTAACTGATATAATACTGACTAAAGCATCACATTTCTGAAAAAGCAGGTCAAGTCCCAGGTATTTTCAGCTCACCCCTAGTCAGGAGTTGCAATTAAACCTTTGCCATAATTTAAAATGTTCCCAAACTTATATAGCTTTCTGGCTTCTGTTTAATAACTGGTCAATAACATGGTAATTTTCTATTTGTTTTCCCGGTCTGTAGTTGAGTATAAAAAATAATAATATTAATAATTTTTCACTAAATTATTCACTGATTCAATAAAGTACTGACTAATGCATCACATTCCTGAAAAAGCAGGTCAAGTCTATTTCAAATGTGTTATATATAGAACTGTCCTTGGATCTGTTTTTTTTTTTTGCTGCAACAAGACTCCCCTCTAATGCTGACTCTTGTACACTTGAATGCAATTTGAAAAAAAACTCTGTTTAGAAAATAATAGGTGGTATGAATGTTAAAGGTAACAAAAAAAAAAAACTGCAGCAATCTGCCAGATGCCATGCAGTGCACTTTCAGTAGGAAAACATACAAATGCCTGGAATGGAGTTATAATTAGAGGTGCAGTATTAGAAAGTTTCAACATGTTATCCCTCTGTTATGCCCCGTACACACTTATCACTTTTTGTGATGAAAAAAAATGTCATTTTCCTTCATGAAAAAAAATGACATTTTTCAAACTTCATTTAAAAAAATGACGTTGCGTACACACCATCATTTTTGGAAAATGATGAACAAAGTGACGGCACTCTAAAGGGGAAGTTCTATTTGCCTTGAGGCTGCTTTTAGCTGGTTACTTGTTAGTAAAAGAAGATTCCTGCTTTTTTGTCTGTTACAGCGTGATGAATGTGCTTACTCCATTATGAATGGTAGTTTTACCTCCCGTCTCCTAACTTGCTTCTGGGCATGTGCGGGTTTAAAACGTCATTTTTTACGTAGTTTTGCCCACACACGATCATTTTTTATGACACAAAAAATGACATTTTAAAAAATGACATAAAAAATTCGAGCATGTTCGAATTTTTTTTTGGTCATTTTTCAGAAGACATAAAATGACATTTTGCCCACACACAATCATTTTAAATGACATTTTTAAAAATGTCATTTTTTTTCATCACAAAAAGTGATCGTGTGTACGGGGCATAAGGTCTTCTCATTATTTATCAGCCCTGCTTAATGCTGATTCCCCTCTTGTGTTGAATAACACAGAAGCTTTTAGTGTGAGCCTGCATAAATACTCTCACGCTGTTCAGTTCTTTATGAAGGTTGTGAGTAAATGTGTGGAGCTTAGAAACACACTGATTGCATGACCTGTAGATCAATGGAATTAGCATTAAAATATACCTGTGAACTCAATAACATTCTGTATAAATAAGTATATAAATACGTTCTTATTAAAGTAAAATTGTGGGGCTTACATAAAACCACATCTTAACCAAGACCAGTTTTAGTCATGGAAGGACCCAAGGCACAATTTTAATTTGTGGTGCTCTGCCAACTTTGTAAAAGAGCAATTATATGTTTGTCCAAACAGTGCAACACACCAAGAACAAAATCTGAAAATCAGTTTTTAAAGTCTCAAGCGGCATAGTTTTGAATATTTCATTACTTTTTTGGTACATTACAACAGACCATACAACTGACTAAAAAGATGCATGCAATTAATTCCTGTTACTCTAAAGCCTCGTACACACGACTGGTTTTCCTGCCAGGAAAACTGCCAAGAGAGCTTTTGGCTTGGAAAACCGGACGTGTGTATGCTTCCTTGCAGTTTTCCGGGCAGGAAAGCAGCTAGGAATCCCGGTGGGAAAATAGAGAACCTGCTCTCTATTTTCCCGTCTGGATTCCTGGCAGTTTTTTTCCACCAGATTTACTAATACTTTCCTATGGGAAACACTGCGAGGCAGTGCCGATGGAGCATATACACAGCCGGGATTCCTGGCCAAAGCTTTCATTACAGTTTTCCTGACGAGTTCTCGGCTTTCCCCTCGGTTTTCCCGGCTGACTTTCTACCGACAGGAAAACCAAACGTGTGTACAGAGCTTTAGACCGCGTACACACGACCGAGAAACTCGTCAGGCTAAACTCATCGTTCCGCCCGTCGAGGTTCCCGTTCAGCTGTCAAAAAGCTCATCGAGCCAAATTTCCCCATAGAACAACGAGGAAATAGAGAGCATGCTCTCTTTTTGGCTCGACAAGCTTCCCGACGGGATGCTCGGCGAAAAGTGTACACACGACCGGTTTTCTCGGCAGAATACGTCTCCCATCGAGGTTCTCGCTGGATTCTGCCGAGAAACTCAGTCGTGTGTACGGGGCCACAGGGTTACTGTTAGTTAACACATGTGGGTGTAAAAGGTTATGGTTTATCGGCAGTAGAATAACTATTATAAATAACACAAATTTTACTGACATAAGTATGTATGCTGTAGATCAATATTGTTATAATCATATTTAAATAGTGTTGATTGAAAATGTCTTGGTTTGAATTGCAGGGGGTTTGTCCAATCTTTTGTATGGTGCATGAAACCCAAATTACCACTTTAGCTTTAGCCTAAGGGTAGAACATCATCATACTACATTTGGAACTTTTTGATGGTTATAGGTAAGGTAAGAAGTTGTCAAAGTTCATGGCAATCTGGACTGCTTTTATGCAAATATAGCAAGGCAATTTTTTTTTTTTACAAAATACCGTACAGTGGGGAGAGGTTCATCGGAACCAGGTAAACGCGGTATCTGCAGCTGGGCTCGTGGAGTAATTTCCGGCTACTTAAACCTATTGGCCCGGCTAGGATAAATGTATACTTTTATTCCACAAACAATGTACTTTTAGCTGATAAAGGCATATTAAAGATGACAGTATGCCCAAAGCGTGGGACTACGAGAATTGGGGACAAAATAGCATTGGGATAATGTAATAAAGGTCCCTATATCAGTTGCATCCCACTCTTTTTATTGTGTTTAAATATATTATGTAATGATACGTAGACAAAAAGTGTGAAACACATCCCAGTAGGGGATGTGTAAGGAGGGGCTGCCTGCTTATCATATTCCATTTATGTGTTTCAACTATAGTCTCTATTTGAATGTACAAATATTGAGTTCCCATCGGTTCTTCCTTGTCAACTTCCCCCCTCTATGACAAGGCTAAGGGGAGTGTCCCTAACTGTGCCTAAATGTATATGTTTTGTACTTAGTAAACATATATGGGAAAAACACCTAATCACCGAAGTGAAAAGAATGGCAGTGCGGAAGTACGTTAAAAAAATATATACTTTAATATGGAACTAAAACATACAATTTTACAATATAGAAAACAATTATTATTGGCATAGAATATAACCATATGGATTATAGATTCATAGATATTGGAACAATAGTAGGATTTTTGAGAAGAATACAGATATTGTTGTATAATCAATTGCATCACAGTTAGTGTATTCATCCACAAGGTTTCGGACATCAAGTATGAACAGAGTCACTTAGTATGATGTGGTGGAAGGATCAGTAATCCATATGGTACCATCAATGGTGATAGTCCCAGAGTGTCGGGGACCATATAGTGCATCAAGCCACCAAGGTAGGTTCCAGGGGCTCTGCCAAAATGAAAGCAGTTGGAAATCAGCCCCTATTTCTGGACAATCCTAGAGTGGCGTTACAACTGGGGCCAGTTCATATACAGAGTCAAGCAGCCAAGCAGGGAAAGGATCCAAACCGTAGTTAGAGAAATCACTTTGTGCCAACAGTGTGACCTGCACCAGCAACACAATGTATCAAGATGACTCGTCTGTGTGTGCCCCAGGGTCTGCATCTATAAAAAAATAAAAATAAGCTTTTTAAATTACATTGGAATATTAAAAAGGAACTCTTAAGCCTTGTACACACGATTGGATATCTGATGGAATCTAATTCGATGGATTTTTTCGTCTGATATCCGATGAAGCTGACTTTCATCAGTCTTGCCTACACACCATCAGTCAAAAATCCGACCTGTGACAAAACGCGGTGATGTAAAACACTACGACGTGCTAAGAAAAATTAAGTTTAATGCTTCTGAGAATGCGTCGACTTGATTATGAGCATGCAAGGATTTTTGACCAATGGACTTCCACACAGACGATAATTTTTTTCTATCGTTTTTTTACCTATGTTCTATTTTTTTCACCAATGGAAAACAAACCAATGGGGCCCACACACGATCGGTTTGTCCAATGAAAACAGTCCATCGGTCTGGCTTAACCTTATCTATTTCTGCATCTGCCTCTATTGCTTGGTGGGAAACTGTGCTGCTCTTTAATCTTCCCTCCTTATCCTCCCCATTGTATGCCACAGTGGGCACACTTCCTGTCTGCAGGCACTCAGTCCCCCACAATCTGGATGGGAAAGATTTTGGTCATCATATACAGTACTTGTATGTATTTCATGATATTTATAAATATATTTTTGTTTTGCATTTTATTGTAATGTTTTGTTTTATAAAGTCAAAACAAATAGTAGATCAAATGGTACCAGCGCCAATCACAGCAGCCCTGTACCATGTGATAGTCGTGACCATGACCAATAACAGCATTACGGTAGTAAACAAAGGTTTCATAAATTAAACCTTTGAACAGTGTTATTGATTGATTATGCAGTGAACATCACTGTAAAAAGCAATCTGAGTGTTATAATGACACTGCACTGCTTTGGCAACAATATGTAAAAAACAGTGACGGTGACATTGTACCTGTGTGATCGTGTGATCATGTACAACCACCACAAAATTTGTAGACTGGTTTAAATACAGATTGTTAGGTGCTGCTTATTACATATTTACCTTTTTTGCATTTGCTATTAGGAAGATCCTGTTCCACATATTTCTTCTCTTATATGTTTGGACATTTTTTATAGAATTTGTACAGTATAAATGCAATTATTTTAATTGATATTTATGTGTGTGTGTTGAATAATCCCAGGGGGCGCATGTTTAAAGTCCCATTTTTTTAGTTTGGTTTTTTATTGTCCATAGTCACCACCAAATCAGCTACAGTGTCCCTGATCACTGCCACACCAGTTCCTGTGTCCTTGATCACCACCTCACCACTTACTGTGTACCTGATCACCACCACACCAGTCATATTGTCCCTGATCACCATTACAACAGTTACAGATTTCCTGATCACCTCCACACCAGTTATTGTGTCCCTGATCACCTCCACACCAGTCATATTGTCCCTGATCACCATCACAACAGTTACAGAGTCCCTGATCACCTCCACACTAGTTATTGTGTCCCTGATCAACACCACACCAGTTATAGTGCCCCTGATCACCACCACACCAGTTACAGTGTCCATGATTAATGTTACACTAGTCATATTGCCCCTAATCACTGCCACACCAGTCATGTTATCTGCCACATCAGTTACAGTGGCACTGATCACCACCATACCAGATCATCTAGCAATGATCATGGACACAGCCACACAAGTTTTTGTGTCCATGATAATCGCTAGACCAGTCATATTGTCCCTAATCACCACCACACCAATCATATTGTCCCTGATCACCACCACACCAGTTACAGTGCCCCTGATCCCCACTACACCAGTTTCAGTGCAGTATTGTCTCTGCCTTCTGCCTATACTAACACTGGCCTGTTTGTTGACCATGTTTTTTGCCTGCTGCCTGGACTAATTTTTTGCCTGTTTGCTGACCATGTCTCTGCCGCTGATTTGACATGCAATTTGACATGTCAAATCGCATGTCAAATCGCACCAGTGTAAATCAGGGCTTAAGCTCCAATATAAAACAAATCTTTTTCCTTAGTTCTGCACATCCTGAGCCTACAGCCATGCAGCATTATGGAAGTGCTCATTCGCCTCTGCCTGTGCACTACCATCTGACTAAAAACAGGCCTCTCCATCACTTGGCCCCAAAATAACCATTTGCCACTTGTGAAGGGCTGCCAGGAGACCAGTAAGAAAGGTGAGCCTTATTATAATAGCAAGTTATCTTTTCAGGCTACACATTGCTGCTTTGGCTTTCTAAGAACAGCTTCTCTTCTAATTTGACTCACTACCACCACCTGAAGCTGCCTGCCCACTTGGTCATGGTAGATGAACATAGAATGTAACACATTCATATTGCAGTTTTTGCATTTGGATTTAAAATTATTTTAGCTTGAGATATGTTCTGTAACATAATCAAACTGGCAGCTTTATTGTGTGTGCTCTAAACAGTTATATAGTTTAGTATCAGAGAAATCTAATAAACCAAAAGGCAGCTTTAATAATTTTTAAAGCATTTATGAGGCAGGAAAGAAGAAACACACAGTGAATCTTCAGTGAAGATGCTTAAATTCTAATGCAGCCAAGTTTTATTGTACTAGTAAAGTCAGCCTTTAAAAACTCTGACCAGCATTGCCAGTTATATACAAGCATTCATTTAATTCAAAGAACTTATGTGGACAAATCCTTATATGGCATTAAAACTGTATATGCACAGTCAGATGTTCTTTTTATAGAAATGCCCATAGTTGTGAATAAATATATTATACTGCCATTGAAGTGGGATTATGTACTCACTTTTTTTAATTTCCAATCATTTTTATTTAGAACATTTCCTTGAGGTATACTAAAGCCACCTACACACGATCAGTCCATCGGATGAGAACGGTCAGAAGTGCCTACACACCATTGGTTAAAAAATACAATTGTGTTAGAACGAGGTGACGTAAAACACAACGACGTGCTGAAAATGCTTCCAAGCATGCGTCGACTTGATTCTGAGCATGCATGGATTTTTAACCGATGGTCGTGCCTACTAACGATCGGTTTTGACCTATCGGTTAGGAATCCATCGGTTAAATTTAAAGCAAGTTAACCTATGGGGCCCACACACAATTGGTTTTGACCGATGAAAACGGTCCATCAGACCGTTGTCCCCTGGTTAACCTATCGTGTGTACGAGTCCTAAGCCATAAATTGCTATTGTATAAGGTAACAGTCTCTAGTTGCAAACCAGGGTTTAAGTCGAGTAACGATAGGCGTTAACTCACTGTTTACACAGATTTTAAATACCTCTGTTTAACTACTTTAGCTATAGAAGATGTACCCCCCCTTCATGACTAGGCCATTTTTTGTGAATTGGCACTGTGTTATTTTAACTGACAATTGCGCTGTCGTACAACACTGTACCAAAATAAAATGTATGTCTTTTTTCCCCCCCACAAATAGAGCTTTATTTTAGTGCCATTTGATCATCTCTGTGTGTTTTATTTTTTGCGCTATAAACAAAAAAAATACCATTTAAAAAATATATATATATTTTTTACTTTCTGCTATAAAACATATCCAATAAATAAATAAAAAAAATCAAATTTCTTCATCAATTTAGGCGGCCAATATGTATTCTGCTACATATTCATGGTAAAAAAAATCCCAATAACTGTATATTGATTGGTTTATGCAAAAGTTATAGCGTCTACAAACTCTGAGATATTTTTATTGAATTTGTATTTATTTTTTTACTAGTATTAGCAGTGATCAGCAACTTATAGCAGGACTGGGATATTGCAGAAAACAAATCGGACACTAACTGACACCTTTGACACTTTTTCGGGAACCAGTGACACTAATACAGTGATCAGTGCTAAAAATATGCACTGTCACTGTACTAATGACACTGGTTGAGAAGGGGTTAACACCAGGGGCGAGAAAAACTGTGAGCCCAGCCAGTGTTTGTGTACTGTGTGGGGGGTGATTTTGTAGCACCCCCTTTCTTTCAGAAAAGGCGCTACGCTAAAGTTAGTGGGAGAGTTATGTTGCTCCCACTCCTAATTTTGCTAAATTGGGCTGCTGTCAGCCCTGAATTATCCTGTGGGTCATTCTGTGCTCCAGAGATGTAGTTCCATCTGTGGGTGGCAGGTGGCGCCAGAGGGATTCAATCAGAGACACTTTTCCCCAGCAGCCAATTGGAGGAGTTTTCCCTCGCAGAGCATGCTGGGGAGGGGTATATCTGTGGCAGACGCCATTTTTCGGGGTTCTTTGCGGGTTCCAGGTTACAGGTGCTGCACCCACCGGGGTCACATGCTGAGCGGAGTTCCCTGCTGATGCTGAAAGGGGCCCTAGCGACTTGCTGGAGGCACACGTCTATTGAAGAGATCCTAAGCTGTATGCTGTTCGGTGGGGGATTGGCTTGAAAAGAACCCGGAGGCAGGTGATCCAAAAGGGCTTTAACGAACCATCAGGGATCTGGTCGCCAGGAACTGACAGATAACCATAGACTGTCAGCTGGTGACCCCTACTAAAAGAGAACTTTCTGGGAGGATTTACTCTACAGTCCAACATTGGGCCTGTGGCAGGGGTCTTCATCTTGAAACGCTAAATTCTACTAGAGCCAAGTCAGTGAGAGAGACTTGGTCCTCTCAGCAATCCTAAGTGATATTCCGGCTGCCAGGCTTGTGGCAGAAGTCTGTCTGGAGGCACTTCACCCACTCTGGCTAGAGTGGCGACGAACTGTTCTATTTCAGAAGGCAGGACTGCTTTCTTTTCATCCAAGCCTGATACCGCAATGTTATCTCCTTTCATCAACCTTTTCTATCTCCTCCTCAGTGCTATCGTGGGAGTACAGTCTCCGCCACTTTTACAGGAACGTGTGCCTTGGGAATAGTGCTTTGGAAGACAGGAGTCATACATGGGATACAATTCAGGAGCAGAGGCAGGGAGCTGAATTGTGAACAAGCTGGGGTCATACACTGGAAGTCAGATCGAAGCAAAGTCAGGAGGGTTTACACTATATGAGTTTCCTTTGATTTCATGTCACTTCACCGTCCGTGGCGAGCTATTGAGGATTTACTTTTGGCTATGCATTGTGGTGCGTGGTGAAACCTGAACAACTTCATTCCCAGTGCCTGCTTTGATCCAGAGGGGGTCTTGCCATCCGGTAAGGGTCAGTGTGTACTTCGGTGGTGGGTTTGGCACTGTCCCCTCCTTGCTGCAAGGTTGTCCCCCACGGGTGATTAACATACATATCTATGCAGTTTTACACTATGCAAGTCTCCCTGTTTTTGTGATTTACTGAGGATTCGTTTCTGGCTATACATTGTGGTGCGTGGTGGAACCTGAAATACTCCATTCCTAGTGCCTATATCGATCCTGAGGGGGTCTTGCCATCTGGTAAGGGTCAGTGTGTACTTCGGTGGTGGGTTTTGCACTGTCCCCTCCCTATTACACGGCTTTCCCCCAGGGGTGGTTAACACGTATATCCATACTGTTTCACACTATGCAAGTCTCTTTTGTTTTTGTCTTTTCCCGTGCTATGAATCCACACTGAGATCTTCCACTAAGCATAAAAGTGACTGGAAACGTGGAGTCGTTACATCAGAACCATCTGGATATTTTGCTTCTTCCGATCCTATACGGATCCTAGACTTTGGAGTGTGCTTCTCTGTGGCTAACATGTATGACTTTTTTACAAATATTTTTGGACTGAAATTTGAAACACTCCTTTAGTACAAATTTTAGTGTCTGTTCCCGGCAGCACGCCATATTGACTGTTCACATTGTTCACACTATATTTCTGTGCCCTTACGAGGTCACAGCCTCACACTTAGCGCGATTCCCCTCCCTCTTGAACCTTTTCTATCTACCTCATGTTGACGTTGGTCGTGTTGGACCAGGAAATAAAGCATTCAGAAAACAGCAGCAGCAGGTTTGGACATTCTTTAATCACCCCTACACAACACACAAGGATAACTTAATACGCCGATCCCAAATCAATTTGCGGCCCTTGAGGGGGTATCGCTACACTTTTACTAAGGGAAAACATGGATCCTTGTCCCTGCTTTGCAGAAAAAAAGTATCCATGCCGTCACTACTGCCAGAATAGCAATCTGTCTTATTTACATAGGTAGAATGCCGATGTGTGTATATATGATTAGGTGTATCTACACCAATATATACCCCTGTGCTAGGGAAATAGGTAAATATTATCAAAATAAATGCAACATTGGGCTGCTGCTCTTATAAATTGACTATGTTTTTCAATAGTGAGAATCAGTGTAAAAGGCACTACCCAACAACAAAAATGTAATTAAGTGCAAAACTCATATACCTAAATCTAAATTGCTAAACCATTGTGCAACAAATTCTAATCATTGTGTAAGATATTCTAACATATAAAGTCAAATGAACAATAAAGAAAAAGAACATGAGAAAAACATTAGAAAAATGTATATAAAGTCCACATTAGGTTTATAAGCTTTCTTAATCTTCTTAGTGCAAATTCAGAATTCCATTGTGCAAGTAAAATTAGCCTTTGATAATGTCCTGTGGGAGGGACAAAATGCGTCAGCGAACCGCAGGTGGTGACATAATTTCTGGTCGATGTGACGCAAGTCGTTGTACACTTCTGATTCTGGTTTTAATGCTTTACAGCATGTTTTAATATGTGCGAGGATATTATGTTTTTTGGGGGAATAAACAAACAGAATTACACTATATTCCTTTCTTCTGCCATTTATTATTACCCGTACCCATATATGTGTGCTTACCCTGAGGACAACTAGAGAAACCGCTAGAAGGACAACAAAGCCCAGCCATCTATACTTTACAAGCATCTTGTGAGTGAGTGGGCACACAGTAGGGGAGCACAAATCGCACTGACTATTTGTTTCAGCACTTGGCACTTTATTTGCAAAATGTAATTCTGAATTTGCACTAAGACGATTAAAAAAACTTATGAACTTAATGTGGACTTTATATAAATTGTTCTAATTTTCTTCTTCTTTATTGTTCATTTGATCAGTGGAACGGAGAACGCGATGGGGGTTGTGGCATTTTAATTTTTCGCATAGATATTGGGGGGCACTTCCTTGAACACACTTATGTGTCAGACAAAGTTCCTTAAACATAATTCTGTCTTTTACAGGTAACCAGTGGAGTGATCTCAAGGAGGGATAGATTGATTTCCAGTTTTTTTTTTCCAGTCACAAGTCATGCCACCATATTTTGAACGACTTGTAGACGAGCGATTTGGTATTCTGGGAGTCCACAAAGTGAAATCTAATAAATGGTCCATCTAAACTAAAAATAGCAGACTTGGTGAGCAGCAATACACTGAAAATAGTGAAATAGAAATAAATTGTACAAAAAAGTGAATGAATAAATAAATAAATAAATAAACTCAAGTCCATTCAAAGAGTGTTAGATAAAGTCCAATCAAGGCTAATCTTTCTCAGATGCAAATTGTTGAAAATTCATTGTAAAAGGTGTCCACCTCCACCAAGAAGATCCCCCAAATGTGCACTAATGGATGGTTTCTTACCGCACGGTGTTGACCTGATTGTTTAGAAAAGGTCAAATACAGCAGTTGGTCACTAAACCAGTTGAATGATTCAGCTGCGCAGCTCTATGTTTCCCGGAATCAAACACTCTCATGAAGGAGGGAGGGGGGAAACCACCATAGTGAAGTACAGTTTATTTAAAATATGTCACTGAGGCTAGTCAGCATGGCAGGATGGGCTATGATGAGAGTTCCTTGCTGGGGAACTGGCGTGTAGTCCAAGCCGGATAGGAGTTCCTCGCTAGCGAGCTGGCGTGCATTCCAAGCCAGAGGACCAGCTGGACCGGAAGTGCGTCGTTTGTATGTATCCAGGCGCTTCGAATAGTCGAGTCTGGAGTTGACTATTGTTGATTATTTTTCTCACCGTGACTGCCGTGTCTTCTTTTGGGATAAAGGGAACGAGTCTACGTAGCAGGCGCAGCAGATGGTGAGATCCGCTGACTACTGAACTTATTTGTGCATCTATTGTCATGTTTGAGTCAAAAGTGACTCAAAAGTGACTCCGAGACTTTTACTTCGGTGCTTGGGACGATGGGTTATCCCAGAATGAGCGGGGGAGTCCATGTTTTTGCACGAAGTCTCTTTCGGTTGGCGTGAAACCAAAGAAGTTCTGTTTTTGAGCCATTGAGTTTAAGGTAACTCTCTGTCATCCAATGTTCTATTAACGTAAGGCATTTCTCTAGTCCGAGATAATGATCCCTTTTGTTACTGATGCGAAAATAGATTTGGGTGTCATCCGCGTAGGAGTGGTAGAGTAAGGCCTCATACACATGACTGAGGAACTCGTCGTTTCAGACACATCGTTTTTCCTCATCGAGTTCCTTGTTAGGCTTGTCGAAACTTGACAAGCTGTCTTTGCGTACACACTGTCAAGACCAAATCTCCTCGTTCTCAAACTCAGGGACTTCAACACATACAACGGCAGGGGAAGTTCGGTTCCACTGGCACAACCCTTGGGGCTGCTTTTGCTAATCTCAT
Organism: Rana kukunoris; assembly: GCA_029574335.1. Taxonomy (NCBI): domain Eukaryota; kingdom Metazoa; phylum Chordata; class Amphibia; order Anura; family Ranidae; genus Rana; species Rana kukunoris. Next base: position 199,464,243 of record CM056051.1, read on the forward strand.
GTTACTGCGTGTTAGGAAAAAGTTTGGTAAGAGACATTTGCACTTTTCAGTCTGTTACAGCGTGACAAATGTTCTATTTCCATTACAAATACAACTTTTATCGAAGGTGCGCGGGTTTCTAAGCATACACACCATCGTGTTTCTCATGGAAAACCAGCCCAACGAGGAACACGACGACTCCCGTCGAGGAAAAAGAGAATTGCTCTCTTTTTTCCTTGTCAAGTTCCTCAACAGTTTACTCGATGAAAAGCATACACATGACCACTTTCCTCGGCAAAAAAAGCTCTCCCACCAAGTTTCTTGATGGATTCTGCCGGAATCCTTGAAGGAAAACGGTTGTGTGTACGCAGCCTAACTTTTGGTTATTGATGATTTCAAAAAGAGGACGGAAATAGATATTGAATAGTAGGGGCGGCAAGGGGGATCCCTGAGGGACTCTGCATCAAACTGTGCATTTTTCAGAAGTGAAGGGACCTACTGTAGTTTCACTATCTGTGATCGGTTTTCCAAACGGTTTTTCAATCGTTTTTTCTATCTAAATAGTTTTTTATTGAATTTTAAAAGTGTAGATACAAGTACACATCGTGAAAAAAAACAGGATAAACAAAGGTACAGGAACCAAAGGCACTAAGAAGTAATGCATGCTCAACATTAAGCAAATCAATGTCCTTGTTGCATATTTTCAGCTACCTCTAATAAGTAATGGTTGAGATCCCTCCCCATACCCCAGATTCAGTTGATTACACACGAACTCTCCATTCCATTTGTTTTTTTTTTAAATGTGAGTTTTGCATTTAATTAATTGTTGTTGTCCGGTAGCATCTTTTTCACTGATTCTCATAGGTAGACTACCGTTCTGCCTCTGTATTGAATGATCGACAGGTGCCGACTGACATTGCAGTGCATAATCACAGCCGGAGTAAGCTGCTGGTGGTGAGCATTAGCGCCCGCTACTTGGAAGTGCGGGATCACATATATATGTGATCCAGTAAAACTGCTATAGGGCAGTCGTGAAGTGGTTAATGTAGGTGAAAATTCTAAAACAATAACTAAAAGTGGGTTGTTGAAAATTTTACATTCTTTTTTTGCTAAAGCTTGGAGTGTCGTTAATAATATTAAATAACAGTGCATATAATATGCACATATTTTATATTAATATATATCAATAATCAAATGCTGGAATCCACTGCATTTAAACTTAATAGTTCCATTGTGTCTTTAGAATAGTCATTACTGTTATTTTATATGTAATTACTTTCTTAAAAGCACCACTAGTCCTTTCTGTCATGAATTTCAATGAGCATTTGAAGATCATATGAAACATAATTTGTTATATTTAGCTAATAACATACTCCAAAAATCCTTTTTGCCATCCTACATCTCTTCAAGTGAAGTGCCTTGAGGTTATTAAACCACAGTTATGTAAGATTTGGGTCTGTATCAATATTAAAAAGTTTGCCATTTAAGAAACTGATAAAAAAACTCTCACTGAACAACGGGAATGTGAACGAGGCAGAAAAGGGTGCACAAAAAGTACCATAGTGGAAATATTGTTTTCTGTAATAACAGAATTGTAACTTCAAGCTGCACGGACAAAAACCTCTTGCTTGCTGCACACACGGCATATAGATCCAGAAAGAAATGACAGCTGATCTAACATTAACATGTAATATTTTAGTGTCATTTCCACCTCTATTAAAATATTAAAACGTGCTGGAGTTTCAATTTTTGTAGCAAAGGGCTTTTTTATTCCAGGTATGAGACTCACATTGTTAGCTTGATAAATTGTTTTTTTTTCCAGTTGCAGTAGAAACTTAAATTTAACCTCCCTGGCGGTATGATTATTTCAGATTTTAGGTGCTGAAAGCGGTACCATTATTTTGCATGGAAATTTGGTGTTTTACATTGTAGGCCTGTAATTCTTAGGAATAACTCACTTAAATTTGTCCAAACAAGTGTCTAGTAGACATCCCGGGTATGATAAAGTTTGAAAAACAAAATCATAAATTATAATATAATAAATAACTATAATTATAACAATTAATAATGTAATAATAATAATTATTCAATAATGTAATCAAATCAAAAACACTGAAATTTGCTCAGTTGGGACACGGGCACTGTGAATCGAGCGAGGAGACAGCTCGATCACACAGCGGGGAGACATTGCAGGATCCAGGGACAAGGTAAGTAAACTCTGCCTGTGGATACTGTGAGGCGATCCCGAGTCTGGCTCGGGGTTACCGTTTTGGTTCTGAAATTCCACCCCGAGCCAGACTCGGGAATACCGCTGAGGGGGTTAACACACTGAAGGTAAATATGCTGTTCACTTAATTCACTTTGCAAACAAAATCAACATAAATGAGATACAAGAGGTTTGATGTACTTTGCATTGGAATTTTCCCCAAAACATAGTGACGTGGTACTTTGCAAAGAATAGCCAATAATGTTTAACCTCCCTGTGCAAAATCTGGTGCAGCTGTGCATGGTAGCCAATCAGCCTCTAACTTCAACTTATCAATTAAGCTTTGACAAAAACACTTGGAAGCTGATTGGTTTCTTTGTAGAGCTACACCAGATTTTTCACTCTCCAGTTTTAGTAAATCAACCCCACTCTGCCTTTTAATGCAAGATAATCTTCATCTCTTTCTCTGCTAGATTAAAGCCACATTTCTTATATATCTTAGATGCTCTATTGGTATGACCTTATTTGTTAGGTAACCTCCTTAGCGGTGTTCTCGAGCGTGACTCAGGGTGTTTTTTTTATGCTAGGATTGGTAACCCCAAATCACGCTCGCGGTAGCTGTGCAGAGCCTGCAGCGGCGTTCCTTACCTTCTCTTGGCGATCCAGCATTGATCTCCCATTGCTGTGATCTCCAGCGAGATCACAGCCGATCTGTCCGTCGGTCTGCTGACTTTCTGGTTCCATTCCCTGCATCAGCAATGGTGCATGGAAGCGGAACTGGGAGGGAAATTCAAATGTGAAACAAAACACAAACACATAAAAAGAAGGTGATACAGTGTAATCTGAGAGGATTACACTGTATCACCTTAGTATCTGAAAAAAGCAGCAATCCGCTACGTTGCATGCCAGGTTTTCCAGAACCAGAAATTGGGAACCAGTGACTAAAGAGGACATCTGACAGTTTCTCGGACTCATCTTCAGGGGGTGGTGGAGAAACCGCTCCAGAAATGGTACTGGACCACAAATAGGTTACTGGTCACTCAGTTTTTTGGCACCGTGATGTCCGAATACCATTTTTCGCTCATTTTTCACTCATCATCATTCACTAACAATGAAGAGTTTGAGGCCACGCATCCTGCACCAAAACTAAAAAAAATCTGGGGAGATATCTGGGAGATATGCCAAATGATTGTGACCAATTTCCAGCAGGCCTACGTCCCAGAAAGGGACGTAAGTGTGGATGAAAGTCTGATGGCCTACAAGGAATGAAAGGCCTAACCGACGTGACATGCCATCTATAATTGCCAAGAAAAAACTTAAAACCGGAGAAATGGTTGCCTTTCAGAAGGGTAAGATGATGGCAATGCGATGGTGAGACAAGAATGACGTGTGTCTCATGAGTACCATGCACAATACCTCCACGGTCTGTACAAAACATGGGAAAGATGTGCTGAAGCCGAAAGTCATGATCAACAAAAAACAACACAATGGGAGGTGTCGACAGAGCCAATCAGGCAATGACATTTTACCTGGCTATGCGCAAACAGCAAAAAAAATATTATAAGAACATTTTCAGGCTTCTACTGGAACAATGTCTTTGGAATTCTCATATCCTTTATAGAGCAAAGGGTGACATACCTCTTGTTCATTCTGACTTTATCTGGAAGGTGGCTGAGCAGATTTTTGTCAACCACCAGAGGCCATCAGTAGCTGCCAACAGACCCAGACGACATGTTGTTGATGTTGTCAACCCAGAATGCCTGATAGGTCATCATTTTATGGACTACATACCCACCAACTGCAAAAAAAGGCAGCACCTACCAGGATGTGCATGGTTTGCTGTTCAAAGAGAGATGGCAATGGAAAAAAAGTCCAAAAAGAAACAAGGTTCCATTGTCCTGATTGTAACGTCGGACTTTGTCCAGTTCCATGCTTCAAAATTTATCACACTCAGGATGTTTATTGATGTTTATTGAATTTCTTTGTTTGATTTCATTTTTTTTTTCATTACATTATTGAATAAAATTATATAATTTATTAGATTATAATTCATGAGTATGTGTTTCAAATGTATCACATCTGGGATGTCTATTAGAGACAGGTTTACGTAAGTAATTACTAAGATTCCAATAACCAAACTAAATATTCTTTGATTTGGATGTTTAGTTATTGTTATATGCGCAGTCATTTTCCTATTGCATAGCTTATGGCTAGATGGACATTATATTCTGTGGGTTTATGGACACATGTGATCAGGGGCGGACTGACAACTCATGGGGACCCCGGAAATAGAAGATTGGCCACCATGCCAGGAGGCAGTGCAGAGGCGGGGCAGCTAAAATCTCTGGATTTTCACATCAAAAGCATGTCGGTTTAGGACATATCAGGGACAGATGTTAAAAACACACAGATTTTTACATACTGTCCCTGGTTTTACTGAGCCTGGCAACCCTGATGGGGCCCCCTAGTGGCATGGGGCCCTCGTGCAGTGCCTGAGTGCCTCAATGGTCAGTCCGCCCCTGCATGTGATTGGGAAACACACCCTACACACAACAATTGCATGGTGTTTCCAACTAGCAAGACGCTAGCTCTTTCTGGCCAGCTCTCTCTGGTTAACCTTGAAACATTGATAGGAAGTGCAAACCGCTTTTTTTTTTGTCTTCTTTCTTTTTTGCAATTAACATCGCATATGCGATATACTGCACTATTAATACAGTTTAGTATTACTGTTCATTTCTAGAAGACATTTGCATTTCCTCCATCCAATTAAGATATGTGTTTCAAAATAGCCATATTAATAGTATCCCTTATTCCAAAGCTTTTTTTAAATCTGTTTTTATACCAGTTTTTGATACATGTTCACGATCCAGCATCTTGGATACGATATCATGGCGGTTTCATCACATCAGTATTACACAGTATAGTATAACATAATATCGTAGCTGCATTTACATCATTATACCCAGTCGTCACTTTTTATGTCCTGGTACATCAGTCAAGATTGACTACCCGGATCTATGACGAGACGCCATATAATTTTGTTGAGATTTAATTCCAGTTTATTTTAGCTTTATGTGGGTTTATAATCATGCAGACCTCCCACAGATTATTCTAGTCCTTCTACACACCTAAAAGTTCGAAGTTCAGGCGCAAAATTTGAAATCTGAAGCTCAAAATACAATAAGTCAGAAGAATGAGAACTAAAAACAAATAACAATTATTAATAATGAAAAACAAAAAGTGAAAAATAATAATAACAAATAACAACAAAAAAAAACAAAAAAACAAGATTGAAATGTAAAATAATTTTAACTAATTTTCACTTTCATTTATTATTAGTATTTTCACTATTATTCACATAATATTTAACATATTCTCTAGCACTATACATACGATCCGGAGATTAGGGATCTTGCTTAACAATAAAACATTTTCACACATGAAAACACCTGTTTTCTGGTCACCCTATGCATGATTTTCACATTTCGGCTCCCACTATTTTTCTGTCTGTTTTGTTCTGTTTTGGTTTGTCTTGATATTCATCACCCAATCCACAAACACATATAAACAGTGGTTTATGGATACCACAATATATACATTCACACGTCACCGTATTACATATTACGCATAGCATTCATCACCTCATTATCATCCTTTATAATCTTTATTACTTTTTTTTTTTTCTCTCATTTTTTTATTTCTCCTATTTATTAAGTCACTTCACACAACATATTAAGATTTAATTCATATTAATTTCATATCTTTTAATTTTTCACCTTGTTTTATCATAACATCCAAACAAACAATACACATAGATTTATTTATAGTGTATGGGTGTGTGGAGGGGAAAAGATTTTTCAATCACATGTCTTGATTCACCTGGGTTCACAGGAGACATTAGTTTACCAGTCTATTGCTCGTTTACTAGGCCTCCAATCATCACCTCGCTGATCATGTGACCAGTGAGGTGAGGTATATATTTTCAACATTTATTTGGTGTGTGTACTAGCTCTGACTAAGCACTGAAGCTACAGTGCGAAACGTTAGCTTTTGTTCCAATTTTTTTACTGTGGCATGTTTATTTTTGTGATCGACTTTAATTAAAAGGACATTTTTGGAGTGTGGCTGTCCAAGTTCTCTTCGTATTTTTGCATCAAGTAATTACTAAGAATTGCAGGCCTATAATACATATCACCAAATTTCCATGCAAAAAATTGTACCGCTTTTGGTACAAAATTCTAAATGGAGATGGTTCAGACATCTCCGTGGTGGCCACGGAGAAGATTGTACAGGGGTCCTGTGTGTCTTTGACTCTGTTTTTAGGTCCAAAGTCAGGCAAAAATTCGGGCCTGATTCATCCCTGAAACAGAGACCAGGAACGCCCTGGACCCCTGCTATGAGCCGCATCTGATCTAAGTGTGAACCCAACCTCAGGCATAGGAAAAGACCAAATTGCTATGACACAACTTGGGTTGGTTTATTAAAAGCAAATCAGCTGTTCACTTATAAAAGGAACGCTCTTTATGTTACTGAATGAGGCGACGCTCTGCCAACATCGATCATCCAATCTTGTACAAGGAAAAATAGATTTTTTTTTCCATGCACATAATTGGTATTCTTTGCACATTTTTTTTTTTTTTAGAACATTTACTAAACAAAAATTATGGGCCAGATGCAGACACAATTGTGTATCTATCCAGTGGCGTAGCGTATGCTCTTTATGCTATGCCTCCGCAAGTTTTATTGGCAAGTGCCTTATTCAGAAAGCGCTTGCTCCGTAATTTGCAGCGGCGTGGCGTAAAGTGGCCGGCGTAAGGGCGCCAAATTCAAATTAGTCATGTAGGGGATGTGATTCATGTAAATGAATCATGACCCCACGCAATTTACATATTTTCTGAACGGCGCATGTGCCGTCCGTGGACGTATCCCAGTGCGCATGCGTGAAATCACGTCGCAAGTAGTCAATGTAAACGACGTGAACTAAACTTACGTACAGCCCCATTGCCGAACGATTTACGCAAACAACGTACAATTTGACGCTGTCCCGACGTCCATAGTTATCATTGGCTGCGCCTCATATAGCAGGGGTAACTTTATGCCGGACTAACGCCGGACTCACAACTCGGGAGCGGCGCAATCAGTGAAATTGGAAATGGACTAGGGCAACGTTGTGAACTACTCAGACAGCATAAATAGACAAACACAAACGCACTTGCATTGCAAAAGTACATCCCTTTGTCCCTTCCCATTTAACCAAGTGCTTTTGTCCTGGTGTTCGTTGCGGTGTGTTTTGTAGTTGTCAGATTAGTGTTCTGTGTGATCAAGTGTTTGCTAGTAGATTTTTGAAAGTGGTTTTTGATAAGTGTTTGAGAGACTGTTTGTTTGATTGATATATTTGTGTTTGTTTCTTTTCCTGCTGTATTGCTTTGTTTTTTGGTGACTGTTTCTTGCTCAGTAGTTTTCTCTCTGTGTGTGTTTTTTTTTGATTGGTTGTGCTTGTTTGTGTGCGTGAATTTTGTTGACTGGGACTGTTTGTTTTTGGAAGGATGACTGAGAGAAAACGAAAGCTGAATTTTACAGAAAAACAGATTCTTGCCCGGGCCATTAGCGAGTATGGGCGTTACCTCCACGGCCCACAGAGTGCCAACACCACCCCGGCCAGGAGGAGGGAGATTTTGGATAGGATCACTGACCAGGTGAATTCAGCGGGGCAGGGGGAGACACGGACCCGGTCTGGGATTAGCAAAAAAATCAATGACCTCCGGCGTCTGGTGAAAAAGAAGCTGGCCAGAATGCATGCCCATGCCAGGGGCACAGGAGGGGGCCCACCATGCCGTATTAGCCTGACAGCGGAGGAGCGTGCGGTGGCCCTGACCTTTGACTCAAGTCCGGAGCCCGTGGTGCCAGGTAAGTTTTTTTTTTATATCAGGTGTGTAGCATGTGTGGGGGAGGGGGTGAAAGGGAATATGTGGCAAGTGTGTGGATCCTCCAACCTGTGAATGTTTTGTGTCATCCACAGATGTGCAGGAGGGTGCAGGGCCATCTGGCCTGACCGCACCAACCCCAGGACAGCAGCCTAATGAGGCCCCCCCAACAAGGCCGGAGTCCGCGGAGGAGGTTCAAGAGGAGGAGGAGAATCATGAGGAGGAGAAGAATCATGAGGAGGAGGAGAATCATGAGGAGGAGGAGTCCATGTCAGGCACTGGATGTTTGGGTTTTGAGGACTCTTCCCCTCTGGCTGGCAGCAGGCAGGCCTCCCTAAGGGGGAGCCCCCCCTCCTCCCCCAACATGGCTCCCCTCACAAGGGCCTCCCCTTCTCCCCGGCCACAAGCATCAGCTGGAGGCAGGATGTCATCCCAGACCACCAGGGGGGTGGCCGATCTCCTGCCCGCCACTCTGAGAAGGGACCAGTTCCTCCAGACCCGCCATCTGGGACAGGTCAGCCAGACATTGGTGCGGATGGAGGAGAGCCTGTCCTCCATCAAGGATACGCTGGGGAACCTGGACTCCCACTCCCGGGCTTTCACAACCTGCCTAAATGAACTGCAGACGACATCAGCAGGCGTTGGGCAGGATGTGAGGGCCCTTACCCTGGCTATCCAGGCCAACACGGCAACACTTGGTGCTGCCCTGGACAGAATAGCCGTGGCCTTGGAGGGCAGGCCGCCAGGTGGGCAGAGATCAGGGGCTGCTCCTCCTTCCCCGGTTTTACCCCTTCCCCATGAGTCTCCCCTGAGAAGCCGGGGCCGTGGCCGGGGGCGCCCCAGGCGTGGCTCACGCAGAGGGCAATAATTTGTTTTTCCCCATTTTTTTTTTTTTTTAATAATTTTTTTTTTTTTTTGCTGGAATTTTTTTGCTTTTGCAGGTCATTTTTTTTTTTGGGTTGTGAATGCTGTGTGAATGTGGGGGTGACATTCCTGCCGGAAAAGGTGTGTCACCCTCTATTTTGGTGGAGAAGGGTTCCCCAGGACCAGGGAGAAGTGATCCCCAGGTCCGTGTGAATGGTGTATGAATGTACAGTGACATAATTGGAGCCTTGGCGTGGCGTTGCTGCTCACAAGTCCTGCATGGTGGACTGGTGCCAATCCAATTTGATGTGGATGTGGGGTGTGTGTGCTAGGGACCACAGTGGTGTGCATGCATGAATTCTCATTGTGCCATGATTAATAGGTGTGTTTAACGTGCAAAGATGCCCAATGTGAGCTGTCTCCTGGCTGCTCTTCCCTCAGAAGACGGGGTAGTCTCGGTTAGGGGGGGATTGTCTGGTTCAGGGGTCAGGTCATCACGTAGGTCAATCTGCAGGCCCTTTCTTTCTGCGAAGTTGTGCAGCATGCAACATGCACCGATGATCTGGCACACAAAATTTGGGGAATACAAGAGGGTACCCCCAGACTTATCCAGGCATCGGAAACGTGACTTTAGGAGGCCAAAGGTGCGCTCCACCACTGCTCGTGTTTGGGCATGTGCTTGATTGTATCTTTCCTCTCCTGGGGTTTTTTTGGGTTCCGGATAGGAGTCATGAGATGGGGTCCCAGTGGATATGCAGAGTCACCTGGAAGGGAAAAGACAGGAGGATGTTAGTCATGCATGTGCCCCTTGTGATGTGCATCATGGGAGGGGATAGTCATGCCTGACTCCCATGTCACTCACCAACCAGCCAGGTGTCCCCATACACGTTCTGATCGAATTCCATTCGGATGTGGCATTGATTGTATATGTAGCTGTCATGGCTGGACCCTGGGTGTTTGGCACGGACGTGCCATATGAGGCCTTGGGCATCGACTATCACCTGTACATTGATGGAATGCCAATGCTTCAGATTGCGGTACATGTGCTCTGTCTCCTGGGGGGGCTGGAGTGCCACATGTGTGCAATCAATGGCCCCCACAGTGCGTGGGAATCTGGCAATTCTGTAGAAATCTGTCATTGCCTTCAGCCGCAGCTCCTCAGTGGTGGGTTTGTGATGATTTGGTTGGCCATATGTCTGAGAATTGCAGGGACAACCTGGTGCACACATCTGCTCATGGAGGATTGTGACATCCCAGCCACCACTCCACTTGTACGCTGAAAAGAGCCACTGGCAAAGAAATGGAGTGTTGCCATGACCTTGACCAGTGGCTGCACTGCATGTGAGCGGTGTGTTGGGCTGGTGATGTCCTCCTGCAGGGTTGTGGTTAATTCCAGGATGACATGAGGGGTGAATCTGAAGATGCGAAACACCTCAGAATCACTCATGCCAAACAGGTCTATGCGGGTGCGGTATATCCTCTCCCGTGCCATCCTCTGTGCCATCCTCCGTGCCCTCATCCTTCTTTGTTCATCTAAAGTCAGTAGTATAGCTATGTGCGACGATGCCCCTGGCATGTTGGCATACAGATTGTTGTGCAACACGTGTGACTGCTGAGCTGCTCACTAACAGTGTTGCTTTATCTAACAAGTAGACTTTTTTTCTCTTTTTAGACCAGCTTTTATCAGCTCTAATTTTAGACAGGACATTTTGCTGTTGCGCACACTGCGTCGCCTGCGCTGCCCCAACGTTGTTTTGTGGATCCCCGTAAGTCCCTCATTAGCATATTTGACTATCATCTCCTGTTGCGCAGGCGTAATCGCTCTGTGAATCTGGGCCTATATCTTTAGTAAATTAACTTCAATGTTACTGCTGAGTGAGAATGTCATTAATCTGCATGCTTGAATAATTATGAATTTATAGGTATACCACTCCAAAAAGATGGATGACTAGCCAAACATTGTAATATTATTAAGCCATAATAGGTGACCCTTTTCAGGATTCTAAAAGGAAAATTAAACTATTAAATCATAAAGCTAGATTCTGGATTGTTGCAGCCTACAACAGGCAGACAGTTAGGACTTCTCCATTCCTGTTGCTTTGTTGCTAAACTGCATCTGCCTCTGCTAGCACTGCAAAAGCCATAGTACTTACAATTGCCTTATCAATTTTTTTGGCATGAAGAATTTTTTTAATTTTTTTTAGCTGATGTTCTAAAGCCATGTACAAACAATTAGATTTCTGACAGAATCAAATCCGATGGATACAGTCTTGCATACACACTATCAGACTAAATTCCGACCGTACCAAAACGTGGTGACGTAAAACACTCCGACGAGCCGAAAAAAAATGAAGTTCAATGCTTCCGAGCATGAGTCGACTTGATTCTGAGCATGCGTGGATTTTTCTCCGATGGAGTTTCACACAGACAATCGGAATTTCCTATCTGGTTTTTTATCCATAGTAAAAATTTAAAACATGCTCTATTTTTTACACCGATAGAAAAAAAGATGAATCCATTGCACTACTGTGTGTGCAAACTGAACCAATGGCCTCAGATGACCCAATTTTTCATCTTGATGTTCATTTATCCACTCTAAAGTATCCTACTGGAAATAATTACTCAGTGCAGCATGTAGTAACGTAGGCCTCAAAATTATCTGCTAAAAGTATGGAGATCCTATTCAAAATTAATCAAAACAAGTTGAAGGCCCTGTCCACTATTTGCAAACAACTGTGTAGGGATGTCAGCAAGTTCCTAGCACGCTGCAGAACTGCCTGGGAGGCAGTGTTCCCCCAGTTAGATGGGGACAACTGGGATGACCTTTGGGAGATAATTTTTCTCAAGATTGATGTCCACTAGAAATCATCTTATTCAATACAAATTTCTACATCGCAGTTATCGCACTCTGGCCAGATTGGCCTAGATCTTTCCCACTCAGTCGCCCTGTTGCTGGTGGTACACTTCAACCAGCACAAACGTTATACATATTTTTTTGGACTGTGCAGTAATACAAATTTTCTGTCATGGGTCACTGAATGCGTGGAGGAGGTTACTACAATTTGTGTATGGCCAGCTGTTGAGGTGTGTCTTCTGGGACTTGTTGATGCCCTAGCCCCTAAGAGGGTGACACACACTTTTTTAACTTTATTGTTTAATTATGCTAGGAAGTTAATATTGCTGTCCTGGAAAAAGTCCACTCCTCTGTCTATTCCGGCATTGAAGGCACTTATTAACAAAGCCTCCCCTTGTTAAAAACCATGTATACTAGTAGGGGAATACCTACCAAGTGTGACAAAATATGGGGTGGTTGGACATCCACAGTGTTCGATTAAACTGATGTGGCATGACTCTCAGGCCGCGTACACACGGCAGAGAACCTCGACGGGCAGAACACATCGTTCCGCCCGTCAAGGTTCTCTGCCGGCCGTCGAATTCGGCGACCCGCCCGTCGGGAATGGCAACCAGCCATTCTTCCAGGCGGGCCGTCGAGGAAATAGAGAGCGTGCTCTCTATTTCGGCTCGACGGGCTTCCCGACGGGAAGCTCGCTGAGACCGTACACACAGCCGAGGTCCTCGCTGGAATGTGCATTCCAGCGAGGTTCTCGCTGATTTTCAGCGAGAACCTCGGCCGTGTGTACGGCGCCTCAGAGAATTGCAAGGTCTTCACAAGTGTAAATCTAGGTTAGGACCTGGGGGGGGGTGTTCTATATTGCAATTTTATGGGGGTGTGGTTTGGGTCTATATATTTAGAATGGTGATTGTTGACTTAATTTGTTGTCCTGTGGTTTGTAATATATTTGTTTAGCTAGTATATGTTCTATTGCAAACACTTGCATAAAAAGGGGTTGTAAAGGTTCATCTTTTATTTTTTAAATAGGTTCCTTTAAGCTCGTGCATTGTTGGTTCACTTACCTTTTCCTTCAATTTCCCATAAATGTGTTTTCTTTGTTTGAATTTCTCACTTCCTGTTCCTCCTCAGTAAGCTTTCCACCATTATCCGAGTGGTGGAAAGTCATTTAGAACAGCTTACTAAACACCTTACTGAGGAGGAACAGGAAGTGAGAAATGCAGACAAGGAAAACAAAGAAAAAAAATAGGGCTGTGCAAATTAACTTTTAATTCATCGATTTAATCTTTAATTTTTTTGATCGATCAAAATCTTTTTGATCGATTAAAATTCTTTTGATTGGTACTCACCTCTCCGCTGGGTTCTGGGCCTTCAGAGAGTTCCATTGAAGATCCGGTAACATCACGGACACCGGCGGGGCTTGCTGTGTTCATCTGAAGGGCTCCTTTGCTGTGCCTTCATATCTGCATGCCGGCGGCACTTACTATCTGCCACACGCAAGGGCTGTTACACTTCCTTCTATCACTTCCCTCTATCAACCTGGGAATCTACAACCATCCACTAGGAGTTGTGATAGTTCCCTTCACGGGACATCTACATGCTGACGGACTGATGTTAACCCCTCCTCATCTGGATTCAGCAGTGGTATCGTTGTACACATTTTTATACCAGTATCAAACTTAGCTACATGTTTTTATGACTGCTTTTGCTACCGTTTGGTATTACTCATGCCATTTTTACAGTTTATGTAGCTACTAGTGTTGAGCAGAATACGCCATATTCGCTTTCGCAATATTTCGCGAATATATAGGAGAATATTCGAGAAATATTCGTAAATTTCGAATATTCGTGATATTTCATCCAAAAAAAAAATTGCGAAATTTCGCTAACGCGAAATTTCGCAAATGCGAAATTCATTGCGAAATTCTCGACCGCGCATGCGCGCGGACAACACGCGGTCGCGAAAACGGCGATCATTTCCTGGATTCTTTGCCAGTGTATATTCGGATTGCTATTTAGTGCTGCCCTGCGAATCTACTGCTGCCCTGCGAAGCGAAGATGGTGGGGAGTAACTTTTCATCCAGTGAGGAAAAACTGCTGATTACTGTAAGTAATTTCACCACTTGTTATTTCATTATCTTTAACTGCATTTTAGACTAGTTAAAAAGTTAGGATGCAAGATCAGATATTAGTATTTCCCAAACAGTGTGTCTCCAGCGGTTGCAAAACTACAACTCCCAGCATGCCCAGGGTTGCCACCTTTTGTTCATTTCAAACCCGAACACTTCAGCGTCGCACAGCAATTTTTTGTCTTAGTTTGCATAGATGTCGCTATTAAATAACATTTCTAACCATATGAAATTAATCACAAAAGTTCCTCTTTACATCAGAGTCCACAGACTTCCCCTTTTACATCAGAGTCCACAGACTTCCCCTTTTACATTAGAGTTCACAGAGTTCTCCCTTTACATCAGTGTCCACAGAGTTCTCCCTTTACATCAAAGTCCTCAGAGTTCTCCCTTTACATCAGTGTCCACATAGTTCTCCATTTACATCAGAGTCCACATAGTTCTCCCTTTGCATCAGTGTCCACAGAGTTCTCCCTTTACATCAGTGTCCACAGAGTTCTCCCTTTACATCAGAGTCCACAGAGTTCTCCCTTTACATCAGAGTCCACAGAGTTCTCCCTTTACATCAGAGTCCACAGAGTTCTCCCTTTACATCAGAGTCCACAGACTTCCCCTTTTACATCAGGATCCACAGACTTCCCCTTTTAGATCAGTGTCCACAGAGTTCTCCCTTTACATCAGAGTCCACAGAGTTCTCCCTTTACATCAGAGTCCACAGAGTTCTCCCTTTACATCAGAGTCCACAGAGTTCTCCCTTTACATCAGAGTCCACAGAGTTCTCCCTTTACATCAGTGTCCACAGAGTTCTCCCTTTACATCAGTGTTCACAGAGTTCTCCCTTTACATCAGAGTCCACACAGTTCTCCCTTTACATCAGAGTCCACAGAGTTCTACCTTTTACATTAGAGTCCACAGAGTTCTACCTTTTACATTAGAGTCCACAGAGTTCCCCTTTTACATTAGAGTCCACAGAGTTCCCCTTTTACATTAGAGTCCACAGAGTTCTCCCTTAACATTAGAGTCCACTGAGTTCCCCTTTTAAATTAGAGTCCACTGAGTTCCCCTTTTACATTAGAGTCCACAGAGTTCTCCCTTAACATCAGAGTCCACAGAGTTCTCCCTTAACATCACAGTCCACAGAGTTCTACCTTAACATCAGAGTCCACAGAGTTTTCCCTTTACATCAGAGTCCACAGAGTTCTACCTTTTACATTAGAGTCCACAGAGTTCCCCTTTTACATTAGAGTCCACAGAGTTCTCCCTTAACATCAGAGTCCACAGAGTTCTCCCTTAACATCACAGTCCACAGAGTTCTACCTTAACATCAGAGTCCACAGAGTTTTCCCTTTACATCAGAGTCCACAGAGTTCTCCCTTTTACATCAGAGTCCACAGAGTTCTCCCTTTTCATCAAAAAGTGAAAAGAAACAAACATATTATTTTTCATATGTAAAGATAGGGATTAAAAAAAATAATCTATTGTACAGGGCCAGTGTAAGGATCAAAAAATAATTATAGTGGTCAGATGAATAGCAACTCATTTCTCCCCTATACGTCTATCCTGTGATGTTACTCATATATACATAATTATGCAAATGATAATGGCTGCTATATTTATTCCAAAAAGCTGGTGACCAAAATGGCAACATATAAAATCTGTCATGTTACCACTGTCAGTGATTAATAAGGCGAGAATGCTTCCAATTATTGAATACCATACATTTACGTCATATATCCATAAGGGTTTAAACAAAAGTATTATAATATACTTTGTTCTTCATCTTGCAGAGGTTCCTGCAACATGGTTACGACCTAATGAGGTGCCAGCAGGATAAACAAAAAATCGTCCAGTCCGTATTGGAGGAATTACATGAGTTTCATGGCGGGTCACATGACCACATGGCCATTCTCAAAAAATGGTCAGACTTGAAGAGGCGCCACATGGACCGGGTCACACAGATCCGCGATGAATTTCATCCAGGTAAGTTATTGGTGACAGTCATGTAAGGTGATATGTAATTAACCTTAGGGCAGATGTTGTTAACCCAGACGCCATGTTGTGGTAACATATATCACCACCGAAGGTATTCATAGTACTGTTGAAAAAAGACATTATTCCATCAAGTTAAACCATGGAATTAAAGTGGTGGTGTGGTGGGTTTCAAGGGGAAAGGGTGGTATTTTATAACTCAATTACCACTAAATTCCTGTGCTAGGCGTGGGGTTAACATAGTAATCACGTGTACTCCATCAGGCCCTTTTTTTAACATGAGATCTTCAGAATAATACAAAGGAAACACAAACAGCTAATTTTACCATGGTGGCAGCCCAGCTCACACTCAGTCCCCTGTAGTGCCAGCAAGACCCTTTAGTATAACATTATCCCATTGGTTAACTGTCTATATAAATAAATGTGTATTCATATACAATACAGCAGAGTACACAGAATTTGCATATGTTATTAGAAATCATTTTTACATATATAAACATTGTGTTATTATAGGATCTCCTCTACCATCTGTGCGCCCCAAGCGCACAAGGCGACAGGCCGCAGAGGAGGAGGAGAAGGAAGAAGAGGAGGATGAAGAGGAGGATGCAGAGGAGGAGAGGGATAAGGAGCAGCCAGGGCCCTCCGACTTACCACCCCCAGCTCCTGAGGAGCTGCAACTTCCCCCCACCCAACCTCCTGGTGAATGCCATGATGCAGAAGAGGAGCAGGAGGATGACACAGCGCCTGTGATGACCATCAGTCAGGAGGGTAAATATGTGCACAACGATTAATGACATTTCAACAATAAGATGTAGATATAAAAAAGTACAGTATTTAATCCTAATTTATTTTTTCTTATATCCTAACAGTTTTGAAAGAGATTCAGGAGAAATCCCATGTCATGGAGAGGACCAATCAAAAAGTCCTGTCCAATCGGCGCAAAATAAAAAAATTGGACCTCGAGAATGAACAGCTGTTACAACAGCAGAGAAAAAATTTCAAGGAGCTGTTAGAGATTTACAAGCGCTTGAAAAAATCCATGTAAATATTTATATTTTTGGTTATTAAACCTGTTATTCTTTTCAAATGTTTCCTTTCTTATTGAGATTGTTAGGTCTTTCAACACATCTAACTTCACATCTAACACATCAACATCAACACATCTAACTTCATAATAACCTAAAAACATTTCATACTATTATTTTATTTAACACAAATCTAATAAAAAACAAAATACACGGACACAGACACTACTAACACAAACTAAACTGTTGAAAAATTACTATAACAAAAGCTACAATATATACATATATACATATATATATATATATATATATATATATATATATAGATATAGATATAGATATAGAGAGAGAGCGAGAAAGAGAAAGAGAGTGCTGATTTGCTCTTGCAGATAGGCTAAAAGTTGCAGTAAAAAGGCCACAAACCAGGGTTTAACATAACGTTCAGTCATTTAGTCACACTTGCTGTTTGTTACGATCCGGTCTGGTAGCTTTTAGCGGAGGCTGTTTGTGGATCCGCTGTGACAGAGAGGTCATGAAGCATTACTCAGCATGAAGGCAGCAGCAGTAGTATTCAAATATAAAGTAATTATCACACACACAACATTTACAAGCAGTAGTGGTAATAGTACTAGATAGCATCTAAACACTTGGGCAAGACTTGACAGCAGCAGTAGTGGTAATAGTAGTATATAGTGGCAAATAACTTGTGACATAGGTGTCTGAGCACTGGCAGCAGCAGTATAGTAGTAACAGTACACAATAAAGTGTTGTATCACTTGTGGAAGAGGTGGCAGCAGCACAGCAGCAGCATTTGAAATTGTAGCATATAGTGTCAAAGAACTTGTCACATAGGTATCTGAGCACTGGCAGCAGCAGTATAGTAGTAACAGTACACAATAAAGTGTTGTATCACTTGTGGAAGAGGTGGCAGCAGCACAGCAGCAGCATTGGTAATTGTAGCATATAGTGCCAAAGAACTTGTCACATAGGTATCTGAGCACTGGCAGCAGCAGTATAGTAGTAACAGTACACAATAAAGTGTTGTATCACTTGTGGAAGAGGTGGCAGCAGCACAGCAGCAGCATTTAAAATTGTAGCATATAGTGTCAAAGAACTTGTCACATAGGTATCTGAGCACTGGCAGCAGCAGTATAGTAGTAACAGTACACAATAAAGTGTTGTATCACTTGTGGAAGAGGTGGCAGCAGCACAGCAGCAGCATTGGTAATTGTAGCATATAGTGCCAAAGAACTTGTCACATAGGTATCTGAGCACTGGCAGCAGCAGTATAGTAGTAACAGTACACAATAAAGTGTTGTATCACTTGTGGAAGAGGTGGCAGCAGCACAGCAGCAGCATTTGAAATTGTAGCATATAGTGTCAAAGAACTTGTCACATAGGTATCTGAGCACTGGCAGCAGCAGTATAGTAGTAACAGTACACAATAAAGTGTTGTATCACTTGTGGAAGAGGTGGCAGCAGCACAGCAGCAGCATTTGAAATTGTAGCATATAGTGTCAAAGAACTTGTCACATAGGTATCTGGGCACTGGCAGCAGCAGTATAGTAGTAACAGTACACAATAAAGTGTTGTATCACTTGTGGAAGAGGTGGCAGCAGCACAGCAGCAGCATTTGAAATTGTAGCATATAGTGTCAAAGAACTTGTCACATAGGTATCTGAGCACTGGCAGCAGCAGTATAGTAGTAACAGTACACAATAAAGTGTTGTATCACTTGTGGAAGAGGTGGCAGCAGCACAGCAGCAGCATTGGTAATTGTAGCATATAGTGCCAAAGAACTTGGCACATAGGTAAGTGAGCACTGGCAGCAGCAGCAGCAGCAGCATAGTTGTACCAGTACACAATTAAGTGTTTTTTTCACTCGGGGTCGTGGAAGAGGTGGCAGCAGCACAGCAGCAACAGCATTGATAATTGTAGCATATAGTGCCAAAGAACTTGACACATAGGTATATGAGCAATGGCGGCAGCATCAGCAGTATAGTAGTAGTAACAGTACACAATTAAGTGTTTTTTTCACTCGTGGTCGTGGAAGAGGTGGCAGCAGCACAGCAGCAACAGCATTGATAATTGTAGCATATAGTGCCAAAGAACTTGACACATAGGTATATGAGCAATGGCGGCAGCATCAGCAGTATAGTAGTAGTAACAGTACACAATTAAGTGTTTTTTTCACTCGTGGTCGAGGAAGAGGTGGCAGCAGCATAGGAGCAGCAGCATTGGTAATTGTAGCATATAGTGCAAAACAACTTGACACATAGGTAAGTGAGCACTGGCAGCATCAGCAGTATAGTAGTAGTAACAGTACACAATATAGTGTTTTTTTCACTCGTGGTCGTGGAAGAGGTGGCAGCAGCATAGGAGCAGCAGCATTGATATTTGTAGCATATAGTGGCAAAGAACTTGTCACATAGGTAAGTGAGCACTGGCAGCATCAGCAGTATAGTAGTAATAACAGTACACAATTAAGTGTTTCTTTCACTCGTGGTCGTGGAAGAGGTGGCAGCAGCATAGGAGCAGCAGCATTGATATATGTAGCATATAGTGGCAAAGAACTTGTCACATAGGTAAGTGAGCACTGGCAGCATCAGCAGTATAGTAGTAGTAACAGTACACAATTAAGTGTTTCTTTCACTCGTGGTCGTGGAAGAGGTGGCAGCAGCATAGGAGCAGCAGCATTGATATATGTAGCATATAGTGGCAAAGAACTTGTCACATAGGTAAGTGAGCACTGGCAGCATCAGCAGTATAGTAGTAGTAACAGTACACAATTAAGTGTTTCTTTCACTCGTGGTCGTGGAAGAGGTGGCAGCAGCATAGGAGCAGCAGCATAGATATTTGTAGCATATAGTGGCAAAGAACTTGTCACATAGGTAAGTGAGCACTGGCAGCATCAGCAGTATAGTAGTAGTAACAGTACACAATTAAGTGTTTTTTTCACTCGTGGTCGTGGAAGAGGTGGCAGCAGCATAGGAGCAGCAGCATTGATATATGTAGCATATAGTGGCAAAGAACTTGTCACATAGGTAAGTGAGCACTGGCAGCATCAGCAGTATAGTAGTAGTAACAGTACACAATTAAGTGTTTCTTTCACTCGTGGTCGTGGAAGAGGTGGCAGCAGCATAGGAGCAGCAGCATTGATATATGTAGCATATAGTGGCAAAGAACTTGTCACATAGGTAAGTGAGCACTGGCAGCAGCAGCAGTGTAGTAGTACCAGTACACAACTAAGTGTTTTTTTCACTCGTGGTCGTGGAAGAGGTGGCAGCAGCATAGGAGCAGCAGCATTGATATATGTAGCATATAGTGGCAAAGAACTTGTCACATAGGTAAGTGAGCACTGGCAGCATCAGCAGTATAGTAGTAGTAACAGTACACAATTAAGTGTTTCTTTCACTCGTGGTCGTGGAAGAGGTGGCAGCAGCATAGGAGCAGCAGCATTGATAATTGTAGCATATAGTGCCAAAGAACTTGACACATAAGTATCTGAGCACTGGCAGAAGCAGCAGCATAGTAGTACCAGTACACAACTAAGTGTTTTTTTCACTCGTGGTCGTGGAAGAGGTGGCAGCAGCATAGGAGCAGCAGCATTGATAATTGTAGCATATAGTGCCAAAGAACTTGACACATAAGTATCTGAGCACTGGCAGAAGCAGCAGCATAGTAGTACCAGTACACAATTAAGTGTTTTTTTCACTCGTGGTCGTGGAAGAGGTGGCAGCAGGATAGCAGCAGCGTTGATAATTGTAGCATATAGTGCCAAAGAACTTGTCACATAGGTAAGTGAGCACTGGCAGCAGCAGCAGTGTAGTAGTACCAGTACACAATAAAGTGTTTTTTTCACTCGTGGTCGTGGAAGAGGTGGCAGCAGGATAGCAGCAGCGTTGATAATTGTAGCATATAGTGCCAAAGAACTTGTCACATAGGTAAGTGAGCACTGGCAGCAGCAGCAGTGTAGTAGTACCAGTACACAATAAAGTGTTTTTTTCACTCGTGGTCGTGGAAGAGGTAGCAGCAGGATAGCAGCAGCGTTGATAATTGTAGCATATAGTGCCAAAGAACTTGTCACATAGGTAAGTGAGCACTGGCAGCAGCAGCAGTGTAGTAGTACCAGTACACAATAAAGTGTTTTTTTCACTCGTGGTCGTGGAAGAGGTGGCAGCAGCATAGGAGCAGCAGCATTGATAATTGTAGCATATAGTGCCAAAGAACTTGACACATAAGTATCTGAGCACTGGCAGAAGCAGCAGCATAGTAGTACCAGTACACAATTAAGTGTTTTTTTCACTCGTGGTCGTGGAAGAGGTGGCAGCAGGATAGCAGCAGCGTTGATAATTGTAGCATATAGTGCCAAAGAACTTGTCACATAGGTAAGTGAGCACTGGCAGCAGCAGCAGTGTAGTAGTACCAGTACACAATAAAGTGTTTTTTTCACTCGTGGTCGTGGAAGAGGTGGCAGCAGGATAGCAGCAGCGTTGATAATTGTAGCATATAGTGCCAAAGAACTTGTCACATAGGTAAGTGAGCACTGGCAGCAGCAGCAGTGTAGTAGTACCAGTACACAATAAAGTGTTTTTTTCACTCGTGGTCGTGGAAGAGGTGGCAGCAGCATAGGAGCAGCAGCATTGATAATTGTAGCATATAGTGCCAAAGAACTTGACACATAAGTATCTGAGCACTGGCAGAAGCAGCAGCATAGTAGTACCAGTACACAACTAAGTGTTTTTTTCACTCGTGGTCGTGGAAGAGGTGGCAGCAGCATAGGAGCAGCAGCATTGATAATTGTAGCATATAGTGCCAAAGAACTTGACACATAAGTATCTGAGCACTGGCAGAAGCAGCAGCATAGTAGTACCAGTACACAACTAAGTGTTTTTTTCACTCGTGGTCGTGGAAGAGGTGGCAGCAGCATAGGGGCAGCAGCATTGATAATTGTAGCATATAGTGCCGAAGAACTTGACACATAAGTATCTGAGCACTGGCAGCAGCAGCAGCATAGTAGTACCAGTACACAATTAAGTGTTTTTTTCACTCGTGGTCGTGGAAGAGGTGGCAGCAGCACCAGCAGTAGTAAGAAAGTGGCAAATCTCACAGACAAAAGGTGACAGCACCAGTATGAGTAATATATCGGTACATAATCACTCAGCCTTTTGGCATTAGCAGTAGGAGCCCATATAGTGCCAAAATTACAAAAGCTTGAAATTGCATTAGCATGGTGATTACATTTGAAAAGCAGAATGACACAGGCCTTAAGTAGCTGTGGCACCGGGTGGAGTTTTTGGGTTGTGTTTTGCACGCCACAGGCTTTTCAAAAAAACAAAAAAATATCCACCTTCTTCCCAGCAGCAGCATAAGGAAAGGGAGATGCACTGTGATGTAAGGGAGAGGGGGAACTCCACTTCTGATGGTGGGGTAGGATGGTGGGGTGGCCTTTGACATCGAATGTAAGGGGAGGGGATGCGCTGGACATATAATATTACAGATATAACCGGCCCTTTTGAGGGCAACCATAATGCTGATGCGGACCACGATGAAATTGAGTTTGACACCCCTGGTATAAAGAGATAGGAGAGGTATTGGTAACTGACAAGGGACCATTCAGCGCCCTGAACCGACGGCGGGTGCCAGAAAGTCACCGCCGATCCAGGACTCATTCATTTTGATGAATGTGAGTCTGTCCACGGAGTCTGTGGACAGACGGGTCCTCTTGTCCGTGACCACCCCACCTGCCGCGCTGAATGTCCGCTCAGATAGTACGCTGGAGGGGGGGCAAGACAATAACTCCAGCGCATACTGAGCGAGCTCGCGGCAGGTGTCCAATCTGGCAACCCAGTACTCCATGGGGTCGTCGGTGCTCATACTGTCAGAAGCACTGACGGACCCCATGTAGTCTGCCACCATGTGGGCCAGCCGCTGGTGGTGATGGCTGCTGCTGCTGCTGCTGCTGCTGGTACTGGGTCGCTCAGTTTGCATGAACATCCTCATCTCACCCATTAGGTCCCCTGCTCGGCTGCTGATGTTGCTGCTGGGTGCAGCCACCTGCTGGGTGAGATGAGGGGGGACAACTGGAGGCCGGGGAGTTGCCTGCTCCAAACGGCTGACTAGGCATGCCTGCAGTTCCTCCATCCGGGGCTGCCTCCGTCTGGCTGGGAGGAACTGCTCCAGTTTCCCCTTAAATCTGGGATCTACAAGGGTGGCCAGCCAAAACTTGTCCCTCTCCTTGATGGCTTTAACCCGGGGGTCCCTCCTGAGGCATCTCAGCATGTGGGCAGCCATGGGGAAGAGCACAGCCCGCTGTGACTCCTCATGGCTGCCTGGGTCCATGACGTCCGCTTCCTCGTCATGGAGGCGCTGCTGTTCGCGGTCAGTCATGCCAAACCCCCGGACTATCGGTGCCCCCAACACCGGCTCTCCCTCCTGACCAGGCCCTGACTCCAGGACGCCACCAGTCACCTCCTGATCATCATCATGATCCTCCTCCTCCTCCTCGTCCTGGGCCTGGTCTTGGTGGAGCAGTGTTGCCTCCTCCTGCTCCACCAAGGCACTCTCCCCAGCTCCGAGCAGGCGATCTAGTGCCCTGTCCAGCAGGAACACTATAGGGAGCACGTCGTTGAGGCCGACATGCTCCCTGCTCACCATCTTGGTCGCCTGCTCAAAAGGGGCCAACACATGGCAGACCTGGTGTATCTGCCCCCACTCCAGACTGGTGATGTACGGGAGTGTGTGTTGTGATGGCCCGCCAGTGCCTTGCTCCAGCAGGTACTCCTTCACCGCCCTTCGCTGCTCCCACAACCTCTCCAGCATGTAGAGGCTGGAGTTCCACCGCGTCACACTGTCCACAATCAGCCTGTGAAGGGGCAGGCTGTTGTCCCGCTGCAACTTTGACAGGGACGCGGTAGCGGTTGGGGAGCGCCTGAAGTGGCTGGCAATCCTGCGTACCCTTAGCACAATGTCACTCAACCCGGGATAGGTGCGCAGGAACTTCTGCACCACTAGGTTGAGGACATGTGCCAGACAGGGCACGTGTGTCAGACTGCCAGCCTGGAGGGCGGAGAGGAGGTTGCTGCCATTGTCACAGACAACCAGACCTGCTTGGAGCCTTCGGGGTGTCAGCCACTTCTGGACCTGAGCCTGAAGTGCGCTCAGCACTTCTCGTCCAGTGTGTCTCCGTTCCCCTAAACTAACAAGCTGGAGCACGGCCTGACAGCGCACGTGCCCCACACTTGAATAGCTACGGGGGCGCTTGCTGGGAGGCTCAGCAGCTGCGGAGACAGTGGCTTGAGGGAGACCAGCACTTCTCCCCTGGACACCCCGGGGCGGCACCACAAAATCAGATGCCGCCAATCCCTCCCCGGCGCCTCGGAGGGAAACCCAATGGGCCGTGAAGCTTATGTAGCGCCCCTGCCCATGCCTGCTGGTCCAGCCATCCATTGTCAGATGCACCCTGTTGCTGACAGCATGATCCAGCGACAGGGTTACATTCTGCACAATGTGCTGGTGTAGGGCAGGGACACCAGTCCTGGCAAATAAATGGCGGCTGGGGACACGCCATTGGGGTTGGGCCTGCTCCAACATCTGCCTGAAGGGGTTGCAGTCCACTATGTTAAAGGGAAGCAGATGTTGGGCAATAACCCTTGCCAGGAGCCCATTGAGGGAACGCACACGTCGGTCTGAAGGGGGGAAGGGAGTGTTGCGTTCAAAGGCGTCAGAAAGAGACGCCTGGCGCCGGACGGCAGTGCGGGACACCGAAGAGGAGGGTGATGATGTGGAGGTCTGGCTGTCGGTAGCAGTACCTCTACTAGAGGGAGCGGGGGGGCATGACCTGCTGGTAGCCGATGAAGCTGTGGCAGGGGCTGCTGTACCCTGCACACTTGTGGTGGTGGCGCTGCTACCACCAGCACGCTTCATCTGGTCATGCTCCTGCCAGTGATTAATCCGCAGGTGCTGGTTGAGTGCCGTGGTACCCACCCGAGCCAAACACTTCCCTCTCTTCACCTTGGCACGACAGAGCTGGCAGATGGCTACTGTCGGGTTATCTGCTACCAAGGTGAAGTAGGCCCAGAGAGGTGACTTCAGCGTCGCCCTCCTGTCAGATGGGGTGACGCTGACTTCCACCTGCTGGGACTCGGTGCGCACAGGTGGAGCTGCCTGCTGCTGCTGCTGCTGCTGCTGCTGCTGACACCTCCTGCTGCCATCACCAGTGGAGACCCTGACGTTGGTCTCCCTGGTGACCTGGCGCACCGTTTCCCCAGGGTGCCTACCTTCCTCGTCGTCACTGATGCTGTGAACCGACGAGGCAGGTGGCACCCATGTTGGGTCACCCTCCTCTTCGCCCCCAGATATGTCAGACCCAGGGCTGACATGTGGTGGTCTGAAGGAGACATCTGACATGGAGCCGCTAGCCTGGCTCCGATGTCCCCTCACAGACGCATGGGTCTGACTAGGTGCTGGTGTTTCCTGCAGAAAACCACCAGCACCACCATGAAGGGAGGTCTCTGGGCTACTGACAGCCAGTACCCCATCCTCCTCCTCCTCCATTAACCCTTCAAAAAGGTCCTGACCATCAGCACATAAATCAATGTCTGCATGATCGAGGGCCTCCCCCAAGATATCCATGTCACTTTCACCATCAAACAGCATGAGGCTGGACTCGCTGGGGCTGGGTACTAAAGGCACCGGTGTACTGATGGTGGTGGTGCTACTTGGTGATGACTGAGTGGCACTGCTGTGCCCCATGTACTCCACCACTGCTGGAGCCTGGGAAGGCAATATCGGGCGGCTGCCCGAATTGAAAAACTCCCGGATGAGGCGGACTCCCCTTCCACCCGATCCTCTACCAGTAGTAGGGGCGCGAGAGGTACCCCGTGCTGGCAGCGACCCAGCACTGGGAGTAACTCCCCTACCCCTGCTGCCACGACCATGGATGCTGCTCATGCTGATATGGGGGGGTGGGTAAACTTTATTGGGGGGGGGGGTAAATGTGATAATAGAAAAAACAGGCGCGCAGACAAACAACTAGTAGCTATGCCACTAAACAACAATTAAACGAAAGGTAAATTTTTTTAAATTTTTTTTTTTTTTTTAAACTAACTAACTGACTGACAGACAACAGACAAAAACTGACTGGGCAACGAATAAGAGCAATAAAGAAACTAATATAGATAGAACAGTGACTCTGCTAACACAGCAGAGCCAGAGATCTGAATAAACTAAAAATAACTTTTTTTTTTTTTTTTTTTTTTTTATAAAACAGATAACTATCTAACTAAATAAACACACTAAACTAAGCTAGCTAGCTTACAGAGGTGTACAAGTACACTCAAACCTATCTATCTAACACTAAATGAAACTGGAACACAAACACACAAATAGTAGCTTTAAAAAAAGCTGTTTGGTATCTTCTTGCTTTTAAAAAAGCAGTTTAGAAATATAAGCACTAGCAGCTGCTAATACTGAAATGAACAGAACAGGAGCACAGAACTGAAAGGCACTGCAATGCTGATGCAATATAACACAGAGCACAGAAACACTTCTCCCTCTATATCCACCTTGTGAATCTGCAATGAGCACATGCTGGCACTTAGTTTATATAATGGTCGTGAGGCAGGTTCCTATTGGTTGATGTGGAGGTTGCTAACCTCTGACACCTGTGGAAATGGAACTCTGATTGGCTCTGATGTAAATGAAGGGCGGGGAAAAAAATCGCGCGATATTGCTATTGCCGAATATTCGCATTGCGAATATTCGGCAGCATAAAAGGATCACATGCGCTACTCGGCCCAGGGTCCCTCTAATCATACCACCATTGCTTTTACACGTCGATGGAGATCACTAGCATGTGATCTGTGTTAAAAAAAAATTTGAGAAAAATCCGAATATTCGACATTGCGAATATTCGGCGCAATATTCGAGATATTGCGCTATTTCTCGAATATGCAATATTCGAGCCGAATATTAGCAATTCGAATATTCGTGAGCAACACTAGTAGCTACATCGATTTTATATCCAGTGCAATATTTATTTGGTTACCTACTTGAAGACTATAAAAGTTTTAATGCTATTCCCATCGAGCGCTGCCTTTGTGTGTTTTTTGTATCCTGCTATCCATTTTTCCAGTAGTTGGTAGCTGCACTGGGAATCAGCCTGCAAGGAGGAGATCAGCTAAAAGTATTTGGATCTGTATGTGCGTTATAATTAATCGAAATTAGTCGATTAATCGATTAAAAAACAAAATGATTAATCTAACACAAACATTTTGATCAGTAACAGCCCTAAAAAAAAAACATTTAGAAGGGAAATGGAAGGAAAAGGTAAGTGAACCAACAATGCACTAGCTTAACCACTTAAGGACCGCCGCATGTACATTTACGTCGGCAGAATGGCACCGACAGGCACATCAACGTATATATACGTTGGTGCCTTGGGGGGGATCGGGGGTCCGATCGGACCCCCCCCCGTACATGCGGCGGTCCGCGCGGCTGCAGGAGCGATCCGACAAGTGGGGGCGGCTATCCGTTTTCATCCGCCCCCTCCGGATCGCTCCCAGCCAATGCGCGCGCCCGCCCGCCCTGTCACTTCCTCCTCCTGTGTAAACACAGGAAGGAGGAAGCGACGTGATCTCTCCCTTGGCGTTTGTTTCAAGCGCCGCTGAGGAGAGATCACCACACACCAAGTAAGTCTGCACCAAACAGCACACTTACACACACACAAACACATTTAACCCCCGCGATCGCCCCCCCCCTCCCCCCTGTCACAGTGTCACTGAATGCAGTAATCATACATGTATGATTACTGTATTTAGTGTCAGTGTGACAGACAGTGTGACAGTCAGTCAGTGTTAGTGTCAGGGTAGCCCCCCCACCCACCCAATAAAGTTTTAACCCCTTGATCACTGCCCTAGTTAACCCTTTCACTCCCTATTGCCAGCGTCACTAAGCGATCATTTTTCTGATCGCTGTATTAGTGTCGCTGTTCCCGCTAGGTAGCTAATTTTTTTTTAATGCGATTTTTTTTTTACTAAAGACATGTGGCTAAATACATTTTGGCCTAAATGTTTGACTAAAATTTAGTTTATTGGTTTTTTATTATAACAAAAAGTAAAAAATATTGATTTTTTTTCAAAAATGTCGCTCTATTTTTGTATATAGCGCAAAAAATAAAAATCGCAGAGGCGATCAAATACCACCAAAAGAAAGCTCTATTTGTGGGAAAAAAAGGACGCAAATTTTGTTTGGGAGCCACGTCGCACGACCGCGCAATTGTCTGTTAAAGCGACGCAGTGCCGAATCGCAAAAACCCCTTGGGTCATTTGCCAGCGTATTGGTCCGGGTCTTAAGTGGTTAAAGGAAACTATTTAGAAAATAAAAAACAAACCTTTACAACCCCTTTAATGTATGTATGTATGTATGTATGTATGTAGTGAAACTTGCTGATAACCTATTCATGTCCAGCCTTCGAGTTATACTGAAAGCCCAGTGCTGAGGTTGTTTGTGGACTATGTTTAACGAGAAGCCTGATCTCAAGCTATTATGTTATTAATGTTATTATAAAATTTAACAAGAATAATTAAAAAAAATATGTTGTTTGTTGTGCAAATGCTCAGGTTTACAGTTTCAATTACCTGTGTTTAAAGCAGACTATTTCAGCCTTTTATAGAGGTGAGTTTACAAAATGTATCTGGCCCAAAAATGAACAATGACTGACTCAACATCTAAAAATGTAAATTGCTGTGGCTAGTGTAGTATTGTAACATCCTGTGATGGCTTATTTAACTAAAGTTTTAGATTAGTTTGAATTGCAGATTTGCAGGAATCCATGTCAGTAAAGAAACTAACTTCAAGGGCATTTGATTTGAATTTCATTATAGTAACTCATTAGACAGAGTACACCTAACTTCTCTTAATCTTTCTTAAGCTTGCATTAAAAGCATTGTGAGGAAGACATCTATACTAATGTATAAATCCCCTACTTACAGCAGCCAAATGTTTGATACTGGCCATTGGGGTCAGTTAGAGTTTAATCAGCCATAAATTCCAAGTCAGTCTGTATGTGTGTGTGTGTGTGTGGATATGTGTTTGTGTCTAAGATAATAAATTGTACGTAGATTCATACAGGTATATAACATTTTAATTAGTTCTGGTAATTCATTATAATATTATTACCAACAAAAAAGAAAAATTTTCTGTGATCTCTTGTAGAAAGATCATTCAGTGTATTCAATTTCCCTCCTTGAGAACGTTCTTAACCACTTAAGCCCCGGACAATTTGGTTGGTTAAAGATCAGGCCACTTTTTGTGATTCAGCTCTACGCCGCTTTAACTGACAATTGCGCGGTCATGTGACTTGGCTCCCAAACAAAATTGATGTCTTTTTTTCCCACAAATAGAGCTTTCTTTTGGTGGTATTTGATCACCTCTGCATTTTTTTATTTTTTGCACTATAAACAAAAAAAACATTCATTTTGAAAAAAAAAACAATATTTCTGACTTTTTGCTATAATAAATATCCCCCAAAAATATATATAACAATTGTTTTTCCTCAATTTAGGCTGATACGTATTCTTCTACATATTTTTGGGGAAAAAAATCACAATAAGTGTTTAATGATTGGTTTTGTGCAAAAGTTATAGCGTCTACAAAATAAGGGATAGTTTTATATCATTTTTATTAATATTTTTTTTCCTGGTAATTTTTATCTTGACTGCGACATTACGGCGGACACATCGAACACTTTTGACACCATTTTGGGACCTGGGTGGCGACGATGAGCTATTGCCACGAAACACGTCGGGAGAACTCCACTGTCGCCTTATTTTACTTGCAAGAATTCTGCCAATCCACCCAAATATGAGTTTGTTTGCTGTGAATAAATACGTAATTTTATTTAAACGGAATCACGCTATGTGGCCACCCTCTTTTCTTTTCTACATGCACCAATAACAAAATCGAGCCTATCAATGGTGACTTCAATATAAGCACAGTTTCCAGCTTTGTCCATTTTACTGCAAGACATCTTGACTGATTGGGCGCATGATTCCTGCTGAGGATCGTTCATGACATCCGTCATTCAAAGCCTTGTTTGACCTCTTGTGGCATATGTCACCATTGGTCAATGCGTTCTGGTAAGCCTACAATCCTTTAGGTGGTGGGATTGTCACATTGAAGAAGTCACATATTTCACGTTCAGTCACATAGTCACTTGATTAGATTTCCAGATGAACTTTTTCACTTCCTAATTTTTGGACTATTAGTATATTCTTTTCAACTAACCGGTGCAACAGTTCACTTGCACTACGTGCCGGATAGGCACATTATTTGTTTCTTTCATCTGAAGGACTTTCATGCACATTAATATGTCACTGTTTATATGATGCAATTTTTATTGTATGGTAATTGATTATTTATTTAGCCATTTAGCGCTACACTTATGTATTCCTTTGTTTTTTGCTTTTTTGAATGAGCCGTGTTAGCTGCTACCATCTACACTTATTCGGCAGCGCAGGGTATCCACTTTCTTTTCACTATGTACAAGGGACACAAGGGGCATACAAAATAGCGCTATTAAAATGCTCATAAAAAGCTCTCCATGCATCTTAATGGACCCTTTCTCACTGAGTCCTGCAAGCAGCATCTTTGGAGAAGCTTTTGGGCGCTGAAAAAAAACACTCCAAAAACGCCCCTCTCCGTGAAATGAATTGAAAGCGCTGTAAAAGCGTCTTACCCTTTCACACTGAGGCACTGTAAAAAATGCCCTAAAACATTAGGGTCTTAGCGGTGCTTTACCAGCACATTGGGATTGCAGATAAGGCTTCATTAGAATAATGCTTGAATAACGCCCGAAAATTGCATGAATAACGCTCGAATAACGCTTGAAAAATGCTTGAATAACGCTTGAAAAACGCAACAGTGTGAAAGGGGCCTTTGGGTGTTTGATTACCTCCCCAGGGCAATTGTAATCAACTAAGAATCAAAAATGTATTATAGTTAGTCAACTTTCCAGACACATTTTTTCCTTTTGCATTTATATCTCACAAATGTTCAAAACCAAATAGGGTCGGTTAAAAGCATCTGCTATAATAATGGATTTGCAAATGAAGGAATTGTTTTTAAATCCTTGTCACATTACAGCTAAGCTCATCCACTAATAATTCATTTCTGATCTATATCAAAATTTGCCCATGCATTTCTAAAAAGTCACTGTAGGATATGTTCATGCTTAAATAATTAGTATGCTGCTTATTTGGAAGGAAAATTGTATCGCTATAACTCTATCTGAGATGTTTTTCGAATGGCAATTGTCAAATCTTCAGATGCATTGTCAGGTCAATGAAACATTTCTTGGGAGAATGATTAAAGTTCCCTTTTTGTGAATATATGAAGAGATACATTTCCAATTAGACATGACAGTGTCTGTTGCTTAGCTGTCTTTTTAGCAACACATTTTCAAATAGCGGATTTATTTCAACTTCCTAAATATTGTTTATGTTGAAAACTGCATTTCAAGATAACAAAAAACTAAATAAACAGCCAATGTTTAAAGAATTTGAAGGTTATTTACATTATACATACACACATATACAATTGAATTCCTTTTTTTTAAATAATGGAGTAATGTTTATGCTTGTTATGTTTCATTCTTTTTTATTTTTTTAACTCTTTTATTCTATTATGACTATAACAGGTTTACATGTTATAACCCACAAAGAAGGCTGTTTTGTTAATCACTTTTATTAACCTATTTATATGATATTTTATTAACTCAATAAAAATTATGTTTAAAATCTCAAATGTAAAGTTGACCTACTGAACAATACGAGCCGTTTCACACTGGGGCGACCTGGGATCCGACTTGAAGTTGCCCCAAGTCGTCCCAAGATGTGTGGTTGAGAAAATCAATTGAAGTGAATGAGAGCCGTCTTAATACACACTACTGAAGTCGCTCCAACATCCTTTTTTTCCCACATATAGAGCTTTCTTTTGGTGGTATTTTATCACCCCTGCTATAAACAAAAATAGAATAACAATTTTGAAAAAAAATCAATATTTTTTGCTATAGTAAATAGCCCCAAAAAATATATTAAAGATTTTTTTTCCTCAGTTTAGGCCAATACGTATTCTTTTATCTATTTAGGAGATTAAGCCATGGGGATTTCATATCCCTGGATCGGTAAAGCAACTATGCAATGTGTCACAACGGGAGATCGCGGCTGTCAAGGTCAGCGGGAAAGGGGGGATGGGGAGAGGGTCCAGTGTAAGTTCACCTTACAGATTTTCTGTAAAGGTAAACATACCCTTTAAGGTTTGGTCTGAACACAAATCCAAACTATAGCTGTTAAGGTGTTTAGATGAACGCCAGAATATTTACCTGTTTGGCCAGAGCCAAATATTGTGTATAATAGTGGTATTACTACCTTTGTTACACATTACAGCTTCCCCCTATCATGATAGATGCAAGTGGTTGTTAAAGGGGTTGTAAAGGTTTTTTTTTTTTTTTCTAAATAGATTTCTTTAACCTCCCTGGCGGTCTTCACGTGTGTGGCACGGGGTGAGATTTTCATGCTACGATCGGTAACCCCGTGCCACACACGAGCTTTCCTCGCTGGATGCAGAAAAATCGTTTTCTTACCTTTTCTCTGCGATCCAGCGATGAATCCCCGCAGTACACGGCGGCCGGATGTCCGCCTGATGCTGTGTACCTCCGATTCCCTTCCCTGCGAGCGTCGCGACGCAGGGGGGCAGAAGGGGGGGGGGGGAACGGCGCCAAATTCAAATGTATAAGTAGAAACATAGTGAAACACAGTAAAAACACACTGATAAAAAATAAATAAAAATACAGTGACCTTTGATTGCCCCCCCCAGTGTTTTCTCAAGTGACCTGTCTGCAGATTGCTGCTCAGTATACAGACACTGGTACTGCAATCATGGCAAAGCGCGCCTCTACATCCAAATCGCTATGCGACATGCTGCCAAACAGCGACAGCGATGCAGAATCCCTTGCGGAGGAGCTGAGCGACAGCGGCGCGTGGGAAAGCTCGTCATCGGATGAAGAAAGTGATGCGAGTGACGATCCTGCACCTGTGCCCAGCGATGTGCGGACTTGGTGCGCAATTGATTACGCTACAGAGCACGTAGCGCCCCCAAGGTTTCCCTTCACAGGATCACCTGGGATAAAAGTGGACATAGAGGGTGACAATCCGTTGGATTACCTCCGGCTTTTTTTGACGGATGAGGTGATCGACAAAATAGTGTTGGAGACTAACAGGTATCAAGATCAGCAAGCTGCTACCCATCAGCTATTTTCGCGGCGCAGAAAATGGGAGCCTGTGACCAGTGATGATATTTGGAAATTCCTTGGCCTCCTAATTTTACAGGGAGTGGTGGGGAAACCACTCCAAAAGTGGTACTGGACCACAAATAAATTATTGGCCACACTTTTTTTGGATCGGTAATGTCCGAATATCGATTTTCTTTGATTATGAAGTATTTGCACTTCGCAAATAATGAGGAATTCGACGAACAATCTCATCCAGCTCCAAAGCTAAAAAAAATTTGGGATGTTTACCAAATGATACTGCAGAACTTCCAGCAGACCTATGTTCCTGAGCGGGACATTACTATTGACGAAAGTCTGATGGCCTATAAAGGTAGGCTCAGTTGGATACAATTTATTGCGTCTAAGCGCGCTCGCTTTGGGATCAAATCCTTTATGCTGTGTGAATCCAGCTCTGGGTATATTTGGAACACAGTAATGTACACTGGGAAAGGGACCAAATTCTCCCCGAGATTTAGTTTTTTTGGGATGGCAAGCGCGTCGGTTCTGTCATTGATAGAGCCCTTGCTCAACCAGGGCTACTGTCTCACTACAGACAATTTCTACACTTCCCCAGAACTGTACGAGTTCCTGCTTATGAACAAGACGGACGCTTATGGAACCGTGAGGCCTAACCGGCGGGACATGCCGGCAGGATTTTACAACAAAAAGCTAGATAAAGGAGAAGTTGCTGCATGGCAAAAAGGGAAAATGTTGGCACTAAAGTGGCGGGACAAAAAGGACATTTCCCTGATGAGCACAGTGCACAATACCTCGACCGTCATGGTCCATACCAGAGGTGGAAAAGATGTGAGAAAGCCCCAAGTTGTATTGGACTACAACCACACGATGGGAGGTGTGGACAGGGCGGACCAAGCCATGACATTTTATCCAGCTATGCGAAAGCAGCAGAAAAAATATTATAAATTTTTTTTCAGACATCTCTTGGAGCAATGTCTGTGGAATGCATTCATCCTGCTGAAAAAAAAACGGCGGTAAACCGTTCTGGACGACGGGCTTCTGGTGTTGTAAATCCTGAGCGCCTGACTGGTCATCATTTCATGGACTATGTACCACCCACTGCAAAAAAATCAGCACCCTCACGGATGTGTGTGGTTTGCTGCTCCAAGCGCGACAACAGCGGAAACAAAATACGCAAAGAAACGCGCTTCAGTTGTCTCAACTGCGACGTTGGACTTTGCGCCATTCCTTGCTTCAAAGAATTTCATACCCGAGACATTTACTAAATAATGATTTTGCACACTTTTTTGACCCCCCAAAAAATCTGAGTTTATGAATATATTATTTGTTAAAATTTATTGAATAAAAAGTATTGTTATTATTAAATTATTATTTGTTATTATTTATTATATTATAATTTATGATTTTGTGTTTCAAACTTTGTCATAGTCTACTAGAGACTCTGGTTTGGACAGATTTAGGTGAGTTATTCCTAAGAATTGCAAGCCTGCAATCTAAAACGCCAAATTCCCTTGCAAATAATGGTACCGCTTTTAGCACCTAAAATCTGAAAGAATCATACCGCCAGGGAGGTTAAGCTAGTGCATTGTTGGTTTACTTACCCTTTCCTTCGATTTCCCTTCTAAATGTTTTTTTTCTTTGTCTGAATTTCTCACTTCCTGTTCCTCCTCAGTAAGCTGTTCTGGATGACTAACCCCCAGCCAGAACAGCTCAGATGATGGGGGCGCAAGCTTACTGAGGACAGGAAGTGAGAAATTCAGACAAAGAAAAAAACATTTAGAAGGGAAATCAAAGAAAAAGGTAAGTGAACCAACAATGCACTAGCTTAAAGGAACCTATTTAGTAAAAAATAAAAAAATGAACCTTTACAACCCTTTTAAAGCGGATCTCCACCCTAAAGTGAAGATCCGCTGATCGGAACCCTCCCCCCCTCCGGCGTCACATTTGACACCTTTCAGGGGGGAGGGGGGTGCAGATACCTGTCTAAAGACAGGTATCCGCACCCACTTCCGGCCCGCAGTCTCGGGCAAAAGACGGGCTTTTCCCGTTGTGTGCTGGGAACTCTCGGCTCCCAGCACACAGCGGGAGCCAATCGCCGGGCGCAGCGCGACTCGCGCATGCGCCGTAGGGAACCGGGCAGTGAAGCCGCAGCGCTTCACTTCCTGGTTCCCTCACCGTGGATGGAGGGGGGTGCAGCAGGGAGACGAGCGATCGCTCGTCCTCTGCTACGGACGCCGCTGGACTCCAGGACAGGTAAGTGTCCTAATATTAAAAGTCAGCAGCTGCAGTATTTGTTGCTGCTGGCTTTTAATATCTTTTTGAGGTGAACCATCCGCTTTAAGGATGCCATTGACTGCAGGCACCACTAGAGTCCATAAGAACCAATGACATCCCCAGCTACATTCACTTGCATGGCCAGGAATTCCTAGCCAAATATATTATAATTAGCCAACATATTATTTTTAGGTAGAAACAATATTCAAACTGTAACAATAAATTTGAACAATTTCTACATGGTCAGCATATAACATTTATATATAAAAAAAAACTATTCTGAATGCATGAAACAAGCAAAGCATAACAAATGTGGTAGCGTGGTAGTGTGGTAGTGTTTTGTACTTAAAAAACAAATCACTAAATGCAGACCATAGTAAATTTTCTCTATAAAAACACCATGGGGACCTGAGAAAAATCTTGCTATGAGCAGAATTTTCTTTCAGCAGGAATAACCTTCGCAGGGGGAAACAATCACGCACATAGAAATTGCACAAATCTGTAAAAGCTGAATGCTTTCTTAAAAACAAAACAAAAAACCTCAGCTTTATTGAACTGTAAAGTACTCAGATTAGAATGATGACAATCATAATAAATGTGAACTATAAACGTATGTCTAAAATGAAGAAGCTCATTTAAATATTTAGTGCTGATTATTAACCGCTTCCCAACCAGTGCACGACAATGTATGTCGGCACAATGGCATAGGTGGGCAAAAGGGCATACCCGTACGTCCTTCAGTCATAGCCACATAGTGGGCATGCACCCCACACCATCGGAGCGTGCCTGTGGGTCTGTAAAATTGATGTCAGCAGGTGGCCCGCGATCGGGGCAAGGAGAGGCAGAACAGGTAACTGTAAACAAGGCATTTTCCTGTTCTGCCTATTGACATGGCAGGAATCCACTGCTCCCTGTCACCAGTAGCAGTGATCTCTTTCATGTTCTAGGTAGCCCATCCCCCCTACAGTTAGAACACACTGAGGAAACACGCTTGATCTCCCCCTAGTGTTTAACCCATTCCCTGCCAGTGACATTTATACAGTAATCAGTTCTTATGCTGTATAAATGTCAATGGTCAAAAAAAGTGTCAAAAGTGTTGATTAAAATCGCAGATCACCGCCATTAGTAGTAAAAAAAATAATAATAAAGATACCACAAATATATCCCCTATTTTGTAGACGCTATGGTCCAGATTCTCGTAGATGTTGGCGGGCGTAGCGTATCCTATCTACACTACGCCGCCGTAACTTAGAGGCGCAAGTGCCGTATTCTCCAAGCACTTGCTTTGTAATTTGCGGTGGCGTAGTGTAAATGGGCCGGCGTAAGCCCACGTAAATCAAATGTGGATGAGGTGGGCGTGTGTCATGCAAATCAATCATGACCCCACGTTTTTAACTGCGCATGCGCCATCCATGGACGTATCCCAGTGCGCATGCTCCAAATTACGCCGCAAAAAACATTGCTTTCGTCAGGAACGTAATATACGCAAAGGCCTATTTGTGAACGAGTTACGCAAACGATGTAAACGACGGAAAAAAACAACGCTGTCCCGACGTCCATACTTAACATTGGGTAGGCGGGACCGACGCTAAGTTAACCCACCATATAGCAGGGGTAACTTTACGCTTACGCAAACAACCTAAACTACAACGACGGGGCGCAAATACATTCGGGAATAGGCGTATGTAGCTCGTTTGCATATTCGACACGGAAATTGACAGAAACGCCACCTAGCGGCCAGCGTAACATTGCAACTTAGATCCGACAGTTTAAGTGACTTACGCCAGTCAGATCTATGGCAAATCTATGCGTAACTGATTCTAAGAATCAGGTGCATAGATCCGACACAACAAAAACAGAGATACGACGGCGTATCTGGAGATACGCCATCGTATCTCCTTTGAGAATCTGGCCCT
Organism: Rana kukunoris; assembly: GCA_029574335.1. Classification (NCBI taxonomy): domain Eukaryota; kingdom Metazoa; phylum Chordata; class Amphibia; order Anura; family Ranidae; genus Rana; species Rana kukunoris. The sequence goes on from CM056051.1 coordinate 199,501,709, forward strand.
ATAACTTTTGCACAAACCAATCAATATACACTTATTGTGATTTTTTTTTTAAATATATAGTAGAATATATACCAGCCTAAAATGAGGGAACATTTTTTTTTATATATTTTTGGGGTATATTTATATAAGCAAAAAGTGAAAAATCTTGCTTATTTTTTCCTAAAAAATTTAAACCGCAGAGGTGATTAAATACAACCAAAAGAAAGCTCTATTTGTGGGGGAAAAAAAGGATGTACATTTTGTTTGGTTACAATGTCGCACGGCTGTGTAATTGTCAGTTAAAGCAGCGCAGTGCCGTTTCGCAAAAAAATGCTCTGGTCATTAAGGGGGTAAAATCTTCCAGGGCTGAAGTGGTTAAAAATGCACACTATGAAATTGATTTACTAAAGATATATAGACTGTTCACTTTGCAAGGGAATTTGCACTTTGCAAGGATGTGTTTCCCTAAACATAGTGAATGCAAGAAAGTTTTGCTGGCTTCGATTGTCCAATCATTGTAGGAGGATATGTATTTATTATGTGTAATACACAATATGCACAGAATATACTGTATATATAAATACACTGTATATATGTTTGTAGGAAGATAAATATTAGTTGGTTAAATTGGCAATTGTTTACTTTCAGAAGAAACAAGAGTTGTAAACCTTACAGCTGGCTGTAAGTAGGGTCGTTTCCATATTATTTAACAAAAAGATGAAAAGTGTTTGGTCAGCCAGTCAGAAAGCCCACCAGCTTTAGTTACTGGTAATAATCCTTATATGAAGGGAAGTTTAGGGGATAAGTAGAAGGCATTTTCGGAAGGATTGACTGAGGATATAAATAATATACATTACTGCATGTATGGAAGCCACCTAGGTACATAAAACACATATATGCTGGATGTGTGGAGAGTTTATTTGCTTGCTAAGATATGACAGGAGAACTTGATACTCTGGAGGCTTCTGATCATTGTATTAGTTGCAAGTACCGTGTTGGATCTTAGTATATGTTCTGGGATCCACCAGCAGGAAGCTTATTCTTAATTCACACATCCTTCCCATTAACCATTTCTCTTCCAGCCCCTGTGCTCCATTTTGTAAACTAAGGTGGCCAGACCATCTTTGCACTTTTTTCTTTGCTTTTTTATTTTTCCCTTATAGCTTTTAGAATTTGTGGGGAAAAAAAAGGTGCTACTGATTTTTTAGAGCCTGCGGTATCTATGCACAATATATTTGCAAAAAATACGGTAAAACCATTATTAGCAGATAAATACACAGCAAATTTTACGAAATTCCTATTAAATATAAAAGCTTAACTTGTATTGAGTTAATAAATAACAAATATTTGTAACCTTTAAATTGCAACTTTTTTTGCGAAATGGTGAAAATTGAACAGATGCAAAAGTGTAAATATCCAAATTTCTCAAAAAATATGAAGGTATTCATGGGCCAGCACAAAGGAACCTTAAATGAAGACATAACACAAAGATACAATCCAACACGTATTTATTAAATGGAAAATTATATGGCCACTGTGTTATCCATAGGGGTTAATTAATATTTATTCAAAATAATTAAATAAGCCAACTTGGCTAAGATATATATTACAAATAATAACATGGTGTCCATCCAGCAAAAGCTGGACGACTAATCCCCCTTTTTTGGACAACAACATGACTTAAGAATAGGGCGGGAGGGTGGGCGACGCTGGCTGACAGGACGGACTGAGGAGACCGCCGTGCTGCAGCCTTTTTATAAGCTCCTTCTGCGCGGGCGAATCCCCTGCTCGGATTGACCAATGGCTGCTCTTCTCATCCTCCAATCACATGCTGTTGCTGCCCCGTGCAGCGCGGCTTCCTAGGATAGAAACACAAGCAGGAGAACTGCACATATTGCAAATTCTCCTTTGGACTAGCCCATGTTGGTCCAGCATATTGCTGGGAACTTTCATGGGCCAGCACAAAGGAACCTTAAATGAAGACATAACACAAAGATACAATCCAACACGTATTTATTAAATGGAAAATTATATGGCCAAGGTGTTATCCATAGGGGTTAATTAATATTTATTCAAAATAATTAAATAAGCCAACTTGGCTAAGATATATATTACAAATAATAACATGGTGTCCATTCAGCAAAAGCTGGACGACTAATCCCCACCGGCCGGAGCCGGCAGAGTAGCTGCCGGCCGAGGCCCCCCCACCACCGTGGCTGCTTCTATCAGGCTCTGTAGGCCCATATTGAAAATATCAACGCCAATGAGTGATAAATGAATTCCATCCTTCCGAAAAAGGCCTGGGATAAAACCCTCCAATTCTGAGTGGCAGAGTGACACACCACCGGCAGAAATCAGGAAACTGTGGATGGTCCTGTTAAGTCTCCTCCGAATCCTGTCCAAATAGAACAGCCCACTCTGAGGAGACCACAACAGCCTAGAAACCATTTCGGAAAATGCTAAGACCGAATATGGGAACATAAGTTTCATTGCGTGCAAATCCCTCTTGATCTCGCATAACAAATCCCAGGTACCCACTTTACCCAGATCGTTGGCACCAGCATGCAAAACTAAAACTTGAGGGGGAGGCCATATACCAGCTAAATATGTCAGATGCTCAATAACATTCCGCCACCGCAAACCCCTGACACCCGACCATAACAACATGAAAGACGTAGAGTCTAGACCTAGGTTGGTGGAATAGGACCTGGATCCCGCATGCTTGGCGGCCCAGAAAACGTACGAATGGCCGACTATCCACACCACCTTCTTGCCTTGATCTGAAAGAAAAAAATTACAAAATTAAGAGTTCAGGACGAACATATAACTTGTACCTAGAGCTATTCCAGCGCCCCACAGACTTCAACCTATCCTCCGAGAAACCCAAGGAATCAGCTACAGTGGCCGCCCCTATCCTAAACTAATGGGAAGAGAAACGATAACCTGCCAAGTCCAAACGTTTTAAACAGGAGGAAAAAACAGCCGAAAACTGATACCTGGTTAAAGGGGACAAATCCTTGTGAATAAAAAATGAATCAGGAGAAATTGGCCTTACCGCCATATATCTTCCCACTTGCATGACGGGGCATAGCGCTTCATTAGACGAACTGGCGAGAGAGAACCAACAACCTTTCCCAACTGGCAAAGATTTGGACCTACAAAGGAAGAGATAAAGACAACCACCATGCAAACGCACATGATCAAAACTGAGAAACGATGCAGAGCCTTTGTTTGTTGCCGTGAATTCACCGACCCTAAGAGCACCAAAGAATGCGACTGAAAAAACATCTCTAAACAAAAGAGATTCAAACTCAGATATACATACCTCGCGGAGAGACCCGAGGAGGTCCGCCAACAATGCGACCGAAATAGGACGCCCGTTGTCTATAGAAGGCCTGGACCTCTTAAACCCCTTCATAACCTGTGTCACTTGAAAGAAGGAAGTTAAACCTGGCAAACCTGAAAACTTCAAAAAGAATGAAACTCCTGCAAGAATTTTGCACACTGAGGCCGGCGAAAGGCGAGCCTGTATAAGATTAGACAAGAAAGACAACGCTAATAATGAAGTAACATTCAAGGGATCAGAACCCATATCCTGGCAATACGAACACCATCTGGACCACGATAATCTATAATCCGACCAAGTCTTACTTGAAACTGAATTGCGTAGGTTACAGAAAATTAGTCCCATATCAAGCCCCAGAGGAATTCCGGGCATGGGGTCCCCTGCCGATCTGCTGCTGGAGCCAGGTCCCGAAACTTCTTGAACTGTAGGCGAGATAAAGCATCGGCGATATTATTATGAATGCCTGATATATGCTCAGCTTTAAGCCAAATATTATAACGCATACAGTGCAAGACCAAAAAACGCAGTAGCTTAACAACTGGGACAGATTTAGAGGATAAAGCATTAATGGCGAACAGCACCCCTTTATTGTCCGTGTGGACCAATATTATTTTATTCTTAAAAAACTCCCTCCAAATCACAATGGCAACTATAACTGGGAAAAGTTCCAGAAGGACTAAGTTCTGTAAAATTTCCTCCTGCAACCAATCTTCATGCCACACACCTGCACACCAGCGCCCGTTCAGGAATGCCCCAAATCCAGTAGCGCCGGCCGCGTCCGTGAAAAATTCCATTTGACTATTAACCACAAAATCTTGCTGCCATACTGTGGTACCGTTAAAATCGCGCAAAAAGGCATCCCAGATCCTAAGGTCCTCTCTAACCCCTTTAGATAAACGGACATGAGCCTGCGGATTTGTAAGGCCTTTTATAGCCAAAGAAAATCTGCGAGAGAAAACCCTAGCCATGGGAATAACCCTGGCAGCAAAAGCAAAGAGCCCCAGAAGTGACTGGGCTTCTTTCAAAATAATTTTCTTTCTAGATAGCACTGAAGTGATCAAAGATCTCAGCTTCTGCAATTTTTGCTCTGGTAACCTGAACTCCATGCGTCCTGAATCGATGATTATACCAAGGAATTCGATAGACGTGGAGGGCAAAAAGGTATTTTCGTGAGCCAAGGGAACACCAAAGTCTTCATAGATTCCGCAGAATGCTTGCAAAGCTTCGGAACATTCCGAGGATCCTTCCCTACCAAAGAATAGAAAATCATCCAGATAATGTAGAGCAGCCCCATGGGGAAACCTTTGGGATACAACCCAGTGCAAAAAGGTGGAAAAGGATTCAAAGTAAAAGCATGATAAGGAAAACCCCATGGGCATAGATGTATCAAAGAAAAATTTCCCCAAGAAATAAAAACCCAAGGAATTAAAACCTTGGTGGTGCACTGGCAATAACCGAAAAGCCACCTTGATGTCGGCTTTGGCTAGCAAGGAACCTCTACCCATCCGTCTCAGTATGACTAGGGCTTCATCGAACGAAGAATAACACACTGGAGCTGAAATATCTGCGACTTCATCGTTCAGGGAGGATTTCGGGGGGTAGGAAAGGTGGTGTATCAGCCTAAAAGCACCGCTTCTTTCTTTGGGACTAATCCCAGCGGAGACAAGTGAAAATTCGGGAAAGGGGGGGCATGGAAAGAGCCCGCAACCCTCCCTTCAGCCAGTTCCTTGGATATTTTTTCATATACAACATCAATATTGCTATCCACCGATACCAAATTTTTAACCATCATGCAGCCCGAACCTTGAAAAGCAGGGACTAAAAACCCGTCTTTGAAACCATCAATTAACAGAGCCCCCATCCTGTGATCTGGGTAGCGCTCTAACCAAGGGCGCATTACGACTAGCCTCACTGGTGACTGACTGAAAGGAGGATGCGGCTGATTTGCGGAAACACCTACTGGCCGCATGAGGGCCGCTACAGTAGGAGCATTCGTGCCTATAGCGACAGTTTGTGAGGAACTTGCATTGGCCTTCATTGAAGGCAAAACAAAAACCTTTGCGAAAATTGCCCTGGCTATTTAACAAGGGCCTAGGTGTGAATTGGGGCTTTGTTGGCAACATCAGGTTCAACCATAAGCCTACATCCTTAGTCCCCCAATGTAATGTAGGGTGGACTGCCAACTTCTGGCGGAAATTCTCATCATAATTGAACCAGGCAGTTCCCCCAAAATGGCGAAAGGCTTCCGCGAAAATATCCAGGTGTTGGAATAGCCCTGAGCATTTGCTGGGGAAACGTTCGCCCATAACTGCCGCATAGATGCAAAAGGCTTGCAGCCAATTTTGAAAAGTCTTCGGAACAACCCGCCTCCTATCTTCCTCAGACCTATCATTCGCTTGCCTATCCGATTTAGCCACAAACTCCTTAGAGGAGGGCAATAAGGATAGCAGGTCTAGAAACTCACCCCTCCAAATTTTTTCTTTGATTGCCTTAGGTAGATGAAAGCCCAAAGGGGACAGAACACAAGGCAGGGGCTCTCTAAAGGAAGACTCTCCCACCGTCAATGCCGACGGCCTGATGGGCAAAGAGGGGTCAACAGTATATAGAGGACTAGGGGCTCTACTATTAACTGACTTTTTTGTGCTCTGTAACACAGGGGCACTTGACTCCTGCCAAATAGCACGAATATCATCCAAATAATGCATGCTCCCCATATCATAAGGGATTGCATCATTACTGGCATCACACAGCATATCATCTGCACCAGCAACCTGTGCCCTCTGACATTTTGCCTCACTCTGCATCTGAATGCGCTGTTCCGCACCAATCGCTTGTGCCCCTGCCAATTCCTGTACATTGCCACCACTAGCACCAGACCCCTGTGCTCTTTGTATAGACTTATCCGCGCCACTAACATGTGCCCCTTGAAAATGCTGTAATACAGGGAGTGCAGAATTATTAGGCAAATGAGTATTTTGACCACATCATCCTCTTTATGCATGTTGTCTTACTCCAAGCTGTATAGGCTCGAAAGCCTACTACCAATTAAGCATATTAGGTGATGTGCATCTCTGTAATGAGAAGGGGTGTGGTCTAATGACATCAACACCCTATATCAGGTGTGCATAATTATTAGGCAACTTCCTTTCCTTTGGCAAAATGGGTCAAAAGAAGGACTTGACAGGCTCAGAAAAGTCAAAAATAGTGAGTTATCTTGCAGAGGGATGCAGCACTCTTAAAATTGCAAAGCTTCTGAAGCGTGATCATCGAACAATCAAGCGTTTCATTCAAAATAGTCAACAGGGTCACAAGAAGCATGTGGAAAAACCAAGGCGCAAAATAACTGACCATGAACTGAGAAAAGTCAAGCGTGCAGCTGCCAAGATGCCACTTGCCACCAGTTTGGCCATATTTCAGAGCTGCAACATCACTGGAGTGCCCAAAAGCACAAGGTGTGCAATACTCAGAGACATGGCCAAGGTAAGAAAGGCTGAAAGACGACCACCAATGAACAAGACACAAGCTGAAACGTCAAGACTGGGCCAAGAAATATCTCAAGACTGATTTTTCTAAGGTTTTATGGACTGAAGAAATGAGAGTGAGTCTTGATGGGCCAGATGGATGGGCCCGTGGCTGGATTGGTAAAGGGCAGAGAGCTTCAGTCCGACTCAGACGCCAGCAAGGTGGAGGTGGAGTACTGGTTTGGGCTGGTATCATCAAAGATGAGCTTGTGGGGCCTTTTCGGGTTGAGGATGGAGTCAACTCCCAGTCCTACTGCCAGTTTCTGGAAGACACCTTCTTCAAGCAGTGGTACAGGAAGAAGTCTGCATCCTTCAAGAAAAACATGATTTTCATGCAGGACAATGCTCCATCACACGCGTCCAAGTACTCCACAGCGCGGCTGGCAAGAAAGGGTATAAAAGAAGAAAAACTAATGACATGGCCTCCTTGTCCACCTGATCTGAACCCCATTGAGAACCTGTGGTCCATCATCAAATGTGAGATTTACAAAGAGGGAAAACAGTACACCTCTCTGAACAGTGTCTGGGAGGCTGTGGTTGCTGCTGCACGCAATGTTGATGGTGAACAGATCAAAACACTGACAGAATCCATGGATGGCAGGCTTTTCAGTGTCCTTGCAAAGAAAGGTGGCTATATTGGTCACTGATTTGTTTGTTTTGTTTTTGAATGTCAGAAATGTATATTTGTGAATGTTGAGATGTTATATTGGTTTCACTGGTAAAAATAAATAATTGAAATGGGTATATATTTGTTTTTTGTTAAGTTGCCTAATAATTATGCACAGTAATAGTCACCTGCACACACAGATATCCCCCTAAAATAGCTAAAACTAAAAACAAACTAAAAACTACTTCCAAAAATATTCAGCTTTTATATTAATGAGTTTTTTGGGTTCATTGAGAACATGGTTGTTGTTCAATAATAAAATAATCCTCAAAAATACAACTTGCCTAATAATTCTGTACTCCCTGTACATTAGACAGAGAATTCACCAGACTAGATAGTTGTGAAACATTAGGGACATAATTCTCACCAAGATGGGACACTGGCTGCTCGCTCGCCTCCACAGCTGTAAGGTGAGTAGCGCTGCTCTCCCGCGGACGAGATGCACCTCTTGAAACAGCTAATCCTTTCTTCAGACCAGTTAACTGAGAAGAAATGGCTGCACTCTGACCCTTTTTCTTTCTCCCTGGCTGCTGCCTAGTTGCACCTCCAACCGCCGCTGAGCCCTTCTTTTGCACAGGAGTGAGCATAGGCTGGACTGGGGCGTCCCCTTCCTCCAGACAGCGGAGCAGCCATTCCTCACCTACCCTGCTCTCAGCCTTCTCCATTAGCTGACACAGGAGGGCCTCACGGCTGGTGGTAGCACGGAGCTTCATGACAGGCACTTGTCCCTGCTGCGACGCTGGCTGACAGGACGGACTGAGGAGACCGCCGTGCTGCAGCCTTTTTATAAGCTCCTTCTGTGCGGGCGAATCCCCCGTTCGAATTGACCAATGGCTGCTCTTCTCATCCTCCAATCACATGCTGTTGCTGCCCCGTGCAGCGCGGCTTCCTAGGATAGAAACACAAGCAGGAGAACTGCACATATTGCAAATTCTCCTTTGGACTAGCCCATGTTGGTCCAGCATATTGCTGGGACCTTTAATTCTTCCCTTACAGCTTTCAGAATTTGTGAAAGACCCCCAAAACTATTTTCCGAAAGTCTATATCCTCTAGAATAAAAAGAAGGTGCTACAGATTTTTAAGACCCCATGGTATTTGCACAAATGTTTATCAAACCAATATGTTCCCAAAAAATACACTAATGACATTATTAGCAGATAAAAACACAGCAAATTTTACAAAATTCCTGCTAAATCCCTATTAAATATAAAAACTTAACCTGCATGAAGTTAATAAATAACAAAAAGTTAAAATTTGTACATATAACAATCCTAGTGGTAAACATTAAGATCAGACCAAATAATTCAAGGATATAATGTATTACTGTACAAAAACTTTATTCTCGACATGTTTCGCTAGAGTATATAGCTTCTTTAGGAGATTCAGAATTGCCTGTGTACAAAGTAATTACTGCAATACATAAAAAATATGCATAAGACAAACAAAATAACATGTCCTACATAGAACTGAATAATACAAACTATGGGCCAGATTCAGGTACACGTACATTTGCGCAGCGTATCTGAGATACGCTACGCAGCCGCATTTTACCAGGCTCTACGACGAATTATGGTAGATTTTTGCCCGTACGATATGGTGGCGTAGTCTATTTCTCGCGCATGCTCCGTTCAGAAATTTCCCGCCGTGCATTGCGCGAAATAACGTCGATACGTCATTCGTTGTTTGAGTAGCGTCGTTTACGGACATTCCTATTCCCGGACGTTTTACGTCAAAAATAAAAAAAGACGTCGGAAAACGTTGATATTCGACGCGGAAACGACGGCCATACTTAACACGGGCTGTCTAATATTAGACCAGCTAAAAGCTGGTATAGTTTTACGCAGCAAAAAGATGACTAAAGATGCTGTAAGAGATTGCGATTGAAGATCGTAATTTCTGGAATCGCCGGAAAAGCTCATTAGCATACCCCGACGCAGAAAACGACGGAAAGTCCACCCAGTGGCCGCAATTTTATTGCAGCGTAGATGCGAAGGCGTATTAACAGGTAAGCCAGTCGAATTGAAGCCCGCAGCCGTATTTTCATGGTTTGAGAGTTCAGAGTAGTGAAAAAAGTAGTGAAAAAACGCGGGTAATTCGAAAGTACTCCAGTCTAACGCGAGATAGACAGACAGGCGTAATCGCTCTATGAATCTGGCCCTATATATATATATATATATATATATATATATATATATATATTAAAAAGAACAACAACAAAAATAATATAAAAAACACAAAATTGTTTCAGATCAGCCATAGCTACTTCTTAAACTATAAACAAAAAATATTGCGCTAAAAAACTAACAGTGATATACACAAAGTGAATACAAATCAATATATATAGAAATCAATTCAATGATTGAATAGAGGCAGCCAACACACCAGTGGATATCAGGTAAAGCAAAAAAAGAAAAAAAGTGCAGCGCCAGAAATATTACAGTAGGAGCTTCACCTGAAGCAGGTGAGTCTGCAAGTGATACTAGTGGGGGATAAACTTGCGGTTATCCTCCTAATTAATAAACAATGTGAAATCAGGTTGGATATTTAAATCCAGTGAACATCGTGTAAAATTTACAGAAGGAGCTTCTACTGAAGCAGGTAATCAAAAAAGTGTTAATCTATAAAGGGATAGGCTTGAGACTATACACCTAGAAAATCAAAAATGAATAAAAAAACGTGTAAAACAAGCTGGATATTAAGTCCAGCAAACACCATGTGTTAGTAAGTCCCAAAAGGTGAATAATAGATAGATATCTTCAATAGTTTAAGGGTGTCCTTAGACTTCGTGGTCTTTACTTTAAGTTGTTATTTACTATGACCTCCCAATCTTAATATTGACAATCCGTGGTATATAGATGAATAAAATACCCTTACCAGCTGTTGTTGATCCACTGACACCGTACGGTGAATGGATCATGCAGGCTTGTGTGGGCCGACCGCCCTCCTTGGAGTGGGATGCAGATATGATTCTCACCTCCGACTCTCCATAGAAGGTCCAAGGACGAAGCTGGTAGGGAAAGTTGCCGGATTTCCCAATGGGGTGAGGCAAATCCTTCCGAAGGTTTCCAATCACAGGAAAAAAGGGAAAAAGGGGATAGACCTCCTCATAGTGTAAAAACTTATTTTAATAAGCACGCAGATCACAGCAACACGTGCAATAATCAAATAAAACAGTAAAACCACAAATTAAAAATGTCTCGATTAGCAAAAGATGTCCCACAGCCAAAATACACAACCACTATAGGAAAAAATTCATTTGCGCAGTGGAGGTGTTTGGAAAGGTTCAACACCCCGGGTTGTCAATATGAAGATTGGGAGGTCATAGTAAAGAACAACTTAGGCGGCGTACACACGATCGGATATATCCGATGAAAACGGTCCGCGGACCATTTCCATCGGATATGTCCGATCGGGAGTTTGATCCGATGGCGTGTACACACCATCGGATCAAATTCCCCGCCGCCGGACGGCGCGGTGACGTAGCGGTGACGCGGCGGTGATGTTGACGCCGCCGCGTCACCGCCACGTCACCGCACCAGGAAGTAAAACACTTCCGTGCATGCGCCGAATCCATTCGGCAGCGGCGCGGCGGCGGTGGGGGCCGACATGTCTGCTGGTAAGTGTACTAACCAGCAGACATGTCGGGCGGACAGATTCCCACCGGATAGATTTCAAAGCATGCTTTGAAATCTGTCGGGTGGAGAAATCTGTCCGCTAGCCCATACACACGAGCGGAGATGTCTGCTGAAACGGTCCATCGGACCGTTTTCAGCGGACATATCCCCTCGTGTGTACGCGGCCTCAAAGTAAAGACCACGAAGTCTAAGGACACCTTTAAACTATTGAAGATATCAATCTATTATTCATCTTTTGGGACTTACTAACACATGGTGTTTGCTGGACTTAATATCCAGCTTGTTTTACACGTTTTTTTATTCATTTTTGATTTTCTGGGTGTATAGTCTCAAGCCTATCCCTTTATAGATTAACACTTTTTTGATTACCTGCTTCAGTAGAAGCTCCTTCTGTAAATTTTACACGATGTTCACTGGATTTAAATATCCAACCTGATTTCACATTGTTTATTAATTAGGAGGATAACCGCAAGTTTATCCCCCACTAGTATCACTTGCAGACTCACCTGCTTCAGGTGAAGCTCCTACTGTAATATTTCTGGTGTTGCAGTTTTTTTCTTTTTTTATAGCTACTTCTTTCCCCAAAAATTATTTCAGGTCAGTATGCAAACACACCAGGACAACCGCACTGCCAAATACTAGGATATGAGTGTGTCATAAGAGAACTATTAGGCCCATGTGAGAATCTAGAAATGTCAAAATAAAAACTGTAACATATACCCATTGAAAAATAAAAATAGACACCCACTGACATCTACAATGCGAACAAATTAGTTAAAAGGTGATTACCTAACTTGCATACAAAACTGATTTGAAAGACTTGGAAGCTGTTAATTTCCTTTCTCAACCACTAGAGGGAGCCATGACATTGTGAAGACAACAAAACTGAGAGCCTAACGCCTAACACCTGCATCCAGTCAATTAGTAAAAATATGTAACACCTACATACTGGCTCTTACCTTGTGGCTAAATTAAGCCAAAAGAAACCAGACAGCCCACAGAAAGAAACCATGCAGTGTTTATCATAGAGCCTGGGTTCACACTCATGAGAATTTGCAGTAGGTTTGTTGCGCTTAGGAACACACAGAATAATACTTCATATTCCAATCGCACACTTTCCTGAATAAGCTCTCAAAGTTTGGGGGCTGTAGCAACAACCAGATGGATACTGGTTCAAGTCACAAAATTGATATTTGCCAGCACACCATGGATCAACAAAAAGTAGCATCCAAATAGGTAATTTATTGCATGATCACAACATAAGAAGAGTGCAACGTTTCAGAGTAATGCAGGACCCCTTCGTCAGGCGTGGTGCCTGACGAAGGGGTCCTGCATGACTCTGAAATGTTGAACTCTTCTTATGTTGTGATCATTCAATAAATTACCTGTTTGGATGCTACTTTTTGCCGATCCATGGTGTGCTGGCAAATATCAATTTTAGGAACACACAGATTCGAGGGTCATGTAAAAAAAAAGTATTCCATGGTTTTGGTTCACATCTATGCGTTGTGAATTTGGTTTCCAAAAAAAAAGGGTCCTATGCGTGTTGACCACGGGTGCGATGCAAATTCCTATGGTGCAGTGCAAATGTTATCTTCATAGGCTTCAACTGAACTTGCAGTACACAGTTCACATCATGTCTGCGAATTGTTCACAGTCTGCCTCATGAAATTTACAGTAAAATCGCAGTAAATTTGCAGTAAAATTACGGTAAATTCACACCTGTCCACCTCAAAACGCAAGGCAAATTCGCACCTCGTACAAGACAAAAAAACTGATCAAATTTGAAGTACATCCCATCGCAGTAGTGTGAACCTAGGCTAAAGGCATCAGATTTAATGGCTCAGCCAGTCATTTGTGGATAAAAATGTTTAAACTGTTTTTGTTATTGTCCAGAACAAATATTTATATTCAGTTATTTTTGTATCAAATGTTTTCTCCGTTGGGCTGTGTGTCCAACGGAGAGCTGGGAAAGAGAACTAAATCAAATATTACCAGAAACTATGAGAAATAAGGTTATGGATTTCGTACATTCCACATCGGTAAACATTCGAATAAAGGAAATGAACTTTAAGTTATTAGTTAAGTGGTACTATGTTCCAGCGAAACTACATAAGATAAACCCCCAGATCTCACCTTTATGCTGGAGGGAGTGTGGGGAGGTGGGAACCCATGCCCATATTTGGTGGCAGTGCCCCAAGATTCAACGATATTGGATACAAATAATAGAGTTAATAAAAGAGATTAGCAAAATAGAGATACATTTAGATCCCTAGCAGTGTATGTTCCATGCAACAACTTTACCCAAGAAAAGATATAAAATATCAATTATCCCTATCCTATTGAATGTAACAAAAATATTAATACCGAAAAAATGGAAGGAAAAACAGGCCCCGTCGATACAGGAATGGTTAAAGGAGGTAGAAAGAACTAGAAATATGGAGGAGGATCAGTATTGGGAACCTAACCAGAGAGAAGCATGGACTTGGAGAGGTTGGGAGGACTTTAAACAATCCCAGTTGTATTCAGAGTATATGAGTAGGGAAGACAGTAGGTAGGAATTATTGGGAGCTTGGCAAAACAATCCCCCACCCCCAGGAGAGAGAGGGGAGGTATAGATTAGGAGAGGGATGAGAGGGGAGGGGGAAGGGAAGAGGAAGAGAAGGGAAGGGAAGGGGGAAAGTTCCCCCCCCTTTTCCCCTTTTTTTTTTTGTTTTTTTTTGTTGCTGTTGTTGTTTGGCAGGTGGTTTGAAGGGGAGAACTGCTAAACTATGCTCTCCCCCCTAATAAAGGGAAAAAGGGAAAATAATAGAATTAATCACAGGGAGAAAAGATGGGGTCAACCACATAAATGCACTAAAATAATTACAGACGGGAGGGATCACGGGGAGAATGTATAAGTAAGTGGGGAAAAATGTTACCTCTTTTTTTTAATTTTTTAATTTTTATTTTATTTTATTTTTTGCAGGTAGATTTGATGGGGAGAACAGTTATATTGCTTTCTCCCCCCTAATAAAGAGAAGGGGGAAAAGGGGAAAACAATAGAACTAGTCACAGGGAGAAAAGATGGGGTAAATCACATAAAAGCACTAAAACAATCACAGAAGGAACAGGAAATGTATAAGAAAGGGGATAATAACCCCCCTAAAAATAGATGTTTAGGAGCCATAGGGTATTAACCAGGGGAATAAATACACACATGTTTTATTTGGGTGGGTAAAGGGTTCCTTTTTTTTTTTTTCTCTTCTTCTCTTCTTGCCTCTTTTCTCTCGGTATGAAGGAAGGGGAAAAAGGAAGGGCATGAGGAGGAGGAGGGAGAGTGAATAAATAAAAGGCGTAGGAATGATCGATCTCGACAATGTTGTCTTTATTATTTTAGTTTATGTTGTTTATATTTGAGTAGATTTTGAATGTATTTAATATGATTTCAATGTATGTTATTGTAAATGCAATGTGAAATGTATGTATGTAAAAAACTTTTTGAATAAAAACAAATAGAAACAAATGTTTTCTATATTGTTTTGTTATTTGCAGGCAGATACATTTTACTACACCATGTACACAAAGAACTACTGTGGAGTGGTCTTTGATGGTCTTATGGACGAGTTTCATTGTGTTTACCCTTCTCGTTATTGGCCATGGTGTTGGATATACAATATGCATCAGGGGGGGTTATTATCACTCATGTTGTTGGTATATATCTATCAACTAAATGTATTTTGAAAAGGTTGTTCTGCTTGCTATTATATATATACATCATGTACAGTATATATCTATAATGTAACATTTTTTAATTAAATTGTTTTTCGGACTTTCAGCTTTCTCTTTAAGCTTGGGACCACCAGGTATGGCTGAAATTGCCAATTTGGAAAGATCGTCATATGGGCACTTTGGGTGGCGTAGTGGGAGGAATCATTATTGGTTCTTCTGGGGCAGTGCCAACCCAGTGTGCTGTTTTGCCCCTATATACCATCTAGCCTTTTGATAAGTAGTCTACAACAATGTGGAGGCTTAAACTGACTTTTATTGGCTCTTTACTTAGAATCTCTTGGATTTCATTTTTGATCCTTTTGTTTTTTGATTACATTTGTGACTGGCCCTTTAACAAAGTATACTATTGTTGGCTGTATTGGGCCTTGGTGGATAAAAGGTTTGTTGCCTTTTTCTGTTTTCCCCTTCCTTTGTGAGTTAGATGTGGGATACAGTTGGTTTCCAACCTTTTTTCTGTATTGCCTCGATGGTATTGTCAAGTGTGGTCAACACTGTGTTCACTGATATGATTTCAGACTTTCCAAAATGGCCGACGGGGTATCAATCGGCAACTCTAGATATCCGCACCTGATTGGCAGATTCATCTGATAACAAGTGGGAGGACTATAAATAGCCCATCATGGAGGTGGCTTTATTTGCAAAGATCACCTTCCATGTGTCCATCCAGAAGCTTTGTACTAACCTCTGCAGTCTCCAAGGTAATGAATTGAAGCTTTATATGTTGTATTATATAATTTTTCTTGGCTATTTTTTATGCTAACTGCTCTGACAAACTTTGATATGCCTTGCAGACCTATTGAATTTGGAGCCATTAAAATCTGATGCCTTTAATGATGAATGCTGCATGATTTTTCTCTGTAGGCTGTCTGGTTCCTTTTGGCTTATATTTAGCTAGAAGGTAGGAATCAGTATGTAGTGTTACATATTTTCACTAATAGACAGGTGTGAGCCACGAGACTGAATACAGGGTTTTCGTTTCTTTTGTTATACTCTCAGCTATGTTATATTCACAATGTCCTGGTTCCCTCTAGAGATTGAGAAAGCAAATTAACAGCTTCCGAATGTTTCAAACCAGTTTTGTATGCAATTTAGGTAATCACCTTTTAACTAATTTGTTCACATTGTAGATGCCAGTGGGCATCTATTTTGGGGTTCTTTCCAGTGAGTATATGTTACAGTTTATATTTTGATGTTTCTAGATTTTCAAGTGGGCCTTATTCACCTATGACACACTGATCTCCTAGTATTTGGCAGTACGGTTGTGCTGGTGTGTTCGCATACTGACCTGAAATTATTTTTGGGGTAAGAAGTAGCTATGGCTGATCTGAAACAATTTTTTGTTTTTTATGTAGTGCCCTGCTCCCAATGAGTGGCTGCTATGTGTTGAAATTATAGGGAGATTTGTTCAAATTATGGCTCTTCAAGTTTAGCTGGTTGCATGATTTTCCCTCTGACGGTGAGTGTCGCTGTCACCGCTGGTCAGAGATGGAAAGGCAACAGACTGGATGCATTGGGTACCTCTTTCCTAGAAGCAGCCCAGAGGGCGTGGTTAACCCGCTGTGCATTCTAGGAGAAAGTACTTAAGGGGCAGACACCATTTTGTGGGGTTCGTCTTCCGATCCCACCCTAAGGGCCCTCCTGGCCATCCTGTGTCACCTTACTTGCTGGAAGGGACCGAGCAATTGAGGACTCAATTGAAGAATATGCCCGTATCTCAAAGTTTACCTTACAGTGCTGCTGGAACGGATGAAAGATCCTGGCACTGAGAGCTGAGTTATACCTTCACCTAGTCTTTGCAGAGGCTATCAAACAAGTTCTACAATTCACCTAGTCTGTGGCAGAGCTTTGATCGAGCTTTGCACCGGCTGCTAGACCAGTGAGAGTGGGCTTATCCAGTGGTCGTTGAGTCCAGCTGTTCCTCTGGACCTAAAAGAATATCTGTGGTTTGAAAGTCAGATGCCTGAATCTCCCCTAAACCTCCATCCCTCTTTTTCTGAAGTTTTCTTCAATAAAAACCCTCTCTGCAGGTGGAAGAAAAAGAGACTTGGTGTTTGGTACAGAAATGTCTTCCTTAACCGCTTGTTCAAGGAGAACCTCAGAGGAATAGCAATATAGCAAGGTAATGGCAGGCCCAAATCTAAACCAACAGCTCCTTTGGGGTAGTGCTATATATTTGTATTTAAAAATGTTTTTGTTCTTTTTCATATTTAGGACCTGTTATTTTGTTTGTTTTATGTATATTTTTTATGTATTGCAGTGCAATAATTGGACAATTATGAATCTCATGCAGAAGCTATATATTCTAGTGAAACATGTCGAGAATAATATTTTTGTACAGTAATACATTATATGCTTGAATAATTTGGTCTGATATTAATGTTTATCACTAGGATTGGTATACTTTTTTAACCTATGTACAATAAAACCTATACATGTTATATTCACATTTGTTTTGGCACCTTAAAAGTCCCCTCTTTCCCAATTCTATTTCTTATTATTTGGGTTGTGGTTCCTTGTTCCACCTATCTATGGTTGATCTATCTATAGCATTTTTAATCCGTTTGTCCTTCCAGGACCTCTAAAGCCCATTGTACCTTGTGTTATTTAAATGTATTTGAATGGGATTTGGTGTTTGATATACTGACCCATCTAGTTATTACAGGCATACCCTACTTTTAAGTACACAATGGGGTTTATTTACTAAAGCTGGAAAACGCAAAATCAGGCTCACTTCTGCATAGGAACCAATGAGCTTCTAACCCCAGCTTGTTCAATTAAGCTTTGGTAATAAAACCTGGAAGCTCGTTGGTTTGTTTTATGTATATTTTTTATGTATTGCAGTGCAATAATTGCATAATTGTACACAGACAATTATGAATCTCATGCAGAAGCTATATATTCTAGTGAAACATGTCGAGAATAATATTTTTGTACAGTAATACATTATATGCTTGAATAATTTGGTCTGATCTTAATGTTTATCACTAGGATTGGTATACTTTTTTAACCTATGTACAATAAAACCTATACATGTTATATTCACATTTGTTTTGGCACCTTAAAAGTCCCATTTTTCCCAATTCCATTTCTTATTATTTGGGTTGTGGTTCCTTGTTCCACCTATCTATGGTTGATCTATCTATAGCATTTTTAATCCGTTTGTCCTTCCAGGACCTCTAAAGCCCATTGTACCTTGTGTTATTTAAAGGTATTTGAATGGGATTTGGTGTTTGATATACTGACCCATCTAGTTATTACAGGCATACCCTACTTTTAAGTACACAACAGGGTTTATTTACTAAAGCTGGAAAACGCAAAATCAGGCTCACTTCTGCATAGGAACCAATGAGCTTCTAACCCCAGATTGTTCAATTAAGCTTTGGTAATAAAACCTGGAAGCTCGTTGGTTTCTTTGCAGAAGTGAGCCTGATTTTGCATTTTTTAGCTTTAGTAAATAAACCCCATTGTGTACTTAAAAGTGGGGTATGCCTGTATATCCCTTTACTTTGGTGATTGTGGCATACTTTGCAGACATATGAATGGCATTTAAAATCTAGCAATCTGAAAAATATGGCTACTCAAATCTTTTTTAAAGAATCAAAAATTGTATTTTCTTCAGAAATGTGCAGCTTTGTTTAAATAGTGAAAAAGTTTTCAGTTTATGCGGGCAGACGATGTGCATGTATGACCTACTGCAAATCATCTAAATTAGCTTGCATATATTTCAGATGAATTGAAAATGTATTGCTTATCTGTTTGTGACCTTTTAATGGTTTGCATTAAACCTTTTACTTCATTTTCACCTAATTATTATGTTCTATGAATCTAGCTTAATCTATCAGACTGGGTGAAGACACATCACTGCCCTTGCTGGGAGGCTTTTTATTGCCCCTCTCACTATCGGCACCTACAGTAGTGTTGCCTTATGGCTTTATGTGAAATATTCATTAACATCTGTAAATAGTATTACAATTAGAAATATATTTCTAATTATGAGTGCTGTATTGGTGTTACGTAATTAGTTCAACTTGCTTGCATGCATTGTCTTAGGAGATATGAAAAACAATTCTGTAGGCTTCAACAAAGATGTAACAGTAATGGGGCAGTCTTAACTTTTTCACTTTTCTAGCAATAATTCAGAGAAAAATTCTGTCCCCCCTAAGGTTGGCCTTTTGTTTTCCCTGATCACATCTCACATGTGTAGTAAACAACAGCCTTCTTTGACTCATCCAATGAGGCTGTGCCCAATATACATTTACTAGGTACCAATTAGCGAGAATTATATTAGCCAGTGTACAGAAAGAAGGGGGAATATATAATGCTTTGTGAGCAAGCTAAGGCCCTTTTTGTAGGGGGGGGGGCAGATGGCAGACACCATGGGCTGACCTGAAATTAACAGGTAATCTAACTCTATACTTGCATCCTATATTTTATTGTAAATATGGTTGTTGTGAGTAATTGGTAAATACCATGTAAGCCAGGGGAAATACACTATACATTGTGTTGTAAATACTGGTGTGTAATTTGTATATATTATGTAACTCTATCAATAAATGTGTATTGCGGATGGAACTACCTCTTTTGTGTTAGATCTTTCAGCTCTAGATATGTATATGTCCATACTACTACAATGATTGAGGTGTATGCACATAATCACAGAAACTAGTCATCAGTAGTATTGCATGGCTCACAGCAGAAGCATTGGGTTTACTGGGCTAGTATCACACTGGCTGCTTTTTTGTTCTAGACAGAGATAGTGCTAAGGTCTCCTAGCAATTGGTACACTGCAAAAACATAATACAGTATTTCAATTGTATTGTTCACATTTAAAATCATATTTTATTTCACTGTGTTTGCTTTTGTGAACTAAGACATACTAACTGCAATTTTTTCACATTTGTTTGCCAGCAAATGTCAATATCTGAGAAGCAGTCGCATATTTTGAACAAGCTGTACAATTCAATAAACAATTGTAACATAGATATTGTTCTTTCATTTTTCACACTCTGTTAAATATCAGTCAATATTATATTTAATGTTCATTACTTTCTGTATTGAAATGTATTTGTCGGCAAGTGTCACTGTATGAAAAGCGATGCCTGATTTATATGTAGTACTATTGCTTTCTGTAAACTGTTAACACAAATATCTTTCTTCCACTTTTCACATTCCACTGAGTACCATAAATTAATTACAATTTTACTGTGAATATTTGAAAAACAATATAATTTAAAAATATAAACCCTCTTAGTGATTGCTGTTGTTATATTCTGGAAAATACTAAATAATGCTTGTTCTTTTTTTTGCTTTTGGCACTAATAAGTGCTTACACATATAAATGAAAAATACTAACGCATTTACATATTTAGGTATTCAGATAGTTAGGAAGTAGAAGAACGAGGAAAGGAAAGAGTTTATGACATTGTCACATTACCATGGTAATGAGGCTTATTCCCCCCCCCCCCCAATACACAAACACACACACCACCATCACCCCCTTACTATCAGATGTATAAGACTACTTGAAAGCACTGTAAGATGATTCTTTTTTTTTTTTCTAGATTTACAGGTGTGCTGTATAATGAACATTAAACAGATAGATGACTATTAACTGGTCCTGCTTTTGGCCATTAAGGGTAAACTCTGTAAATATTTGTGTTCTCGCATTTGTGAGGTCAGACACTGATGTGGACAAGAAGGCCTGGCTCAGTCTCCGCTCTAAACTAATCCCAAAGGTGTTCTATTTGGTTGAGGCCAGTCAAGTTCCTCCACTCCAAACTCACTCGTCCATGTCTTTATGGATCTTGATTTGTGCACTGGTCCAAATCATTTGGTGGAGGGGGGATTATGGTGTGGGGTTGCTTTTCAGGGGTTGGGCTTGGCCTCTTAGTTCCAGTAAAGAGAACACTTAAGGTGTCAGCATACCAAGAAATCACTGAAGAAATTACACTTTACTATAATGTAAAGAGCTAACTGTACAGCTTGTATAACAGTGTAACTTTGCTGTCCCCTCAAAATAACTCAAAAATGTCTAAACCCGCTGGCAACAAATGTGAGTACACCCCTAAGTGAAAATGTCAGAATTTGGCCCAAAGTGTCAATATTTTGTGTGGCCACCACTATTTTCCCACATTGCCTTAAACTTCTTGGGTATAAAGTTCACCAGAGATTCACAGGTTGCCACTGGAGTCCTCTTCCACTCCTCCATGATGACATCACAGAGCTGGTGGATATTAGAGACGTTGCGCTCCTCCACCTTCTGTTTGAGAATGCCCCACATATGCTCAATAGGGTTGGCCACCATGCTGCAGCTCAGTTTCAGGGTCTTTGCAATCTTTATGTAGAGCAACAAATTATTTTTTTCAGATCCTCAGAGAGTTCTGTGACATGAGGTGCCATGTTGAACTTCCAGTGACTAGTATGAGAGAGTGAGAGCGATAACACCAAATTTACCACAACTACTTCCCATTCACACTTGATACCTTGTAACACTAACAAGCCACATGACACCGGGGAGAAAAATGTCTAATTTTGGCCGAATTTTGACCTTTTCACTTAGGGATGTACTCACTTTTGTTTTGCAGCGGTTTAGACATTAATGGCTGTGTGTTGAGTTATTTTTTTTTTGGGGGGGGGGGCAAATTTACACCGTTATACAAGCTGTACACTCACTACTTTTTGTTGTAGCAAAGTGTAATTTTTTCAGTGTTGTCACATGAAAAGATATAATAAAATATTTACAAAAATGTGAGGGGTGCACTCACTTTTGTGAGATACTATGTGTATGTATGTGTATACATATTGTAAGCTGGGGAATAGGTAGCAGTTACAAAAACTCCCTGGGATTAGCAGGCTCAGATACCAAGTCCATAATAAAAGTGACAAACAGTGGGGTGTTTATTGGTGCTATATACAAAGTCTTATTTACATGTGCTGTACAGTGGGCAAACAAAACAAGAGTAATTAAACCAAAAGCCTAGCCGTGTCTCTGCACTAACTTTACAATATGACAAGCCCTCACTATCAGGCTGAGCCAGCCTACAGCTTGTCAGCTTTCACACAAAGGCTTAAGAGTTTTTACCAACCTCCTTGCTCTCTCACAGATCAGTACCAACTGTGTTTCCCAGGACAGAGAGCAATGGCTGTCAGCTCAGGTGAGCTTAAATTGGCCTGGGGGAGAGGGCCAACACCCGTAGTGGATCCTGAATCAGAGCTCCCTGAACATATAAGAGAGGAGCCTGGGAGAGGTATAAACCCCAAGCAGGATTTTCCCAGGCTCTCTCTGGGCTGCTCTGCTACAATATATATATATATATATATATATATATATATATATATATATATATATATATATATATATATATATGCATCCTCTTCCAATCCTCTATAATGACATCACAGAGCTGGTGGATGTTGAGACCTTGCGCTCCTCCACCCTTCATTTGAGGATGCCCCACAGATCCTCAATAGGGTTTAGGTCTGGAGACATGCTTGGCCAGTCCATCACCTTTACCCTCAGCTTCTTTAGCAAAGCAGTGGTCCTCTTGGAGGTGTGTTTGGAGTCATTATCATGTTGGAATGCTAGCCTATGGCCCAGTCTCCGAAGGGAGGGACTCATGCTCTGCTTTAGTATGTCACAATACATGTTGGCATTCATGGTTCCCTCAATGAACTGTAGCTCCCCAGTGTCGGCAGCACTCATGCAGCCCCAGAACATGACACTCCCACCACCATGCTTGACTGTAGGCAAGACACACTGTCTTTGTACTCCTCACCTGGTTGCCGCCACACACGCTTGACACCATCTGAACCAAATAAGACCAATTTGATGCAGTTTTCAGCGAATAGTCTGAGCACTGACAGGCTATTTCCCAAAGACAATCTCCTGAATGTGACACTGAGCATGTGCACAGCGGTTTAGACTTTAATGTCTGCAATGACAACAAATTTACACTGTTATACAAGTTGTGCACTCACTACTTTACATTCTAGCAAAGTGTAATTTCTCACATGAAAAGATATAATAAAAAAAATGTAAGGGGTGTACTCACTTTTGTGAGATACTGTATATTATATATATATATATGTGTGTGTATATAATATATGTAATTGCCAGGCACAGCTATGGGACATTGTGAACTGTAATGCCTTGTACACACGGTCGGACAATTGACCATACAAAAGTCTGCCGTGAGTCCGTCGAAAAGAAAGAGAACAGGTTCTCTAAGGTCCGTCAGACTTCTGACAAAAAAAGTCAGATGGAGGCTACACACGGCCGGACTTTCCGAGGAAAAAAAGCCTGTCTGACTTTTTTTCTCGGAAAGTCCGGCCGTGTGTACGAGGCATATGTGTTACCTAGTTTTTTAGTTTTTTTTTTAGTCTCCAGGGTTTATGGATGATATGGAGAAAGCAAGCTTATTGATTTCTATGAATCTTTATATGTTCTGTTCTAAATATGAGCTGACTGAAGTTCATGGCTCACTCTGTTGTTGTCAATCTGCTGTGTGAGCCTCCTGCTGGGGGAAAAGGTTGACTGCTGACAGAACACAATGTAGAAGCTCGAACTGTTTGTTTCAATGAACCAATTATGAAGACACCCTGTTTGTCTGGAACTCACCAGAGTTTAGTTAGTGGCCCAGAGAAGTATATGTTTGGTTTGTTTTATTCTATGGACTTGCTGTTTAAGACCCTCCTGCATTGCTACTATGTTTGCTGCTTTGCCTAATAAGGCTGGGTTCACACTGTTGCGAATTCGAATGCAGATTTCCCCGCATCCTATTTGGATTGTGACCATCTCTCTATGGAGCCGGATTACACATCTGCGTAGCGGCTTTTGTGCGTATTGCACAAGAGCACTGTGCGTCTTTTGCTCTCAGGTTCGAATTGGGCTGAAATCGGACCTGAAACGGTGAATGGTGATGCAGTGGAGTCCTGCTTTGAGCCGGAGCGTGCTGCAGTGTGAATTCAGCCGAAAAGTGCTAGACAAACCTGCTTGAACTGTTCCTTGGTGTACCTGTCTCATGCATGGTTTACTGCTGCCACTACCAGACCAGTTAAGCCTATTTCCTTTGCAATATACAGTACATACAATATATCCATTAATGTCAGACAGCCTATCCTCCATAAGCTGTGGCTTGTGCTGATTATACAAATTATCAACAGCTTTCCTAATAGTACAACGCCCAGAAGAAGTGCTTAGCCTGAAAACAACATGGAGGCGGTACCCGGTCACGTGACGTGCTTCCCGATCTGTGGAGCTAGCAGCTGGGAACGCGAGGCAGTGCTACGGCGGTAGCTGAGATCCCGGACGACCCAAAATTTGTACCGCGTTGACGGTGACACGTCTGCAGCCCCAGTGCCGGGTAGGCACTTTTACAGTAAGAGGCCATTTGGCTTTTCCTTGTTTTTAACATTTTTTAAATAAACAATTTCACGCTATTGGCTTCTCCATTGGTTTTTTTACATATCCTTATTTGGAACCCTGGTGACGAGGTTTACATCAAACACTTCCTGTCGGCATGTGTGCAGGCATTATCCTGCATATGTTCATTTGACTACGTTTTTCATTAAAGTAGTCCATTCATTCTGGTATTCCTTTTTTATCAGCCCATTTTGAGTGTAAGAAGATTCAAGTCTGGTGGTGGCATTTTACTTTCACATACTGTAAGCAAGTTACAACAAACTAAGAAGATTCAAATCACTTATTTGTACACTTCACCTATAGATGTTGGGACATTTTGTCATTGTTTTTCATGACACAAATATAATATATTTTTGTGCAATATTATTATATATTTATATTTTTGTTTGCTATATATTTTTTATTATAGTATTCTAAAATTAAAAAGATCACGATTTATTGGTATAATAATTTGTCACTTTGTGGTTTAGCGCCCTCTTTTTTCCTTTTCCAGTCATTGCAATCAGTATTGTACATAAGGAGCAGCTTTGTTTGGCACTGATTTTCACTCTATCACTGAAAACAACATTGTATGTTTCCTTTATTCTTTTACCAACTGATTTCTCAGCTACATTAAAATATTACAAGAAAGGTATACTGAAGGAAATTGTTTACCCACATTTCAGCCTATATCCAAGTGCAGAGGAACTAATGGTGGCATTTTCCACTTAAATACCATTACAGACCACTATAATAAGGCTAACCTGTAGCTACCTCTAATATTTCCTAAACCTGCATGGTGTAGGAGCTATCCTCTGTAAAAGTATGTGCCAACGTCATTGCGTGTGCATGCACAGGAGTGACGTCATTGCGGCTGCGTCTAATCACAGCGCCAGAGCCCGCGATAGCCGGAAGTAACTCCAGGAGCGATGTCACAAGCCGGAGTGGTGCGTGGGGACCGCTAAGGGGGCTTTGATCTAAGGTGCCTTTGTCTTGCAGGTTTGTTTTTCTTTTATTGTGGGTTTACAACCACTTTAACCTCCATAGCTATGTGAAGTCAGCACAGACTGACATAACAATGAACTTTTTATTTATTCAGTTCTCAAAATTTCTGACTTCAGGAACATTTAAAACTGATTTGCGAGTTGCACAACCCAGCTAACCTAGATAAGTGCTAACTGTAGGCCTTGGCCCTGGAAATACTGATGTCGATTCATCCAGCCTGGCAAATTAGTGAAAGATGAATGCAGATTCTCTAGGAGAGAGACAATTTCTAATGGTAGTGCTTTGTTAGCAGTAAGGATGAGTCGAACACCCACACACACACACACTTTGGTTCGCACCAAAACTTGCAAACAGGCAAAACATTTGTTTAAACACGCAAACACTGTTAAATGTGACACGAACATGAAAAATCAAACGTGTCTGGTAATGGACTGGGGGGAACCCATGCCGTTTGTTTTCAATTAGTTTTATCTGTATTGCCGGGACCCGACAATTCATTACAG
This sequence comes from Rana kukunoris, assembly GCA_029574335.1. Lineage (NCBI taxonomy): Eukaryota > Metazoa > Chordata > Amphibia > Anura > Ranidae > Rana > Rana kukunoris. The sequence goes on from CM056051.1 coordinate 199,527,536, forward strand.
CCACAAGCAGTTTTAAATTAAATTACTTTTTTTTCCTTTAGAAATGTCATTTTGCTGCAGGGACTGTTCTAAACACAGGAAAACACTTTTATTGTTTCACTTTAAGCATTATTAAAATCACTGCTCCCCAAAAAATTGCCATTTTTAAAACTTTTTTTGCATTGATACATGTCCCCTGGGGCAGGACCCAGTTCACCAAACACTTTTTATGGCAATACCATTCATATAAGCCTTTAAAATTAGTACTTTTTATTTCTCCCATAGACTTTTAAAGGGTGTTCCACGGCTTTCGAATTTTCTGCAAACTGTTTGCTATTCGGTGAACAGGCAAACACCCGATGTTCGAGTCAAACTTACGTTCCACTTGAACATCGGGCTCATCCCTAGTGAGCAGTGCAGTGACAAGGACATTTAGCACCTATGCCAAACAGCTACCCGCCCCCCTCCCCCCAAGATGTATGAGCATTGCCTTTCAGCGAATCCCCTCAAATTCCCTCCCTCACCAAATCTCCACCTCCTAGCACAAATCCTCTACCCTTTTTCCCCTCTGACCACAAATCCCCCTCCCAATCCATCTCTTCCAGCACCCCTCCATCCTCAAATTTCCACTCTTAGCACATCCTGTGATCGGGTCATAGAGCTGAAGAATGGGGAGATGTAAGTGTAAACACTAGTGTTTACACCAGTGTAGTGTTAGTAAGTAAACTCTGCTCAGTCTCGATTGAGGGCCGTGGCAGTGACACAAGGGAGACCCAGTAGGGGAGAGAGGACACAGCCGAACCTCTTCCTGTCTCTTTACTCTTTTCCAGTTCAATGCTGACAATAGTAGTAACGCTGCTGTCAATACTGTCAGATTGTAGCGGCAGAAAGACTCCATATGGTGCCCCCTCACCTCACATGATAACACTACATCCAGGTCAGCTACCACTCCTGTCCATCCCTAATCCCAGCCCAGTTTGTGAGCACCTCTTTTACTTTAATTTAGGAACTTACACATGTTTTTTGTTGATATGTCATTTTTATAAATGTACAGTGAATTTTCTGACTCCAGGGGCAATGTCAGTAGATACCCCAAAATGCTATATTTACCTTATTAAGTGTGCTGGATGAGCATAAATAGCATAGAATGCACATAGAACAGACACAAAAAGTGTTTTCCTATGAATGCTGTTTCCTTGCATTTTTTAAATGACCCTTCTGCTCACTCTTCAATTATTTTGTAGCAGATTTAAAACCTAAAATTGCTTTCATAGGATTGTGACAAGCTAAATAGCTAATAAATATGTCAACATATGCCTCAGCTGCCCTGTGTAAAATGCAGCTATTATCTTTGAATTATACCCTTTTAATTTAACAATGTAGCATCACATTTTAATTACAACATAGATTATACGCTACAGCAAAGAATCAGTAAACAAAGACCTAATTTGTGATGCTTCTTCACATAGACTATCATTTACTGACTAATTAGTTTCTCCATAAAGCTCCTAGTGACTATAGTGGAGGAAATTCTCCTGTGGATTAAGAGGTTATATTTGAAGTAATTACAAATATTCTGATAACATGACAATTAATAGCTGCAATCAATTTCTACCTATAAATGAATTTATTTTCAGAATGCTTTTTTTCCTATCATATTTTAAATCAAGTGATCTCTGTACTGTGTAATTACATTAGAAGTGTTTCATATTTCAGCAATAATATTATTAATGACAGACATTTAAAACTTGGAGAGCAATAGTTCACTTCAAATTGTAATTGATATAAGATTGATTATGTCCAGCAATTTATTTTTAATTACATAATGTAATTAAATGACACAATGTTGGGAAATAATGAATATTATACCATCTATATAATAAAGTGAATCAGTAAGGCAAGTTATAATTCTGTGGATCTACCATTCTGATTAAGCATAAAACGATGTGAACATTTTTACACTGTTGTTTAATACCTGTTTTTACAATACATAAAGGCACAATCTTTTTTTCAATGTAAATGTTTTTTAATACATGGCAAGGATTCCCAAAGCACTATGGTTAGCTTAAGAAAAATCAAAGATACTTCAAAGCATGGATTGCATAACTGAAACGTTGAATGTTGAAACTTTGAATGTTGTAAAAATGGTCTTTCCTTCTCTATCTGCAGCTGCAATGCAATGCAATGCAATATTGTATTGTATTGTATTCATATTGTATTTCTATTGTAACTGCATGTTGTAAAAATCTGCTACCTGGAGTTGTTCTGTTCACAGAATGTGTACAAAACTCCCCCCAGAAACATAATTTCCTGCTTGTGTGATTGGCTCACTGATTTTCCCAGAAGTCTGCACTAAGATACAAGTCAGATTTCTGGCATCTCCTGCAACCAAAATGTAATTATTGGTAAGATACTCCCAATAGGAAATCACATCTAAAGGGATGCAGACCCTGCAGTTTTCCTCATTAGAGCCCTGCAGCAACTGGTTGAAAAAAACACTCCTATTAGGCTGACTCAGCACAGGGGCAAAGCGGAACAAATGGTGATTTCTTCAGAATAACAAAAGGTAGGAATCTGCAACAAAATTTGTTAAAATCCCTGCAATGTACATAGATCACCCAGAGGGGAATGTTTTTTTCTCAATAAAAGTGAAGTTACGCTTTAGGCCATCTTGCATGTAAAGACAGGAATGTTGAACATGACTTAAACTCCATCTTTAGCAGACAAATCTTTAACATTTTGCATGTGTGGCTGGATGTATATTGGGGTTGATTTACTAAAACTGGAGAGTGCAAAATCTGCTGCAGATGTGCATGGTAGCCAATCAGCTTCTAACTTCAGCTTAATTAACTTTGACAAAAACAAAAACAGAAGCTGATTGGTCTATGTGCAGAGCTGCACCTGATTTTGCATGCTCCAGTTTTACTAAATCAACCCCACTTTCTTCTAAAGTTTATGATAAATCAGTGGACAATGATAGACTATGGTGGCTGCTTAAAGACATCATTGTAGTCAATGTGACTACATTTTTCAATCCTATTGGCTCAGTTGAGGCAGATAAAGCTTTAGAAGGCAAGACATCCCTCTCCCAAACACAGGCTAATTATTGTCAAATTAGGCATACAATTACCCAACTAAACGAAAACTCACTTAGGCTAGACAAGCAGATCTGTCACCAAGGATGACAAGTAAAAAAACAGATCTTCTAGACATTGTAACAATCACCCCACAAGGAAGATTAGGCTGATTGCTGCTAGTTAGGGACTGTGCAAATCATCACCAAATAAAGTGTGGGAAAGGAAGACTGCTGTTGTACTGCTTTGCTACTGTTGTATTAAGCCAGAGCCTACTTTTGCTTTTCTCTTTTGGAATTACTTACTTTGTGACCTTCTCTGGAAATGTATACATTTTATGAAGTAAGTGGACAGGAAAGTCACTAAAATATAACCAATGACCCAAAGGATTATAGGGTCTGCAGACTGTTCCAGTGTCATTATTAAGGTTATTGTGCCCTAAAGGTGCTTTCCTATCCGCAATGGAGTATGCTTTCTGAAAGAGTGTTTAAGGTAGCATCTCCATTGAAACACTCACCAGAGTGTATCCCATTAGCAAAGGCTCCCCACCACTCTTTTCATTATCGTCATTCTTTACAATTTTCTATGCATATTTGCATGTACAGCCAGGGTGTAGAAGGTTAAAAAAAACTTAGCTTGCATCTCTTTCCACAAACACTGCTAATTCGAAAATGCCACAATACAATATTTTGCTAATTTAAAGAGAAGATGTTCTCCAGTAAAATAAACCTTTGGGTTCAATTTGCATGAATCACAGAAAGAAATTATGAGTAAACTGTGAATTCAGAATATGTTGGCCTATATGTTGGCATATATGGAGAGAATGGTTTTACTAAATAATTTTGTGAAGGTTCTTATGGAGTCTTTTATTACCCAGTTTTATTGAACTATCTTTTTTAGTTAAACAACATGTTAACCCAAATATTAAAATCTTTTAAAAGCATTAATATGTACATCTAATTTCAAAAGTAAGTTGCATTTTTATAATTGGCAGTTTTTGTTTTAAATATGCAATTTCTGGAAGCTTGAAAACTCTTATTTTTGATGGGACTGTGCCCTCACTGCCAGGGGGTTAGATTTAACACAACCAGTTATTCAAAGCACTGCAGATGCAGATGCAGCCCCACTGCAAGACAGAATTTTCAGATTTCCTTGATTTGGGCTTTAACCTGCCTAGCAGTATTCCCGGGTGTGGCCTATCGGTAACCCTGAGCCACACTCAGGATTCCCTCACTGGATGCTGGAAAAGGTTACTTACCTTTTCCCTGAGATCCAACGATGTATTTCTGCATTGCACGGCGGCCGGATGTTACGCCCGATGCAATGTGTTCCCCTGATTCTCTTCCCTGTGAGCGTTGCAACATAGGGGGGTGGAACAGCACCAAATTCAAACAGTATAAAGTGAAAAAACAGTAAAACACACTGATACAATGTACACCTATTGGATTACAAAAAAAAAAATACAGTGACCTCAGATTGCCCCCCAGTGCTTTCTCCAGTGCCCTTGTCTGAAGATTTATTGTACTTTGTGTCTGTAAACTGCACAGCGACCATGGCATAAAAAACGCGCCTCTACCTCAAAATCGCTATGCGACCTGCTAGAAAACAGCAACAGAGATACAGAATCACAAAAACAGACAGTTGAATCAAGCGCTCTCCGAATGAAGTGAGAATAATAAAATAATAAAATGAAAAAATATATATAGAGATGACAAGAAACTGGAAATGGGAGCAGGGGGGGGGGATAACAAGTTCCACGACTAATAAAAACAGTTTATATAAAGTAGTTCAGTCCAAAGGATCAAGTTCATATGACTGATAGAGGAAATTATACTAATGCAGAGGGGGCTGCCAGCTTGTCGAGAAGAAGCAATTCTGAAAACAATACAAAAGACAAAAAGCGGCGCCCTCTAAGCATAGTATTGGATTTATTAAGACAAACTACAGATCAATTCTTATGAGGAAGGTACTCACAAGACTGCAGGAAGTGAGGGCATATCAAGATAGATAGATAGAGATGGAGCCTGATGAAAAGGCACGCATGCCCCGCACGCGTGCACCGCCCCGTGACCTAACCCGGAAGTGACGCTACCCGGGAAGCCAGCCACAGATGATTCTCTATCTTGATATGCCCTCACTTCCTGCAGTCTTGTGAGTACCTTCCACATAAGAATTGATCTGTATTTTGTCTTAATAAATCCAATACTACGCTTAGAGCGCGCCGCTTTTTGTCTTTTGTAGCAATACAGAATCGCTTGCAGAGGAGTTGAGTAATAGCGACTCATGGGGAAGTTTGTCATCAGACGCAGAAAGTGATTTGAGTGATGATCCTGCGACTGTGCCCAGCGATGTGCAGACTTGGTGCTCAATTGATTGTGGTACGTAGCACATAGCGCCACCAAGATTTCCGTTTACAGGAGAACCTGGGATCAAAGTGGATGTTGAGGGTGATAATCCCTTGGCATACCTCCAACTTTTTTTGACGGATGAAGTTATCGCCAAAATAGTTTTGGAGGGGAATTGCTACCAGGAGCAACAAGCTGTATTTTTTTCACCATAAGACGCACTTTTTCCTCCCCAAAAAATAGGGGAAAGTGTCCCTGTTATGGAGTGAATACAACACAGGCTCTGCCCCCCCATCGCTGCCGCCGTGTCAGAATACATACACTCAGTTTCTCTCTGTACGAGAGACTGGACAGGATGTGAGATGTAAGGCAGGGGCATACCAAGTGGAGCGGGACAGGTGGACTCCCCCAGGTGCCAAAACATGGGGGTGTCAGTGGCGTTGCTATAATTGTGTGCTCCACACCCAGGTGAGTTGACACCCGCAAGATGTGACACCATCCTGCAAGTGACAAGAGCCCTGGCTGGCTTTTTGTTTTCAGCTGGAACACCCCCGGCACTGTGGTCTGGTCCAGTATCACTTACTGCCTCTCTCCACTGGTCGCTGCTGCTGTTGCAAAATATGTCCTTAGTCCTCCTTCTTAGCTGTTGCCTGGGTGTATCTGATGCTGAGAGACAGCCAGAGGGGATGTGCATTTTAATGGCAGTGTCCTCCACTGCCTGAGGTGAGCTAGTGATAAGGGGGATGGGAGGTGTGGGCTGGCATGGTGTCCACTGTCTATCACCTGAGCTCTTGTGATAGAAGAGACTGAAGGGGTGTTTGTGTCTGCCCTGCCACCCTGAGCTGATCTGGGAAGGGGGGAGGTTGCTGTGTGTCCACCACCACCCAGGCATAGTGTAGCTAAGCTGATTTGATAGGGGAGCTGGTATTACTGTGTCCACCACCCACCTATAGTAGTGATATAATTGTAGCACTCACCCCCGAAGGAGCTGCTGGTTCGAATTGGGATGGCCTGTTACCTCAGTAGCTCCGATGAGTCGTAGTTGATGAGAGCGGTAATGATGGATTGTCCAAACAGCAGGTGTCTTTTATCTTGAGCTTTATTTACCCAACATGGTAAACGGTGAAACGTGCAGTGAAGGTAAAGATGTATTAAAAGAAGAAATAGCAGGTTCATGCGTAACAATGAGGAAGACAGTCCTGCTTCCAATAGCACTTTTATCTTCTTCGCCACTCCAGCCAGGGTGGATTTTGCGTACCCGGACAGGCCTCTGCCACAGGCCTGGCAGCCGGAGTATCACTCGTAACTTTGAGGGAAACGAACCTCTGCCACAGGCCCCTTCCTAGAATTTTTCGATCACGAAAAATATTCTCCTCAGTAAGCTTTAAGCATGAGTCACTTCAGGTAGTTTGTAGTTAGGTTGTTGACTGACAGGCGACCGATGTCCAGCCTTTCAGTGTCCAGCCACCTCAATCCCCAATGGATCAGGGACACAGTCGATCACTGGGGCCCAGCCACGACTCAGATGCTCTGAACCAAAGTGGGCCGGGAACCAAAAACACCGCGTGGCACGCGCACCCCGGCCTGGTAGGCCCTAACGCCGGAGCGTGCAGTGCAGACACCCTGAACTTCCAGAACCCCGGGGTGGTAACAGCATCCCAAGAACAACAGGATGGGCCCACAGCACAGCCAAGCTAAGACAGAGACCCAATCCATTCAAATCAACTGGATGAAAGCTAACTAATTCTCTCATCCCCCTAAAATTTAGAACAGCACCAGTACCTAAAAGTACATGGGCGCTACACAATATTAAATATTTTAGTACATCATTTGGTTCAGAATATTTTTTTCTTGTTTTCCTCCTCTAAAACCTGGGTGCGTCTTATGGTCAGGTGCGTCTTATGGAGCGAAAAATACGGTATATATTCTACAGAAAATGTTCATGTCAGAGTAGAAAAAGGTATATATTGAAAATAGAAAAACAACGCAAATAAAGTTTAGAAAAACAGCCAAGGATCAAACCTAGTCTCCGTTCCAAGTTGAAGCCATTTTTGGGGAAACGTGTCGGGTGGAGCATTTCCTAACGCATTTACGCTCATATCATTCAGCCTTTAGGTTTGATCCTTGGCTGTTTTTCAAAACTTTTTTTTAGCAAGACAGAAGCATCCCTCCCTGATTTGAGTGATCCATTACCGGAGCTGATGCACACGCGCTATTGATCTCCCTAAACCGAGGTCCATCTAGTCCGGTAAGAGTCAGTATTATCACATCTTTTGGCTGAGAATAAGATCCAGGCTTCTTCCGAGTATTGTACTGATATTGCGATCAATGGACTAATCCCTAAGATATGGGGTATAAGGGATACAATAACAAGTGATAATATAGGGGATTAAAATCGGTAAAAACAAACAAAATATTTATTTGTTTTCTCCTTTTCATTTATGGAGTTTAAAAAAAAAAACACAAATGATGCGAAACCTAAACAGAGACATCATAAGCAACTCTATTGTGAGCAGGTCTCATGGTCGGTGGAGTCTGAAGTGGGGTTAAAAAAAAAAAAGGAAAAAAAAAATTTAACACTTGGTTACTTTGATAACATTTTGTTTTATATACCATTTTTTGGTGTGCATTTACATAAAAAATATATTTTCTACTGTGATATATTGTTATATTTTATGCACCAATTTATATGCATTAGTACTTTGAGCCTATTTCACCTTAATATTTGGATTGGTTGCGCGCTTGTTTTGTTTGTATGTTTCCTTGGGCTTTAAGTATTTAGGCTTTCATGAGCAGCAGCACCACCTTTTTGAATCATATACTTTTTCACATTTTTTATCCACCCCGTAATTTTGTATCTTTTTATTTATTTATCTTCACTTGATATTAGGTTAATCGCAGAGTTTTCTTCTCTTTTTATTTTTACTGTGTCACCACAGACAATTTTTATACATCCCAGAACTCTACGAGTTCCTTCTCCTGAATAAGACGGACGCATATGGGACTGTGAGGCCTAACCGGCGTGAAATGCTGTCAACCTTTGCCAACAAAAAACTTGGGGCAGGAGAAGTAGTTGCCTGGCAGAAAGGTAAAATGATGGCACTGAAGTGGCGGGACAAAAAAGACGTGTGCCTTATGAGTACAGTTCATAACACCTTGACCGTAATGGTACACACCAATGGTGGAAAGGATGTGATGAAGCCACAGGTTGTGTTGGACTACAACCATGTCAGGCTGCTGGAGTTGTGAACACTGAATGACTGACTGGTCGTCACTTAACCACTTAACGCCCGCCCACTGTATATATACGTCCTATTTTTAAAGATGGATATCTCGGTTAACGGCTGCAGCTGCTGCCACAACCGAGATATCCATCTCTTCAGTGGGCGGGCCTGTCTACGATAACCGCGGTCTCATTTGGCGGATTCGCTGCGAGATCGCCGTTATCGGAGGCTGGAGAGGGCCCCCCTCCCGCCGCTCTCCCGCGCTCTCCGCCGCTTACCGTAGCCGTCGGCAGCGGCGGAGGCGATCGGGTCTGCTCAGCTGCTGTGTGGGGATGCGAGTGAGGCCAACATGGCACCCACCCGTCCCTATAGCTCTGCTGGGAGGAAGTGACGTCAAAACGTCAGCCTCGCCCAGCGTCTTAAAGAGACAATTTTTTTGTTTACCTTTTTTCAAAAGACAATTTTTTTTTTCATTTTTTAAGCCTAAATATGAGATCTGGGGTCTTTTTGACCCCAGATCTCACATTTAAGAGGACCTGTCATGCTTTTTTCTATTACAAGGGATGTTTACATTCCTTGTAATAGGAATAAAAGTGATAATTATTTTTTTATTTTTTATTTCAGTGTTAAAAATTATAAAATAAATAAAAATAAATATGAAAACAAAAGCGCCCCGTCCTGACGAGCTCACGCACATAAGCGAACGCATACGCGAGTAGCGGCCGCATATGGAAACGGTGTTCAAACCACACATGTGAGGTATCGCTGCGATCATTAAAGTGAGAGCAATAATTCTAGCCCTAGACCTCCTCTGTAACTCAAAAAATGCAACCTATAGAATTTTTTAAACGTCGCCTATCGAGATTTTTAAGAGTAAAAGTTTGAAGCCATGCCACGAGCGGGCACAATTTTTAAGCGTGACATGTTGGGTATCATTTTACTCGGCGTAACATTATCTTTCACAATATGTAAAAAAATTGGGCCAAATTTATTGTTGTCTTATTTTTTAATTCAAAAAAGTGATTTTTTTCCAAAAAAAGTGCGCTTGTATGACCGCCGCGCAAATACGGTGTGACAAAAAGTATTGCAATGACTGCCATTTTATTCTCTAGGTTTTAAGTAATTTTATAGCAAAAAAAAACTGTTTTAGTCTCGTAAACACCGAATCTGAAAAACAGGCTCGGGGCTTAAGTGGTTAATGGACCACATTCCACCCACTGAAAAAATAACAGCACCCACAAGGATGTGTGTGGTTTTCTGCTCCAAGCGTGATGACACCAGAAGAAAAATCTGAAAAGAAACACGTTTCTATTGTCCCGACTGTGACGTTGGACTTTGTGCTGTACCTTGTTTTAAAATTTTCCATACCCGAGACGTTTACTGACTAATAATATTGCACCCTTGTTTGACCCCCCAAAAAATCAGAGTTTTTGAATATATTATTTGTTAAAATGTATTAAATACAAGTTATTGTTATTGTTAAATTATTATTTGCTATTAATTATTATATTATAATTTATGATTTTGTGTTTCAAACTTTATCATACCAAAGATGTCTACTAGACTCTTGTTTGGACAGATTTAGGTGAGTTATTCCTAAGAATTACAGGCCTGCAATCTAAAACGCCAAATTTCCATGCAAAATAATGGTACCGCTTTCAGAACCTAAAATCTGAAAGAATCATACCACCAGGGAGGTTAAATAATACCTGGTAATCCTGCTATAAAGGTCGTTGTTCAGGCACTTCCTGTTGTATCATGACATTAATCTATCTCTGTCTTCAAATTCTGCATTGTCATACTGCCAAATAGGCTTCCAACAGAGACTACAAGTGGCTGTTTCATCACACATTGCAGAGGCATAGTCCATTCTTTTCATCATAAGAAACTGTCATGTAGTCATCGCTGGGGTACATACAGTACATATAGACAGGGAATGGATTCAAAGAGGCTGCAAGAAATTAGTAATATTGAGAAGCAACAAAATGTAGAAAAATAAAATGTTGCTTTAGCAAACTAAATGTAATTTTTTAGGCTTAATTTTACTCTAGGGTTAACAATATTTTTTATAGTACAGCATCAGTAATGAGTTTTTAAATGTTAACTTGTATTACTACTGACTTATAATCCTACATACCTGCATCTAAGGGCTTCATTGGTAGTTTGGGATATATGTGTAATTCTCTGCACTCAGTAGAATACTTCACAAGTAGGGAGTTGTATGTGTGAAGTTTCTGTAGTCTGCTGTCTGTATTTATTATTTGTCTTCACCTAGGATAAAGAGACTGACAGCAGAACCGTTTGAGTGTCAACTTTCTCTCCCTTTAGAAGCTGTATGATGCCTCAAAGGCTTTTATGAGCACATCTTGTACAGTATGTGTGAGAAATGCTGGTGTCTTCCAGCTGGACTGTAATTGCATTGCTTTTACTATTACTGTAGATGTAGCTTTTTCTGTATGTCTTGGTATATTAGGATTTTAATCAATTAGCAGGACAAACGTTTGCTTGCAGCTGACCGATTGCAAAGACAATCAGTGTTTATTCATTGAATATTCTCATATGCAATAGATGCTTGTCTTTTGATAACAGCAAGTTGATTAAGCAATGGCATGTCCCTTGACTTCCATTAATGTTAATATAACGCCAGTGCTGTTTTCACTGTATAAATTGTCCCAGATTCTCCCCCTCTAAAATCTAGTACACACTGCTATTTTTTTTTTCATTCAACCCAAAGAACTGAACGAAAAAAAAAAAAAACTGGCAGCTGAGGTTGCCACTGTACTAACAATTTGATGAATCTCCCCTCCTGTTCTATTGTGTTCCATCAGAACACTCTGGTCAGCATATGTCTTTTGCTGTTTACCTTTTTATTTTGTGTAAGGAGATTTTATATTGAATAAATTGTGTGTTGTTTTACCATACTACACCATTGGAGGTCCGTCTCTCCTTTGTCTCTCTGAGTGCTATAGAGATTTCAGATACTCTGTGAAGACTTGGAGATTAGACGAATAGGAGTATATCATACACCGGAGATGTCTATGAGTTTGATATTATGCGAATATCCGTCTCAGTGAGGTGAGAGGCTTGTGAGACTATTCTCCACGGATTGGCACTGGCACTTTATATGGTGATATTGGATGAATCACAGATCTACTTTGATGTGCACTACAGCTCACTGAATGCATGTGTGAGCTCACTGATGGACTCTCATTTTCATATATTTATTTCTATTCATGCTGATATGTATGCTGACATTTATTTATTTATTTGTTTATGATCACAGAGTGTTTTGTTTTAGGGTAGCGCTGATCACTTTAACACTTTTCATTGGCTGAGAGCACTCATTAAAAGCCGGTCGGCAGACCTTTTTCGGTCATGCACCTTTGACAGAAGCTGGCTGAATAGCTGGCTTCTGTCGGACCAGATGCAGTACACCCGGTCCGAATGTCATCCAGTTTTTATTGAACCGGCCGACACTGATCGACATTCGGCCCCTGTTTACATGCCTACCTCACATCTACCCCAGACACTGTGGGAATGTCTTGAGATTTTAACACAATTCTGGCAACCTGTGGATCTGGGCTGTGTCCGACAAGCCGGTTGTGTGCTAGAATATTATTTCCAGCACCCTACTTCATTTGCCTTCTTTTTTTAGAGTGCCATTATTAATGCCCATAATCACAACCGCTTCCCAGGATTTGCCAACCCTGCCCACTTGCAGTATATAGTGCTAACAGTACACACAATGCAGCTGGGCAGAGGATTGTGATATGCATTCCACAAAGACGACGGCCAGCTTGGGGGCACTGATTTCTCTCAGTGTCCTTCTGGAAGCTGCTGTGTGTGCTGGCATTTGGATGGGACTGGACATTTCTGTCTGAAGTCAGTGCCATCAGTAGGAGTACATTCATACTAGTGCAAATAATGTTTTATTTGTTTCTTATGTTTTTCCTTATGCATCATCTTTCCTCTAAAGATACTCCTTAAATCTCTTCTTTCCCACCTGATTAGTCTGTCCACCTCTACTTTTGTATTTTGTTCTGCTTCACATATATAAAATGTAAACAGTTTTATAAAACCAAATTCTAGATTTCTGTAACAAACGCTGATCTCATAGCCATCTTTAGTGAATACTAACATCTGCCTCCAGTAGTTACTTTTGCTTTTGTTTGCTCTGATATATTCTTTATTTAATTGATGTCCTGGTATCAGAATAATTTTTCTATCTAGTCTCCTTGAAACATATAGCCGTTGTGTGTTTCTATCAGTTGTTTTCTCCTATTATGATCAGGTGCTGTCACCTTCCTTAAATTCACCTTCATATTATTGCACTTGTTTGTTTTTTATTTACTTCAGTTCCTTTCCGTTACCACAATATTATTGGCATAGGCTATAAACTGTGTTTTGCTATTTATCATGGTGTCATTAGGAGCATCTTATAAAACACATTAACAGTTTGTCAGAATGTGATAACTGTTGATGTATGCAATCTGATGATCTACAATAAACCTCACCATATTTACTAGATCCCTGTTCTTTATATGAGGTGTACAGCACAGTGTAGGACTGCACATTATAACTACTGTGTGCATAATTCTGTAACACAGATTTCTTACATCCTTGAATTACTCATAGCACACTAATTTGAAAATATTTTGTGGGTACAAGAACGGCAGGATATGTACAGTGTACATAAAACTACTTCTGGACAACCTGCCCCTGCAATGCACTGCAGACAGGCGGCCTGTACATTTTTCTGCATTTAGGGCATGAGCATACGTTCCACCATTGGCATCCATTGTGATTGCTAGCAGGTCCGGGCCAATGATTCAACAGGGGGGCTGTGACCGGTTGATTAGCTGTGTCCAATCACAGCCCAGAGCTCTGTGTTGACAAATAATACAGGGCCCTGTATAGAGGAAATCATCTCTCTGTTTCTTCTCCCTGCAGAGATTATTAGTAAAAAGCAACACATATTGCACACATTACACATTGAGTACATAGCGATTACCCGGCCGACAGCTATTTATTTAGTACCATTCAAAATGGCAAGAGGTAAAAAAAGGGCTGCCGATCCGCCATTAAAAAAACATATAGTGGTACAAAATGGTCTTTTAGGCACCGTCAAATAGTTAGCACAATTTAGCCTCTCTCACTTTTGGCTCAGTACATGGGGCAAGCCGTATTTTTTTCCAACCCAAAGCGTCCCTGTTTTTAAAATAGGAATAGAAACAGTTCCCAGAGATATCTAGGTTTTGCCATTAGGATTTGGTATTGTTTAAACACAGAGAAGCATATGTATAACTTGAATATAGATTGTAACTTTTGCAGCCAAATACCCATGTACGGCTATTACCTATTTGATATGTGTTCTCATTCACCTGGTATGTAAAACTTTCTGCTTACATTTTACTTGCTCTTTTCTGAAAACTCCAAAACCCAACTTTTCCTCTGCTATTTAGAGAGTTCTCTGGTATGTGAAGGGGGCTTGGAAGGTAATGTTTACCATAATTAACCCTGTCTATACTATGTAGGCAAATCTCATTATCAGATTTTAAAAATTATGTCCTAATAAAGGGTTAATTATCTCAAAATCTACTGCATGCTATGTTTATAAGGGGAAACTGTGTTTCTTTCTTTTTTGATAGGAACAAATGGAGTTTCCTCTCATTTCAAATTGTTCGGAGTAGCTTCTTGTAGACTGCCTAAAGCCTGCACAAAAACAAATACCTATAAATAAAAAATTAAAAAATAGTTTTTAGGTGTACTCTGTGAATTGAAATGGAAACACATAACAAAAACATAATGGTAATTTTTCAAAGGGACTGCAATAATGAAAATACATGTTCAAATGTTTATATAAATCCCCCTAGAACACCTTTTGCAAACTAAAAATGACAATGTGTGGAAATAAAAAAAAGAAGAAAAAAAAGATAAGCACTTATAGACAAGAAAACTGTACCTAGACTGAGAATCCTTTATGCCTAAAATTTAAGTCAATTTCAAAAAACACAATGATGACCATTGTTACCAGGACAGAAAGTTATTTGAGGTCCACAATGTGTACACCTGTTCTGGCAACATTTGTGAAAAAGGGAATTTCCCTTTACATTTGTACACATTCAATGTCATGTTAATTTATGATGTAACTAAAAAATAAGAAAATATATATTGTATCTTATTTTGAGTAATAAGCAGCTTATGATATCCTTTATCGTCTTATTTTATTGTATACTCTAGCCTTTCTCGTATTTTTGTTTCATTCTCAAATTGTGCAGCTGACTGCTTTTTAAATTTTTTCTTAACTCTTCTTAAGAATCCACAGACCTAAATATGTCATGTGTAAAGATAATTGTTGGTTAAGGGAGTTGATTTGGTTGTTTTCCAAAAGCAGCTTGAGTCTAGTATACAACTCCTATGAACTTTTCAGGCTGTAGAGAGGCATTATTTGAGGGTTTGCTTTATGACAGTGTTAGTATAAAGCTTTTAGAAGGTTAGTCTGAAATTCTCTGTGGTATAGTGCAGGAAGAAGAAAGGGATTGTCATCAATTCAGATAGCAATGTATTATTTAATAGCCTATTACAAGCTCTTATATTTAGGCATATTTAGAAATATGGAGTTGTAAGCTACAGTGATAGTCTCACAATTCACTAAATACAAACAGCATCACAGGCAGTTCCTTTTCCTTAATCTAACTGATAGAATGGTTCATATAGAAACTTTTATTACTTTGACTCACTCTTTGTACAAGCTTAGTAGTAAATTATCATCAGTCTCCAGGCAATACTCACGTCACAGACCCTCATTCCTTACATCACTTTTCTTGATCATACAACACGGGACACAGAGCCTTAATTACTTAATGGGTTATGTAGTCACCACAGGTGATTGGACACTGGTTAACCCATTAAAATTGTAGTTCCTCCCCTATATAATCCCTCCCAAATGGAGAGTGCCTCAGTTTTCTTCGCCAGTGTTTAACTACTTGCCGACCGCCCGTCATATTACTGCGGGACGGTGGCACTCCTGGGCGAGAGCCCGTAGCTATATGTCCGCTTTAAAGCGGCCGCTAGGCCGCTAGGTATGATCGCCGCCGGGCACCCGTGATTACTCGTTACAGAACGGGGAACGGGAGGTATGTGTGTAAACACATAGCTCTCGTTCCTGTCAGTGGGGGAAACGCTGATTTTATGTTCATACAATGTATGAACAGAAGATCAGTGATTTCCCCTAGTGAGGTCACCCCCCCATACAGTTAGAATACAAGCAGGAACACACTTAACCCCTTCCCTGCCCCCTAGTGTTAACCCCTTCACTGCCAATGGCATTTTTATAGTAATCCAATGCATTTTTATAGCATTGATCGCTAAAAAAATGCCAATGGTCCCAAAAATGTGTCAAAAGTGTCCAAAGTGCCCGCCATAATGTCACAGTACTGAAAAAAAATGCTGATCGCCGCCATTACTAGTAAAAAAAAATATTAATAAAAATGCCATAAAACGACCCCCTATTTTGTAAACGCTATAACTTTTGCGCAAACCAATCAATAAATGCTTATTGTGGGGTTTTTTAACGAAAAATATGTAGAAGAATACGTATCGGCCTAAACTGAGGAAAAAAAAAAATTTTTTATATATTTTTGGGGATATTTATTATAGCAAAAAGTAAAAAATATTGCATTTTTTTCAAAATTGTCGCTCTATTTTTGTTTATAGCGCAAAAAATTAAAACCGCAGAGATGATCAAATACCACCAAAAGAAAGCTCTATTTGTGGGAAAAAAAGGACGCCAATTTTGTTTGGGAGCCACGTTGCACGACCGCGCAATTGTCAGTTAAAGCGACGCAGTGCCGAATCACAAAAAGTGCTCTGGTCATTGGACAGCAATATGGTCCGGAGCTAAAGTGGATAAGGTGTTAAGGAAATTTCTAAGTTCTGTATATACTTGTATTCTATTTTGTATGTATTGCACACTGCCCTCACTGTGCACATGGCACTAATAATGTTTGTATTACATGTTTGCATTTTTCCGAGTCCTGATTAGAATTAGTCTGCTTATGTTACGCCCCTTGTTATCATAAAAGTACAATTGTAATATTAATGTGATACCTACGTAATCATGTGTATAAAAACCTTCAATTATGTCATAATAAAGCAGAATCGTTATTTGGAAAGATGCTGAGTGTATCTTTTGTGTCTTTTCCCTACTGCAGTAGTTATTCTTAATTTGGAACCACTAATCAATACGAGGATCGATGGTTGCCTATCTATAAAATGTCCATGTCATTGTGGCAAGCTTTGCCTAGGAGGTGATTTACAGGTGACCCTGAGGATCCGAAACAAGGAGCTGGAGACGATCTATGAATTTCTGATAGTCAGCCGGCTGAGGTAAGCCTTTTGCTTACATTTGAGTTCTCAGACTTTCTTGATCGGTAAGGCATTTCGGGACAAAGGGTACCTATTTTACTCCCCTTAATCGAACTATATTGATTGGTGGTTATATGTTATGTTGTCACTGTCTACTGTCCATCGGAGTGTTATAGATGAGAAAGTATAGGGTTGTTCACAGATATGTGTAGTACATCTGCTAGTTAAAGTAGTTTAGAGGCAAGAGGGCATAGGCACAAGTAGAGAAGACTGGCCAGTCATTATGGACATTAAATTAAGTAAGGGAATGAAGGGTAAGAGACCCTCAAAAATGCCCAGTGCAAGAGGAGCGCTATAAAATATATGAACCGAAGGTGCAGATCCACCTATACTAAGCCCCTTAGATTATTGGTTAAAGTGGTCAGGGATCCACAATGGGTAACTGGGTTGCCACCAAAGTCCACAGGGACTAAGAATCATGCAGAGTAAACAGCTAGAAAAACAGCTATCTAGGTGAGCAGGATGGATCAAGGGTGACAATTAACACTAGACACAAAGGGACATTTTGATGTGAAGTTGTGGGAGGAATTTGGGGTCAGGCACTAGAACTAGTAAAGTCAAAACAGAATACTTATATGTTGTCAGAGAGGTAAGACGGGATGGGATGAGCACTACAGTATGGCTGCCCATCTGATCATAGAGGGTACAGTATATCAAGTATGGGATTACAATACATGGGATGCAAAGGATATAAGGACAAAATAAGGAAAGCTGAATTTAAAGCAGGGAAATATTAACCACTTGCCGCCCACCCTATTACAAAATGACGGTGGCAAAAGGAGAGAAGTTTACTCAGGCCGCGTACACACGATCGGACATGTTCGATCGCGTGTATGGCCTATCGGACCGTTTTCCATTGGACAAAAGTTTTCAAACATGCTTTAAAACCTGGTTAGTACACAAAAGCATCGGACCAAAAACCTGTGCATGCTCATAATCAAGTCGACGCATGCTTGGAAGCATTGAACTTCGTTTTTTTACACGTCGTTGTGTTCTACGTCACCGCGTTCTGGTCCGATGGGATTTTGGTTCGATGGTGTGTACGCACATCAGACCAACAGACCACTTCAGCGTGGTCCGCTGAAAACGGTCCGTCGGACAAGTTTCATCGGACATGTCTGATCGTGTGTAAGCGGTCTTAGTCTTTGCATTGGGTGTCTGTGTGTGCCACACTAAGCATGGACAACAGAAAGAGGAGAAGAGAACTGTCTGAGGACTAGAGAACCAAAATTGTGAAAAATATCAGCAATCTCAAGTCCATCTCCAGAGATCTAGATTTGCTTTTGTCCACAGTGCGCAAAATTATCAAGAAGTTTGCAACCCATGGCACTATAGCTAATCTCTCTGGGCGTAGATGGAAGAGAAAAATTGATGAAAGATTGCAACGCAGGATAGTCCGGATGGTGGATAAGCAGCACCAAACAAGTGCCAAAGAAATTCAAGCTGTCCTGCAGGCTCAGGGAACATCAGTGTCAGAGCCAACTATCCGTCAACATTTAAATTAAATGAACGCTATGGCAGGAGACCCAGGAGGACCCCACTGCTGACACAGAGACATAAAAAAGCAAGACTACAGTTTGCCAAAATGTACTTGAGTACAAGTTTTTCCCTTCCGGGAAAACGTGGACAGACGAGACCAGAATAAAGCTTTTTGGTAAAGCACATCATTCTACTGTTTACCGAAAAAGGAATGAGGCCTACAAAGAAAAGAACACAGTACCTACAGTGAAATATGGTGGAGGTTCAATGATGTTTTTTTTTTTTATGCCTCTGGCACTGGGTGTCTTGAATGTGTGCAAGGCATTATTAAATCTGAGGATTACCAAAGGATTTTGGGTCGCACTGTAGAGCCCAGTGTCAGAAAGCTGGGTTTGCGTCTGAGATCTTGGGTCTTCCAGCAGGACAATGACCCCGAATATAGGTCAAAAAGCACCCAGAAATGGATGGCAACAAATCGCTGGAGAGTTCTAAAGTGGCCAGCAGTCCCGTTGAACACCTGTGGAGAGATCTTAAAATTGCTGTTGGGAAAAGGCGCCCTTCCAATAAGAGAGACCTGGAGCAGTTTGCAAAGGAATAGTGGTCCAAAATTCCGGGTGAGAGGTATAAGAAGCTTATTGATGGTTATAGGAAGCAACTGATTTCAGTTGTTTTTTCCAAAGGGTGTGCAACCAAATATTAGGTTAAGGGTGACAAAAATTTTGACCAGCCCATTTTTTGGAGTTTTGTGTGACATTATGTCCAATTAGCTTTTTTCCCTCCTTTTTTCTGTTTTGTTCCAATACACAAAAAGGGAATTAACATGTGTATAGCAAAACATGTGTTACTGCAATACTTTTCTGTGAGAAATACTTGATTTTCTGGAAAAAAAATCTGGTGTGCAACAATTTCGAGCATGACTCTATGTAACAGTAAATCACATGTTCCAATGATCTGCACACATATGTCCGTGATCACCTGCACACATCTGTACATCACACAAACCAATTATTATACACTTAACAGGATTTTTTTTTTTACCAAAGACATGTAGAAGAATACATTTTGGCTTAAATTTATGACAAAATTAGATTTTAATGAATTTCTTTTAAAATTTCTTTTAAAATAGAAAGAAGATAATATATACATTTTTCCAAATTTCTGCTGTTTTTCACTTATATCGCAAAAAAATCTAAATCAGAGTCAAGAATAAATACCACCAAAAGAAAGCTCTATTTGTGCGAGCAAAATGATAACAAATGTATTTGGGTACAGTGTAGCATGAATGCGCAATTGTCATTGAAAGTACGAAAGCACTGAAAACTGAAAGTTGTTCTGGGAAGCAAGGGGGGGAAAGTGCCCAGTATTGATGTGGCTATATATATATATATATATATATATATATATATATATATATATATATATATATATATATATATATGTAGCTATAGACGCTATATTGTAATGACGGTGATCAGCGACTTATTGTGGGACTATGATAATGTGGAGAGCAATCTGGTGCTAACAGACCCTTGATGGGACATACACTAACTGACTAACTGACAATGACACTAGTGACACTAATACAGCGATCAGGTATATCACTTTACATTGACACTGTACTAAGCCAGACACAAGCTGGGAGGAGGTTAACATCTAGGGACAATCAAGGGGTTAACTGTGTGTCTAACAAGTGTAATGTGTTTAATATGGGCTGCATTTACTTACAAAGCAGAATGTTTTTAATCCCTTTTTTTTAGGGAGAAGAAACAGCAATTAAGCTTCTCTGCGTACAGAGTCCTGTGTGTTTGTAAACGCACAGGTCTCTGTTCTGTGATTGGCTGCAGCTCATCAGCAGGAACGTGGCCAAAATCATTGGCTGGGACCTGCTGACCTTGAACTCAGAAGAAGCTGGAAACAATACATGAACGTAATCTAGTCTGACTGTGCCGCCCACACTACAGGTTCTGTCGGCAGGTGGCAAGCAGTTTCTATTTATATAATTGACATGAATAGAGATGGCTTTAAACATTTTGAAAATGAAATAATTTAAAAAGAATATGTATGGCAACATATATACAGTAAACCAATCCAAATACATTTTTCAGAGATCCAAAATAGTAAATCAAAATCTGATCACTACCGACTCCCTTGAATTTCTTAGCCATGTAAACAAACAACAAGAAGCCAAAATACACTGGGCTAACTAGGCATACTGCATCAGAATAATATTTAAAAGCTGAAATTTTGACTCTATATAATAGTTATTGTAAGGCAAAGCATATGAGGGGGGTTATTTACGAAAAGGCAAATCCACTTTGCACTACAAGTGCAAACTAAAAGTGCAAAGTGCACTTGAAATTGCACTGAAAGTCGCTGTAGATCCGAGGGGGACATGCAAGGAAAATAAAAAAAACAGCATTTTAGCTTGCACATGATTGGATACTAAAATCAGCAGAGCTTCCCCTTATTTCAGATCTTCCCCTCAGATTTACAGAAACTGCACTTCAAAGTGCACTTTGCACTTGTAGTTTGCACTTGTAGTGCAAAGTGGATTTGCCTTTCATAAATAAGCCTCATTGTGTGCATGTTTTATTGTTTGTGGCTGTGTTATCATAGAAAATTTTGATCATAACTAAACATAAAACTCGTCTTTGCTGTAAACATAAGGGTTTCTTTTAATTTGTCTATTTATTTTTTTGGTCACGTTACCTAGAGTCGGAAATGTGTTTCTGCAGCTGTCAGTCTAATATATTAAGCATTAGGATTTAAATTTGCTTATCTTTTCTCTTTTGAAATCTATGAAGTCTTGCCACACATGTTTCTACAAACTGCATGAAAAGCCAAACATTAAATTCCTTAATTTGATTCTCAAACTGTTACCTGTGCCAGAAGCCTTGATAATTTCCAGCAATATTAAGTGAATGCTGCTGGTGATTTCAGTCTGGGGTCTGTATTGGTTGCTTTAAAACAGGATAATGAAAAATATCATGGGAGCAGGTGTTTTCTTGTTTTGTTATTGCTTCTCTTGCTCTACTTTAAGTGTCTGTGGTGATATGAGATGGAAACCTTGATTGTTTGCTAGCTGCTGGAGTTCAACTCTGTAATAAACGTGTGGCACTAAATAAAATTCACAATTTCTAGCTTTTAAAACCTGGTTTATAAGACCTAGAATTTCATCTTGAAAGTTTATCTGGTTTAGAAATGCAGATATAATTAAATATGTATTTTAAAAAACATTTTGCTGGTAATTCAAAACTCTTCATGGCAATATTTTTCATGTATATATATAGACATAAAACAATGTATTTTCACCATATTAAGCATTTTGAATATTTTAACTATAAAAGTATAAAGATTTTACTTTGCATATTTCTACAGTCAGTGCAAGCTAATATACAGTGTGTGTGTGTGTTTATATGTATATATATATAAATATATATATATATATATATATATATATATATATATATATATATATACTGTATGTGGCAGTCTAGGACTAGGTCCTCCATATGTGATGTGGATGAGTTTTTCTGTTATTGCTGTGATTCATAAGTTGAAAATAAAAACCAACAGACAGATAACAGACTAATATGGTGGATACATACTCATAAGGGTGAAAAGATGACTGTTTAGTTGAAATGCATGTGTGGACCCACATAAATACATCGCTCTTGCACCTGTACTTAACATATGCCCATGATTAACATGTAAGTGTTTATTTTATCTGTTTTTAAATAAATTACTACTCTTATGGTATCACGCTATGTGAGTTTTTCTATTACGCATGGCTTGTGGATACTGAGTCTCTGGCTCAAACAAGATTACCGGTACATGTTATACAGTACATCTCCAATTGTGTATCGAAGCTTTTGGATCACTTGTATCAAATTGCTGGATGAATTCAATACCAGTGGTACCTATCGTGGTGATTAACCATATAAGCCTTTGTGACTTGGATGGTCTATGCCTTTCTAAGTCATTCACATCTGGTAAGCCTCATACTATTACTGGTGGTGGTGCCTTTGACTATTGTCATCTTATCTAGAGTGTCGCACCTACGTGGGATTTTTCATTCCATTCTTTCTACACTTGCGGAATACTATTTTGTTTCCTTTAATAGACACTATTTTTTCACAGGATTGTTGGATTTTTACATTTAGTGGATTTGAATATTCTTAGTCACGTGGTGATATCTAATTTAATCACATTCAAGATTTGTGTTGTAACATTTATTGAGTGTCCTTGATAATCTTATATACAATAATAAGCGCTACACATTTCCATATCCATAAGGGTGAGAATGCCAGAGTTCTATCTTCCAATTACAGACATTTTAATTTAATGAACAGTACACAACACCCTTGCTAGTGTAATTTAGAGGGTGTCTGAGTTGTTATTTGGCTCAGACAAATGTGATTATGGGCAATTTAACCTCTGTTCCAGCCATGGCTGTGCTGAGAGTAACCACCATTGTTCGCCTGGGGGTGTTATTACCATCCCAGGCCAAGGGTCGCAGCAGCAGAGTCAGGGTGTATTGTGTGTCCCCCTCTGCAGCGAATCAGGGGAGTGATTATTTCGCTGTGCATTCTGGGGAGGGGTACTTAAGGAACAGATGCCATTGGGGCAAGGTCGTTGTTGTCGGGCTGTCGTCCCACACGCCTTGTGGCCCACCTGGCCTGGGGTGCATGTTCCTGAATCCTCATTCCGGACTATGTTGGTCCAGGGTTGGAAGCCACTTGATGAAGGAAGCCAGGGGAGGACCTACCCTGGAGAGGACCATGCAAGAGGCTAGTATCTAGGCAGAAGGCCTGGAAACTTCATTGGAGGATACACCATACACTGAGAGGCTTGATGGTGATCACCTGTCAAATCTAATGTCTACATAAGTTAATCTGGATGCTGAATCCTGTGGCAGAGGATTCTGGATCAAAAGTGTCTCCTTGTAAAGAAAGGTCTGTGGCAGAGACTTTAGTTTACTCCGTGCGCCATTCCGGCTGCTAGGCCAGTGAGAGGGACCTATCCGGGTGAGCAATATCCACTTTTGCTAGAGTGGCGACAAGAACTGTTTTCTGGAAGCAGGAGTGTTTCCTATTTGAGATTATACACCTGAACCTATTTACCTATTTACCCTTCCACCCCTCCAACTTCTTTTCTACCAAGTTCTGCAAATAAATCCTAGAAAAAAGAAGTGTATCTTGTGGACATTGGAATTCTTCAGAGTCTCTTTTATCACCCTGGACAGCGAAAAGATTGAGGTAACATGCCACCCAAAATACTCAGCATATCTCCTTCTACAAGTTTTATGCCTTGTCTAAAATACACATGACTTCCAATTCCCCACCAAAAATTAAACCAAATAATACCATTAAAGTAATAAAACATAATAAAACCCTGTCTGTTTTAAAAAGAGTGGAAAGGAATTATATCACCTGTCATGTTTTATTACTGTATGTGGTCCTGTTAGAAAGAGTGACCTCCTCTATTCATCCTGGTGACTGTTACCACGAACAACGAAAATTAAAGAAAATCTCTACTTTTAGGTTATTATCACAACAGGAATAGAGAGGATATTCACAGATGGGGATGATAGTTCTATTGGCCCTATTGACAACCAGATGTTCCCTTACTTTGGGGGGATTTTCTTTTACTTATTGATTTGGCTAGGGGACAGGAAGTGAAGGCAAATATTTCCAGTGGTACATACTGTACGTGGTATTTCAGCAATGTTATAGACCATGTACTTTATGGTCATGTCCATAAGTGGTCAATCATGTAACGGGAGGCCCTGCCCCTTGTAACAGCTGTCATCCACCAGAATTTCCATCTGGTAGGTGACAAGAAAGCAAGCATGATGTGTCTCTGCTTTTTTTTTTTGTTTGGCAAGTCATTGCTGGACAATGGGGGAGATTTACTAAAACTGGAGAGTGCAAAATCTGATTCAGCTCTGCAGAGAGACCAATCCGCTTACAGGTTTTATTGTCAAAGCATAATTGAACAAGCTTAGGTTAGAAGAAGATTGGCTACCATGCACAGCTGCGCCAGATTTTGAGTACTCCAGTTCTAGGAAATTTAATTGATGTTGGATTTGCTGATGTTACTTTACCTTATTTGCCCACCAGTTGCCTACCCGGCTTACCTGACTTCTCACTAGTCCAGAGTTTCTGTGCCAAAACTGATCAACAGCCTGCAGTCTCTTAGTTGAAAATCCAGTTGACACACCAGCCTGAGCAAAAAAATTGTGGGTTTTATGATGTATTCTTTCATGATGTTATATTGCGCCAACACCTTTACCTTTGTACCACACCAGGCTGATCGCCACAGTCTACCATCTGTTCACTGATCTTGTGGTTGTCATTGATGTTACTGCTTGCCATTTCAGTGTCCATTTCCTCCTTAGAGGTGGCTACACAATGAATCAGAGACTTCTGTCCTCCTATATAAAAAAGATTAGATGGAGCAATGAAACTGTACGAGGCCGCAATCGTACATTTCCGGTCGAATGTTCCGCCTACAAGCTATAGAAGAATTCTAATGTTGTATGACTAATAATAATTATATTTATTAATTATTATTAGTACTTCTATAGCCTATGTGTAGAGCATTTTACCATAAATGTCCGCTTGCTGTGGTCTTATGTTTCTTGCTACTTCGTTGAATCTTCATGTCTCTCTATGTCAAATGTTTTCTCTCTATGTCAAATGTTTTCTCTCTATGTCGAATCTTCTTCATGTCTCTATAATGTTGAATCTTTTCTCTCTATGTCAAATCTTTTCTCTTTATGTAGAATAATATTGGACTAATAGAATTAAGGTTAGGCACATTTGATCGCAACGAAAACGAAAATAAAGCATTTGTTTATGTCAGATCTTTCGGTTTTCGTTTTCTGTGCTTTCGTCTGTTTTTGTTAAAACGATAACGAAAATACCTGAAATTCGGACGAAAATGCATTCGGACGAAAACGAATGTACATGTCTACTGATCACTGTATTAGTGTCACTAGTCCACAAAAAGCGTCACTTAGTGTACAATTTTCTGCAATCTTGCGAAAATTCACTGACCGTCACCATTACTAGAATTTTTATTTAAAATCCATAAATCTATCCCATCGTTTGTAGACGCTATAACTTTTGCTCAAACCAATCAATATACGCTTATTGGGATCTTTTTAACAAAAATATAAAATATGTAGAAGAATGCATATTGGCCTAAATTTATGAAGAAATTCATTTTTTTTGGATGTGTTTTATAGCATTAAGTAAAAAATACTGTTCAAAATTGTCGGTCTTTTTTTGTTTATAGCTCAAAAAATTAAAACCGTTATAGGTGATCAAATACCACCAAAAGAAAGCTCAATTTGTGGGAAAAAAAAGGACATGGTTAAAGCAGTACCACAAAATATAGAGACTAAAGCCTCGTACACAGGATCTGATTGTTGGATGACCGTAAGTCAGATTTTTGTCAAAAGGGCGTAGGCAGGATTTTGTCTATCATACTAACTATCCGCAAATTGTCGTTTGACAAACACAAACGTAGTGACATACTATGAGAGTATAAAGAGGAAGTTAATTTCTCAAGCGCCACCCTTTGGCGTCCTACTAATTTAATGTTAGCAGAAGTTTGGTGAGCGTTAATTCGTGATTTTCAGATCGTACAAAACAAATGCCTTTTAAAAAACGTTTTTGGCATAACAACATGCAAAGCAGCTTCATTATTATCCCATTAAAGAAGATGAAATTCTTTACATTTGATCAATTGCTGCATCATGAATGTTAATTCTAGATTACGAACAGTAGTTTACAAGGCCAAACTCTTCCAAGTCATTCCTTGATTCCGAGCATGCGTGTTTGTACTTTCAACTTTTGTGTGATGGATTTGTGTACTGACCATCCAAAAATCAGATGTTGAGTTCACATCAGTCAAAAATTTTATAGCCTGCACGTCCAGCTTTTGTCTGATGTAAAAGTCTAATTGTCTGTCAAACGCACCGTACCAACGATCCGAAAATCGGTATACAGCTTGCCTTCAGACTTAACTCTTCTGATTTTCATATCGTGTGTACGCGGCCTAACTCTCTCTACACAGACCGATCTGCTCCAACATACACTACATGGGAACCCATGCATTTATAGTGAGGGAGCAGTTTACCAAAGCCCCTAATATTTATAAATTTAGCAGTACTTTAAACCTTTCCAACCCACTGTGCAGCGAACACAAACCTCATCCCTTCTATATATTAAATACGTTTGCAGCTCAATATAAATGCTTTTCTCTCCTTTAATTGCCATTAAAAATATGTTGCATGTTTTACAAGTGGAATTACAATAAACAAGTGGACTACAATGAATGTTAAATTCATAAAGCATTTTATATTTACAGATATTGCTTTTGCCAAGTAAGAAACAGCACCAAAAATAGAAGATTTTTATTCCGTCCAAGCACACTTAAACAATTAAACATAATTGGTCTTATTTTATTTATTTTAGCCCATAATTGGTCTTTTCTAACAGGTATTCCACAAGTGTCTTCTATTTTCTGTGTGGCCTAAGGCTAGAACAACATAGGTGATTACATTTTCTTTTCTTTTTAGAGAATTAACCAAATGTTTTCTTAGCAGTACATTGACTCCAGTGTGCTGCAACGCAGTGACTGCCAACAAGTGGTTAAATCTCTCATTAACAAAGAGATTTAATCACCCATGTAGCCCTAGGGTAAACAGTGAGCATAAAACACAAGAAGCTTTTAATCTGTAGAGGCATTGCTTTTGCCAAAAATGAATAATGAGCAAAAAACACATGCAAGGCCTTTTTTCTTGCCCAGCATAAAGCGATAAGTCTAATTGTTCTTTTTTTGACTAGTATTTCATCACTGGATTTTGCTTTTTAATTTCTGCTAAACTGTAGTGTACACAGCTTTCTCTTTGTGCAGCCTAAAAAGTAGATTTTAAATTAAAAAGGCCTTTAACCTCAGTGAACACTGTGTTTGCCAAAAATAGGGTTAGGCACCAGAAAAAAAAAACACACACACACACACCTTTGTTCTGGCACAGTACAGCAATAGGGTAGTAGAGATTTTTAGCCACTGGCCGACTTTAATATGTATACATATGTTGCAGTTTGCAAGTGGTTTACTGTGGTTATGGCTGAAGCTGTCAGCCATATTCCCGGTATCTTTTTCTTCAGCAGGCGGCTGGATTTCTCATAAAAACAATCAGAGCAGCTCATTAGCCACTGGATCGCTTTCTGAAGTAGTGGGAGGGGGCTTCCCCCGGTGTTTCTTGGGTTTTACCATTGCAGTAGGTAATCATAGATGTGTGACTTCCAGGGTTTATCCCTTCCTTTCTTGAACCTTTGCAGCGGGCTCCATTCCGTCAGCATGCTAGTAGCAGCAGCTGTGGATACACAGTCCACATACCCCCTCCCTTTCGAGCCTAAGCAGCCCACACAATTTTCCCAGGTCACAAATGATGACGGTACGCAATGAGAGACTAGATCAACTCTGATTGCCTCAATGGCCTTGCAAGACCGGATCGATGTTATGACATTACTTCCGGTCTAGGGCGGATTTTTTTTTTTTTTTAAACCAAAAGATCAAAAACATTTATTTTGATCTTTTGCTTTTAAAGGTAAAGGAGAGATTTGGGGTCTTTGTGACCCCAGATCTCTACATAAAGAGGACCTTATTTATTTTACAAGGGTTGTTTACATTCCTTGTAATAGAAATAAAAGTGGTAAAAAGAAAGAAATGGGACAGTGTAAACATAAAAAGTTAAATAAGATTTTTTTTTAAATGCCCCATCTCTTAATGCACGTGCGCAGAATCAAATGCATACATAAGTTGCACAGCAGTATTCGCACCACACATGTGAGGTATCGCCCCGACCATTAGAGCGAGAACAATAATTATAGCATTAGAACTCTTTGTAACTCTAAACAGGTAACCAGTAAAATACAATTCTTGGAGATTTTTTTTTAACAGAGTTTTAAGTACTGTAATTTGTCGCCAACATCATCTTTCACATTTTACAAAAAAATTGCGGTATATATTGTGTTTTTCTTTTTTTTATTCGTTAAAATATTTTTTTTTCCCAAAAATGTTGTCTTCAAAACCACTGTGCATTTTATTCCCTAGGGTCTCTGCTAAAAAAAATCATAATTTTTGGCGGTATAAGTAATTTTTGAGCAAACAATACTGATTTAAGAGGTAATAAATGATGCTGCGCAATAGAACCAGAAACAAAATATATTGCCTGTGTAGTTCCTGAAAGGAATATAAATATAAATGTGTGTGGTGTTTGACGCCCAACCAAAGAATTGTATAAAGCAGCTGCCTCTACGTATTTATTCCACCTAGGTGGAATAATGGATGAATAAATTAGGAAGTAGAAATGGTGCTACCTTAATAAAATCATAATTGGTGAGAAAAATGAATAGTGATATTAGTGAATAAATATATAAATATGAATAAATTATCCAATGCGTGCTATAAAAGTGATGTACAATTAAAAAAACATAATTAATAATGACTTAATTCCAATTGTGCACAAGTGAATATTGAATATAAAAGTCCATATGTGGCTGTAATCTCTGTATGAAAGTGCTGAGTTTCAAAAAGTGCCTCGTGCCAAGTGCAGTTCTGATAGCGTATTCCACACAGTTCAGACAGAACGTTACGACATACTTCCGAAAAATGTCTTTTTGGATTGATGATTCTGCCTAAATGTGAGTACCTAGCTTTACTAATAAAGGTAAATGTTTATAAACAGTATCACACTATTGGGATTCCCTCTCTCTTGCATATGAGCTAAAACTGGAAACATCACCAGCAACACAGGGGGACGAAGTATTGCCAGAGTGCAGCACAGGGGCGTACACTGTGAAAGCTTTTCACCCCAGGAGGGGGTGGAGGATCTGGTGAGTGTGGGCCACATAAGAGCAATACTGATTTAAACTTGTAAATAAAAAGTGCCTGAAAAGGATTGGTCTTCAAGTGGTTAGTGTTTTGCAACTCTGTTTTGATTTTCAGCAACTACACAGCAATGCGTGTTTATCTGGCCAGAAGTTCAGTGTCCTGTGCATTAAACTGACATTTTGAACAACATTATTGGCTTTCCAAATTATCTTCTTTGAATTACAGAATACATCCAGTTGTGATGATGATAATGAGAGGGGTGGTGTTTGTAGACAAAATTAGGCTCCTCTGTAGATTCGGTATAGTAAGTGAACATTGTCGCACTCTGACAGAAAGTGTTTTATTGGCAGGGTGACCAGGTGAAAATAAAAGAAGAAATCAAAAAGACTGGAAAAACTACTTTAGAAAACTAAAGCTTCAACTCCCATTTTACATGCTAGTTCCAAGCACAATATATTAGGTAGTAAGCAGAGATGGGCTCAGGTGTGCTCAAATATCGGACACTAGTCCGAACCCCCCTGAGCTATCCTACCAGGAAGCTGTTACTTTAGACAGCCAATCATGTGTTGGCAATGGCATAATTTTGTTTTAATATACCCTTTTTTTCTGGACAACCCAGAAAGTAGGTGTGAAATACATGAAGCATTTATTCTGTACAGGTAATGAACTTAACAACAATCATTACCACCAAAACAGAGGCAACAAACCTTTTTTCTTTAACCACTTCCCTAGTAATATGACATCCACAGATGGGATCTCCCATCCTGGATGGACGTCATATAACGTCCTGGGCTTCCCGGCCGTCTGGAAGGCACGCGCGCCGGCAGCGGTGCGTGCGCATGCCCTTGCGGCATTGTTTAGGACCTGGTGCACATGCTCGGCGGATGCGATGTCTGCCGGGCACCCGCGATTGCCTGCAATCATGGCAGGACTGTGGATCTGTGTGTGTAAACACACAAATCCATGTCCTGTCAGAGGTGAGGAGACCGATGTGTGTTTCCAGTACAGAGGAACACAGATCAGTCTACAGTTCCCCTACAGTTAGAATCACTCACTAAGTGCTCTGGTAAGGAAGGGGGTGAATTATTTTGGGGCTGAAGTGGTTAAATGTACATGCAAAATCATTCACTAAAGACCTTTGTAAGCTTTAACATGTTAATGTAATGTCAAAAGTAATTTACATATACAAATAATACATATTGATCCTGTCATAAAGGTCCTTGTTGAGGCATTCACTGTAATGGAATGAAAATACTCTGTCCTGCAATTGTTCTTCTGAATTCACACTTTGTCACACAGACTGCAAGTGGCTGCTTAAACAGATACTATGCAGACACAAATTAAGATTTTCAAAATCAGGAAACCCACCATCAGAATGCCAAGCATTAGATAGGAGTTGGCAGCTAAGAGGCAACAGGCGAGCTGCTGCACTGATATGCAGCAAAACAAGAAAATAAGTATTTTATTTTTAAAAAATGTATGTTTTGCATACGCAGTGATTTAGCATACTAAAGGGTACACGGTGGTTTGACTTTATGCTACTGGTATAGAAGTCTGTCTGGGTGATTGTATTTTAATATAACTGACAGATAATAAAAGATGTATACAATGACCTGATAGCATGGCATCAGACAGTAAGTTAAAGCTTAAAGGATAAATTCACCTTTAGGAACATGTTACATGTTCCACACATTTTTAGGGTGGAATATGTTACATGCTCCCAATGCTGCACCTGCTGCCCGATCCCATTTTCCCTGTGACACTAGTATGGGGAGAAGTTCCCCATACTAGCCGACACTTTTCAAAATCAGCGCAGCCATTTAGGAATCCGCCCACATGTCCGCATCATTCCTTCACACAGTTGTGTGAGAATGAACTAACAGCCCGACATCTTTTGCAGTTGTGAGCTTGTAGTTCTCAATAAACTACCATGGCGCTGTGGAGCACCATGGTAGTTCATTGATTCTTCCTCTCAGATTGTATATGCTTGCCCATATGGGATTTATGGGCACACAGATACTCTAACATACCTGATGGAGACCTGCATGGCACCTGCAATCTTCTAATCGCTGGTGCAATGTTTAACAGGCTCTAAAAGAAAAAAAAAAGCTTAGTTAGGCTTACCGGTAACTCCTTTTCTGAGAGTCTTCCAGGACAGCCCATGAGACCTAGGGCTCCTCCTACCAGGACAGGAAACACGTTACCCCCACCAGATAAAAGGGCGGTCCTCTAGGCCCCATGTCAGTCTTCTCGAGAACCGTAGGACTTCCCTGAAAAACATATGCATAATACACATAACTTCCATACAAAACCGGGTGGGAATCCGGCTGTCCTGGAAGACTCTCAGAAAAGGAGTTACCGGTAAGCCTAACTTAGCTTTTCTCTCAAGCGTCTTCCAGGACAGCCCATGAGACGATGAACCAGAACTTACCAGTCTAGGGTGGGACAACTGCCTGAAGGACCCTTCGACCAAACGCCTGTTCTTGAGCAGATAGCAGATCCAGGCGATAATGTTTAATGAAGGTCGAATAACTGGATCATGTGGCAGCCTTGCAAATTTTGTTTCCGAAGAGGCACCAGCCCTCTCAGCCCAAGACACAGACAAAGCTCTCGTTGAATGCGCAGTGACAAAAAGGTGTAGGAACTTCATTAATTTTGTAAGCTTCCTAGATGGCTAATTTTAGCCATCTAGCCAATGTTGCTTTAGATGCACTCTTACCCTTGTGCATACCTGAAAAGAAGGACAAATAAAGCATCTGTCTTCCTAAAAGTCTTGGTGACCTCTAGATAGACGAGAAGGATTCTTCTCACATCTAAAAAACGAAACTCCTTTTCTTGGTCGCCCTGTGGCGAACTACAAAAGGATGGCAGTACAATGTCCTGCAATGTGTGGAATGTACTGGCTACCTTAGGCAAAAAACCTGGATCAGTATTTAAAACAACTCGATCCTCATAAATCGTGAGGAATGGCTCCCTCACTGATAAGGCCTGTAACTCGCTTACTCTACGAGCTGAGGTAATTGCTACCAAAAAGATAGTTTTTAAAATAAGTAACTTAATAGAAATATCCTCTTAAGGGCTCAAAAGGAAACTCTACCAGAGTTTGAAGTACCAGGGACAGGTCCCAAGTTGGACAACTTCTTACCACTACTGGCCTGGCCCTAGAAATGGATTTGAAGAATCTGGCTACTGTGGGATTTTCCAAAAGGGAGAACTGAAGGAAAACACTGATAGCTGCCGTCTGTACCTTCAAGGTACTAACTGAAAGGCCCTTGTCGACACCTTCTTGAAAAGATTCCAAAAAAGAAGGCACATGATGCGTTGATCTTTGATTTCCAGACATGAATTGAACTTTTTCCAAACCTTGGAATATATGGCTCTAGTGATTGGTTTTCTGCAATTCACCAGAGTCTTGATTACTTTGTCAGAAAATTCCTGAGCCTTCAATATCTTTTATTCAGATACCAGGCCGTCAAGTTTAAGGAAACCACCTCTGGATGTGTGATAGCAAGACCTCCCTCTTCTGAAGCCTCAGTGGAGGCTCCGAGACTAGAGTCTGTAGGAGAGAAAACCATGGCCTCCTGGGCCAAAAGAGGGTCCCTTTCTACTCTGAGAAATTCCGGAGCACCTCCGGAATAAGTCCGATTGGCAGAAAGGCGTAGCAGAGGTCGAATAGCCACGGATTCGCCAAAGCATCGATCCCCAGTGATTGATCCTCTGGGTTTAGAGGAAAGAACTCCTCTGTCTTGCGGTTGCCCTGATTTGCGAACAGATCTGCTTCGGGACAACCCTTGCAAAAATCTCTGGATGAAGCGACCAATTGTCTCGCTCCACCTTGTGGCGACTGAGATAATCTGCCAGACAGTTTTGCGTCCCCTTCAGGTGCACTGCTGTAATTGAGGCTAGATTCCCTTCTGCCCATGCCAAAATTTCCTGGGCAATTGCTTGAAGGATCCGACTCCTCGTGCCTCCCTGTATGTTGAGGTATGCAACTGTCGCAATATTGTCAGATAGGATCTGGAGATTGTGACCTCTGATTTCCGACTGAAATTCCTGCAGGGCTCTCTGAACCGCTAAGAGCTCTCTGATTCGATGAGGCTCTTGCTTCTCTCCCGGACCAATTCCCCTGTTCGACTTTGTGGCTGAGGTGTGCTCCCCATCCCCAGGAACTTGCGTCTGTCGTGATCCTCTTGGATACAGGAATGGACCATGGCAGGCCTCTTGCTAGGTGAAGATTTGTTCTCCACCACCACAAGCTTCTTTTTACCTTGGTAGGTAACAGAGCTTTTAAATCCAGAGACCTTGCGTTTCTATCCCAGTTTCTCAGGAGAAACATCTGTCAATGTTCTTTGATGGAATCTTGCCCATGTCACTGCAGGGAAACTTGAGGTCATCAGACCTACCATTCTTGAAATTTCCCTCAGCGAGACCGACTGATTAGTCTGTAAAGCTGAAACTGCTTGCACCATCTTGGAGACCTTCTTCTCTGGGAGAAAAACTTTTGGTCTACTAAGAAAAAATTGTACCCCAGATAATTCACCTTCTGGGCTGGATTTAGGGAAGACTTCTCCCTGTTTATCAGCCAGCCTAGGGATTCAAGGAAGTAATTTTTGGAAAGACTCTGCCATTATTAATAGGTCATCCAGGTAAGGGATGCTAGTTGTCGCCTTTAACCTTAGTGGAGCCAGTGCCTCCCCCAATACTTTTGTGAAGATGCGTGGGGCTGAGGACAGACCGAAGGGGAGGGCTTAAAACTGAAAAGTGGCGGATTTCTGTTCCCATTTTGACCGCTATTCTCAGGAATCTCTGGAATGCTGGGTGGATCAGGACATGCAGGTAAGCATTCCTTAAGTCCAAAGTGGCCACAAAGCAGTTTGGGTAAAGCAGGTTTTTGATAGAGAACACTGTCTCCATACAGAAGTGCTTGTACCTGATCGATCGGTTTAGAGACCGAAGATTCAGAATGGCTCATTCTGAATCTTCGGTCTCTAAACCGATCGATCAGGTACAAGCACTTCCGTATGGAGACAGTGTTCTCTATCAAAAACCTGCTTTACCCAAACTGCTTTGTGGCCACTTTGGACTTAAGGGATGCTTACCTGCATGTCCCGATCCACCCAGCATTCCAGAGATTCCTGAGAATAGCGGTCAAAATGGGGGTACTTTCCTGAAGGCTTTCTAATAACAAAAATATGGGAATAAAACCCTTTGTTCTGTTCTGAACAGGGAACAGGAATCAGGAATTTCTGGTCTAACAAGTCTCCTATCTGGAGACCCAGAGCCCTCGCTTTCTCCCGATCTTTGGGAGGTGACCAATAGTCGCTCTGGTGGTTGGCAGGAGAATTCCAGCCTGTATCCATTTGCCACTAGATCCAGGATAAAGGCACTTGAGGTGACTGCTGCCCACTGTGGGAGAAGGCCCTCAATCTTCCTCCCACTGGAAGATGCTGGTCACTGTGGCTTGGCGGGATGTTGAGGTGTGTTGAACAAAAACCCCCCTCTACCTTTGCCATTGTACCCGGTCCAATGCTTCTTGGGCCTATTGTCCTTTTCTCTAGGACTCTGCTGTCTGTTTTGGCCATGAAAACATTTTCTGCCTGTCTGCTTTTTCTTGTTTTCTGGAAAGGCCTTTTTTCTATCGGCCGTACATTCCAGTGCCTCCTGCAGCCCAGGACCAAAAAGATGATCCCCTGTTAGGGAAAGCCCACATAGGCGCAATTTAGAGGCTGCAACGCCTGACCAGGTTTTAAGCCAAAGTCTTCTTCTGGCTTAATTCACTAAGGCCGAAGTCCTAGCCGTCATTCTTACCGACTGTGGAAGAATCGGCTAAATAACCCACATCACTAAAAAGGAGCGGAAAGGATTTTTAGAATCTCTACCCTAGAGGTACCTGCCAACAGATGGGTTTGTATCTGTATAAGCTATTCTTCCAGGTTTCTGGCTACACAAGTGGAGGCCAGAGCTGGCTTGAGCTTTTCCGTAGATGAATCCCAGGCTCTGTGAAGAATAATATCTCCTCTCTTGTCCATCGGGTCTTTAAGCGTGCCAATCAAACGCTAGGTCCAAAACTTTGAAACTTTTGAAATAGGCGCGTCTAACTTTGGATTTTTGTTCCACGGCTGCGCTGCATCCTCATCAAATCAAAACCTTTTTTAGGTTACCAGAAAAGAAAGGTTTTCTCTCTGGATTTTCCCACTCCAGCTTGATAATATCAAGGAGGGAACTGTGCACTGGAAAGACCTTAGATTTCTTTTTGTGCAAACCTTTGTGCATAAAGTCATGCTTAGACAATTGTACCTCCTCCTCTTACATTACCAGATTTATATAAATAGCCTTTAATCAGTTTCCAAATACAACTTAAATCTTGAGCCCCTAGAGGATTCTCTATCCCTGGTCCCTGTATCTGACCCTGATTCTTCAGGAGAAGAACGGGTAGATCTAACTTCAGTCTCAGAGTCTTCACTCTCCACATTTTGTTGCGGAATGCTACTAACTGAAGTTTTCCTGTTTGACCCTCTGTGGGAGACTGAAATTTATCAATTATAGTTTTGAAAGAGCTAAAAATGGATTTAAGCTCATCACTAACTGAAGTCAGTATTTTCTGACATGAGGCTACCCGGTCATCTTTTATTAGGCTTGTAATAGAGCGGCAAACTGGTTTACTCCATGAGGAGCTCAGTTTACTTCCGCACACTGCACATTTTTTTTTTGGTGGCTGCGCTTGGGCTTTGCCTGCAAGAGAACAAAATTGACCCTGTAAATCTAGAGCCGCATACCCTCCATTACACACTGTGCAGGAGAAAAAGAAACATGTGCACCCTTCACCTAGTCCTTACTAGTTACAAGGGAAAAAGACACTCACAGGTTTGTGCAAGAAAAGTACATACACTTTCAGGCTTACCTGTGAGGAGCTAGCATTAGGGTTTGATTCCACTGCCTGTGCAGGTATCTCAAAAGAAGTCCATCCTTTCCCTGTAGTGATCCGCAGCCTTTGCTGGGTTTCACTTTTCAAACGACCAGAATCCCAGCATCCCTGTTCGCACCATTCTGAGACTGGAACCAGCGTCTCCGGCGCCTGTCGATGACGTCACACGCCCCGGAAGTGACTTCCTGTAAGCCAGCCTGGAACGCAAGTTCCGCCCCTTCCTGCGTGCGGCTTCCTCCTTCCCCTGCATGTTCTAGCCTGGCTGTACTGGCAGGGAAACAAGCCGCCACTGCTGCTACAGCGGCCGAAAACCATGCGGTTCTGCAGGGGGGAGCTTCGGACGCCATGACGGTACTGACATTCTCCATGTACCGAGAAACAGGGACCGCAACCACAAACCAACTCCCCCGGTGGATTTGTCACTCTGGGACATAAGGAAGAGGTAGGAAAACTCACCCATCGCTCAGGGAGCCATGCTCTTGAGACCTAGGGGAACCAGTTCCAGGAACATGTTACCCCCCAGTCCGGAGGAAACACTAATACTGACCTGGAGGACCGCCCTTTTATCTGGTGGGGGTAACGTGTTTCCTGTCCTGGTAGGAGGAGCCCTAGGTCTCATGGGCTGTCCTGGAAGACGCTTGAGAGAATTTTTTTTTTACCTGCATTTATAATTTTTTTATGAAAAGTGAACATATACGTTAACACCAGCCGCATCATTTTATGTTTGTATAACATGGAAAAACTTTCTATATTCTATAGTAAAAGGTGGAGAGATTTCTCCACTAATAAATGTAAAGATAAACATTTATGAAATTTGTGTGCCAGAGCCACATTCCACAGGAGTAGCAGGAACAGGGCTAGAAAAAGTAGCAGGATAGGCTCTAAACAAAAATTCTTACCATTTGGTAACACAACCAGAAGTTCTAAGTTCTAATTCTTCCTCACAAACCTAAACCCGAATTCAACCCAAATCAAGGATTCCTATTTTATGCAGATGAAGCAGATTACACAGGTCAGATTTAATAGTTCACTAAATAAAAAGAAAAAAAAAAAGAATAAAAGAAAGACAGAAAACTCAGGTTTTGTGATCCAAGAAAAATGATAATTAAAAAAAAAAAGGAACATTACTTTAGATGTTGGATAGAGCCTCTGCAATAGAATTATTGAAGATGGAATTTAGAATAAAGAATTACAGAATTACAGAAATACATTTCAGAGAAAGGGAAAAGGAGCGGGCAATGCAAGTACCGTAAGTTTTCATATGATAATAGAGTAGAGTTATTGAGAGACATAAGCTGCAACGAGGTGTTTACTAGCTATGAAACATATGAGAAAGGCACAGGGACAATTTGGAGGCCAGCAAGGCAAAACATTTCAGTCAATCAAATGTCACTCAGATGTCAAATTGCATTGATCTCCTTAAAGCAAAATGTTAGATAGACCTCAAATCTTTGCATTGAGGCTAATTTGAGTCAATTATTAATCCTGTATGATT
The DNA here is from genome assembly GCA_029574335.1 of Rana kukunoris. Classification (NCBI taxonomy): domain Eukaryota; kingdom Metazoa; phylum Chordata; class Amphibia; order Anura; family Ranidae; genus Rana; species Rana kukunoris. Next base: position 199,565,395 of record CM056051.1, read on the forward strand.
AATTTGGACATTTTTGTGGCAGCTGTTTGCAAAGAACCCAATAACACTTACTTCCGCCCCTGAATCTAGGGAGATGTGACTAGTGCTCTTACCACACGAGACACACTCTACTATCTAGAAGACTATTCACTTACCATTCTTATTCTGTGGGTTGTGAGATTAAACCTTAGCACCAAAAGGAAACCATAAATGCACAAACAGCACCTTAGCTTTATACAGATACTGACTATGGTGCGCAATGAACCCAAAACCCAAGTAAGATCAGGGAACAATGTCTCACTAGTTATTTTTTAGTAAAAAATAGTAGACATGAAAAAGCATTTATTGAAAGCATGACATGTATTTTAATTTAAAGTTAAAATTAACTTAACTAAAGAATACATTTCCTTCTATGCACTTGTAAAAATCGTACCACCAAAATCACCATTTCTCTCAAAATAATGCGGAGCCATATGGAAACATTGAAAATACTAAGTTAATACTCTAGGCTGTTTTACCTTAATACAATGTCTATGCTTAGAAACATTATTATATGCTTCTGTGGATAGACTTTAAAAAATACATTGAAATTTACATCTAACAACCTTTAGTATCAAATAATGTAATGTATATTAAGGTTAGGACATTAACCTGATCTTGTGTAAGTTAGTCTAACAAAATGAAAACATTGTTGTCAAGTTGATATCAAGACTATCTCTAATAGTCAATACAGGGGTTTCAGCAATGATTATTTGACTGTGCAAAGAAGAAAAGTTGTGCCACTAAGGAGTCATTTGTACAGCTGGGTCAGTATGGTTACAATATTGCTCCATTTGCAAATTGTGATTACAATGAGAACAGATTTGTTTTGATCCATACAGTGACTATATTTAACATTCTATAAAACATTTAAAAATTTAAAAGGCAAGGTTTAACTAAATATACAACATACAACAGAAATAGGCACGCAACCCCAAACATTTATCTAGTGCAATCACAAAGGAGTGAATAACAATGTATCAAAAAACAAAATGTGATAAAAAAAAGTCTCCTTTCCCAGTTGAAGCCAGTTGTGGGGAAACATGTCGGGCGGAGCTGTTGTCTAACACCATCACACTCATTTTACTCCAGCCTTTTGGTTTGCTCCTTGGCTGTATATTTATGAATCTACCTAATATATATTTTTGATGCTGTTCTTTTTTTCCTTAGTTTTCTATCTGAGTTTTTATTTTTTATGGTGAAGTGACTTTTGCTGTAACTTGCTGTGAGGATTTTTAAAAGAGTGGAGTAATACCTACTGTGAAGTTTTTTTTAAGTGTTTTTTTAATAAATTCCATGGATTTACTACACTATGAGGATCTCCCCCTTTTTTTCCCTTCCATTTCCACTGAGTCTATGTGTTCAGAATTGACTATCCCGCATCTTTCAAGTTGACTACCATCTTTTTTTCTGTGTCATACGGCCTGGAAAGATAGTTGAAGTATTTTTCCTTCCTTCTTGCAAGATAGAAGCACCCCTCCCCAAGTTAAGTGATTCTACAACGGGGCCGGCAAGCTGATGCACAAGTTCATCTTACCTCCTTAAAACCGGGTCCACCGATTTGGTAAGAGTCAGTATTTTTATTTCTTCTGATGAAATAAAAAGATTCAAAGTTTTTCAAGATGTCGGGTTGAAGTCTGCAGCAATTATTGAACTATTGCTTGAAAGTTTTTTTAGTGGTCAAGATTTTGTCCTTGATTGTTTTTTTGAGGACTTTTTTGAGGACTTGATGATTCTAGGATATTTATATATATATTTTTTGGGGTCAACCTTTAATATCTTTGTTTACTTGATATAAGGTATACCATACACCCCCTTTTTTATCACATTTTGTTTTTTGATACATTGTTATTCACTCCTTTGTGATTGCACTAGATAAATGTTTGAGGTTGCGCGCATATTCCTGTTTTATGTATGTCTTTGAAGTTTAAGTATTTGAGCTTTGTATGGGCAGCAGCATCCCCCCACTTTCATTTAATTTATTTTCACAAATTTTTTCCTCTATTTTTAGAGATCATATATAATATTTTCTTCACGTGTAAGTGGGTTTTAGCGCAGAGTTTTTTTTCTTTTTTTTGTTTAGGGTTTAACTAAAGCAGAGGTTGGAATTGGAGCAACTGCTTAAGGTACAGGTAAATAACAAAAGGATGTGTAATTATATTGTGAAAATGACAAATAAAACAAAGACCACTAAATCAGTGCATGTGTCTAATAACCAAATTGTCCTTTATACAGTACCTTTTAATATGTTAACCACACTTGCCACTATTGTTAATGCTCTAACATTTAAATGGAGCATGTCATAGCGATAATAATGGATAAAGATTAGCTAAAATAGAGAATGTCATCAATTACGTTTTCATAGAGTAGGTGTTAAATCCTTCAGGAAAACTAAAATATTCCTCAGTATTGTTCCTTAATTATCCCATATGCCTGCATAGCACACAGTTCTTTTTTTGTTCAAATGATGCTGTTCAGTATGGACAGTCAAACCACATCACTAACAGGTGCCATGCTCGTTTTACCTGGACTATATTTCCTGGCAACACTGACGTTATAGGTCACTGTGAAGGCAGTAAGGTGTCATACTGTATGAAGTTTTGTAGACTCCATAGCTGATTTGAAATTGGAGAAATAGGTGAAAGATTAAACTGGAGTTATACAGGCATGGGTATGAAGCAAGTTTGAGGTCTCTTCCAATAGTGAACAAGATGTGTGCTTTGGTACCCTTTTCAATCCACAACACAGAGACGGCTAGTACTCGTAACTCCAATTAGAATACATTTGGATGTTGGGAGTAGGATGTTTCCCTCAATAAAGATATTTTTGGGGTATGGGGCTATCCCTTTATTGAAAACAACGTAACACTCAAGTTCTGGGTAATAGACCATATGATAATGATACTGTAGCATTTTAGTATCAAGTTAGATTTTCATGCTTGTATGTAGCTGTGTTTTAATACATACTCTGGGTCCATATTTGCATTCAAACAGAAGGCATAAGTTCATCAATGTGCCAAAACAAGGCTTCCATATGTTATTTATATTTTACATACTGTGAAATTATACTAAAGTTTAAGAGTTCACGTTAATGTGCTTTAATGGCACCCTAAACACAGCAAGAAAGTAACTAGTACTTCTTCCATCTTTACTTAGCTTGCACAATTCTAGGGCCAATATCCTTAGAGAACTGCAGAGCTACCCTAAATAAGTTTTGAATAGTAAATTGAACAACATGTAGTTCAGCTAATTAGAAAGATTGTGTCTGCAGATGGCTGTAGATTTGTGCAGCTCTGTTTCACACCAAACCTTAAAAAAATACTATTTCATATGTTTAGATTTTTTCTTTCTACAACAGAAATCTAGTTTACAAATATCTCAAAAGAATATGTAATCTAAGATCAAAAAGTGCAAACAACTTTAAATCTTGGCTAGTCATATTTTCACATACTGACTACAGATTTGTTTGTTCATATATTCAATGAATGTATACTGGTACAACTTTTATTTTGCTTAACAGTTATCAAAATTCATAATTTATACTCCACTAATTTTGAAAATGTAGCTATCTTCCTTTACTATTCCATCACTTTTATTCCATGGATGATTAAGGCTTTTATAGTTAATGCATAATGTTGCTTTTAAAGAACCAATAAAAACAGAATTATAAAATAATAATTATACATTAGTGTAGATACTAAATAACTTTGCTTACAGTTTGAGTTTCAAAATATCTGTTATACATAGTAAACCAAAGATATATAGATTTAGTCATCCACGCATTTTCAAATTCCAAACTTTGAAATCTTTAAATACTGTCAATAACTCAATCCACTTTTAAAAATATCAGGGCCATAAATACCCATTACCACAAGTTTAAATGATTTCCTGTGGATTTAAAGACTGTACAAAGAAAAATTAGTTTGTTAAAGAGAGTTTCTCCATGGAAGGTAATCTCCATAAAGAGTTTTTGTGTAATGATTGGAAAATGGAAAGTTTTAGAAAGACAGCTATTTCCATAGGGCCTTCTACAGATCAATCATCAAGTAAGGCCTTTCCTTTATAACCAGTGGCTAGCTGCTATTTCTGCAAGTGGTTACCAAGAGGTTTTATTTTTCGTAAACCATTTCATCAAAAGACTAATGAAACAATGAATTTTGCAGATCTCCTCTAACTCATCAGTTTCACCAAGAAGATTGGAAGTTATTAATTAATTCATTGCCATCTAAATTTAAAGCATACTGGATACATGATTAATTAATCCCGCTAGTTTGATTATTGTAATAAGTGAGCATTGAGATTAAGCCTTATTCAAGTCAAATGTATTTACTTTCATTAAAACAAATCTATTGTGTTGAGTAACACATTAGTAATTGTAATAAAGTGAATATATGTTGACATTTGGCTTGCTCGAATAATTTTGAATTTAAAAATTATTAAAATATTCTTTTAATGTGGACATAAAATTATTGACAGTCACATGTAAAAATAAGTATAATTTTTGAAGTTTGTGTCCTGTTGAACAAATACTTGATAGCGAACTACCAATATGTTAGGAATCAACATACAAAATGTGTAGGATCAGTCTTCAAGTTGCAAATATGAGATTATCTGAAATAAAATTTGGATAAGGTTTTCACTTCTTGCTTTGTGTTCACGCTGAGCTTGTCATGCACTCAAAAGTTTGAATGCCTACTTCACAGTCTATAATCTCACAAGAGGGATTTGGTGGTAATTGTTCTTTCATTGTTTTGGATATAACAAAGTTCTGATAGTTCTATTGTTAGGAAATTCTTGCATCTTACAATGTTTACAAATTGTATTCCATGATAGATCCCAGGTTTAAATTCCTCATATTTATATTTCTTACAGCTACCGTGTAACCTGCAGAGATAAGAAAAGGTTTGTATTAACTTTTAAGAAAAAAAAAAAATCATTATGGTAAAATAATTTCAATAGCATACATACAGAGATAAAAACGTGCTACTATATTACCATCAAACAAACATCATTAAGTCATACATTTAAAAAACACATTTATTTATGTGCTCACTTATTTGATAATGAATAGTGTTGAGCGGAATACGCCATATTCGATTTTGCGATATTGCGCGAATATATAGAAGAATATTCGCGAATATTCGCTAATATCGAATATTCGTGATATTTTATCCAAAAAAATATTTGCGAAATTTCGCTAATGCGAAAATGATTGCGAAATTCTCATAAACGGAGATCATTTCCTGTATTACTAAACTAATATGCACTAAACACTAACTCTACACTAACTCTACTTAAAAGAAAGGAGAATAAGGGGGCAAAAGAAGGGCGGAGAAGATAATCGCGCAATATTCCTATAATCAGAATAACTCGAATATTCGGCAAAAGGAATATCGCACAATATTCCTTTTGCCGAATATTCAAGTTATTCTGATTGGCTCTGATGCAAAAGAAGGGCGCATCAGAGCCAATCAGAATAACTCGAATATTCAGCAAAAGGAATATTGCGCGATTATCTTCTCCGCCCTTCTTTTGCATCAGAGCCAATCGGAATAACTCGAATATTCGGCAAAAGGAATATCGCGCAATATTCCTTTTGCCGAATATTCGAGTTATTCTGATTGGCTCTGATGCAAAAGAAGGGCGGAGAAGATAATCGCGCAATATTCTGTTTGCCGAATATTCGAGTTATTCTGATTGGTTCTGATGCAAAAGAAGGGCGCATCAGAGCCAATCAGAATAACTCGAATATTTGGCAAAAGGAATATTGCGGGATTATCTTCTCCGCCCTTCTTTTGCATCAGAGCCAATCAGAATAACTCGAATATTCGGTAAAAGGAATATCGCGCAATATTCCTTTTGCCGAATATTCGAGTTATTCTGATTGGCTCTGATGCAAAAGAAGGGCCGAGTAGCTGATGCGATTCTTTTATGTTGCCGAAAATTCGCAATGCGAATTTTCGCAACATAAAAGAATCGCATCAGCTACTCGGCCCAGGGTCTCTCTCTAATCATACCAGCAATGCTTTTAGACGTCGATGGAGATCACTAGGATGTGATCTGTTTTAAAAATAAATTAGAAAAAATATGAATATTCGCCATAGCGAATATTCGCCGCAATATTCGAGTTATTCGCGAATACTCGAATATTAGCAACACTAATAATGAATGTCCCAACATAAGTGCTTTCCCAAAATCATGTGTCCCTAAATATCATTGGTACCCCTTCAATTTTCCTTCTTATCATTCCACCAATGTGCCTCATCCAATAGCCAATTCTTCTGTTATCACACATGGGACTCTGATAAAAAAGTACTCACTCACCACATGATCATGACATTTTTCAAAATAAGAAAATCACAGTGCACTTTCTTTGCCAGAGAAAATACCACTCCTCCTCAGCCTCTACGTTCCAGGATATCACTTCCCTTCTCCTCACACAGAACCATAGAGCTAACAAAGACCAATGGAGAAAACTTTTTTGCACAGTGTTTATTATAAAAAATATATCACATCAACATAAAAATAAGGAAGCTCACTTGCATCAAACAGTGCCTAGATCAACACCCAATGTAAGAATTGAAAGAGATTTAGGGTACACAGACAATAGGTTGGACTATGGGTGTTCTAGAGTACTGCAGTTCCACGTCCTAGAATTAGATGGATTAGAAGGATTTGTTGTTTGAAGAAAAACACCCAATGTAGCCAGCCATAAATGCCAACAATGAAGCTGCACCACTTCACTCTATCCTAGAGCTGGCAAAAGGACGTGCAGTCCAGAAGTCCTGCCTCTACACGGTTTATCAATTGACATCTTCAGGAAGCTTAGCTAACCTTTTTTCCATTGGTCTTTGTTGAGGATTTTCTTTAGTGGACCTGTTGGGGACACCTATGTGGAGAGGATAGTGCAGTTGCACCAATAGCAAATTTAATCTTTTTCAATACTGCTCTTGTGTGCCCTGCATTCACTTAGTTTGGTAGCTACCTTTGAGCACAGTCTGCTGTGCAAATCATGAACCTCAGGGCTGTAATCAATGGATCCTGAACTTCTGTGCTGTATGGTTTTACTCCTCTATGAGATAGTAAATTAGCCACTTGACCACCAGAAGGTTTTACCCCCTACATGACCAAATAATTTTTTTGTTATGCAGCATTGTGCTACTTTAACTGGAAATTGTGCAGTCATGCAACATGCTATATAATTAGAAAGGAATATAATTGTTAACAAATACAGCTTTCTTTTGGTGCTATTTGATCACTTCTGGGTTTTTTATTTTTTGTTATTTCAATTAAAATATACTAATGATATTTAAAAATATTTCTTACACATGCCATGAGTATATGTGGAATTACACCCTAAAACACATTCTGCTACTTTTCCTGAGTATTGGGATACTTCACATGAGAGACTTTTTGGGAGCCTAGCCACGTACAGGTGCCCAAATTTCAATGATCACCTTCAGGCATTGAATTTCCCGACTACCTGTTTTTGAAGGCGCTAAAATACCACACAGGTTGAACTAAAAAAAAGAACGTTACATGTTGTGAATTTGTAGCTCATTGGTAGTGCCAAACAGTGAGTTTACGTCACGCCAGAAATACATTTTAGGGCTTTTCTGTCCACTTATTTAAAAGTAACAAACAAGTTTACATGAAAGTCGTCCCACGCAGGGGGTCCTCACCATCAATACAATAAGGAAAAGTAACATTCAGGTTTATGGCTCTTTTTGCAGCGTTACTGCTCAACATAGTAATTTTGGTCTTTCTGACCATCAAACACATCCCGTGCTCATGCACACACACATCTCTGTGTCACTTCTGCAGTGTTCCAGCTGCTCCGTCTGTCCCAGACTGACTCTCTGTCACAGGCTTGTGCCTCAATCTGTCCTGTCCTGGACAGAATGGTGCAATGTGCACCTCTCATGGCTCCCTTGCAATCACTGGCCTCCTCGGGAGCCCTGAGGGGCCCTGGGCTTTAACCCTGGCTCTAACATGAATGCAGCACACACCTGCATCAATAGTGTTTTTTTTTTCCCAGAAAACTGGTCCCTGGTCCAATTTAAACAGTGACAAACTGAACTGGAGGGAGAAACACACCCATTCCTCACACTGGCACCTCTGTGCATGCTGCCACGCCTAGGGGTTCAAACCTATCTGACTTTCTTTTTTCCGGGTGTACTTCCAAAATTGCATCTTTCAGACCCTTAGGGTCCAACTGGTCTCTCTACCACCCATAACCTTCAACGATGAAGAACCGATGAACTTCAGACACCATTGGTTGCAATGAGATCAGTAGTCAGTGAGGCAGTGAGGCAGACGGATTAGCTACAGGAGCTCCCAGCGGCACACGTCTCCTAGGAGTAGGAGCGTGTGTGCCATAGCTCCAGGCAGGCGTAGGAGGCAGTTAGGCAGTGTCTCCCCCAGCCTGCTGGCCAGCCCCAGCTCCTGCTCTTGGACCTCACCTGTACCCCAATCTGACCTCTCTTTTATACAAGATCAGCCCCCGGGCTCCCTGGCTCTCCTGCAGGTAAGCTGCTGACGGCCGTCCTTTTCAGGATAAGCCTCAGCAACACGGATCTCTCCTGCTCCTTCTCCGGCTTTATTCCGCGGTCCCCTGCTTTTTCATACCCCCATCATCATTAGGGCCCCTTTCTGTCACCCCCCCACGACATTTCCGCCATTTCAGGGCTTTTTTTGGAGACCCGCGCCAGACGGCATTGAATCGCGGGGACGCGATCTAGGAAAGACCGCGGCTTCACTTGCGGCCTAACAGGCGCGCCGCTCCTCACACCCTACAATCCTCACCCAGCCTCTAGGAAACCCCCCCTCACCACATGATAGCCTGTACCCGGCCTTATTGTCACCCTCTCAGCCCCCCCAGCATTACAGAAGTACCCCACCTGTCAGCCCTGGTCTGTATCCCACTGCCTGTTCAGGCAACCATCCTTCTGTACCAGCAACACACTCACCTCTCATCCCCAGCCCCCCCTAGTCTCTCCAACGAACAGAAGCTTGATCCAGGGGTCACCCGATCGCCTCTTGCAGGGGTCAGGAAGGAATTTTTTCCCTACCGGAGCGTATTGGCCTAGCGCCGCTAGGGTTTTTTGCCTTCCTCTGGACCAAGCTAGGGAGAGGAATTAGCCAATTCCTCTCCCCATTTGCCCCTGAACCCCCCCCCCCCCGGCGCATTGGCGATCATGGCAGGTCGGCAATATTCTGCCGACACCATTTGGAGTTTGAGGCAATGCGCCGCAATACTGCCAGCCATCACCAAAAAGGCCCTAAGAACTGAGCGACTATTGAGAATCGATCTTAGATCGACGGTCAGACATTTCAGCCATTTACCCCAGCTCAAGCACATATCATGTGCTCTGATCAACACAAGATCGGCAGTAAAACACCGACTAGAAATCCGCGACTTCATTCAACAAAAGGATCTAGACTGTCTCTTTATTACAGAGAGCTGGCTCACAGCCGACTGTAACACCATTCTAGGAGAACTGGTGCCAGAAAATTACCGTATCATAACGGAAAACAGAATAGGGCAAAGAGGAGGCGGCCTGGCGGTGATCCACAAGACTCATCTTACGATCACCAAACCAGTCCGCCAAAACCCTCTTCCATTCATGGAAACCCTTACTCTGCAACTGCAAGCAAGTTCTAAGGAGACCGTCCACATTCTGCTCTGCTATAGGCCGCCTGGCCCAAAATCGCAGCTGCTATCATCATGGACGGATTTCTTCTCCACTTACACCCTCAACAGCAAACAACTTTTGCTGCTCGGGGATTTCAATCTCTGGGCCAACTCCTCACAAGACCCCATTGCCGACGCCTGTATTGACCACCTGGAAGGATTAGGATTGCAGCAACTAGTATGTGGGCCCACACATGCTTCAGGTCACACACTTGATCTTATTTTCAGACAAGCTCTGGAAATAAAAATTTGGGAAAATGAAAAATTGCCATGGACAGACCACCATGCAATTATATTCAGTATTTCCACCATCCCCCCTGCAACAAAAACATCAAATCCAGTGACAACACACTGGACTAGATGTCAGAAGAAGCTCCATTCGGAACTCTTCAAAACGACTTTAAGGAAAAAAATAGAAACAACTCAGCCGCATCAAACGGCCGTTGAAACATTGGAAGCCATAAACTCGGCCATGCTACAGTCAGCCGACTTGGTAGCGCCGAAACGAAGAACCCGCATTCGGAAAAACAACCGCAGCTGGTTTAACAACCAGCTGTCGTTACTGAAGCAAGAACGCAGAAGGGCAGAATCTGCCTGGAAAAGATGTTCTTCAGAGCTAAACCTATCCATCTACAAGGCGACTACAAGAAAATACCACAAAGGAATTTTCCAAGCCAAGAAAAAGTATTTTTCGGAGGCTATCAACGGTGCCCTAAACCGCCCCCGCGAACTCTTCAAGATGGTCACCCAGACCATGAAACCAAGTTGCATTGAAGCCCCCAGTTCGGACACACAAGAATTTTGCAGTGAACTATCGGATTATTTCGTTAATAAAATCGAGGCAATCCGTGAAAACATTCAGCAAAACAATTCCCCCCTCAGCCCCCCCTGCAGCCTCTCACACAGCACCCATAGTAATTCTCCTATATCAGGTAAGTTTACCCTGGAACCCATCTCCATCGAGACCACTGAGAATGTCATTTGTACTCTGCGTAATGGCACAGCGCCAAATGACATTATCCCCACAAAACTGCTGAAGGAATGCGCCTACATCCTGGCTCCTCCCATCACGCAGCTTATCAACCAGTCTTTCTTGGAGGGCATAGTGCCCTCACAGTTGAAAGAGGGTATAATCCTACCCATCATGAAGAACCCCTCCCTGGACCCCAAGGACCCACTCCACCGCCGTCCCATAACAAGCCTCAACGTACTCTCTAAAATAATGGAAAAAGTAGTGGTACAACAGCTGCAACTGCATCTAGATACCTACAAGCTACTTGACCCATTGCAATCAGGCTTCCGTCCCGGACACGGGACAGAAACAGCATTGCTGAAAGTATGGGACGATGTTCTCAAGGCCGCAGACGAAGGAGAATCTTGTCTTCTAGTTCTGTTGGACCTAAGTGCCGCTTTCGACACTGTAGACCACAAACTGTTACTGACTCGGCTCGCTGAAGTAGCCAGAGTCGCAGAAGGCGATTTATCTTGGTTCTCCTCTTTTCTGGAAAACCGATCGCAAACAGTGAAGTTAGGACCTTTTACGTCTGAAAAACGCACAGTAACATGCGGAGTCCCTCAAGGATCGCCTCTGTCACCAGTGCTGTTTAACATATATCTTCGTCCTCTTTTTGAGATTATCAGCAGCCAAATACTGCTCTACCACTCATATGCAGATGACACGCAACTGTATTTTCGCATCTGCAACAGTCAGGATCACCACCTCAATCTAGAGACATGCCTCTCTTTGATAGAGGACTGGATGACAAAGAGTTATCTTAAACTCAATGGAGCGAAAACAGAACTTCCCCTGTTTCACGCCAAGCGCAGGAATCAACCTTCAACAGCGTGGACCCCCCCGCCTATTTTGGGCAAGCTCATCACCCCCAGCGCCAAAGTCAAAAGCCTAGGGGTCATTTTTGACTCCTTTATGACAATGGACGCACAAATAGGGTCAGTAGTCAGCGGATCTCACCATCTGCTGCGCCTACTACGTAGACTCACTCCGTTCATCCCTAAAGAAGATTTAGCGGTCGTGGTGGGAACAATTGTAAACTCCAGGCTGGATTATGCAAATGCCCTTTACCTCGGCCTTCCCAAGTACCAAATCGCTCGTCTGCAAGTCGTTCAGAATACGGCCGCCAGACTTGTGACTGGGAAAAAACCCTGGGAATCCATCTCACCTTCACTGAGAGCCCTTCATTGGCTGCCAGTCAAAGACAGAATTGCTTTTAAAGCTCTCTGTCTTACGCATAGATGTGTCCATGGGAATGCCCCCCTTTATTTATGCGAAATAATAAAAGCGCATTATCCCAATCGCGTTTTGCGATCCACGAATCAGAACCTACTCCAGGTTCCAAAAGCAAACTTCAAGTCCAAAGGAGAAAGAAGATTCGCGATCCAAGGTCCCAGACTATGGAACGCTTTACCAACCAGCATTCGGTTGGAGGAGAACCACCTAGCATTTAGGAAAAAGGTCAAGACTTTTCTCTTTTGATATCAAAGGAGACAGGAACAACAAGCGCCCAGAGGCGATTCAGTTCGCATGTGCCGCGCTATACAAGTTTTCATTCATTCATTCATTCAATACCACTGCTTCACCACCATGCATTGGCAGTGCTTTATGCATTATATTCACATTTGCATTTTCAGCAGGCCTTATTAACCCACTATTTACCTAAACTTCATTAAAAAACAATACATTATACTCAGTTTTACCGTGTATTTCCTCACTATACAGGGTACTACATAGCAGTAAGTCCTTCTTGAAAGCAAGTCTCCTAACCAGACTTGCCACCACTTCACCAGTATTAAACTCAAAAACAGTCCTTTTCACATTTTTTAGCAAGAACAGTCTTACCACTCCATTTGCCATTTCTCTGGGTATATCTCCCCATGCAGCCACTGGATAAAACCACAGACACCCTGCTAGGTATCACAGGCTTTCGTACAACCCAGCCCTCTTTGTGGGGATGATGAGCCACCTCTTCACTGCAGCTCCACCACCCAGATGATACTTCCTCTCTTGTTACCATGGGAAACCACACACTCCCAGCAAAGCTTTCCCAGCTCTCTTCAGATTGGATTTCTGCATTGTACCTGTCATAGTTATCCCTATCATGGCCCATTAAACTGTACACTTCCAGGAACTTGTTTGACAGGAAAGGCTGTAGCAATTCAGCCCGGTGGTCCCTGAGCCACATTTTGATTGAAGCCACATTTTCAAATTCAGCCAGGAAGTCCTCAACATGCTCATCAGGTAACATAGGCTGTATGAAGTCAGCCGCACAGAGCACTCCTTTGTTGCCATGGGTGCATACACACAGTTCTCAAGATTTTTTTAGGTACTGTCTCTTTTAGGCCTCGTACACACGAGGCAATTCATTTGTTCAAATCGGTCGGACCGACCGATTTGAACAAATCTGTCTCTTTGGATTTTGGTTTGCTCGCGTGTACACACGAGCAAACCAAAATCTCCGCCAGCAGAAGGCGCGCTGACGTGTCGGTGACGTGGGGGTGACGTTGACGCTGCCACGTCACCGCACCAGGAAGTAAAACACTTCCGCGCATGCGCCGAATCCATTCGGCGCCGGTGCGAGACGACATGTCTGCTGGTAAGTGTACTAACCAGCAGACATGTCGGGCGGGCGGGTTCCCACCCGATAGATTTCAAAGCATGCTTTGAAATCTGTCGGGTGGCCAAATCCGTCGGCTCGCCCATACACACGATCGAATCTGTCTGCTGGGACGGTCTAGCAGACCGTTTCCAGCAGACAGATTTGATCGTGTGTACCCGGCCTAAGGCTGCAATACAATACACATCTAGCTGCTCACACAGCAAAGCACAAATAGACAGTCTCTGGCAACTCACAGTTTTTGGCAGTTTTTCTGCTCCCTGGCATTCTCCACTGATTGTGACAAGTTGAAGATTTTGTAGCTCATTGGTAGTGCCATAAATAACGCTCCTTGAAAGCCTGAAGGTGCTCATTGGATTTTGGGTCCCCAACAATCTTCCATGGACATTATGGGGGTGGGGGGGATTTGAACTGTCCTGGAATTTTAGGGCCTCTAAAAACATTTTGTGTATGACCAGAATTTAGAGTTTCTGCTACACTTAGGCACCCCAGGGACTACAGAGGGTATTGTCATAAAAATGCATAAAACACATTATTTTCTCATTATATCTTTTCCCGGCCTTTGCAGCAGAAAAAAACGGGCAAATGATGAATCTGATCCATTCATCAATAGAACCACAATTATTTTTTTTGTGAAGCTTGCATTAAGGGTAACGTCCAAAACGGTTTTAAATTCAGAAATCATAAAAGGTTCCACTTGAATGGCTTGGCAAAGTTTGAATTTGGTTTGGCAGCATTGTACTGTTTAGCATTATAATTACTTTGGTCCACTATTTCATTATAGAGGTAGTTGATGAAAAACATTTAACAAAAGTCAAGGGATGTTCTTAAGTTCGCTGTTTCCACCTGAACCCTTTGCTGGGCTGTCAATAGGGGGATAAAAGGTGCTGCTGAATCTGGGGGCAGCTAATTAGGATTTGCAAGCAACTCTGCAAGGCAACTATGGGCTCTACAGGCTTGTGCTTGAACTCTTGTTGCCTGTGGTTCCATTACAATACTAGTGCTAGTCACCTCACCAGTTTGTATTGCACTGACACTACACTTGTTGGGGGCTTAACACAAATGCTGGCAGTAATTGGAGCTAGTCCTGCTAATACTGCATTTTTGGGGACACTATACTATTGGGGATAGTATAATTCTGTTCATGATCAAGATACTGATCCATACATACATTATACTAGTGATTGTGGTGATCAGTGACTTATAGTGTGACTGAAATAGTGTGGTAGACAATCTAACACTAACTGATACTGGTTTGGAGGTATGCTAACTGGCTCTGACACTATCTGGCATTGCTAGTGACACTAATATAGTGAATGATATAGTTATTAAAAATTAAGAGGCTAATTTCAACAAAGGTGTGCTAAAGGCTAAACTGATAGGGCCAGATTCACAAAGCACTTACTCTGGAGTATCAGGAGATGCGCCTGCGTAATTGGAAATATGCACCTTTGTCTCTATGCGCCGTATCCTCAAAACGTTATACGCCAGAAATCTAAATTTTTTCGACCAACGTAATTTCGTTAGACCGGCACATCGTGTGCGCAAAAAATGCACTAGACACACCTTTGATTTGCTAGGCAAATATGCAAATGAGGGAGTTACGGCGATCCACACAAGTAAGTTTGTGTAGCGCAGGCTACGCGCTGTGTGCATCAGCTGCACGTCCTGTCTAAAATTAGACAATATAAAAGCTTGCTTTAAATTAGACAATCCGTCTACATGTCAGCTAAAGCAACACTGTTAGGGACGAGCTGAGCAGCCACACTTGCAGGACAACAATCTGTATGCCAACATGCCAGGGGCATCCTTGCTCATAGCTATACTACTGACTTTAGATGAGCGCAGAAGGAGGAGGGCACGGAGGAGGGCACGGGAGAGGATATACCACACACGCATAGACATCTTTGGCATGAGTGATTCTGAGGTGTCTCGCATCTTCAGATTCACCCCTCATGCCATCATGGAATTAACCACAACCCTGCTGGAGGACATCACCAACCCAACACATGACACCACCCATGACACCCATGACAGCTACATATACAATCATAGCCCCATCTCAATGGAATTCGAACAGAACATGTATGGGGACAGCTGGCTGGTTGGTGAGTGACATGGGTGGCAGGCATGACTGCCCCCCCCCCCATGATGCAGAAATTACAAGGGGCACATGCACTACTAACATCTTCCTGTCTTTTCCCTTCAAGGTGACTCTGCATATGCACTGGGACCCCATCTCATGACTCCTATCCGGAACCCCCCATGGTACCCTGTTGTATTCCCCAAACTTTTTATGTCAGATCATCGGTGCATGTTGCATGCTGCACAACTTCACAGTGAGAAAGGGCCTGGAGATTAACATAGGTGATGACCTGGCCCCCGAATCAGACAATCCCCCCCTAACTGAGGCTACCCCGTCTTCTGAGGGAAGAGCAGCCAGGAGATAGCTCACATTAGGCATCTTTGCACGTTAAACACACACATTAATCATGGCACAATGAGAATACATGCATGCACACCACTGTGGTCCCTAGATCACACATACCACATCCTCATCACATTGAATTAGCACAAGCCCACCATGCAGGACTCGTGAGCAGCAACGCCACGCCACGCCACGCCACGGCTCCAATTATGTCACTGTACATTCATACACCATTCACACGGACCTAGGGATCACTTCTCCCTGGTCCTGGGGAACCCTTCTCCACCACAAATGAGGGTGACACCCTTTTCCGGCAGGAATCTCACCCTCACATTCCAAAATCATTTACAAACAGAAAAAATAAATAAAAAAAATGCCCAGCAAAAAAAAAATGACCAGCAAAAATATAAAAAAATAAAAAACACAGCAAAGAAAACACAGAAAAAAAAAATCACTCTCAAAACCCCAACCAAAACAGTCGCCAAATATCTCAAAGACATGTCACAAACCAACAAATGCTAAGAAACAACAGAACAAAAGCACCTTGCTGTATAGGAAGGGATACAAATGGATGTACTTTTGCAAATGAAGGGCGCTTGTCTCTGTCTATTTAAGCTCTCTGCGTAGCTCACTAAGTTGACCGGGCCTAGTTCCAATTTCACTGATTGCGCCGTGCCGAGTTGTGAGCATGCGCAGAGAGGTCTTGACCATGGTCTGCTTCATGTGCGCATGCGTAATCCAGCCGGCCCTTCATTTGCATGGGGTCACGGCTCATTTAAATGGAACACGCCCACGTCCTTCCCAATTTGAATTACACCACCTTACGCCTCGGAAATTACGTTGCACCGGCACAAATTTCTGAGCAAATACTACGAGGATACGGTAATTGCGCCTCTATATTGCGCCGGTCTAACGTAAAGGAGGTGCACTACTCAGGTCTATATATGCGCCACTGTACATGAATCTGGTCCATAATTTCTCAGTGAAACAAATTTACAATTTGACTTCTCTTTCTCTGAAACTCATTATTTTTTTGTTAATATTGTTTGCCTTTGTATTTTCCAAAACAATTTTCTGATAAGTTTCCATGCTTATATTATTGTTATATTGTGCCATGTGTTATTGTGCACTGTGTTAAGGCGGTCCTTTCATTTAAATTGGCTGAATGAATTTTCTAAAAATAAGCATAACTTAAACATTTTCAACATTTTCATTAGAAAATAAGGTAACTGTTCATAGGGGAACCAGACAGGGATTCACCGCTTTCCCCAGTCTTGTTTATTTTAGTTGTTTAACCCTTAGCAATTAAAATACGATCCTGCACAAATGTATAAGGCATTGAATGTGGGGACAGGGAACACAAATGTGCTCTCTTTGCTAATGACATTCTATTGATGCTGTCTTCTCCTACTACTTCCATCCCAAATCTTTTGGCGATACTTTGACCTTTCCCCCCAGATAGCTGGCCTTACTATAGACTGCCATACAATTCAAGCTCTTCAAGAAACATATATTTTCAAATGGCAAATGGAATTACTCCCCTATCTGGGTATTTTCTTTACACCTACTTTACATACTCTATACTTGAAAAATTATTCCCCATTAAATAAGAAGCTCTCTGATGACCTAACTAAGTGGAAAATGAATCCTCCATCGTGGTTTGGCAGAATACATTCTCTAAAGATGAATATTCTTCCTGGGATTTTATATTTGTTCTGCTCCCTTCCAGTGAATATCAATGTGTCTGATCTTGCAGCATTTCAAAAGAAAATGCTATCCTTCATAGGGTGAATTAAAGTACATTGTTTGCTCCCAAAACGAAAGGGGGATTGGGAGTCCCAGATCTTGGTAAATATTTTTTATGCTGCCCAAATTGCACAACTGATTAGGTTTCACACTAAATTATCACCATCCATGTGGATGCAGACTGAATTATTCTCCTGTCCATTTAAATTCCCATCTAAATCGATCTCACAGCTGATGTGGAAACCATCTAAATATAGACCTATTATACGCTACCCATCTTTGTCGCTTTCCCTAGGATTATCGGACATACTTATAAAAACGTATAAATTACAATACTTTCATACCCCTCTGGTACCATTGTTTCAAAACCCCAAATCCACCCTGGGATTAGCTCCTCAAATCTTTAACTGGTGGACCAATAAAGGATTTTTTGAATTGCTGATTTTCTTGATCACAAAGGAATATTATCAAAACAATTTCTTATACAAAAATATCAATGACCAAAATCAGAATTCTCTAGATACTAAAATACTATCAGATAGTACATTTTAATAATTCTTTGTGTGACTTAGATGTAACATCCATGACCATCTATGGAATCTTTATGTAATCATTTTTACAAACTTAAAATTAAGGTATATGGAATGGTGGCAAAGGGATTTACATGAATCACTAGAACTAATAGATTGGCATACATTAGATCAAAATGTATTGAGATCCCTGGTTAATACTTCTATCATAGAAGCGAATTACAAAATTCTACTAAGATGGTATATGGTCCCCAAGAGGATAGCCTCTTTTGTCGCATGAGCTTCTCCATTATGTTTTAGAGGTTGTGGACATCAAAGTGAAACATTTAGAGGTTGTGGACATCAAAGTGAAACATTTTTGGAATTAAGTTTATAATCATATACATTTCCTCACTAGTATTGATTTAAACAAGTCCTCAAAATAAACATTACTATGCAGTCAAATAGAGAAGATCCCAATGCACTTATAAAGGGTTGATTCGTTTTTTTTTTTGTAGCAGCAAAAAGTACTAGCCAGATCCTGGAAAACAATAACCATACCATTTGACATCCTAAAAGCTAAATTGTCCTGGTTTATGATTAATTAACATCTTTCAGCAATATTGAATGATGGAGTTCAATTATTTAAGAAATCCTGGGATCAGTGGTTCAAATAACAGAGTGGTAATTCTAGAGCTTTTTCCCACTTTAAAATTGCTTAACAATGAGAAAAGTCGGCACAAAATACTTTTTTTTTAAACCTATTTCCTTCCTTATCTTGTTTCTCTTTTTTTTATGGTCATTATTTTGATTACCTCTGGTCTTTGTTAGACCCATTGTAATATTCACCTACATTAAAAGGATGAACAATTCATCCTACTTTGTTTACAAAATATACATGATTATTAGATGTCATGTACATTTCAAGATACCTTTTTTTCATGGATTTTGGAAACTTAGTATAAAGAAATAATAACCAGATAGCAAAAATATCTATTAAAGTGGTTGTAAACCCACTTGTTTTACGTTTACCTACAGGTAAGCCTATAATAAGGTTTACCTGTAGGTAAGGAGAATATCTCCTAAACCTATATGGTTTAGGAGATATTCCCCTCGCAATGCGCCGCTGATTGCAGCAGCGCATGCGCAGGGGGGGATTCTCGGCTAAGGACCAGCAGCCGATTTTAAATCTCCCGCGCGCGTGCGCGGGAGTGACGTCATCGCCACTCCAGCCAATCACAGCGCTGGAGCGGCGATACCCAGAAGACATGCCGAGTCAAGATGACATCACGCTCGGCGTGGACCAGGTAAGTTTCTCTCACCTCGTTCTGAGGTAAGTATTTCATAATGAGCTAATATGCGGTGCATACTAGCTCATTATGCCTTTTCCCTTGCAGGAGTTAAAAAAAAAATTCAATGCGGGTTTACAACCGCTTTAAATTCACATATTGCTATTTGTTCTTACATATGTAAATGTTGACAGTTTTATGTGGATCTAACTTGCATTTATAATTTTCAATATTTATAATATACTTGTAAAAACTATTGAGTTTTACTTCTTACTATATTATTTAATGTACTTCATTATCTGTACATTCTTTTTTTGAAAAATACGGATTAAAAACATTGAAAAATAAAATAAGGTGTCTTAGATGTCTTACAACACATTACTTTTGTGGCCAAGTAAAAGGCATTCATCCAAAAAATATACTCACAATAGAGACCAAAAAAAAAACAAAAAACAACAACAATCTCTTGGGATATAGTGATTACCCAATTATATAATTGCAGAACAATCATGTCAGGCATCTCTCAAAGGAACAAACCTGCAGATGTTTTCATGTTCCGCATTGTTATTTACACACTAAGATGTTTTTCAAAAGCTTTTTACATTTTGCTTTCTCATTTGTGAGTGTTTTTAACATACCAATATGTATAGTAACGTTTTCAATTTTCGAAAATGTAATAAATCCCTATTTATGTTTGCCCCATTATTATTATATTGATTATTTTTAATCAAGGTTGAACTCCAGCTAACAGGTATTATTTTAAATAGAGAAAAACAGAAAAATACCACGCTAAAAATGCTAGAATAACATAAGCTGCAACAACTAAGGCCTCGTACACACGATCAAATCTGTCCGCTGGAAACGGTCCGCTGGACCGTTTCAGCAGACAGATTCGATCGTGTGTACGGCCGAGCCGACGGATTTGGCCACCCGACAGATTTCAAAGCATGCTTTGAAATCTATCGGGTGGGAATCCGCCCGCCCGACATGTCTGCTGGTTAGTACACTTACCAGCAGACATGTCGTCCCGCACCGCCGCCGAATGGATTCGGCGCATGCGCGGAAGTGTTTTACTTCCTGGTGCGGTGACATGGCGGTTTCAACGTCACCGCCACGTCACCGACACGTCAGCGCGCTCTCTGCTGGCGGGGATTTTGGTTTGCTCATGTGTACACGCGAGCAAACCAAAATCCCAGCAGACAGATTTGTTCAAATCTGTCGGACGGACAGATTTGAACAAATATATTGCCTCGTGTGTATGAGGCCTAAGTGTTATACACAAATAGATACAGAAAAAGGAAATGGAGTTGCGCTGTGATAAAAAATAATAAAAAACTGACAAAGTGTAAATTGAGGGACAATATATAAACACAGTGACCCTTACAGAAAACTAATATTAATTGTGTCAAAATTGTGAAGCAAAGTTCAAATGGCAAAGGTAAGCCAAATCATCTTGCAGCTGTAAACCCAATTGGAAAAAACGTGAAACCAAATCTTGCGTCTTAAACGTTGAAAGCAATCCTGATGATAGGAGCTCCAATGTGTAGTACAAACTAAATAACCACCACCAAAGAAACACCTTAGAAGATGGAGGCTTACCAGAAGACAAGCATAACTAGCTTGCGGCTGTAAACCCCAGCCTGGGCCTTTATGGAGTCCGCACCAAATATGGATGGATTGAAGAAACCTCCAGATGGATCACCGGCAGGTTATGTGTATCCAAAAAAATAAATTCACATAGTGAAGTATGACAAAACAACACGTGCAAGTAATATGGCTGTGACTGAATTAACACCACCACCAGATCACCTCATAAAATGAAGGCTTACCAGAAGCCAAAGTATAATCCACTTGTGGCTAAAACCCTAGCCAGGGCCTTTGTATGAACCGGCTGCTGACAGTAGCCGGTTCTTACAAAGGCCCTGGCTAGGGTTTTAGCCACAAGTGACAGTAGCCGGTTCATACAAAGGCCTTTCTTAGAAAGGTTTTTGGTATTGCAATAGGGAGTGTCTGGAAGAGGTACAGAAATTTCTGCAGTATATTCATTTTAATGATGTTGGATCATCCGAACCACGAATGGAACCCCTTCTGCCATCCATTCAGGAGGGCCCGTGTTTTCATCAGTAATGGCACGAAATTAAGTTTAAAAACCTGTGTCAGGTCCGCCGGGATGGAGGTGCCCAAATATGTAAGTGACGTATCCGACCATTTAAATCCGTGCTTAGCTTTCAGAGATCGCAAGTCCTCCTCCGGGATCGCCACTCCCATTGCTTCAGATTTATCGTAATTTATCTTAAAGTTTGATACGTCTCCATATAACTGTAATTCATGTAAAAAATTAGGAAGGGATTCCATCGGGTCCGACAAAGAATACATCATATCGTCCGCATAGGCCGAAATCTTATATTCTGTACCTCCAAAAGACACTCCTTTAATATCTGGATTCGATCGAATCCTGCTCAGTAATGGTTCTACAGATAACGCAAATAAAAGGGGGGATAGAGGACAACCCTGTCTTGTCCCGTTTGATAGCTTAAAGGGTGGCGATAATATTCCGTTCACTCTGACCTGTGCCGTTTGGTGAGTATAGTTACTTGCAATCCATTGTAGCATCTTGTTACCGCACCCCATGTGTCTCATAACCATAAATATAAATTGCCAATTGATCCGGTCAAAGGCTTTTTCCGCGTCTGTACCAAGAAAGACACATGGGGTTCGGGAAGCTCCAGCCAAACAGACGCAAACCCTTTTTAATGGGCCAACAAAAGTCCAAGATTTAAGAGTCGTATATTATCTTTAGCGAAACGAGATGGAGGCGTGTCGGCTACAGATATCCACAGATATTACCAGGCAGCCATGCCCCAGTTGAAGAGCTCTTAGCTCGAAACATGTCGGGTACATAGTTCTTTTTACATACCCAACTACCACGCTTTTTATTCATGTGATCACGTGTGCCAGATCTTTCCATAGTACTGGTATCTCTCTTTGTTTTTAACCCTTGTATTTTATTAGCCTAATAAAGGCTCCCCTTTTTTTGGAACAAACTACACTATGTGGATTTTTTTTTTCCTTTCTATGGTCATACATGCGAATTGTTCCAGTTAACCAGTTGCCGACCAGCCCACCGTCATTCTACAGCGGCAGGTCGGCACTGCTAGGCGAGAGCACGTAGCTCTACGTCCTCCCTTTAGCGGCCGCTAGGGGGCGCGCGCCGCCGGCGGCCCGCGCGCCATCGCTCGTCCCCCGAGTCCCGCGCGCATGCCTGGTGGGCGCGATCGCCGCCGGGCACGCGCGCTCGTTCGTTACAGAGCGGGGAACGGGAGGTATGTGTGTAAACACATACCTCTCATTCCTGTCAGCGGGGGAAACGCTGATCTTCTGTTCATACAATGTATGAACAGAAGATCAGTGATTTCCCCTAGTGAGTCCACCCCCCCCATACAGTTAGAACACAAGCGGAACACACTTAACCCCTTCCCTGCCCCCTAGTGTTAACCCCTTCACTGCCAATGGCATTTTTATAGTAATCCAATGCATTTTTATAGCATTGATCGCTATAAAAATGACAATGGTCTGAAAAATTTGTCAAAATTGTCCGATGTGTCCGCCATAATGTCTCGGTACTGAAAAAAAACGCTGATCGCCGCCATTACTAGTAAAAAAAAAATATTAATAAAAATGCCATAAAACTATCCCCTTTTTTGTAAACGCTATAAATTTGGTGCAAACCAATCAATAAACGCTAATTGCGATTTTTTTTAATGAAAAATATGTAGAAGAATACGTATCGGCCTAAACTGAGGAAAACAAATGTTTTTTTTATATATTTGTTGGGGATATTTATTATAGCAAAATGTAAAAAATATTGTATTTTTTTCAAAATAGTCGCTCTATTTTTGTTTATAGCGCAAAAAATTGAAATCGCAGAGATGATTAAATACCACCACAAGAAAGCTCTATTTGTGGGAAAAAAAGGACGCCAGTTTTGTTTGGGAGCCACATCGCACGACCGCGCAATTGTCAGTTAAAGTGACGCAGTGCCGAATCACAAAAAGGGCTCTGGTCTTTGACCAGCAATATGGTCCGGGGCTAAAGTGGTTAAACAGCTTGGAGCCACCCATCACCTGTGACTCCTGGGAAGGATACATCACCTGCGATTCCTGGATTCCTGGAAGGACCTCTCGTTTCTTCACCACTATTTCCGATTGAGCTGTTTATCTGAAGAGCTCTCACATGATCATCTGACATGGTGCCGCTGGCATAGGTGTCCATCTCATGCGTTAAACAGCTTGGAGCCATCCATCACCTGTGATTCCTGGGAAGGATACATCACCTGCGATTCCTGGATTTCTGGGAAGGACCTATAGTTTCTTCACCACCATTTCCGATTGAGCTGTCCATCTGAAGAGCTCTCACATGCCCATCTGACACGGTGCTGCTGGCATAGGTGTCCATCTCATGCGGTAAGAGTATCCATTCCCTTCATTCACCATGTTGGCTACATTGCATGCTTTTGGATTACATTTGAATTCTCAATGATGCAGGACCGTCTTGCTTTCTAAGAAGATTTGTTTTGTGGTGTTTATACACAGTTTTTTGGAAAGACTTCCTTTATGCTCTCCATCACTTTTATATGTGCACATCAAGAGTATAATATCCTTAGCATTATTTTATTTTTGTTTCCTGATTTATGTACGGTAACTTGTTTATTTATCACCATATAGTCCCACCCCTTTGGGTGTGATTCATGCAAATTGACTGATTATCGCTTTGTTATACCTTTTTAGCGCCGCACTTGTTTTTTCTTTTATTGTTCACTCACAGGTTGTTTCACTGTTAGTACTGGCAGCTACACATATTTATACTAGCAGCGCAACTTTTTTCCATCTTATTTAGCTATACTGATCCGCCTGATAGACTGGAGTAGACATGGGGATGAGAAATTATGGCTGGGCTTGGAGCAAGCCTAGTGGAGCAGTATGCTCCACTGGGCAGCATGGTGCTACCAGGAACTGCCGACAATTATCAAAAAGCATCCACTGATAGGCCCTACACTGCAAGTGGCCTACAGGCTATTTGTGAAGGGGAAACTGTCCACCTTGGACTCACCACTCTATCCAGTCCTGGGGAACCCACAGTTTGCATCAGGACTGGCGAAGGGGCCTTTCAGTGGATCAATAGAACAAGGCTTGGTACAAACAACCCATTTTCTGAAAGAGGGTTCATGGCAAACCATGCAGGAGATGCTATCGGGTGGGATGCCCTACTGACTGGATTTTTGGAGGGCATCACAACTGCGGCACTTCTTGGACACTTTGAAGCCCCCCACTAGATACGAGCGCAAATTAACAAGGTTTGAGAGGTGCTGTAGTGGGAGTGGAATGCTTCGGCACTCCCTCTCAAGAATCAGTGAACTATTGAACTATTGAACGAGGACTCTCAAACTCCTTTTTTTAATAAGTGGGAGGTGGAGCTGGGAAGACCCTTTACAGAACAACAAAAGAACAAAATGCTCTGGAATATATTTGAATCATCAGTCTGTGTGAAGACACAGAAGATGAATTATAAGATACTATCTCAGTGGTATCGTACTCCGGTAGTATTAAAGAGGTGGTTCCCAGATACCTCGGACAGATGTTGGAGGTGCGGAAGGAAAGAGGGAACCTTATTGCATTTTCTGTGGTCCTGCCCAAAAATGTTAAGTTTTTGGTCAGAGGTTCAGGGAATAGTCCAAAAATTTATTAAAGAAGAATTACCAGTTGAGTGGCCCTTTTACTTACTACAGGACACGGAGCTATCGGTAAAGCTTTATAGGAAATCCGTGGTCTGCCACCTTTTAAATGCAGCCTGTGCATGCATCCCAGGAATGTGGAAACAGACACAGCCGCCAACGGTTAGGATGTGGCTTAACCGAGTGGAAGATATGAATAGAATGGAGGACCTGGTGTGGACCTCAAGGCAGAAACGGAAGGTGTATCTTGACACATGGGCCGAGTGGAATGTGTTTAAATACTCAGAGGAAGGGAAGGCTTTGATAGACGTATAACACGGGAGGGTCCTGGTTGTAGGGACGGCGAGGAGGGGGAGAGGACGGATCTAGGAAAAGGGAGGAGGGGGATTTCTCTTTTTTGTTTGTTTTTGACATTTTTTTTTTCTGTTTCGGTTTGCTTTGTTGGGTAGGGTGGGAGGGGTTAGGAATGGCAAAATCGAGAGTGACTTAGTAGGGAACAGCCAAATTGCCCTACCCCCTAGGGGACATCGGATCCCCTGGAGGAGGGGGGTTTATAGGCTTGATGGAGTGAAAAAATGGTACCCACGGATCTAAAAAGGGTTACTAGAGGAGCGGATGTTGGATTAGTGTATTAAAGATAGAAGTGATATGATGTGCTATGAATATATATCGTTTACTTTTTCACGTTCCAATGATGTTATTATGTACTACGTGGGTATTTTGGTTGATTTTATTGTTATATGATGCTATGACTCCAAGGCCAGAGGAATGGCCCTCCCCATGTATGTTACTTTGTATGCTTGAAAACAATAAAGAAAAATTGAAAGAAAAACGATTGCTTAGTGATGCTGGCAATAGGGGGTGAAAGGGTTAACTAGAGCGGTGATCAAGGGGTTAAAACATTATTAGGGGAGGTACGGGGCTACCCTGGACCTAACACTAACTGCCTGTCACACTAACTGACACACTGACACTAAATGCAGTGATCAGTAAATATATGATCACTGCAATCAGTGACATTGTGACAGGGGGCTGGGGGGGTGATGTTGGTATGGTGTGTTGGTGCAACTTACTGTGATGTCTTCTCCCCTCTCGGCAGATTGAAAATACCGCAGAGAGGAGAGCTGACATCACTTCCTCTACCTGTGTTTACATTACACATGCAGAGGAAGTGACAAGGCAGAGGCTTAGGGGATTGGCTGGGAGAGATCACGAGGGGGACAAAAACGAACAGCCGCCCCCTCGTCCCGGATCGCTCCCGGAGGGAAGCCGCCCACCGCACGCAGCGGAGGGGGTCCCGATCGGACCCCCGACCCGCAAGAAGGCAGGGACATACATGTACGCCCATCTGCCTGTACGTGCCATTCTGTGGACGTTCATAGTCGTGCGGCGGGCATTAAGCGGTTAAAGTTTGCCACAAGCTACCTGGGAGACACACCAAACATGTGGAAGAAGGTGCTCTGGTCAAATGAAACCAAAATCGAACTTTTTGGCAACAATGCAAAACGTTTGGCGTAAAAGCAACACAAAAGAGTTGGAATCGCGCTAATAGTGAATATATGACCAATAAAAGGCACGGTGCATACTGTAAATGTTTTACACAAATTGAATATATATCCTGTGATCACACAGAAGTAATCAATTGTGATAGATAACATACAGGTGTGGATACAAAAATGAATCCACCAGATACCACACAAAAAAAATTTTCTTAGACTGGTGTTAAGTGATCTGTGTGAAAGAAAAAAACACCACACTTAAGTGTAGTAATTGTAAGGTTAATGAAGCCACACAAGTGTTAAATAAATGAAAAATAAATCAAAATAAGATTCCACCTAATGAGCATAGAAAGATCAAATCCAAAGTCTAAAAAATGCCAAAAAAGTCAATGTGGTGAGAACCCTCAGATAAAATAAAAAATGAAAAAATAAAAATAAATATAGCGTCTCCACCTTGCTGACATGTATGTACATGAAAAACCACAGGAGAGAAGGAAGTCTCAAGCCGGTATGGATGCGTTAATCTTCTGAATGTCGATCACAACCTGCATAGATCTAGACCGCAGAGCCTCAGCGCCATAAAACAAAGAAGAAAGACAAAAAAACTCCCATAGTGTAAAACCTTATGGATAATTTAATGTAACTACACCCGTGTGAGACAGTCTTACGACCGGGGAAGGGATTAGTGCAAACCCACCACCTCTGCACACACTGACCCTTACCAGATCTGGACCCCACGGGGTAGGTATAGGCACTCAGAGGAGGGGATCGTAGTTCAGCAAACATGGAATATCACCCGATGACAGTAGTGATGATGGCATGAAACAACAAAGAACCGCTCATGGTGTAAAATCCAATGGTATTTAATGTATAAGAAAGTAAAAGTTGCACTTACAAGAGACGAAATCAATAAGGCATGTAAAACAAAGTGCCGGCCGGCTGGATGGAAAGCGTGCGTCCTTCCGTCTGGATGCGGTGACGTGAGAACGTCTCCTCCCAACGTTTCGTCTACAAAGACTTGATCACGGGAAAAGCAACACAACTCATCACACTGAACACACCATCCCCACTGTCAAACATGGTGATGGCAGCATCATGGTTTGGGCCTGCTTTTCTTCAGCAGAGACAGGGAAGATGGTTAAAATTGATAGGAAGATGGATGGAGCCACATACAGGACCATTCTGGAAGAAAACCTGATGGAATCTGCAAAAGACCTGAGACTGGGACGGGGATTTGTCTTCCAACAAGACAATGATCCAAAACATAAAGCAACATCTACAATGGAATGGTTCACAAATAAACATATCCAGGTGTTAAAATGGCCAAGTCAAAGTCCAGACCTGAATCCAATCAAGAATCTGTGGAAAGAACTGAAAACTGCTGTTCACAAACGCTCTCCATCCAACCTCACTGAGCTCGAGCTGTTTTGCAAAGGAGGAATGGGCAAAAATGGCAGTCTCTCGATGTGCAAAACTGATAGAGACATACCCCAAGCGACTTACAGCTGTAATCGCAGCAAAAGGTGGCGCTATAAAGTATTAACTTAAGGGGGCTGAATAATTTTGCACACCCAATTTTTCAGGTTTTTATTTGTTAAAAAAGTTTGAAATATCCAATAAATTTTGTTCCAATTCATGATTGTGTCCCACATGTTGTTGATTCTTCACAAAAAATTTCAGTTTTATATCTTTATGTTTGAAGCCTGAAATGTGGCAAAAGTTCACAAAGTTCAAGGGGGCTGAATACTTTCGCAAGGCACTGTGTATGTATGTATATATATATATATATGTATATATGTATATATATATATATATATATATATATATATATATATATATATATATATATATATATATATATATATATATATATATTATTCTACCTGCATTAAAATGCTATTATTAATTTGTATATCATTTTTTATTTATTAGTATCAAAAAATTGTAAACCCTAAAGTATGGTTTTACCCATAAACTGTTCTATTAACATTTATTCAGAGTTTATATTTGTATACTATATTAAAAAAAAATGTTTTTATGATTATCCACTTCCCGCCCGGCCAATAGCAGATTTACGGCCGGGAAGTGGTTATAAAATCGTGACTAGACGTTCTCAAACGTCTAGCACGATTTCAATGCCGCGCGCGCCCGTGGGGGGCGCGCAGCGCGGCGATCGTTGATGCGGGGTGTCAGTCTGACACCCTGCATCACCGATCTCGGTAACGAGTCTCCGGCGGAGGCTCGCTACCACGTGATCAGCCGTGTCCAATCACGGCTGATCACGATGTAAACAGGAGAGCCGATCGGCGGCTCTCCTGACAGGGGGGTTCGCGCTGATTGTTTATCAGCGCAGCCCCCCCTCGTATGCCCATACTAGACCACCAGGGATGCCCACACTGGCAGGGCAAAAAAAAAAACACAGGATAAAAAAAAAAAAATACAGGTAAAAAAAGATGCCAGTCAGTGCCCACACATGGGCACTGACTGGCAACATATACATCAGTGCCAAACCTCAAAGTCCATCAGTGCCACCCCACAGTGTGCTTCAGTGCCACCCCTCCGTGCCAATACATGCCCAGTGCCCACCTATCAGTGCCCATCTGTGCCACCCATAAGTACCCATCAGTGCCACCCATAAGTGCCACCCATGAGTGCCATTCTGTGCCGCCTATGAGTTCCAAGTGCCGCCTATGAGTGCCCATTAGTGCCGCCTATGAGTGCCCATTAGTGCCACCTATGAGTGCCCATCAGTGCCGCCTAAGAGTGCCCATCAGTGCCGCCTAAGAGTGCCCATCAGTGCCGCCTAAGAGTGCCTATCAGTGCCACCTATGAGTGCCCATCAGTGCCGCATACCAGCGCCGCCTATCAGTGCCCATCAATGCCACCTCATCGGTGCCCATCAGTACTACCTCATCAGTGCCCATCAGTGGCGCCATATCAGTGCCCATAATTGAAAGAGAAAACATACTTATTTACAAAAAAGTTAACAGAAAAAAATAAAAATAAACATTTTTTTCTAAATTTTCAGTCTTTTATTAGTTGTTGCGCAAAAAATAAAAACCGCAGAGGCGATCAAATACCACCAAAAGAAAGCTGTATTTGTGGGGAAAAAAGGACGCCAATTTTGTTTGGGTGCAGTGTAGCATGACCGCGCAGTTGTCATTCAAAGTGCGACAGTGCTGAAAGCTGAAAATTGGCTTGGGCGGGAAGGTGCGTAAGTGCCTGGTATGGAAGTGGTTAAAAATGTATTTTTCATTTATATGAATGGTGTATAGCTGCATTACATATTTGGGATTCCATTAATTTACTATACACCATTCACATTTAAATAGGCACATGTATAAGCATTAAATATTGATAAAAACAATGGCCCAGATTCAGAGAGCCATTACGCCTGTCTAACTAGTGTTAGACTGGAGTAATTTCAAATTATGCGCGTTTTCTAGCTAGTCGAAAACCTCAAACCATGAATAGACGGCTGCGGGCTTCAATTCGACTGGATTACGTGTTCATACGCCTTCGAATCTACGCTGCAATAAAATTGCGGCCACTGGCTGGACTTCCCGTCGTTTTCCGCGTCGGGGTATGCAAATGAGCTTTTGCCGGCGATCCCCGAAATTACAATCTTCAATTACAATCTCTTACGGCACCTTTAGTCATCTTTTATTTGCGTAACACTATACCAGCTGTTTGCTGCTCTAATATTAGACAGCCCATGTTAAGTATGGCCGTCATTCCCGCGTCGAATTTCTACGTTTTCCGACGTCTTTTATTATTTTTTACGTAAGTCGTCCGGGAATAGGAATGTTCGTAAACGACACTACTCAAACAACGAATGACGTAACGACGTGATTTCGCGCAAATCTACGGCGGGAAATTTCTGAACGGAGCATGCGCAGTTCGATCACCGCGGGGACGCGCTTAATTTAAATACTTCACGCCCCCTAATCGCGTATTTCGATTACGCGGCGAGAAATAGACTACGCCGCCATAGCGTACGGGCAAAAATCTACCAGGATTCGGTGTAGAGCCTGGTAAAATACGGCAGCGTAGAGTATTTCGATTACGCAGCGCAATATTAAGTGTATGTGAATCTGGCCCAATGTTTTTTTTTAATAATTAGGTTAATGTATATTGTTTTGTGGGAATGTAACTTTATTATTTTATTAATATATGGTGTATAATGTGTGCTGATTTATGTTCAACTTTTGTATTTTTCACTTCCTCATACTCATCTCTACATGAGAACCGATCTACAGATCTTCATAAACAGGCACTCAGAGGAGCGCAATCTCCTCTGAGAATGCCTGAGAACTGAATAGCGGTATTTTACCGCACTTTCATAAAAGGACACTGTGACAGACTCAGATTCTCCTATGTCTAAAATCATCCTATGACCACTAGGGCCATAGGATGAATGGAAGAATGATATCTTGGACTACCTGAGATAGGATTATTAGGTATGGATTATCCACATTATATTCTGAGATATCTGTAGGGCTATTTTAAGTTTGTTAATTCTGAGCTCAAAAGGGTTATTTTGTAGAGTGACTCTTTTATACTGCTAAATGCTAATGCACTTTTCTCCAGCTAATTGACTCTCTGTTGTGTATTGTACTACAAGTTAGCAGTCGCCAGTCAGGTGTATTGAATTAGCATGTCAATTAGGGTCAGAAGAACTTGTCAAGCTTTGCGGTGCCGAAATGTCTAGCTACTGATAAGATTATCTGTGATTGAGTATTATTCTAAAGGTTAATTGAATTATATTGATAAAGAAATGTGGCTTCTTTAGACTGGTGCCAACTTATCTACCTTGAAGCCCCCCTGTGTAAGGAGGGGGCGGAGAGTTCCATTGTTCCTTTGATTACTCATAAGCTTGTAACTAGATATAAACCAGCAGAGTGTACCATTAAAGCATTCCATACTTAGCACACATACAAGTGTCGTCTCGTTGTGTGTTTCAAGGCAGATAAAATATCCAGTATCTATGTCCAGACTATGGGAAGCAGTATCTGACGGAAGCATTTGGTCTGGATGCGGGGACCTTCCGTGACAGACACCTTAGATATGAATTCCATTAAATTCTACATTGGGTAAATCGTGTTAAATTCTTTCTATTGTAGAGTTAATAGGCAAACTATTTTGGGAATATGGGCACTTCCATAGGGCACATGTTCCAATGAAATCTTAATTGTAAAAAACACCATACAGCTGGCCTTTTTAACCACTTCATTACCAGGAATTTCTCCCCCTTCCTGCGCAAGCCAATTTTCAGCTTTCAGCACTATCGCTTTTTAACCACTACACTACCGGCCGCCGTCAATTGACGGCGGCACGATAGCTCTATTGTTCTGACAGGACGTCATATGACGTCCTCATCTTTGAGAGCCACTAGGAGGCGCACCCACCACGTTACTAGGAACACGATGCACGTGCCGCCGGGCACCCGCAATTGCCCAGTATAGGGACACAGATCGGTCACCTCCTCCAGTCAGTCCCCTCCCCGCACAGTAAGAATCACCTTGCAGAGTACACATTTAACTCCTTCCTCGCCCCCTAGTGTTTAACCCCTTCCCTGCCAGTCACATTTATACAGTAATCAGTGCATATTTATAGCACTGTTCGCTGTATAAATGTGAATGGTCCCAAAAATATGTCAAAAGTGTCCGATGTGTCTGCCATAATGTCAAAGTCCCAATAAAAATCGCAGATCGCTGCCATTACTAGTAAAAAATAATAATAAAAAAAATAATAATTATGTCCCTATTTTGTAGGCGCTATAACTTTTAAGCAAACCAGTCACTATATGCGTATTGCAGGTTTTTTTTACCAAAAAATGTAGAAGAATATGTATCGGCCTAAACTGAGAAAAATTGTATTTATTTTTTAAATGGGATATTTATTATAGCAAAAAGTAAAAAATATTGTGTTTTTTTTTTCAAATGTGTCGTTTCTTTTTTGTTTATAGCACAAAAACAAAAAAGACGCAGAGGTGATCAAATACCACCAAAATAAATCTCTATTTAAATTGTTAAAAAAAATACTATTATTAAAGTTTAAATTGGTCAGCATAAACGGTGTATTCCCAGCTTTCTTTTTTTTCTGTGGGGAAAGGTGGTGCAGTCAATGTGAGTGATATAATATTATAATGTGAGTTTTTTTAGGCACACACTATTCCTGCACTTCTTGCAGTTTTTCCCCCCTTTAAACTATGCATCAGCATGCTGTGAAAAAGAGCAGCTCTAATAATAGATGGTTAGTAACAAGTTAAAGGGTTGTAAAGGATTTTTTTCCCCTAAATAGCTTCCTTTACCTAAGCGAAGTCCTTCTTCACTTACCTCATCCTTCGATTTTAAATGTCCTTATTTCTTCTGAGAAATCCTCACTTCCTGTTCTTCTGTCTGTAACTACACACCGTAATGCGAGGCTTTCTCCCTGGTGTGGAGAAAGCCTCTTGAGAGGGGAGGGGGCAAGTCAGGACACTCTCTACTTCGTAGATAGAGAAAGGAGCTGTGTGTTAGTGGGCGTCTTGACGGTGTGTAGTTACAGACATAAGAACAGGAAGTGAGGATTTCTCAGAAGAAATAAGGACATTTAAAAGCAAAATCGAAGGATGAGGTAAGTAAAGGAGGACTGCACTAAGGTAAAGGAAGCCATTTAGGGGAAACAAAATTCATTTGATCCTGCAAACCTGAGGACCTAAAAATAAAAAAAGGCACTATCAAAGAAATATGAAAATCTCAAAATTCCACTTCTTAAACAAAGCCTACTTTTTTAAGTGTATCCTTTAGCCATTGCTTCAGACAAAAAACAGCAAAGAAAAATTTGCAGCTCACTTACCAGCCAGCGTGCAACAAACTGAATTGTCGTCTTGTTAAAATGTTAAAATCTGGGGTTTAGTATGCAAACATTTGCAAATATATGTGTAAGCTGCAGGGCCACTTCACAGGATACTAGTGTACTGCAGTTTTACCTTTATAAAACGTGAGAGTCTCTAGAGTTGTAGCACATATATATAAGAAAGAATAGATTTGGGGTAGTTATGCCTGGAGGAAGCTTATCCCTCCTATAAGGTTTAGGGATGCACTGGAACCCAGCAAAAGCAAAATAGAAGTGAAGGTATCCAGTGCGTCCCCTGGGACTGTAGTACACTAAGGTGCCATGACATGGTCCTGCAGCTTACACATATATTTGCAAATGTGTGCAAACTTAACCCCTGGTTTTAACATGAACTGTTAACCACTTAAGGACCGGACCAATATGCTGCTAAATGACCCAAGGGGTTTTTACAATTCGGCACTGCGTCGCTTTAACAGACGATTGCACGGTCATGTGACGTGGCACCCAAACAAAATTTGCCTCCTTTTCTTCCCACTAATAGAGCTTTCTTTTGGTGGTATTTGATCGCCTCTGTGATTTTTATTTTTTGCGCTATATACAAAAATAGAGCGACATTTTTGAAAAAAAAACAATATTTTTTACTTTTTGTTATAAGTAAAATCAAATAAACTAAATTTTAGTCAAACATTTAGGCCAACATTTATTCAGCCAAATTAGCTACCTGGCGGGAACAGTGACACTAATACAGTGATCAGAAAAATGATCGCTTAGTGACACTGGCAATAGGGAGTGAAAGGGTTATCTAGGGCGGTGATCAAGGTGTTAAAACTTTATTAGGGGGGGTACGGGGGGCTACAGTGGACCTAACACTAACTGCCTGTCACACTGACACTAAATGCCGTGATCAGTACATATATGATCACTGCATTCAGTGACACTGTGACAGGGGGGTGATCGGGGGGTTAATGTGCCTATGTGTAGTGTGTGTCAGTGTAGTGTTGTGCAGACTTACTGTGCGATGTAATCTCTCCTCAGCAGCGGTTGAAAATACTCCTGAGAGGAGAGATTACATCACTTCCCCCTTCCTGTGTTTACACAGGAGGAGGAAGTGACACACAGGGGGAGCATGCGGATTGGCTGGGAGCGATCCGGAGGGGGCGCCGCATGTACCGGGGGAGGGGTCCCGATCGGACCCCCGACCCACATCTAGGAAGGGACGTACAGGTACGCCAATGTGCCTGTACGTGCCATTCTGCCGACGTAAATGTACATGCGGCGGTCCACAAGTGGTTAAACAGGACAATTCCGTTTGTTGCAGGCTGGCTGGTAAATGAGACAGGAATTTTTCTTTGTTTTTGCATGCGTCGCCCTTCCGTGTGCTTCTTTTTACACATTTGTTTTGTACCCTTGCTTCAGAAACTCTGTGTCCCTTAAAGAGTCTCCCTAACATATCTATACTGAAAAACGTTATTTTTTATTTTTGGATAGAATATAAATGGATTAAAACTCTGCTCAGGTTTTACTGCATTCATAGGTTACATTGGAGAGATTCTGCCACCTCCTATCTGGTAAAAAAGGTTGTTCACAAGACAGGAACGAGGGCAAATCTTTCTAACAGCAACATTATTATTTCTTACATTAGGTAGGGAAATGTTAGACCCTCTGTCAGATTATTATTGTTTAGTTCATGATGAATTGAAGTGTCACATCACAATAAGCATGTCTAAAGACATGTTTATTCTAGTGTTTATAAATTCAACATGTTTTTGGAAGTTGTACCTCTGCCACTTTATCAAGGCTAGCATGCAGGTTTATTAAGAAAACCTCTTAAACTGTATATAAATATTTGTAGATAAAGATTCCAAAAGCTTAAGAACAAACATATACTAATGAGGACTACATAAATTAAATGTAGAATGAGTAAAAAAGTAAAATACATCAATTAAAGGTGAATATACCATGATATGAAAACTAAAATGATGGTAATAAATTATGGTAATAAACAACTGTACCATTGTACATCAATAATAATCATATACGTAATAATATTAATAGCAATAAAAATGATGATTATCATGTGGTGTTACAATAGTGGCAATAATAATATGGTACATGTTATTGTATTCATTATAATGGTATGGTGTATTGTATGTAAAAACTCTGAAATTGTATATTAATAGGTTGAACAATCATATGAACATATGTAACCATCAAAAATGAAAAGAATCCCCAATTTAATAATATATTGGGTCATATTTGGTGTAATTATAGAGTTTTAGAAACTCATAGCGGTCAAATGATAAAATACTGGAATTGAATAGTAAGCATCCTATAGAGCAGTTATCGTTATACCTAAAATGATAAAAAACAATAAAAAAATACCATATCATCCAAATCACTTAACTTCTCAGAAACAGCTAATTAAGGTATATCAAATTAGTATCAGTACTTCAGTTTGGAACAGCATAACCGATCATTCATTTGAATTAAAAAGGTGGGGCCAGATTCACATACACTTAATATTGCGCTGCGTAATTGAAATACTCTACGCTGCCGTATTTTACCAGGCTCTACACCGAATCCTGGTAGATTTTTGCCCGTATGCTACGGCGGCGTAGTCTACTTCTCGCCGCGTAATCGAAATACGCGATTAGGGGGCGTGAAGCATTTAAATTAAGCGCGTCCCCGCGGCGATCGACCTGCGCATGCTCCGTTCAGAAATTTCCTGCCGTGCATTGTGCGAAATCACGTCGTTACGTCATTCGTTAAAAAATAATAAAAGACGTCGGAAAACGTAGAAATTCGACGCGGGAATGACGGCCAGACTTAACATGGGCTGTCTAATATTAGAGCAGCAAAAAGCTGGTATAGTGTTACGCAAAAAAAAGATGACTAAAGGTGCCGTAAGAGATTGCGATTGAAGATCGTAATTTCGGGGATCGCCGGCAAAAGCTCATTTGCATACCCCGACGCGGAAAACGACGGGAAGTCCACCCAGTGGCCGCAATTTTATTGCAGTGTAGATTCGAAGGCATACGAACACGTAATCCAGTCGAATTGAAGCCCGCAGCCGTCTATTGAGGTTTGAGGTTTTCGACTAGCTAAAAAACGCGGGTAATTTGAAAGTACTCCAGTCTAACACCAGTTAGACAGGAGTAAGGGCTCTGTGAATCTGGCCCGTAGTGTTTACCTTGGAAAAAATTAAACAATGAATGTGGTCTCAATAATCAATCTATAGTTGGATGTCTGAAATGAAACAAAAGGGAAATGGATGGATAAAGGGAGGTAAATTTCTATCAAATCAAATCTATAAATGTACCCATTATAAACTAGACATGTGCACACTGAAATATTTTGTTTTGTAATTTCGTTTTCGTCCAAAAAATATTTTTTTTTAGTTACTCCCGAAATTCATTTTCATTTATTAAATTTTTCATTAAAAAAAATGCATTCGTCCCAAAAGCCAAATTAAGGTCGAAGCTGTCATTGAAGGTTTATGGTGTCTGTCGAATGTTCTAAGAAAAAAAAAAGAAGATTTGACAGAATCTTTAAATAAAAAATTAAAAAAAAATGTCTCTCTATGTCGAATCTTCATGTCTCTCTATGTCAAATCTTTTCTCTCTATGCCGACTCTTCTTCATGTCTCTATAATGTCGAATATTTTCTCTCTATGCCGAATCTTTTCTCTTTATGTAGAATAATATTGGACTAATAGAGTTAAGGTTAGGCACATTCGACCGCAACGAAAATAAAGCATTTGTTTATGTCGGATCTTTCGTTTTTCGTTTTGTGTGCTTTCGTTATCGTATAGCGAAAATACCTGAAATTTGGACGAAAATGCATTCGGACAAAAACAAATGCACATGTCTATTATAAACCATATTTCCATATACTGATCATTTTTGAATTGTATCCTTTGTGATGGGTTTGTATGTTCACATGATTTTTCTACTTAATATTATACAATACCACTATTGCGCCCTGCAGTGTGCAGAAACCACTAGCCCAAATATTCAAATAATCTACATTTAAACTATCTCCTTACCATTGGATGGTGGCATTATTGTAACATAAACACATAGGGCCAGATTCAGGTAGAGTTAGGCTGGAGTATCAGTGATACGCCAGCATAACTCTCAATTTGAGCTGGCGTTTCTGTTTTCTGTAAGCAGAAAACAAGAAACGCCGGGTTGGAGTTCCTATACGAGTGGCGTAATTGTATTTCGCCGTCGTATTGGAACTGCAATTTTAAAAATTCGGGGCGTTCCCGCTGATTAACGCCCAGAATATGTTAATCAGCGAGAGACGGAAATTCACGATCGTACGCGGGCCCGACGCAGTGACTTTCCGACGTTTCCGTAAGCGATACGCGGTGTAAAGAAAAACATGCCCCCTAGGTGGAGTATCCTATGTTAAGTATGGCCGTCGTCATCGCGTCGAATTTAAAAATGTTAGCGTCGTTTGTGCAAAACGTCCGTGAATGGGGATTGACGTCATTGACGTTCACTGACAGAATTTGGAGCATGCGCACTGACAGTCGACGCATGCGCAGTACGTTCGCCGTAGGATCACGCCTAGTTTAAAAAATACACGCCCCCTACCCACCCAATTTGAATTCCGCCGGGTCATTTTTGCTACGCTGCCGCAACTTTAGGAGCAAGTGCTATGTGAATAACAGTACTTGCTCCTAAAGTTTCGGCGGAGTAACGTAAATTACTAACGTTACTCCGAAATAAAGAACTGCTGTCCTACCTGAATCTGGCCCATAAAGGATATTTAGGGTTCCAGTGCCCCTTACCCATCTTTCCAAGCGTTTTATTGTTTACTGTTTCCTTAATGAAGATTTTACCTCACTTGCTGTCTGAAATCTCTCCAGTAGAGTCCCAGGTAGCACTGAAATGCAACAAGGGTTCTACTCTTTCTATCTAGAACTAAAAATAATGGGCCAGATTCAGGTAGATGGGCGAATCTTTATTTTGGAGTAACGTTTGTCATTTACGTTACTCCGCTGAAACTTTATGAGCAAGTACTGTTATTCACATAGCACTTGCTCCTAAAGTTGCGGCGGCGTAGCGAAAATGAGCCGGCGGAATTCAAATTGGGCGGGTATGGGGCGTGTATTATTTAAACTAGGCGCGATCCCGTGGCGAACGTACTGCGCATGCGTCGACTGTCAGTGCGCATTCTCCAAATT
Organism: Rana kukunoris; assembly: GCA_029574335.1. NCBI lineage: Eukaryota > Metazoa > Chordata > Amphibia > Anura > Ranidae > Rana > Rana kukunoris. The sequence continues at coordinate 199,603,974 of CM056051.1, forward strand.
CTGTCAGTGAACGTCAATGACGTCAATCCCCATTCACGGACGTTTTACGCAAACGATGCAAACATTTTTAAATTCGCCGCAATGACGACGGCCATACTTAACATAGGATACTCCACCTAGGGGGCATGTTATTCTTTACGCTGCGTATCGCTTACGGAAACGTCGGAAAGTCACTGCGTCGGGCCCGCGTACGATCATGAATTTCTGTCTCTTGCTGATTTACATATTCTTGGCGTAAATCAGCGGGAACGCCCCGAGCGCCCATTTTAAAATTGCATTTCCGATACGACGGCGAAATACAATTATGCCGCTCGTATCTGAACTCAATCCCGGCGTATCTTGTTTTCTGACTACAAAAACCAGATAAGCCGGCTCAAAGTGAGAGTTATGCTGTCGTATCACTGATACTCCAGCGTAACTCTACCTGAATCTGGCCCAATGTTTTTGGTATAGATAAATTATAAAGGAAAGTCTTGCAGCAAAAAAAAAAGCAAATTACCTAAATAAAAGCTATTTCAATATAAAACAAAATTAATAAACCCCAAAATAAATGATAAATAAAAAAAAAGGCTTGCATCATAAAGAAAAAGGAAAAGTTTTCTATGGAAATCCCCCAAAAATCAAAACAAACAACACAGCAAATAGGTTGATTGCCCCCTAAATTCACTCGGACCTCAAACCTGCAGGATTTGCCTCAAACTCATGGTACTGGTAAATCTGAACGTCACCCTTAAGAGTAAGGAAGGGTTAGAACATCTTTAATATTTATTGCCATCTGTATTTTCAATGGAGAGATATCACCACAATCTTATCCCATAGAAGGGAAACACAAGGAAGTCCCCTCCAAGGTCAAAGGATATCCAAGCTTTGACGGTTGTCATCCAAACATGAGTCTCCCCTCTACCCTTGCCCTTGTGGCAACTATAACATTTTACATTTTCCCTTTGCTTTCTGCCTTGGTATCAATGGTCATTTGGTTGAGGACAAAGAGAGCAATAAACAGTTCTAACTCTTCTCCCCTCTACCGAAACCAAGAAAAAAAAAATATTTTGCAGTTTTATGAAAATCTCAGGAAATATAAACACGCTTAGTAAGCAGTAACACAGGGAACAATTACATATGAAACACAGAATTAATACTCACAGACAATGGCCAATTGTGTCCTGTTCCAGCCAATTTCAGATAAACACTTCTAATGCTAATCATATAGGTATATTAGAACCAGAATTCAGACATTCTGAATAATGCTGATTAGGCATGAGAGAAATCAAGGGGTCTATTAAGAAAAACAAATTGTCGTATGAATGTTTCAAGCATTCGCTCAGCTGTGATAAATAATCATGTTTATTTTCTATATTTATCAGCTTTAACTAGCTGTCAATATGTGGTGTTTGCCTAAAATACCTCAACCAGGAAAATTATGTAAAATGGTTCCTAGATAGAGCTGATGATCATACGAAATACATTTTGCCAAAATACATGACAGCTGAGTGAATGTCTGAGACATTCACACAGCAAATGTTTTTTTTTTAAAGTGCTGCTAGTTATAGCGGTGCTTTACCTTTGTTTTAGCGGGGCTATTTGGCCACTAGCAGAGCACGTTTAACCACTGTTAGCAGGTGAAAAAGGGTTAAAAGCACCCCCAAAGCTCCGCTGTTGAACTGCTTTGCAGGCGATTCAGCACCGCTAGTCATTGATTTTAATGGCACGGGCATTTTGGGAGCACTGTATTCACCACTATACCGCTCCCAAAGATGCTGCTTGCAGGAGTTTTTCCTGAAAGGACTTGGGCTTTCACACTGGAGTGACAAGAAAGGCTCTTTACAGGCATTTTGCAGGCGTTATTTTTAGCGCTAAAAAGCATGTAAAGTGCCTCAGTGTGAAAGTGGCCCAAGAGTTTTCTTCAAACTAAAATTTTTGGTAAATTTCTGGTAAAGTATGAGCAATTCACTAAATATTGTCATTTCGACTGAATGCTAAGGCATCAATAGGTAAATTTGGCACAAAGTTATTTGTTTCTCACACATCCTTTTGTTATTTGTGTATTGTAATAATTACCTGTTTAGTACCGGTGTATTAACAGTATTGCCTGTTTAACCACTTCAGATCTGCCCCATCGTCAAAATACGTCATTTTTTTAAAGATGGATATCTCGGTAACGGCAGCAGCTGCTGCCACATCCGAGATATCCATCTCTTCATGGGGCGAATCTGTACATGATAATGGCGGTCTCCGCGGCAGATTCGCTGCGAGATCGCGGTTATCGGTGGCGGGAGAGGGTGCCCCCCCCTCCCGCCGCTCTCCCGCGCCCTCCGCCGCTTACCGTTGCCGTCGGTAGCGGCGGAGACGATCGGGTCTGCTCGTCGTCTGTCCGGGGAATGCGACTGAGGGAAAAATGTCCCTCAGCCGTCCCCATACCTCTGCTGGGCGGAAGTGACGTCAAAACATCAGTCCCGCACAGCGTCTTAAAGAGACATATTTTTTGTTTACTTTTTTTCTTTTTTTTCTAAATATGAGATGTGAGGTATTTTTGACCCCAGATCTCATATTTAAGAGGACCTGTCATATTTTTTTCTATTACAAGGGATGTTTACATTCCTTGTAATAGGAATAAAAGTGATCAATTTTTTTTTTTTTTATTTCAGTGTAAAAAATTTAAAAATAAATTAAAACAAATAAGAAAACAAAAATGTTTAAAACGCCCCGTCCCGACGAGCTCGCGCGCAGAAGCAAACGCATACGCGAGTAGCGCCCGCATATGAAAACGGTGTTCAAACCGCACAAGTGAGGTATCGCCGCGATCGTTAGAGCGAGAGCAATAATTCTAGCCCTAGACCTCCTCTGTATCTCAGAAAATGCAACCTGTAGAATTTTTTAAACATCGCCTATCGAGATTTTTAAGGGTAAAAGTTTGACGCCATGCCACGAGCGGGCGCAATTTTTAAGCGTGACATGTTGGGTATCATTTTACTCGGCGTAACATTATCTTTCACAATATATAAAAAAATTGGGCCAAATTTATTGTTGTCTTATTTTTTAATTCAAGAAAGTGAATTTTTTCCTAAAAAAGTGCGCTTGTAAGACCGCTGCGCAAATACAGTGTGAGAAAAAGTATTGCAATGACTGCCATTTTATTCTCTAGGGTGTTCGAAAAAAAAATATATAATGTTTGGGGGTTTTAAGTAATTTTCTAGCAAAAAAAACAGTTTTAGTCTCGTAAACACCGAATCTGAAAAACAGGCTCGGTAATCAAGTGGTTAATGCTCACATACTTTCGCTATTGCCCCCTTCTTTTGTGTATTACCAACTTTTCTGGGGGAAAATCTTATAAGAACAGGTTAAATTTTTTTGGTTGTTTGCTTCTATTCTCTCAAGAAGAAGCTGACACCAGAGGTGTCTGGATAGTGTATAGACATACATGTTTGTTGGATACAATGTATAATTAACCTCCCTGGCGATAGGATTATTTCAGATTTTAGGTGCTGAAAGCGGTACCATTATTTTGCATGGAAATTTGGCGTTTTATATTGTATGCCTGCAATACTGAGGAATAACTTGCTTAAATCTGTCCAAACAAGAGTCTTGTAGACATCCCGGGTATAATAACATTTGAAACACAAAATCATAAATTATAATATAATAAATACATATAAATAATTATAAAAAATAATATAATAATAAAAATTATTACTTTAAATTTTCCCACAAATCACTATCGCTCAATTCTGCAAGTGATTCTAAAGGGACACTTTTTGGTTGCTATGGACAATCTTCAGTTTCCAGGCAGAAAGAACAGTTTTTATTATATAAAAGTACATGCAGGACATTGGGCAGACCACTAGGGACAAAGGGGGTGTGTATTTTTTTCATATAGTACTGTAATCTATAAGATTACAGTATACTATATGTATTGTGTTTATTTACCTTTTTAAATTTGGCGCCGATCTCCGTCACCGTGCGTCGTAACCTCGCAGGGAAAGGAGCTTGGCGGCACTCTGCACTGTGAATCGAGTGAGGAGGACACCACTCGATCACACATCGGAGAGGCATCGCAGGATCCAGGGACAAGGTAAGTAACTTGTGCCTGTGGACACAGCGAGGCGGTCCCGAGTCTGGATCGGAGTTAACGCTTTTGGTGCTGAAATTCCACCCCGAGCCTGACTTGGGATTACCGCTCAGGGGGTTAAAAAACATATTTTTTTGTCTTTCTTTGGACACAATACACTTCACACATGGATCTTGTTTTTTAGTGACCATTTCAAAATCTTGGGAGATACTATTTGTATCAGACTACACCATTGAGGCCCCTACCATTCTAGGGCCATGCTTGTATGTACCTGCGTCTCAATACCACAGCTCTCAGGACAGACAATCCCAGCGGCTCCCATTGTCCAGTACCGCATGCTTTAACTTAGAGCCTCTTTATACATAATATGCATCTGCTCCTGAGGAAGTGGAGCAAATCCACAAAACATGTAGCGCTCTTTGAATGCAGCTACATTTTATACCTATGTTCTGTCATATTTTCTAACTTTAGACATTACTATGACATATTCTTTGTCGTACCCACAATCATATGACATGGAAAAAAAAATCTGCTTCTATTATGTTGCAGTGTTATGACACCATCCGCGGTTGTATATACATGAAATGCAATATGTCATGGTATTGATTATGTGTGTGTGTGTGTATATATATATATATATATATATATATATATATATATATATTATTTCCATGTGTGTATCAATTGCTATGTGCCTTTTTACCTGTTTCTGTACTGTAATAAATTTGTCATCATGTTTTTGATCAATTACCGAAGCATGTTTTATATGCCTTATATAAAGTCCCAACCCTCTCCTATTTTAGATATAGGGATGGGGGGTGCATGACTGGGTCACATGCTTCATTTAAAGTCCCACAACCCTTCTTTAATGTAACTAATTAAAACTATTTTTGAAGATGAGACAACAAATATATATACACATCTAACCACCACTTTATAATTCCAATGCTCGGGGTTAGAGCACAAAAAGCAAAAGAGCATATGAAAAAAGTGTATCGGCAGAGGACTTCAGTACTTTTCAAAAACTGTAATTTTTACATTTCTGCTAAAAGACTTTGGGGTTTATTTACTAAAGGCAAACCACGTTGCACTGCAAGTGAACTTGGAAGTGCACTTGGAAATGCAGTTGCTGTAGATCTGAGGGGGACATGTCAGGAAAAAAAACAGCAGTTTTGCTTGCACATGATTAGATAATAAAAAAATCAACAGAACTTTCCCTCATTTCAGATCTTCCCCTCAGATATACATCAACTGCACTTCCAAGTGCACTTGTAGTGTAAAGTGGATTTGCCTTTAGTAAATCGACCCATTTGTGTTTATCTTTACTTACTCTTGGTTACAATCTATACGTAGATTGAATTGAAATGGTATACAATTTCGCTGAATATGACATGTTTTGCTAATATTGTATTTGCTTTAATTGATGCCTTTCTTTACTCAATAAAACCTTTTATTGGGAAAAAAAGAAAAACAGACATGGTAAATGGTGAGAAATGGTAAAAACAAGCACAGAAGAAGGGACACTGGGTCCTAGCCAGAAGGAAAAGTAGTTGGAGAAAAATATTCCCTTAAATTACGTAGAGAAAAAGCACAAGGATAATACTCTTTACGTGTAAAACTTTAAAATGCTTTTTACTTTTTAAGAAGATTACTTATCAATGCACTTTGGAATTGTATGTACACTCTGGGATGTTACTTTAGTAGTCACATTTTAAATATTTTTTGAACATCACTGACACCCATTATGCAAATTCAGAAATACCCAATATAATGAAGCTGTGATTTTACAAGAAGTAAAACACTTCAATATGTTCACATTTCATTACCACAAGCCAATATCTCTGTTGACTTGTGGCTGCTTGGGAATTTGATACCCTGCCCATACTAAATACAAAAAAGCATTTGAATTATTTGTTAACAAAGTAAGTTCAACTTAGTTTTTCACAATATGTTTCTATCCATTCAAGTTGCTAAGAACAGCCCTACACAGTTAAGACATATTCAATTGGTTTCATTTTATTCTTATTCTCTATTCCTTGTTACTAAAACCAGAACACACTTTCATCATCATTATGGAAACAACAGCCACTGGTGTGCAATCAGTGTTCCCTAGAGGCACAGCCGGCTGTTGAAATTATGATGTGTTTTAAAGTCAGTATGGTTGGGAATTGAAGAATTCTCAGCAGAGGAAGGCGTACGTCTACTGAGTCATTTCAGTTAAGTTAAGGTTTATATATATATCACTGTAAAGGAGCTATTTTCTTTCCCAGTAAAATAACATCAGAAAATATAAACCTTTTGTTTTTACTAATTTTGTCTCTGTGATTTGAATTTGTCATTCCTCTTATGAACACTGAGAACATGTGTAATTTCTATTGATGTCAAATTATACATTTTTGTAAAATGTTCAGTTTAATAGAGTAGGACCAGTGTGGGATAGGACCCTTATTTCACAGAGACTGGGTAAGCAGAGTTAAGCCTCATATACACGGGCAAGAATCTCTTCAGGAAAAAAAAAATTTCGCGGATGAGATTCTTGGCAAGAATCTCTTGCCGCCCGATTGTACAGACAGACCTTTCAAAAGAACCGCGGTTCTCTTCAAAGGCAAGAACGCATCGCATCGCGTATGATGAGCATGCGCTTGTCACATTCGATGCTGTCGTCGCCATCTTGCTTCACCCTACCTATGCCATGGAAGCTACCGCACATGCATCAAAGTAATTTCGAGCATGCACGGATTTCCACAGCGACCAGGTAAGTATACACACTCTCGGGTTTCTCGGCAGGAAAACTGCAGAAAATCTCACGGCGAAAAAGTAGAGAACATGTTCTCTATTTTTCTCGTCTAGATTCTGGGAAGTTTTCTTGTCGAGAAGCCTGAAAGCCTCGTACACAAGCTCGGTATACTTGGCAAGAAAGCTCTGCCAGCAATTGTCTTGCTGGTTCTTGCTGAGCAAACCAAGCATGTGTACGAAGCCTTAAGACAAAGGGATTTATCTCTGAAATATATCCACATATATGTGAGGGAAGTATAGAAGGTCCAGAACAGCTTAAAAGTCGAGGGAAGTAGGAGGAAGACTTGGGGACTATAACAGAGGGACAATGGAGGAAGATACTGGAGAGAGGAAACTTGGTCACAGTTTCGCCTGCACAGAAGTTCTAATTTAATTTAAAAGAGTAGATGCAAGGTGCCCTAGGTGCCCTCAATGTCATAAATACGACATATAAAATGAAGTTGGAGATAGATCACAGACTGTGTATCCTGGCTCTAGGGGAAGAAATAAGTGGAGTAGCCAGCACATTAAAAGTAGTGTTGAGGTGCCTCTTCCAAGCAAAAAAAAGAATTGCTCAAAGGTGGCAAGCAGAGAACCCCTCAATCAGTAAGAGAATGGGTCAATGTAGTTACTGAAACAATATGGAAAGAGAAGGTAGTATATACTAAGAGAAGAAACATCAGGGTGTTTGGTAAAATGTGGAACCCTTGGTTGGAAAAAATGGGATATCCCAGGTAAAAAAAAAAACATTGATACGGACAGTAATGTGGTGGGGAGGGAGGAGGGATGGGTGGGGAAAAGGTAATAGAGTAAAAGGTGGGATATTCAAAATGTCATAAAATATATGAGAAATAAGAAAAATGTGAATATATATGGTTGTAGCTTAACTTTTTAATGATGAAGAAAACCAATAAAGAATATGAAAGATACATTTGTGTTATTATTCATTAAAGTGGATGTAAACCCCCAATTTTTTTTTTTTATGTCACAATGTAGAGTATAAGATTTCCTATCACCTGTGCCCAGTCTTTTAATGTTTAGTGAGAAATTCTGTGATTTCTCACATTAAAAGAGGATTACTCAGCGCTGGATTAACTCTGTGTGGCAAGACTGGGCACAGATGAAAGGAAATCTTATACTGTACATTGTGACATCAAAAAATTGGGGGGGGTTACATCCACTTTAATATATATTACGATAACATGTATAAGCGTGAAAAAAAAAATTGTTTAACCACTTCAATACCAGGCACTTTCGCCCCTTCCTGCTCAGGACAATTTTAAGCTTTCAGCACTGTCGCTTTGAATGAAAATTGCGCGGTCATGCAACACTGTGCCCAAACTAAATTTTTATAATTTTCTATTCACAAATATAGTTTTTTTTTGGTGGTATTTGATCACCACTGGGGTTTTTATAAAATTATTTTATTAATAAACTAAAAAAGACCAACATTTTTGAAAAAAAAAACAATAGGCACTGATAGTTGGCACTGACGGCACTGATAGGCAGCACTGATTGGCACTGATAGGCGGCACTGATGGGCACTGATGGGTACTGATAGATGGCACTGGATAGGCAGCACTGATGAGGGGCTGCTGACAGGCATTACTGAGTGGCATCTGAAGGGCACTGACAGGCATTTCTGATGGGGCACTGATTGGCACTTTTATGGGCACTGATTGGTAGATTTATGGGCACTGACATGTGCTCTTTATGGGGCACAGGCTGGCAGCTGATGGGCAGTGATTTGTAGCTGATGGGCATATCTGATGGGGCTGTGCTGATAATTAATGTGCTGTCAGAGAGAGCTGCCAATTGGCTATCCCTGTCAGCGTCAACCGAGAAAAGCTGTTTACCGGCACTTCCTGGTTCACGAGATGATCATCTGTGATTAGTCACAGCTGATCACAATAAGAAGCCTCCATCAAAGGCTCCATACCACGATCAGAGTTGCGATGTGTCAGACTGACACACAGCACCTCTAATTGCCATGTTGCGCGCCCACACAGGTGCCTGCCAGCTCGTTATCTGGATCACGTCATATGACATCTGATCAGGATAAATAAACCACTTTGCCGACGTCATATTGGTATATGGTGGGCGGCAAGTGGTTAAATAAAATTAATATTCTACCAGTATAAAATGCAATATTTAACCAGTTAATGGCCTTTTAATAAAGAGTGTAACAATTTTTAATTCAGGAATAAAACAGCACAACATCACTACACTGTATTTTGCTGTAGTCCTTCTACGCAGATTAAAAGCTTCTTACCATTTGAATGCAAATACATTTTATAAATTCATTCCATATCATTTGCATTTTTGTAGTATCACATTAACCACTTAACGACCGCCCACTGTATATATATGTCCTTTTTTTAAAGATGGATATCTCGGTAACGGCAGCAGCTGCTGCCACAACCAAGATATCCATCTTTACAGTGGGCGGTTCTGTCAACGATAACGGCGGTCTCCGCGGCGGATTTGCCGCAAGATCGCCGTTATCGGTGGCGGGACAGGGCCCCCCTCCCGACGCTCTCCCGCGCCCTCCGCCGCTTACCGTTGCCATCGGTAGCAGCGGATGCGATCAGGTCTGCTCGTCTGCTGTCCGGGGATGCGAATGAGGGAAAAATGTCCCTCACCCGTCCCCATAGCTCTGCTGGGCGGAAGTGACATCAAAACGTCAGTCTGCCCAGCGTCTTAAAGAGACAATTTCTTTGTTTACATTTTTTCTTTTTCTTTTTTTCTTTTTCATTTAAGCCTAAAGAGATCTGAGGTCTTTTTGGCACCAGATCTCATTTTTAAGAGGACCTGTCATGCTTTTTTCTATTACAAGGGATGTTTACATTCCTTGTAATAGGAATAAAAGTGATATTTTTTTTTATTTCAGTGTTAAAAATGATAAAATAAATAAAAATAAAACCGAAACCGAAACCGAAAAAAAATTTTTAAAGCGCCCCGTCCCGACGAGCTCGTGCGCAGAAACGAACGCATATGCGAGTAGCGCCCGCATATGAAAACGGCGTTCAAACCACACAAGTGAGGTATCGCCGCGATCGTTAGAGTGAGAGCAATAATTTTAGCCCTAGACCTCTTCTGTATCTCAAAAAATGCAACCTATAGAATTTTTTAAATGTCGCCTATTGAGATTTTTAAGGGTAAAAGTTTGACGCCACGAGCGGGCGCAATTTTTAAGCGTGACATGTTGGGTATAATTTTACTCTGCGTAACATTATCTTTCACAATATGTAAAAAAAATTGGGACAAATTTATTGTTGTCTTATTTTTTAATTCAAAAAAGTGAATTTTTTCCAAAAAAAGTACGGTGTAACAAAATGACTGCCATTTTATTCTCTAGGGTGTTAGAAAAAATATATAATGTTTGGGGGTTTTAAGTAATTTTCTAGCAAAAAAAAAGATGTTTTAGTCTCGTAAACACGAAATCTAAAAAACACCCTCGGTCCTTAAGTGGTTAAATAAAATACACAAAATGGAAAAAACAGCATTGATTTCTAAAAAAACGTTTCCATCTTTTGTACCAGATAAAGAATGTAATTGTAATGTTAGTACAGTATGTACAGGATCAACCATAACATTTTCACTTGGTATCTACAGTAACACTAATTGTTTAAAAATATCACTGTTAAATTGTTAAAAAAAGCTGTATTAAAAAGTATTTCTTAAATTTTTACTTAAATGCATATAAAAATGGGTGATACTTTGCTGTAAAATAGGGTTAGGAGTCAACTATTACTACTCCTACTGCCTATCTGAGGCAATCCAAAGCCCACATTATAGATAAGCGCATTGTCAATGGTGGCATAATTCAACCTGTAACTATCAGTTTCCTGCTAGGGTGCTCTTCCTCATTCCAAACCTGAGACTATACAACCTTCATCAGACTCTGATGATATCCACTCGGATGAAACATGTCAGGCTGGCTATGAGACACAAGCACGCTGAATGCGCTGTTTTGTTTTATGATGATCGTTCTCATTGACTGTACATGTAAGTTGCTACAATAAATCCTTCCATAAGTGAGACGAGCTTCACTATATGTTGCTTTATTTCCATGTGGTGATGATATCCCCTTGATTGGGTGAGACGCTCACTGACTGCTGGAAATGTACTGCTTTGCTGCTGCCTGGGACAAGTGAATAGATGCAAGTTCTGCAGTGTATTTTAACCATCTACTTACTAGACATGTGCAGACTGGAATATTTTGTTTTGTTTTTTTTGTTTTCGTCTGGAAAATAAATGTATTTAGTTACTCCCGAAAATCGTTTTGATTTATTTTGTTTTTCGTTGGGAAATAGCTTTCGTCCGAAAATCCAATAATACTTGGTTTCTGTCGAATGGTCAAAAGAATATTCGACGGAACGTCAAAACTTTACGTCGAATCGTACATTTCCGTTCGAATATTCCGCCTACAAGAATTCTAATGTTGTATGACTAGTAATAATGTCGAATCTATTCTCTATAATGTCGAATCTATTTTCTCATAAATCAAAATCTATTCTCTGTAATGTCTAATCTATTATTTCTATAGTGTTGAATATTTTCTCTATGATGTCGAATCTTTTCTCTATGATGTCGAATCTTTTCTCTATAATGTCGAATCTCTCTATATCAAATTTTTACCGCATTCTAACGAAAATGAATGCACATGTCTACTACTTACTGGTGATTGACGAGTTCAGATGTGATCCCTTGAGAAGTTATTAATCAATAACTATCACTTGCTGATATCTGGTAAGCAGATTTGATTCTCACATGGTGTGGTGTGCTTCCCTATTCACACTGAAAACTGGTGAAGGGATTATCATCTTTTCCTCTTTTAATACTTCAAAGACTGTTCTTCTCTTTTTGCCTTCTCTGGCCCTGTAGTGCACTGGTGCACTTTTTAGAATTGGCTGTAAACCCTGTTTACTGTATAAGGTTTAACACAGTTTGAATACATGGCAAACGAGAGGCCCCATTCTAACCAAATGCTGGCAGCCAGCCATCGTTTGACAGCAGCAGAAGTGCTCCCCTGCACAAATCGTTTGCCCGGTGGACATCGCAGCTGCCGGGCACTCGCGACCACTCGTGAAAGAGTAGGAAGGTGGATCTGTGTGTGTAAACACACAAATTCACAATCTGTCAGGGGAGAGGAGATAGATTGTCTGTTTCTACTATATAGGAATACCGATCGATGTCCTCCCCCAGTCAGTTACATCCCCCCGCGGTTAGAACAGACAGTGAGGGAACACATTTAACCCCTTGATTGCCCCCTAGTGTTAACCCCCTTCCTGCCAGTGACATTTATACAGTAATCAGTGGCTATTTATAGCACTGCTCGCTGTATAAATGTCAATGGTTTAAAAAAGTGTCAAAAGTTTCCGCTCTGTCTACAATGTCACAGTCCCAATAAAAATCACAGATTGCCGCCATTACTAGTAAAAAATATAATAATAAAAATGCCATAAATCAATTACCTATTGTCAGGGAAATGTCCGTAGAAGTACTGGCAATCTTGCCAGTAGAAGAAATGGCCATAGAAGAAGTACTGGCAATCTTGCCAGTAGAAGAAATGGCCATAGAAGAAGTACTGGCAATCTTGCCAGTAGAAGAAATGGAAGCCATAGGCTCATCATGTGACAGGAAGATCCTCCTGCTGGTCTATAAATGGCTGCCACAGTCTGATCCAAATTGCTGGATTGTCGTCAGCCTTCCTAAAACTCTGTATTATTACTGTTTGGATTTCCTGTTGTGACCCGGCTTGTTCCTGACCTGTCTGATCCGATCTCCTGGTTTGACCCCCTGGCTTGCTTTACTGACTTGTTACCTTCTCCAGCACCTGATCACGGCTTGTTTCACGGACTTCGCTTCAGTTATCTGTTCCTGCCTGTTTTCCAACACCAGATCTTAGCTTGTCTCCATTCCTGCAAACCTGCATCTCCTGCCTGGATCCACAGTGTTTGATCCCCAGCCGGCTTCCACTGTTGCTCCTTGTGCGCACCTTGCAAAGTATTACCAAGGACTTCTAGAGACTGCAGCCCAGCGGTGTTTACTGTATTCTCCAGCATTCTTCAGACACTCACCAGCTCTGTCTTCTGGATCCTTTTGGCAACCTGTGCTTCTCTGGGCACTACACCCTCTGTACCCAACCTCAGGGGTGTACTGCACTTAGCCGCAAGGGGAGCCCTCTCGGCATTTCGGCCTCCAACCAGGTACGTGACAGTACAATCCAGCCATGACTGAGGCCGACAGAGGTGCTCCCCTGCTCGAGATGATGTGCCAACAAGTCACCACCCTTACACAAGCCATCCAGAAACTCCAGGATGGTTACGTTTATTTGAAAGATCGGCTGCAGCATTTGCCTATCGCTCCAGCCTTGGTGGACTCCAGCTCATCTTCCACTAACACAGCATCAGCTTCCCTGCCTCAAGAATCTGCTAACCCGACCCATACAGTGATGATGCCTTCTCCTGAACCACGGGTACCAACACCCGAACGATTCTTCGGTGACCGAAATAAGTTTCGTGCTTTTAAGAATGCGTGCCTGCTGTACCTGGCCCTCCAGCCTAGAACTTTTTCCTCAGAGTTTGTGAAAGTAGGATTCATAATTTCCCTACTATCCGAGGAACCCCAAGCTTGGGCTCATAACCTACTAGAACAAAAGAGCCCGGCCTTGAACACTATGGACACCTTTTTTGAGGCTATGACTCTTTTGTATGATGACCCCCAGCGTATGGCCTCCGCTGAATCTGCCTTAGTCGCCTTACGGCAAGGAGAACGCCCAGTGGAGGACTATACAGCAGAATTCCGCAGATGGTCCACTGATACTAGCTGGAATGAAGCAGCACTTAGGTTTCACTATCGCCAAGGACTATCTGAGACCCTTAAAGACGAACTAGCCCGAGTTGCTGTTCCAGGCACTCTTGATGAACTTGTCCACCTAGCCATTCTGCTTGACAGGCGCCTGCGGGAGCGGTGGTCAGAACACGCTCAAACCTTCCAGCCTACCAAGAGGCCACCCAGGTCTCCACCTGCTGTTGAACCCACGCCTGCCTGTTCTGCAGGTCTCAAAAGAGATCCAAAGCAAGTTGGCCTGGTCCGTTCTCCCCTTACCTTTGATGAGAGACAACGCCGTCGGCGGGCCTATCTCTGCCTGTACTGCGGAGGGGCTGGACATTTTTTTACGCAGCTGCCCCATAAGACCCAGTAAGGCCTACCCACCAAGTTCCACTTATCTGCAAGTCTCTGTATCCTCCCATTCTTACCTCGCTCTTTCCATCTCCTTTCAAGTGGCAGGAAGGGAGGTTCAACTATCAGCAATTATCGACTCCGGGGCATGTAGTTGCTTTATGGACTTATCTCTGGCCATGAAACTTGGTGTGCCCCTTTATGAGAAAAAACAAAGACTGGAAGTTCTATTGGCCGATGGTTCCTTGCCCAGTTCTGGACTTGTCTCCCGTGAAACCATACCCATCTTCACTACTACTGATACCGGCCACCAAGAATTTATCCGTTTTGACATTTTATGTTCTCCTATGTTTCCCATCATCTTGGGAATTCCGTGGCTACAGGCACATAACCCACAAATCAACTGGGCCAAGAAGGAAATCTCTTTTTCTTCAGACTATTGCTTGCAACATTGTTTTCCTCCCAGTTCCAGTAAGCCTGCTAGCTGTCTGGCCGTGCAACCTTCTCCTGATAACCTCCTGCTTGTCCCTTCCGCTTATCATGAGTTCATAGACGTTTTTGACAAGAAAAAGGCCAATGTCCTCCCACCTCACCGACCTTATGATTGTCCGATTGAACTGCTTCCAGGGGCTGAGATCCCATTCGGACGAATCTTTCCTCTATCTGAGAACGAGCTGGAAGCCTTACGTTTATATATTGATGAGAGTCTTGAAAAGGGGTTTATCCAACGCTCTTCTTCTCCTGCTGGAGCAGGTATTTTCTTTGTGGAGAAGAAGGACGGCACATTACGGCCATGTGTAGACTACAGAGACATTAATAAAATTACCGTAAAAAATCGATACCCTCTCCCTCTTGTTCCTGAACTCTTTCAAAGGTTCCGAACCGCCCGTATCTTCACTAAATTAGATCTAAGGGGTGCCTACAATCTTGTCCGCATCCGCCAGGGAGACGAGTGGAAGACAGCATTCCGGACGAGGTTCGGCCACTTCGAATACCTTGTGATGCCGTTCGGATTATGCAATGCTCCAGCCACGTTCCAGCATCTAGTGAACGATATCTTCCGGGAATTCCTTGACTACTTTGTAATTGTATACCTTGACGATATCCTTATCTTTTTTGCCTCTTTGGAACTTCACCGAACCCACTTAAAGAAAGTACTCCTAACCCTGAGAAAACATGGCCTATGTGTCAAAGCAGACAAATGTGATTTTGAAAAGACATCTATTCAATTTCTGGGTCTTATCATCTCCACAGAAGCATGTATCTGGGGTGGATGTGTGCAGAGAGGGGATCTGGGGTGGATGTGTGCAGAGATGGGATCTGGGGTGGATTGTACATGGAGGAGATCTGGGGTGGATGTGTGCAGAGAGGGGATCTGGGGTGGATTGTACATGGAGGAGATCTGGGGTGGATGTGTGCAGAAAGGGGATCTGGGGTGGATGTGTGCAGAGAGGGGATCTGGGGTGGATGTGTGCAGAGAGGGGATCTGGGGTGGATTGCACATGGAGGAGATCTGGGGTGGATGTGTGCAGAGAGGAGATCTGAGGTGTATGTGTGCAGAGAGGGGATCTGGGGTGGATTGTACAAGGAGGAGATCTGGGGTGGATGTGTGCAGAGAGGGGATCTGGGGTGGATTGCACATGGAGGAGATCTGGGGTGGATGTGTGCAGAGAGGGGATCTGGGGTGGATTGTTCAAGGAGGGGATCTGGGGTGGATGGGTGCAGAGAGGGGATCTGGGGTAGATTGTACATGGAGGGGATCTGGGGTGGATGTGTGCAGAGAGAGGATCTGGGGTGGATGTGTGGCGAGAGGGGATCTGAGGTGGATGTGTGCAGAGAGGGGATCTGTGGTGGATTGCACATGGAGGAGATCTGGGGTAGATGTGTGCAGAGAGGGGATCTGGGGTGGATTGTACAAGGAGGGGATCTGGGGTGGATAGGTGCAGAGAGGGGATCTGGGGTAGATTGTACATGGAGGGGATCTGGGGTGGATGTGTGCAGAGAGAGGATCTGGGGTGGATGTGTGGTGAGAGGGGATCTGAGGAGGATGTGTGCAGAGAGGGGATCTGGGGTGGATTGTACAAGGAGGAGATCTGGGGTGGATGTGTGCAGAGAGGGGATCTGGGGTGGATTGCGCATGGAGGAGATCTGGGGTGGATGTGTGCAGAGAGGGGATCTGGGGTGGATTGTACAAGGAGGGGATCTGGGGTGGATGTGTGCAGAGAGGGGATCTGGGGTGGATGTGTGGCGAGAGGGGATCTGAGGTGGATGTGTGCAGAGAGGGGATCTGGGGTGGATTGTACAAGGAGGAGATCTGGGGTGGATGTGTGCAGAGAGGGGATCTGGGGTGGATTGTACATGGAGGAGATCTAGGGGGGATGTGTGCAGAGAGGGGATCTGGGGTGGATTTGTACATGGAGGAGAGCTGGGGATGCGTGCAGAGTGGGGATCTGGGGGGATTTGTACATGGAGGAGAGCTGGGGGATGCGTGCAGAGTGGGGATCTGGGGGTAATTGCACATGAGGGAGAGCTGGGGGGATGTATATGGAGAAAATCTGGGGTGGATGTGTGCAGAGAGGGGATCTGGGGTGGATTGTACATGGAGGAGATCTGGGGTGGATGTGTGTAGAAAGAGGATTTGGGGAGGATGTGTGCAGAGAGGGGATCTGGGGTGGATTGCACATGGAGGAGATCTGGGGTGGATGTGTGCAGAGAGGGGATCTGGGGTGGATTGTACATGGAGGAGATCTGGGGTGTATGTGTGCAGAGAGGGCATCTGGGGTGGATGTGTGCAGAGAGGGGATCTGGGGTGGATTGTACATGGAGGAGATCTGGGGTGGATGTGTGCAGAGAGGGGATCTGGGGTGGATTGCACATGGAGGAGATCTGGGGTGGATGTGTGCAGAGAGGGGATCTGGGGTGGATTGTACATGGAGGAGATCTAGGGGGGTGTGTGCAGAGAGGGCATCTGGGGTGGATTTGTACATGGAGGAGAGCTGGGTATGCGTGCAGAGTGGGGATCTGGGGGGGATTTGTACATGAAGGAGAGCTGGGGGATGCGTGCAGAGTGGGGATCTGGGGGGAATTGCACATGAGGGAGAGCTGGGGGATGTATATGGAGGAAATCTGGGGTGGATGTGTGCAGAGAGGGGATCTGGGGTGGATTGTACATGGAGGAGATCTGGGGTGGATGTGTGTAGAAAGAGGATCTGGGGTGGATGTGTGCAGAGAGGGGATCTGGGGTGGATTGCACATGGAGGAGATCTGGGGTGGATGTGTGCAGAGAGGGGATCTGGGGTGGATTGTACATGGAGGAGATCTGGGGTGTATGTGTGCAGAGAGGGCATCTGGGGTGGATGTGTGCAGAGAGGGGATCTGGGGTGGATTGTACATGGAGGAGATCTGGGGTGGATGTGTGCAGAGAGGGGATCTGGGGTGGATAGTACATGGAGGAGATCTGGGGTGTATGTTTGCAGAGAGGGGATCTGGGGTGGATTGTACATGGAGGAGATCTGGGATGGATGTGTGTAGAGAGGGGATCTGGGGTGGATGTGTGCAGAGAGGGGATCTGGGGTGGATGTGTGCAGACAGGGGATCTGGGGTGGATGTGTGCAGACAGGGGATCTGGGGTGGATTGTACATGGAGGAGATCCGGGGTGGATGTGTGCAGAGAGGGGATCTGGGGTGGGGTGTGCAGAGAGGGGATCTGGGGTGGATGGGTACAGAGAGGGGATCTGGGGTAGATTGTACATGGAGGGGATCTGGGGTGGATGTGTGCAGAGAGAGGATCTGGGGTGGATGTGTGGCGAGAGGGGATCTGGGGTGGATGTGTGCAGAGAGGGGATCTGGGGTGGATTGTACAAGGAGGAGATCTGGGGTGGATGTGTGCAGAGAGGGGATCTGGGGTGGATTGTACACGGAGGAGATCTGGAGTGGATGTGTGCAGATAGGGGATCTAGGGTGGATTGTACATGGAGGAGATCTGGGGTGGATGTGTGCAGAGAGGGGATCTGGGGTGGATTGCACATGGAGGAGATCTGGGGTGGATGTGTGCAGAGAGGGGATCTGGGGTGGATTGTACATGGAGGAGATCTGGGGTGTATGTGTGCAGAGAGGGGATCTGGGGTGGATTGTACATGGAGGAGATCTGGGGTGGATGTGTGTTGAGAGGGGATCTGGGGTGGATGTGTGCTGAGAGGGGATCTGGGGTGGATGTGTGTAGACAGGGGATCGGGGTGGATTGTACATGGAGGAGATCTGGGGTGGATGTGTGCAGAGAGGGGATCTGGGGTGGATGTGTGCAGAGAGGGGATCTGGGGTGGATGGGTGCAGAGAGTGGATCTGGGGTAGATTGTACATGGAGGGGATCTGGGGTGGATGTGTGCAGAGAGAGGATCTGGGGTGGATGTGTGGCGAGAAGGGATCTGGGGTGGATGTGTGCAGAGAGGGGATCTGGGGTGGATTGTACAAGGAGGAGATCTGGGGTGGATGTGTGCAGAGAGGGGATCTGGGGTGGATTGTACAAGGAGGAGATCTGGGGTGGATGTGTGCAGAGAGGGGATCTGGGGTGGATTGTACAAGGAGGAGATCTGGGGTGGATGTGTGCAGAGAGGGGATCTGGGGTGGATTGTACATGGAGGAGATCTGGGGTGGATGTGTGCAGAGAGGGGATCTGGGGTGGATGTGTGCAGAGAGGGGATCTGGGGTGGATTGTACATGGAGGAGATCTGGGGTGGATGTGTGCAGAGAGGGGATCTGGGGTGGATTGCACATGGAGGAGATCTGGGGTGGATGTGTGCAGAGAGGGGATCTGGGGTGGATTGTACATGGAGGAGATCTAGGGGGGATGTGTGCAGAGAGGGCATCTGGGGTGGATTTGTACATGGAGGAGAGCTGGGGATGCGTGCAGAGTAGGGATCTGGGGGGGATTTGTACATGGAGGAGATCTGGGGTGTATGTGTGCAGAGAGGGGATCTGGGGTGGATTGTACATGGAGGAGATCTGGGGTGGATGTGTGTAGAGAGGGGATATGGGGTGGATGTGTGCTGAGAGGGGATCTGGGGTGGATGTGTGCAGACAGGGGATCGGGGTGGATTGTACATGGAGGAGATCTGGGGTGGATGTGGGCAGAGAGGGGATCTGGGGTGGATGTGTGCAGAGAGGGGATCTGGGGTGGATGGGTGCAGAGAGTGGATCTGGGGTAGATTGTACATGGAGGGGATCTGGGGTGGATGTGTGCAGAGAGAGGATCTGGGGTGGATGTGTGGCGAGAGGGGATCTGGGGTGGATGTGTGCAGAGAGGGGATCTGGGGTGGATTGTACAAGGAGGAGATCTGGGGTGGATGTGTGCAGAGAGGGGATCTGGGGTGGATTGTACAAGGAGGAGATCTGGGGTGGATGTGTGCAGAGAGGGGATCTGGGGTGGATTGTACATGGAGGAGATCTGGGGTGGATGTGTGGCGAGAGGGGATCTGAGGTGGATGTGTGCAGAGAGGGGATCTGGGGTGGATTGTACAAGGAGGAGATCTGGGGTGGATGTGTGCAGAGAGGGGATCTGGGGTGGATTGCACATGGAGGAGATCTGGGGTGGATGTGTGCAGAGAGGGGATCTGGGGTGGATTGTACAAGGAGGGGATCTGTGGTGGATGGGTGCAGAGAGGGGATCTGGGGTAGATTGTACATGGAGGGGATCTGGGGTGGATGTGTGCAGAGAGAGGATCTGGGGTGGATGTGTGGCGAGAGGGGATCTGAGGTGGATGTGTGCAGAGAGGGGATCTGGGGTGGATTGTACAAGGAGGAGATCTGGGGTGGATGTGTGCAGAGAGGGGATCTGGGGTGGATTGTACATGGAGGAGATCTGGGGTGGATGTGTGCAGAGAGGGGATCTGGGGTGGATTTGTACATGGAGGAGAGCTGGGGATGCGTGCAGAGTGGGGATCTGGGGGGGATTTGTACATGGAGGAGAGCTGGGGGATGCGTGCAGAGTGGGGATCTGGGGGGATTTGCACATGAGGGAGAGCTGGGGGGATGTATATGGAGGAAATCTGGGGTGGATGTGTGCAGAGAGGGGATATGGGGTGGATTGTACATGGAGGAGATCTAGGGTGGATGTGTGCAGAAAGGGGATCTGGGGTGGATGTGTGCAGAGAGGGGATCTGGGGTGGATTGCACATGGAGGAGATCTGGGGTGGATGTGTGCAGAAAGGGGATCTAGGGTGGATTGTACATGGAGGAGATCTGGGGTGTATGTGTGCAGAGAGGGCATCTGGGGTGGATGTGTGCAGAGAGGGGATCTGGGGTGGATTGTACATGGAGGAGATCTGGGGTGGATCTGTGCAGAGAGGGGATCTGGGGTGGATTGCACATGGAGGAGATCTGGGGTGGATGTGTGCAAAGAGGGGATCTGGGGTGGATTGTACATGGAGGAGATCTGGGGTGTATGTGTGCAGAGAGGGCATCTGGGGTGGATGTGTGCAGAGAGGGGATCTGGGGTGGATTGTACATGGAGGAGATCTGGGGTGGATGTGTGCAGAGAGGGGATCTGGGGTGGATAGTACATGGAGGAGATCTTGGGTGTATGTGTGCAGAGAGGGGATCTGGGGTGGATTGTACATGGAGGAGATCTGGGGTGGATGTGTGTAGAGAGGGGATCTGGGGTGGATGTGTGCAGAGAGGGGATCTGGGGTGGATGTGTGCAGACAGGGGATCGGGGTGGATTGTACATGGAGGAGATCTGGGGTGGATGTGTGCAGAGAGGGGATCTGGGGTGGATGTGTGCAGAGAGGGGATCTGGGGTGGATGGGTGCAGAGAGGGGATCTGGGGTAGATTGTACATGGAGGGTGTAACAGAATGGCCCGTGACACCCAGAGACGTTGGAAGGATGAGAGATACTCTTGTGCCAGCAGCACCAAAAACTCTTGGGTCGAATTCCACCCTGTGCCCTTTTGGGTATAGGGTGGCTAATAGTAAATCATAATTCATATTACATGAGATGGGACATTAATAATACTTCATATTGCAGGACTGAGATATCCCAAGGAGTCATGATGACATGACCAGGTCAGCCAGTGAGTCATACCTTTTGTATAATAGGCTATTGAAATATCCTAAGGTGTTGGCTATTCAATGTAAAGACACCCACTCTCACTGCCATTGTGTGACAAAGCTGTATAGAGAACTTATTCAACAAGATGTCTGTGTTACTATTCAAGGTTAATTGAACCCTATTGATAATACGGTAATAAAGAAGTGTACTACAGCGCTAATTAAATAATTAATACTAGGAACACCAAATAAAAAACCAAATAACACAGCTGCTATCCATGTGATACCAAATCAAACAGTGAGAAAAATATTATATAATAAGATGCGCTAATATTAACTTATAGGTGTAAATCATACAAACAAACAAATCAGGGAGAAACAGTCTCCATATGTGTTAGAATTCATGTGATTAGTCCTTAATCAGGTGCACAGTGAAGGCAGCAGCACGGATTCCATTGAGGAAAGAAACATAACATAAACGATGCCCTCCTTCACTAAGAGTGTGGATCCCAGTCCTTCAAACTGTGAATCAGGTGATCAGGCACTCGTATGCGGATAGATATGAAAAAAAGGAAAAAGAAAACCTCATTGCACAAACATCAGGTAGCAGGCGGATAATGCGATCCAAAAACATCAACAGATGCACTCACGAATCCCCGCTTAGTACAAGCATGAAACGCCACTCAGTGTGCTGTCTCCTCAACTCGATCCGATAGACTCGGATTCGATCGTAGGCTCCTCCCTACGCGTTACGTCACGGGCACGCAACTTATTCATGGGTAGCAACCCATGAATAAGTCGCGTGCCCGTGACGTAACGCGTAGGGAGGAGCCTACGATCGAATCCGAGTCTATCGGATCGAGTTGAGGAGACAGCACACTGAGTGGCGTTTCATGCTTGTACTAAGCGGGGATTCGTGAGTGCATCTGTTGATGTTTTTGGATCGCATTATCCGCCTGCTACCTGATGTTTGTGCAATGAGGTTTTCTTTTTCCTTTTTTTCATATCTATCCGCATACGAGTGCCTGATCACCTGATTCACAGTTTGAAGGACTGGGATCCACACTCTTAGTGAAGGAGGGCATCGTTTATGTTATGTTTCTTTCCTCAATGGAATCCGTGCTGCTGCCTTCACTGTGCACCTGATTAAGGACTAATCACATGAATTCTAACACATATGGAGACTGTTTCTCCCTGATTTGTTTGTTTGTATGATTTACACCTATAAGTTAATATTAGCGCATCTTATTATATAATATTGATAATACGGTGCCGTCATGTCTAGCTACCAATTAAAGAATTATCCTCAGTGAGTGAATAGGGGGGTGGAGATTACATTGTCCTGTGATTAACTGCATTATGTTGTACTGGATATAAGCAAGCTAAGAACCAATAAAGTTATTCATACATTTTTGGAAACTAGAGAACGGAGCGCAGTCTCGTTTATTCTGGGAAATGGAATGGATCATGTCTGCCTGGTTGTTGGTGTGTCGGATAAGCCTGTCGTGGATGGATGGAAGGTTGTAAGCGGTGGTAACCGTTACATTGGTGGCACAGCAGTGGGATGATTCCATCACCAGAAGGACGGCTACAAGTACACAGGACAATGGAGACGGTGTATGAACGGATGAAGCTCTCTTCCCTCATGGACTTACTGGAGAGCCAGGGCAGACCGGCCAGCAACCGTAAGAAAAGGGACATTATCGCAGAACTTGTCGAAATGGATAGAGCTAAAAGGCCCGCCGTAACGGACAGGACACCCGAGGAAGAAAGTTTTCATCGGGCTGTTAACCTAAGACTGGCATATTATGGTCCTAACCCTCCACCGGAGATCAGGGACCGAGTTATAGCGGCTCTGAATGCCACCTTGCTACAGAGGAGAAGTGCTGCAGCAGCTGAAGTCACAGCAGCACCAACTAAAGAGAGAGGAGAGGTGCAGATACCAGTCTCCATGGAAGAGCTGGCAACAGAACAGGGGGTCACGGACCTCTGCTCCCCACTAACGGAAGAGGGGGACACTGTGGTAGTGGATGGGACTGTGGTCTCCACTCACAGCAACCCAGCGGAAGAGCTGGCAACAGAGCAGAGTGTCATAGGCATCTGCTCCTCACTAACGGAAGAGGGGGACACTGTGGTAGTGGATGGGACTGTGGTCTCCACTCACAGCAACCCAGCGGAAGAGCTGGCAACAGAGCAGAGTGTCATAGGCCTCTGCTCCTCACTAACAGAAGAGGGGGTTCCTGGAGTAGTGGATGGGACTTCAGTCTCCACTGGCACAACCCCAGAAAATGGTACAGGACTGGGACAGGAGGATGTCTGCTTTGCTTTGCAAGCACCGGGGGGTTTTCACCAAGCACCAGTGAATGGGACTTCAGTCTCCACTGGTATACCCCAGGAAGGGGGGGCAGTTGGCCCAGACCCCCAGCAGCATGATGGACTGAGCCCAGCTACCCTGCCTTCTCCCCAGCGGCAGGCGTGTTCTCTGAGAGAGGCAGAGGTTGGCGGGGTGAGTAATGCTCAGTTTGGAGCCATTTATTTGGGGTACAGTATGGATACCAGCATTGGAGGACGGGAACTACTGACGGACTTCGGAGTCAACCCGTTTGGGGTTCCCTCCTGTGTCTGTCTCCCACCGAAAGGGGAGAGATGTAACAGAATGGCCCGTGACACCCAGAGACGTTGGAAGGATGAGAGATACTCTTGTGCCAGCAGCACCAAAAACTCTTGGGTCGAAATCCACCCTGTGCCCTTTTGGGTATAGGGTGGCTAATAGTGAATCATAATTCATATTACATGAGATGGGACATTAATAATACTTCATATTGCAGGACTGAGATATCACAAGGAGTCATGATGACATGACCAGGTCAGCCAGTGAGTCATACCTTTTGTATAATAGGCTATTGAAATATCCTAAGGTGTTGGCTATTCAATGTAAAGACACCCACTCTCACTGCCATTGTGTGACAAAGCTGTATAGAGAACTTATTCAACAAGATGTATGTGTTACTATTCAAGGTTAATTGAACCCTATTGATAATACGGTGCCGTCATGTCTAGCTACCAATTAAAGAATTATCCTCAGTGAGTGAATAGGGGGGTGGAGATTACATTGTCCTGTGATTAACTGCATTATGTTGTACTGGATATAAGCAAGCTAAGAACCAATAAAGTTATTCATACATTTTTGGAAACTAGAGAACGGAGCGCAGTCTCGTTTATTCTGGGAAATGGAATGGATCATGTCTGCCTGGTTGTTGGTGTGTCAGATAAGCTTGTCGTGGATGGATGGAAGGTTGTAAGCGGTGGTAACCGTTACAGAGGGGATCTGGGGTGGATGTGTGCAGAGAGAGGATCTGGGGTGGATGTGTGGCGAGAGGGGATCTGGGGTGGATGTGTGCAGAGAGGGGATCTGGGGTGGATTGTACAAGGAGGAGATCTGGGGTGGATGTGTGCAGAGAGGGGATCTGGGGTGGATTGTACACGGAGGAGATCTGGGGTGGATGTGTGCAGAGAGGGGATCTGGGGTGGATTTGTACATCGAGGAGAGCTGGGGATGCGTGCAGAGTGGGGATCTAGGGGGGATTTGTACATGGAGGAGAGCTGGGGGATGCGTGCAGAGTGGGGAACTGGGGGGGATTTGCACATGAGGGAGAGCTGGGGGATGTATGCAGAGAGGAGAACTGGGAAAGTGGAAAGGGGGTGGATTTGTGCAGAGAGGGAGAGGAGAACTGGGAAGGGGGAGCCCTGTGCAGAGACGAGAGCTTCAGAAGGCATGTTGTGCAAAGTGAGAGCTTGGAGGTTTGGGAAGGTTGTGCAGAGACGAGAGCCATGGGGGAAGCTGGGGGTGAAAAAGTGAAACATGGGGGGTGGCAAAGGTGAGAGCTGTGGATTAGGGTGAGCTTTAGATTGAGGTGCAGAGATAATGTGGATGGGGGTGCAGAGGTGAGTTGTGGACTGGGGGTGTAGACGTGAGATGTTGATGGGGAGGGGCAAAGGTGAGCTGTGGAAGAGGGGACAAAAAGGTAGAATACTTGAGGGAAGGGGGATTTTTGCTTGGGGAAGACCAGGGGTGGGGGACAGTAAAGCATACAGAGTTCAGTGAGCAAGAGTATGTAATGCATGGCTGTATGTTACATATTAAAGGCCTTGGGATGGTACTACTACATGCTGTATTCTGTACAAAGGGTTTTGCGTTACATACTCCTGGGCCCTGCATTCTGTATACCGATCTGCATATTACATATGCTTTACCACTGCACGCTGTGTGATACCCTCTGTTACATTTTCCTGACCCCTGCACTCTGTACATAGGGCTATATGCTGCATATACCTGAGCACAAGGGATGCTTTGCAGTGAATGTAAGTACTGTAAGTACTGTCCCTTTTGCTGATTTTTTTCTGTGCCTTGTGTGATACGCACTTCTTACCTCTGCACAGTACACATTCCTGACCAGTGGCAGTTAATTAACCCCTTTGTGCTGCATTAAGAAAAAAGGGGGGGAGGTGAAACGACACTGTGGCAAACAGACCATTTAGGATCTCGACATTCCAAAGAGTGTTGGAGAAGAACAGATCGAAGCCAAAACAGCAATCTCATCCCATATCGAGTTGTGAGTACTGATCAGAACTCCTGAACGCCACCCAAGGAGACCATGTCTGATTGAATTTTTCTGACGATTCCCTGGCAATGGCTACGGTTTCTTCCATTTGGTAAATATTCCCTATG
Source organism: Rana kukunoris (assembly GCA_029574335.1). Taxonomy (NCBI): domain Eukaryota; kingdom Metazoa; phylum Chordata; class Amphibia; order Anura; family Ranidae; genus Rana; species Rana kukunoris. The sequence goes on from CM056051.1 coordinate 199,629,777, forward strand.
GAACTAAGCCATTCAGGGCTGGAAGGAATATCCTTCGATTTCCAATGCCTGGGGATCAAGACTTTCGCTGCATTCAGGAGATATCTGATCAATGATTTTTTGTAATGCTGCATGGAGCAGTCCGCAATATGGAGTAAGCAACATGCAGGGGTGAGAGAGATTGTGGTATCCGTAATGGCTTTAATCAGTTTGCACACCTTGTCCCAGAAGGGTCTCAGACAAGGGCAAATATGAAAAATGGTGCCCTGGTCTTGCTCACATCTCCAACATTAATCCGATGTCAGCGGGTACCATTTTTTAATTTTATCCGGAGTGCATGCCATTGTGTTAAAAGCTTATACATTTCCTGCAATCTCATGCCAATCGAACACTTATGGGCAAAAACGCAAGCACGTTTCCATTGCTTATCAGTAAGGCTTATTTTGAGTGCCTTTACCCATTGTGTCGAATTCCGGAGGCTGTCCCTGCCCTGTCTAGTTGGAGCCAAGAGTACGTGAGGGAAGTAGATCTAGAGACCGGAGCTCCAGCCAGGCAGATTTGTTCAAAGAGAGTTATCGGTCTAAAAAACTGTTTTTTTAATCTGGGAGACCTGTGTGTAGTTATGCAGCTGGCGGTAGGTCCAGAATGAAAAAGAACCCTGAGGGTTCAAATCTCGTTTTAGTGAATCAAAGGGTTTTAAAGTGTTAGCCTTTACACAATGTGTCATTAAGAGGGGCATCGATTTGTCAGTGGGTGCAGAAAAGTGTAGGTCCATCCGGGTTGTGTATGATAGGCGTAAGCGGGCCGATGAGGATATTTTATGGTGATTCGTCATCGTGTGGAACACTCTGAGCGTAATCCCCACCAACGGATGCTGCTGCACGCTCTGCGGCAGTTTCCCTAAGGGAATCCAAGGTAGGAATCTAAGGTGTAGGGTGGAAGATACTTCCTCTAATGTGACCCAATCCTTCTGCCCCCTGTGACAGTTCCAATCCAAAATTCTGGATAAGTGTATCCCTGCATGGTAAAGTTTGAAATCAGGGAGGCCTATACCCCCCTCTTCCTTAGATTTTGTAAGCGTGTCAAGCTTTATCCAAGGTTTTTGCCCCTTCCATATAAAAGTGCATACAATGGCCAGGAGCCGTTTGAAAAAAAGACCTGAAAGTGGAATAGGCAAAGTGTGGAAGTGATAAAGGATTCTGGGCAGAATTACCATCTTCAATATCGCAGCTCTGCCAAACCAGGAAAAGGGTCTAGATGTCCACCCTTTAAGGCCTCGTACACACGATCAAATCTGTCTGCTGGAAACGGTCTGCTAGACCGTTTCAGCAGACAGATTTGATCGTGTGTACGGGCGAGCCGACGGATTTGGCCAACCGACAGATTGGAAAGCATGCTTACCAATCTGTCGGCTGGGAACCCGTCCGCCCGACATGTCTGCTGGTTAGTACGCTAACCAGCAGACATGTCTTCTTGCACACGCGCCGAATGGTTTCGACACATGGGCGGAAGTGTTTTACTTCCTGGTGCGGTGACGTGGCGGCGTCAACGTCACCGCCACGTCACCGCGCCGTCTGGCGGCGGGGATTTTGGTTTGATCGTGTGTACACGATCAAACCAATATGTCCCCAGCAGACAGATTTGTTCAAATCGGTCGGCCCAACCGATTTGAACAAATCTGTCTGCTCGTGTGTATGGGGCCTAAGATCTACTTTGATTTTGTTTAACAAAGGGAGGAAATTAATATTGTAAATATCCCCTAAGTTGGCCGCAAGCTTAATTCCTAAATAGGTGATAAATGAAGTTACCCACTTAAAGGAGCAGGAAGAGTGTGCGCTTTCTAAGGAGTCAGATGACAGTGTAAGGTTAGGGGTTCCGATTTAGAATGATTAATTTTCATATTGGAAATATAACTGAAAATTTTAAAGGCTTTGGAGAGATTAGGAATTGAAACCTGAGGTTGTGTTAGGAAAAAGAAAAGATCATCCACATATGCTGCTATTTTAAAGTCGCGCTGGCCAATCTGAAATCCATGTACCTCGGAGTTTGCATTAACTGTGCGAATAAAAGGTTCTGCCCGTGCTTTGTGATATAGGGCTGATATCCACACCATCATGTGCGGTCCCAGCCCTATATGTCTGCACGTAGCAAACAGATAATCCCAGGCAACACGATCGAAGGCCATCTGTGCGTCGTTTGTTCATTAATTAACCCCGACACTGGTGCAACTAATGCAGCACAAAGGGGTTAATTTATTGCTACTGGTCAGGAATTACAAATGCATCAGTGACCAGTGGCTTTGACAGAGGAGTCAAACAAGATAATACATGGCAGGTAGTCATGCATGACATTTCCAGCCCCATCCATAAGACATATAGAAAGAGGTTGACATGTCTTCAGGGCAGGAAAGGGGGAATAAGGAGGACATTCTCATAAAAGGTCATAGGAAAAGCCCCAGTGAAGCAAGGAGGATTGCCTTCTAGGGTACTTTGTTTCAAAGTAGTGTAAAAAAAAAGCCCCCCCATGTAAAATACAGAAGGGGGGAGCATACAGTAACTACCACTGTTTGGGGTAGCAGGAGAAAAAATGTTCCATTCTTGCAAAAGCCCTTTATACGAGAGAAGTACCTTTTAGCAAAAGGGAAGGGTTCTGAGTGGGCAAGAATACCTGCGGAAATTTCCAGAGAGACACAGATAACGGCGATAATAATTGGGGGGGGGGCGCAGTTTGCCTCCTTCGCCCTGGGCACCTTGTCCCAGCACTGGTCATCAGGGTAATCAGTGGTTAAGCACATGGCTGCCGACTTCCCAGCCCGCTCAATAAAGGAGTTGTAAAGGCAGAAGGTTTTTTATCTTAATGCATTCAATGCATTCTGTGTGTAGCAGCCTCCCCAGCACCCACTAATACTTATCTTAGCCCCATCTCTGTCCAGCGATGTCCACAAGTCCCTTGGCCATCTCTGACTCTTCCTCCCGATTGGCTGAGATGCAGCAGGGGCTCCATTGGTTTCTGCAGCTATCAATAAAAGTGAGTTAGGCAATCAGGAGAGAGAGGGGTGGGGCCGACACACGGAGCTGTAGCTTGACTCAGGTGCCCCATAGCAAGCTGCTTGCTGTGGGGGCACTCGATAGGAGGGAGCAGCCAGGAACAGCAAAGAGTGACCCCAGAAGAGGAGGATCTGGGCTTCCCTGTGCAAAACCATTGTACAGGGCAGGTGAGTATAACATGTTTGTTTTTTGTTTTTTAAATGAGACTTTACAATTACTTTAACAGCCATCTATTGCTCACACAGAATTCAAATCAGTCAATGATTTTTTGACCAATCCAAATTCAAATTGTTCTGCAAATATGTGCATTTGTGTTTTACTACTGAATCAATAGGTCCAAATCTGGCATGTAAAAATTGCCCTGATCATTTTATTATTTTTTATTTTATTTTTAAAAATTGACAGTTTTTATTGATCAAGTTACTCCTGCATCTTCTCAATGGTTTATTCTTAGTATTTGCCCTTCTCTTTGCCAACTTGGCGAGACTTGGCCTTGCATTCCAAGATCTTCTTGCGATGCTTGTCAAGCTTTAGCCTGGTGATCACCACCTTGCTGGGGTAGATGCCAACATGGACAGTGGAGCCATTAGCTTTTTCACGCTGCACGCGTTCAATGTAGACGTATTTCTTTCTGTACACCTGGACAACTTTGCCAATTTGCTGGCCTTTGAATTGTCCACGTACGACCTGTAGTTCATCGTCCTTGCAAATTCCTCAACTCCTTGGAGAGGGGAGAGGACATGATCTTTCTACGGACATGTGAGGGGGCATTGAAGTGCCTCTTGCGGTTCTTGCTTTGGTCAGAAGTAACAAATGGACTGAACTTCATGTTGCCAAGCCGCACAATCCACTATGGCCGCCGGAAAAGAGAACTAGCAGCGACTTCCACTCACATTAGTGGCCGCAACACTTCCCCGATCATTTTATCATTTAAGATATTTATAGCAGTACCTACAATAGTAAGCCTTGTTTGCTAATAAAAAACAAAAATATGTATGTGTGTGTAGTATGTACTATATACAGTAGTTCAACTTCAGGCCCCTAAAATAATTGAAATAATTTAATTAAATAGAATTTAAGTAAAGAGGACCTCCTGGCTTATTTGGTATTATTCATACAACATATAGAACATAATACAATTCAAGGTGGAGTGTACGCAATGCAAAATGGTTTAGGTGAACAAGGATTCATGTTCACAAAAATATAGCACAAAATATAGCACATACTGTAAAACATTAGTTCTTGTAGATTAAAACAGATTCACACTTATTAAACTGGGTTGTGCATTCCTAACAAAGAATGCAATTAAAACTTCACTGCATAGCCAAATATTTAACAACTAAGAAACCATAATAAAAACCATAATACTGAATACCGAATAGTAGGATATGCCAAAAACTAATTGTCTGCAAAGAGCAACAAGAACATAAAAAATGAGCTATGACAGATAATGAAAACTAGTTCTAATAATGCAGTGCTGCGATCTATGCCCTGATAAATTACTAATGTATAGACTCCCCAAACAGTGCCCATATAATGGGAGCTAAGTGATATTCTATTGATTGCAATCTTCATTTTGTAAATATTACCTTCAATGACCTCACTAAAGCAGCTCTATTTAGGAACGTATATGGGGGTATAAAAAGGAGCTATATTTATTTCAAAACCTAGTCAGTTATGATATCCCTGCATAGAAATATAAGGATAAGGCTACACAGGCAATTATAATCTTTAACTTAATAAATTTTACTTCTTGTTGCTGTCACCTAATTTTAAGCACATTGAAATAACAAATGATAAAAATAATCTCTAACTTAGGCCTCGGGCACACGATCAGTCCGTTTCATCAGTCCAAACCGATCGTGTGTGGGCCCCATCAGTCAGTTATCCTTCGGTCAAAAAAAAGAGAACTTGCTTTAAAATTTGACTGATGGAAGCCTGACCGATGGGTCAAAACTGATCGTTAGTATGCAAAAGCATTGGTTAAATCTGCGCATGCTCAGAATCAAGTCGACGCATGCTTGGAAGCATTGAACTTCGTTTTTTTCAGCATGTCATTGTGTTAAAACACGTAAACGTCATTGCATTCTGATACGATCGTTTTTTTAACTGATGGTGTGTAGGCACATCAGGCCATCAGTCAGCATCATCGGTTAACCTAAGACAACTGTCCTTCAGACCGTTCTCATCGGATGGACTGATCGTGTGTACAAGACCTTAAAGGTGCATTAATGAAGAATTGTATAAGCAGCACTTTGTTATTGTTCGAGATTATATGAATATGACACACAACCTATTTAACTTTACTACAGTTACCTTTTAATCAGGTGGTCTATTTTTACTTTCAATAGATTTTTATTTTTTCAAATAAAGGATACAGATAAATTATGACCAAAGGCTGAAATTACAACATCAAAACATTCTACAAACCGGGCATAATGACAGTAACAATGACTCAATTGATTTCAAATTACCCAACTGTGGGTTGATTAAAGGAATCCAGCGAGCTTAATAACAGAGGAAGGGGCGGAAAAAGAGGTGTATATGGTGATCTTGCGCTCAGGGGAAACCTGCCTGTCCCGGACACCCCTAATGGGATCAATCTGTGTCCCAGCCAGGCGCCTCCCATTCCGCCTCCTCCTATAAAATTATTTGATGGGAAATTAGAGGGTTCGAATTTGGCTTCATTGAACCTCTAGCTCATACTAACGAAATAAGATAGGCCTATAGTGTTACCAAATTGCCCATATGAATAACCGGACGAAGAACAAAGAACATTACCTTCTGGTCATACAACTGTCTTAAAAGAATAGAAGTAAGAAAGAGAGAGAGAAAAGTGGGGGTAAGAAAGAGGGAAAGGAAGGGAAACATGAGCCTAACTTGTACTGAAGGATGCAGGTTGCGTGGGGTGTACCCCAGTCGCCAAAGGTATACCACAGTGGGATGCCCATGATCCCCACACGGCTTCAAATTTCTGATTCGTGTTTGAAAGAATGCTGGCCAGTTTTTCCTGCACCATGATCCACGAAATCTTGCGTTTTATTTCTGCAATGGAAACCCTGGGCTGTTTCCAAGCCCTTGCGATGGTAATTTTAGCCCCGAGGAGCATAAATCGGATCAGCTTCTGATTGGGCTTGGATATACCCGGAATCCGAGCATTTAGGAGAGCTACAGAAGCCGTTCTGGGGACCGAGCAACCAGTAACTGTACAAATGAGGTTAAAAATCCTCCTCCAGATTGGTCTGATTCTGGGACATTCCCACCAGACATGCACCATCGAGCCCAGGAGCTGACAACCTCTAAAGCAGCTGGGATCTGGTGATGGGTAGATGGCCGCAAGCCTGGCGGGAGTCATATACCACCTCATAAGGACCTTTAAGTTTGCTTCCATCAGGGAAGTATTCAAGATGCCCTGAAAAGAATCAGAACAAGCTGCCTGCCAGGTCTCCAACTCCCACCCTATTTGGAGGTCTGCCTCCCAAGCCGTCATATAAGAAGACTTCTCAGTCGGGCGGGTGAGTGAAGAGTAGATGACAGATATTCCTCCCCTTTGTCCCATGGTCTGCCCGCACCAGAGCTCATAATCTGTAAATTTGGGAGGTAGAGGCCTATCCGTCCATAAAGTGTGTAGGAATTGTGATATTTGTTTGAATCTGAATTTTTCAGTGTCAGGGATGTCCAATTTAGTCACACAGTGGTCTAGTGTAAGAGGGCCTTTGGATGTAAAGAATTGTCCTATGCGGTACAGACCCTTATCCAACCACCAACTGAATGCTTTCCTGTCCATTCCAGGTGGGAAATCCGGATTTTGGAATACACTGGCTAGAGGTTGACCTTTCGAAACCAGGGCTGGAAGGTGACGAAATCTATCCCAAAGGGCGTAGGATTGAGACAGGGAGGGGGATAAAATGGGTGGTCTTCTCTTTTGGGGGCACCAGAGTAAGTGTTCTAGGGAGAACCGGGGGACAGCATGACCCTCTATGTGGACCCAGTCTGGTTTGTCCAGTTTAGAGTAAACTACGGATAGTTGAGCTAGTCTGGCAGCTACGAAGTACTTATATAGGTGCGGTAGTCCTAGTCCTCCTCTTTTCCTATGGTTATTTAGAGTGTTTTGGGGGATTCTGTAACCTGACTTGCCCCAAATGAATTTGAGTATTTTGCTTTGTAAAGTCTGCACGTGATCTTTTCTGATGGGAATGGGAAGGGAGCGGAATAGATATAAAATTCTAGGAAGTAAAGTCATCTTTATAGAGTTAATTCTGCCCAGCCAGGAAAGATCATACTTAGCCCAGTTATTCATGTCGGCTGTAAGTTTTTGGTATAGGGGAGGATAGTTATTTGTGTAAAGGGATTCTGTCCGAGCTGTTAAGGAAATCCCTAGATATTTGATAGATGAGGGACACCATTCAAATTTGAATGACTGTTGGAGGAGAGATACTGTAGGAGGTGGAAGGGATACGTTCAAGGCTTGTGATTTGGCATAATTGACTTGGAGACCTGAGAATTTAGAGAATTCCGAAATTACCTTACAAAGGTTTGGTAGGCAAGTAATAGGAGAAGTTAGAAATAGTAGTAAGTCATCGGCAAAGAGCCCACATTTATGAGTTTGATCTCCACATGAAACGCCTCGAATGTCGGGGTTCTGTCGAATGGCTATCGCTAGGGTTTCAATTGCCATTGCGAAAATGATTGGGGAGAGGGGGCATCCCTGTCTGGTACCCCTTGCTATGTCTATTGGAGAAGAGTAGTACCCTTGGATTCGAATTTGGGCCTTTGGTTTAGAGTAGAGAGCTTGTATTACCCCCATAAATCTTGGGCCAAAGCCCCATCGTTCTAGTAGGGGGAGAAGATATTGCCAGGACACAGAATCAAAGGCCTTCTGCAGATCAAGAGATAGGAGAAATCCTTTTTGTTTCGGACCTCCGTCCCAGTTGGATTGCAAAATTGAGACAATGTCCACTGCCCTTCTCACTTGATCTGGGCCTTGTCGACCTGGAATAAATCCGACTTGGTCCTTGTGAATATATTTATTAATGAAAGAGGAGATACGGAGAGCTAGAATTTTTGTAAGAATTTTTAGGTCATTATTTATCAGAGAAATGGGGCGATAGTTACAGACTTCTTCTGGGTTTTTATCCGGCTTTGGGATAACCGTAATGTATGCTGTATTAAGTTGCGTACCCAGAGGGGTGCCTTGAGTTTTGGAATTAAAAAAGTTTGTCATATGTGGGACTAGGGTATCTGCAAATGACCTATAATAGAGGGCCGACAGTCCATCTGGGCCTGGGGCCGAGCCCTTTCGGAGGCCCTTGATTACTGTCGCCACCTCTTCAACCGAAAAGGGTGCTTCCAGCCTGTCTCTATGTTCTACGTCTAAGGATGGGATGGGTAGGCTGTCCAGAAAGTTATCAATCGAATCCCTGGGAATCTGTGGAGGGGCACTATACAGGTCAGAATAGAATGTTTCGAAGGCCTCCAGGATCTTTTTAGGGTTGGACGTAGGTTCTTGACCTGCCAAGCGTATTTTGGGTAAGGAGTGTGAGTGAAACCTTGTTTTAGGGGACAATTTGGTCGCTAACAACTGGCCTATTTTTCCTTTTTGGGTGTAAAATTTATTGCCTCGATCTCTCCGCCTTCGTTGTGAGGGCTAAGTTAAGTTCTAATCTCAGCTTGTCAATATTCTCTAGTAAGGCTAAAGATGGTTTCTTTTTGTGTTGTGCCCTTAGGGTCCTATAAGACTTCTCCAGCCGAACAATTTCTGCTTCGTGTTCCCTTTTGATTCGCGTGGAGATTTGAATGATCTTACCTCTAATAGAGGCTTTATGGGCTGCCCACAGGGTCTCCGCAGAGATATCCTCAACATTGTTAATTGTGAAATATTCTTGAAGGGCTTTATTAATTTCCGTTGTAGTGGTTGGATTGGAAAGAATGGACTCATTTAGCCGCCAATGTCCGTTCCTTGCCAAACCTGCTAAAGAGCGGATGGACATGATGACCATAGAATGGTCAGATAGGACTGTGTCTCTGATTTGGGCCTTGATCACTGCCGGAAGTACAAATGAAGGAATTAAAATATGATCTATCCTGGCATAGGTATTATGCGGGTGAGAGTAATGAGTGTAGTCTCTCTTTGAGGGATTAGACTCCCGCCAAACATCCGTCAACCCCCTGTCATGGAGTAGTTTGGCAATTTTCAGGCTGATCCTAGAGGGTCTAGTAAGTTGAGCGGACAGAGGTCTGGATTTGTCCAAACCCTGGTCAAACGCCACATTGGAATCCCCCCCCCAAATGACTGTACCTTCCAGAAGTGGAGTTAAAGTATCCAAGATTAATTGGAGAAACTTGTCTTGCCCTTTGTTGGGAGAATAGTATGAGACCAGGGAGTATAGATGACCCTCAATTTTACCCTTAACCAGTATAAATCGTCCCTCTGGGTCTTTGAAGTCAGAGAGATACTCAAAGTTACAGGATTTGGAGAAAAAGATTGCGACCCCCTTGGTCTTGTTCTCGGCATTAGCCAAGTAGAAGAGGGGAAAGTGAGAGTGGACAAATTTGGGACTGTACCGCCCAGGAAAGTGGGTCTCTTGGATCATGAGAATGTCAAGTCTGAGTGATTTGTAACTATCAAAGATCTTTCGCCTTTTGACTGGGGAGTTCAGGCCTTGAGCATTATGTGTGGCTATGTTGAGGGAGCTCTGTACGTGGTCAGCCATGGGGAACTGAAAAGTAACTCTGTCTGTCTCTACCTCCACTCACCCTGAGATGTCCTCTGTCCTCCCAACCTTGCCATTTGTCAGGATGGACGACTGGCAGCCCGGTGGACACTCCTCGATCGTAGGTACTGCAAGCTGAAAAATAATAAATGGTTAGGCTCATGTGGGAAAGATGGGGAGTAGAAAAGGAAAGGACAGATTTGAAAGAGAGAAAGAAATGGTGAAGAAGACTCCCAATCCAACTAAGGAAAAAGATAAAAAATAAGAAAAAATACATTCTCGGGGAGGGGAGATGCCCCTCGAGAATTTCTACCAAGGTAGATCAAAAAAGAGCTTGCTCCAAATGCGAACAAGCGACCTCGCCCCCAGAAACCTTCTGGAGTCTAAGGGAGAGGTGGAGGTACATGGGGCCCACCCCAGCCAGGGCGCCCCTGAAAAATTGGTTACAGCAACTATCAAAAACGAAACCGGAAGGAATTGAGTAGATCTAAACCCAGTTTGGTCGGATCTAAATCCGATCCGGATGTCCCCCCGTCCCCCCCCCAACGGGGATCGAGGAGGAGGGGACCTCAGAAGCAAGGTGGGGACCACCCCCTGCGAAAAAAATTAGAATAGATAAAGAGATCTTTTTAGCAGGAGAAATACTGTTGAAATATCAATTGTCCAAAAAGTTGATTCTTCTGATCAGAGAAAGTCTAAATCTCAGGCATAGGACCGACCAAAAATCTTGAAAGTTCAAGGAGTATATGACCAATGTGTCAGCCGAGATCTGGGTAAGTGGGTCCACTGTCTCTAGCTTTCTTAGATCTCGACCTGGTCCAGAGTAGGGAATTAGGACTGGTGGGGGTCGGTCTCTTGGAGGTGTTTGGGATGCTTTGAGAAGTATCCATGGCGGGTTCATGCGAGATGAGCTTAAGGCGCTTTAGTAGTCTTTCTCCATCCGGAAAATTTGAGAAGGAGTAGTTTTTCCCTTTATCCGAGAACTTGACCGCAAAGGGGAATGCCCATTTATATTTTATATCCTTTTGGACCAGGACTAGGAGTAGCGGCTTTAATGACCGTCTTCGCTGCATTGTGGAGGGAGAAAGGTCTGCGTATATTTGGACGGGATGACCTTGGCACAAAACACTGGGCACAGAACGTGCTAGTCTCATGACTTCATCCTTTACAGCGTAAAAGTGGGGTTTGGCGATGATGTCCCGCGGTGAGCCGTCCTTTCTGGGTGGTCCCAGGGCTCTGTGGGCTCTATCAAGCTCTAGGCGAACTTGAGGGATGTTTGGAATCAAGTTCTGGATCAAATTTTGTACCGCTGCTGTAGTGTCAGTGATGGATTCGGGCAGCCCCCTGATCCGGAAATTGTATCTCCTGGATCTGCTCTCCAACTCGTCGATCCTGGAAAGGGCCACATCCAATTGCTCCTGTACTGTATGAATATGTTCTGAGTTCTGATCTGTGGCTGCCACCGTTTGATCAAGCTTGTCTTCTATCGCTTCAATTCTGGTGCCCAGATTCTGGAAATCTGCTTTCAAATCTCCTGTTATTTTGGTAGCAGTCTGAGCGAGTCCCCTATCCAGAAGTTCAGCCAGAGCCTGATATAAGTCAGTCACAGAGAATGCAGAAGCTGCTGACAGGGTGCTGACAGAGAATTGAGCAGGCTGGCTCCTTATGTTAGGTCCTATGAGGGGTAGTGCAGAGCCCTCCCTGTTAATCCCCTCCATATTACTGCCTTCCAGGGGTTCTGTGGGAGTTGTTGAGGGGGACATGTCCTGCTGGTAACTTACTTGAACCAGTGGGGTAAAAGGTAGGGATACCATATTTGGAAATATCCTTCCCTCAGGTATCTCTTCAGCTCCGTTTCTGTGAGGTGCTGCAGCGGCGGCCATCTTGGATTTTTGCCGTTTTTTAAACTGAGTAAAAAGCGGCTTTGCAGTGTCTCTTTAAAGAAATTATCATGATAGGGGGGTGCCCTGATGTCTGGGGGTGCCGTGTATGATGAAGGCTCCCCTTCCAGCCCGTTTCTGGCTTACTTATGGGCGCCGCTGGTCTGGGGTGATGAGGAGCTCCCGGCTCAAGCAGCCATCTTCAGAGCTCCGCGCATGCGCCTCTATCAGGTGGTCTATTTTTAAACCCCAAATTAAAAGTGTTGGTATGATTGGATTGTTTCTTGTTTTTTCTCCATAGAATGATGAGCTATTATGATGCAAGGCATCTTTCATTCAATCAACACATCTATATTTGTCCTACAACTTACCTTTGTTGTTTTCACTTTACTACCTGAGGCACAACTCCATCCCTTTTGATCAGGTAGAACTTTACATTCTTCTCCTTCAAGACATGGTTGCATCTGACACCACCATTTCTGTTCCACAATAGATGCTGAAAATTCCAAAAAATATTGTGCTTATTGTAAGATACAAGTATACATTTGTTTCACCTTATTTTTGCAGGTGAATAAACATTCCAAAATCCATTCTACAGAATGGTGATTAAAAGAGCTATGGGTACACAGGTAAATTGGTGTATTTTTAGATATTCTGTTTACTAAGAAAATTATATTTTAGGGTAAAATGGTTGTACCCTACAGATTGGATTACACATTTGAAATTTGTGAACTTCTTTTTTGGATAAAAGTATTGATTAACAAACTTGATTTTTATACACTCATCCTCACAGAAAACAGCAAGTAAAAATAATCTTCAGGTGTCACTCGTTACATAAACCATCTGGGTAGATATCAATGGTGTGTGAACTCCTCAATCTTACCACTGGAGATTTGAGGGACATAAGAATTTCTAGGTGTTTTCAATTTCAATATTTGGACATTTCATTTTTATAAACTATTTTATAAAGTTGACTGACATACCATCAACACAGGAAGGAGTAGCTCTTGTTGTTCCTGCTACTTGTCCTGGGAAACACGAGCACTTTACTGTTTGTGATCTTTCTTCTATTTTGTTCTTATTGCAGCATCTGTGGAGTGCCACAACTTCACATGTTCCAGTTCTGACATGTTGGGCTGTGGAGTTAAATTATGAAAATGTTAACAATACTGACAGCATTAGTCACAAAGTAACACCCACTGCTTTAAATTCACCACAGTGCATTTATTTAGAAAGAAATTAATGAAAATGTTGTTTTTGTAGACACAAGGAACCAAGTCCTGAGCAGCCATCCATGGACTGTGAGTGAAATTGTGAAGATTCAGCAAAACTGCTTCTAGCATGGGGCAGACTTATTGTAGGTTAGGTTTTATGTTATGAAAAGTAAACCAACTAATTTCATTATAAGACACTCCCAAACAAAATTTCCTTTTGATGTGTGCTGATTGGCAGCTGAAAAATCAATGTAGTAAATGTAAAATACCTGGTGATCCTGCCGGTTGTTTGTATTTACTCTATGGCAACACTCTCTAGGCTGATCTAGCTTCTGCCAGCCATGTGCATTGACTCAAGCTCTTGGAGCCTTGTCCTGTTTTATTCATCTCCTACATACCCACATCACAGACGGAGTGGGTAGATATGTGATTATCAAGAGCTCCTCGGTAAGAGACAGAGGCAGAACAGAATAGTTTTTTTTTACACCCAGTGGCTTCAAGGGTTAGTCCATCCCAAAAGTATATTATGTCAAGAACCATTTTTTTTTACTAAGCTGAGGCCATGTTATTGGATGAGAATAAATACCAAAAACATCACTCGGACATGTGGCCTGCTCTAGCTTTGACCACCCACAGACTGTGGCCATGCAGTGTAGAGAAGAAAAACAATCATGTGAACTTGATCATTAACCTAAAAAGTTTCTGCTATTGATGCGATTTATGACTTTGCCTTCCTAAGATATATGCATGAGTGATGAGAAGGGTTTACATACACTTTATAAATAAGTTTACAGTGTCATCATTAGGGTACCAGTTTTAGGGCTACATTAAGTTCTAAGGAGTACAGTAGGTCAATCATTTGAGTTCTTGGGTGTTTTTCACACACATCAGTAATGATCCACCCCGTGAACCTCCACTTGCTCGGCGGGGATCGCTCCGTTGATCCCTGCTGAGCCGGCGGATGACAGGGAGGTCCCCACACACTGTGCAGGGACCGCCCTGTTATTTCTCTGCTCTCCCCTATGGGGGGATCGGATAAACATGGACATGTCACCGGTGACATCCGTGGCTCCATAGAGGTGCACAGAGCGCCCATTCAGGTCAGCCTAAAAAACTGGCAGGCGGATCTGAACGGTCCGCCTGTGTGAAAGAGCCCTTAATCTCAGAGCATTTGTTTTATTTCGGAGATGTCTCTGTTTCATACATTATACACTAATGTATATATACTGCATATATACAAATATTTTCAAGATGTATAGACTTTAGTTTGTTAGGCTATATGAATATATTTGTATTTCCTGTTTTTTTTAATTGTGAAAGATTTAAAAAAAACATGTTTATCCCATATGTTCTCCCTAATTGCAATAGTATGTGAATGAAAAATACTTATTACCCCATTCCCCCTCTTCTTTCCCCTACTCCTATTAATAGTCACTTAATCTCAATGTGTTTTAAATTCATAGATTGTTTCATTCAACCATTTTTCATTTCACATAGCTTCACTTATTAAATAAAACAAATATGTTACAACTAAACTGTCTAGTATGCAGATTCCATATTCAATGCTCTATTTTTTATAGTTTTCCAATCCTACTGTATACTTTCCAATCTAAAGAGAGGAACCTGTTTTTTCCAGCCAGGGCCTCTGCAACCTCTCAAATTCCTTGAGATATCCTATTTTTATATAAACTACTCTTTCTTTACAGATGGTCTAATCTACTACTCTAATACAGTCCCTCACTGCCGGGGATGTCGTTGACTGCCATCTCATTGCTATTATTTTTCTGGCTTGGAATAAACATCCTAAGATTGCAACTGTGGTGCTCTTCCTCTCCTTCAATTCCTTTCTATATCCCAGTATACAAAGTCCAACCTCCAAGGTTATCCCAAATATCTCACCCACAGTGTTAAGCACTCCCTCCAAATATCAAAACAACTTTGGGCATCTCCATACCATATATATGAGATCTCCAGTATCCTGGCATCTAGGGCATTTGTCATCTGGTCTTCTACCGTACTTAAAGCGGTTGTATACCCGCTGACACATTTTTTTTCCTACACCTGGCCGTCCTGAAAAGATGACTGCAAGAGCACAGCGCAGACTGCCCAATGAGGTGAAGAAGAATCCTAGAGTGTCAACTAAAGACTTACAAAAGTCCCAGTTAGCGAATCTACGATACATAAAAACACTAAACAAGAATGGATTTCACGGGAGGATACCACAGGGGAAGCCACTGCTGTCCAAAAAAAACCATTGCTGCACGTTTACAGTTTGCACAAGAGCACCAGGATGTTCCACAGCAGTACTTGCAAAATATTCTGTGGACAGATGAAACCAAAGTTGAGTTGTTTGGAAGAAACACACAACACTATGTGTGGAGAAAAAGAAGCACAGCACAGCACACCAACATCAAAACCTCATCCCTACTGTGAAGTATGGCTGTGGGGCATCATGGTTTGGAGCTGCTTTTCTGCATCAGGGCCTGGATGGATTACTATCATTGAAGGAAAAATGAATTCCCAAGTTTATCAAGACATTATGAAGGAGAACTTAAGGCCATCTGTCCACCAGCTGAAGCTCAACAGAAAATGGGTGTTGCAACAGGACAACGACCCAAAGCATAGACATAAATCAACAACAGAATGGCTTAAACAGAAGAAAATACGCCTTCTGGAGTGGCCCAGTCAGAGTCCTGACCTCACCCCGATTGAGATGCTGTGGCATGACCTGAAGAAAGCGATTCACACCAGACATCCCAAGAATATTGTAGGAACGTGGTAGTGTAGCGCTCAGAATAACAAAATATAACTATAAGGCTATACATATAAATGAAGTGTAAAACATAAGGAGTGATCTATGCGTCAACATAAAAATGATAACATAACTCATAAAATTGAAATAAAGTTCATGAAATAAAGTTCATATATTCCAGTGACACAAATGATGCTCGATGTTCAGAAGTGAAAAAGAAAAAATCCCACCACCGGTAAAGATGCAGGCTTACCAGATGAAATGGACTCTAAGAAACTTATATTTCTAGAGTCGGTCAGGCTTGGTATATGCTCAGATCTTGATATAAGGTGTCCCTCAGGAAAGGGATCAGCAGATATCTGTGGTGTGGATTCCAATGGCCCCGAGATTGGTTAGAGCTCTCTCGTTCACGGAAAAAATATTGGTCATCCGTCTCAAAGATGGCATATATAAATGGAAAGGAGAAGAGGGGACGCCATAGTGTAACACCGTAAGGTCAATAAAAAAATTTATTAAAATTGCACTTACATATACAGATGAAAGTATGGCGCATGTCAATATGATGGTGGCAACGATGGAGTCATCCCTGACGCGTTTCGTGTCATTACACGTTATCAAAATCACCCTTTGATAACGTGTAATGACACGAAACGCGTCAGGGATGACTCCATCGTTGCCACCATCATATTGACATGCGCCATACTTTCATCTGTATATGTAAGTGCAATTTTAATAAAAAATTTTATTGACCTTACGGTGTTACACTATGGCGTCCCCTCTTCTCCTTTCCATTTATATATGCCATCTTTGAGACGGATGACCAATATTTTTTCCGTGAACGAGAGAGCTCTAACCAATCTCGGGGCCATTGGAATCCACACCACAGATATCTGCTGATCCCTTTCCTGAGGGACACCTTATATCAAGATCTGAGCATATACCAAGCCTGACCGACTCTAGAAATATAAGTTTCTTAGAGTCCATTTCATCTGGTAAGCCTGCATCTTTACCGGTGGTGGGATTTTTTCTTTTTCACTTCTGAACATCGAGCATCATTTGTGTCACTGGAATATATGAACTTTATTTCATGAACTTTATTTCAATTTTATGAGTTATGTTATCATTTTTATGTCGACGCATAGATCACTCCTTATGTTTTACACTTCATTTATATGTATAGCCTTATAGTTATATTTTGTTATTCTGAGCGCTACACTACCACGTTCCTATTTTGTTTTTTGCTTCTTGTTTTTCAGTAGCCGTGTTTAGCAGCCACATTTATTCTTTTCTAGCAGCGCAGTTTTACACACCACCCCCATCCCAAGAATATTGCTGAACTGAAACAGTTCTGTAAAGAGGAATGGTCAAGAATTATTCCTGACCGTTGTGCACGTCTGATCTGCAACTACAGGAAACGTTTGGTTGAAGTTATGCTGCCAAAGGAGGTTCAACCAGTTATTAAATCCAAGGGATAACATACTTTTACACTGTGAATGTTTACATGGTGTGTTCAATAAAAACATGGAAACATTTAATTCTTTGTGTGTTATTAGTTTAAGCAGTCTGTGATTGTCTATTGTTGTGGCTTAGATGAAGATCAGATCACATTTTATGACCAATTTGTGCAGAATCCATATCATTCCAAAAGGGTTCACATACTTTTTATTGCAACTGTATATCCCCACTCCAGACTGTCAAAAGCTTTATTCACATCCAGTGACGACACGGCTCTTGATCCCTCATTCTACGTCGGGGTCATTAGGTTCAGGAATGTCCTTCTATTTTTCAGCCTAGCTGCCAAGACCTTAGCTAGTATTTTAGCATCCGAGCATAGAAGGGAGATTGGTCTATATGAGGCTGTATCCAGTGGGTCCTTCCCCTCCTTATGTATAACTATGATGGTTGCTTCTAGCATTGAGGCAGTCTTCCCTCCATAGCCGCTCCTCTCAGTGCTTTTAGGAGCTCCAGAAGTAATATTTCTCCATAGTATTTATACGTCTCAGTCGGAAGCCCATCTGGGCCAGGAGACTTTTGGCTTGCCATACCAGCTACTGCCTGTTGGAGTTCTACAAGAGTTATTGGGGTTTCCAATTCATCTGTTTCCCCTTGCATAATGGTTGGTATCTCCAATTTTCCCAAGAAATCCTCCATTGCTCCCTCCTACCCCACCTTCTGTGATGTATAAAGTTTTTTTATAAAAAGCCCTGAATGTATCCACTATCTCGCGGTGAGAGATGTAATCTCTCCTCCTATTAACCTAATAGTAGAGATGGTGGAGGGGGGGAATTGGACTTCACTAATTGTGCCAGCATTTTTCCCACGCTGTCGCCCTCTCCAAAGGAGAATTGCCGCTGGAGGAGTCGTCTAGTCTCAACTTTCCATATAACTGATCATTTATATTTTTGTTGTTTATCCAGCCATATTTTTTTTCCCTGGAGATGGGTCTGTTACATAGTTATTTTCGGGTGAGAGGTAATACCGCTCTAAAAACTGTTGATCTCTTGGCTTTGCTTCCGTCCCACTAAACCAAAAGGGTGCTGGCTATGCACAGGTACATTGGATAGAAGAAGATCCTGGACTGCCACACTCCTTAAAACGATGTCTTTATCCCATGAGTAAGTCACGTGACCGTGACGCAACGCGTAGGGGGAGGAGCCATACGTACGGGAACCAACGAGGTCTCATACGATACTCAGCAATACTGAGTGGCTTTATCTTAAGGGGAATCCGTGAGTTTGATTCAACACGTACCTTTGCTGTTTATAGCCTATCATACATTATTGCACTATGGTATGTTCTTTTTTCATTACATGTTCCGCGGACTTATATGAGTGTTGTCTCTTCATCTGCAAGAGTTAGGATTCTTGATGAACTTGCCAATACGCGATGATTTATAGTTGCTGAACATATTTCTGGATATTCAGTTTTTGGAATCACGGTTTATGTACATTTTATTTACATTCCTGGACATTTAATTTCAGTTTATGTGTAATGCTTATATATTTGTCACTTAGGTGTGGACCTGCCCTGTAGCAGGATTCACTAAGCAATTAACACTGCCTGACTGTCAACAATTGATTGTTAGCCCTTTATAGTGTTCTTCACTGCACGGTTCACAATTATTAGTTGTAATTATAGCGCATCCTATATTTTTCATTTATTGTACAAATAAAATCCAAAAAACAACCAAAGCAATACAGTCAAAACGTAGTGGACAACCCATAGTTATTTTCAGTCCCTAACACCTCTCTTCGAATATTTTCCTCCCATACTTGGGCTTCTTTATTAAATTTAGCAACCTGCTGAATCAAAATGCCTCTGAAATATGCCTTCAAAGTATCCCAAAGCATCCCAGCAGCCACAGTTTAGGCAGGACCCCATCTGTTTTTTTTATTAATTCGAACATGTATGGACTTATTTTCCACTCCCTCTCAACTCTTTTCCCCCCTAGGTTCAATGTAAGCACCATTGGTGAATGATCTGAAACCCCTCTTGGCAGGTATAGGATATTTTCTATAATTTGAAATGCACTGCCATTTCCCATAGCCCTTTCTATCCTGATCCAGATATTTAACCCTATATATATATCATCAAAGTCTGCCAACTAAATTTATATCACATTAGTAATATTTTTTATTTAATGTAGTGGAATAGTACAACTCAAAAATAATGTATCTGATTTACTTTATGAGAGCTTTATACCCTTTTCAATACTGCATTGCAAAGCAAGCCAGAGCAAAAAATTGGCTTGTGTAAACTGTTAGCACATCATTAAGATAAGATCAGGTCAGTATGGTGAGGGCAACAAATCAGTATGACAGCAGGTGACTTTTTTCAAAGGTTTGCACTCGCTAAAAATCCAAATGACATTGCATCACTGTGTTCATTTCTGTAAGCATTTGAGGCTTACAAGTAAACACAGTTGTTATCCAGATGATCATTATTAGGACCTAGGGAATCTATAGAAGGATTTTATTTTTAAATATATTTTTATATATATATATATATATATATATATATATATATATATTAAATAAAAAAAAACTTCTTTGGATTCCCTAGGTCCCAATAATAAATTGTATGTCTATCTATATACTGTATATATATATATATATATATATATATATATATATATATATATATATATATATATATATATATATATATATATAAAGATAGATAGTATATATGTATGTGTGTGTGTGTTTTCTTAATGCTGGGCATTGATCTTGTCACTAGGGATGAGCCGAACACCCCTGGGTTCGGTTCGCACCAGAATCTGCGAACAGACCAAAAGTTTGTGTGAACTTTAGAACCCTGTTAAAGTCTATGGGACTCGAACATTTGAAATCTAAAAGTACTAATTTTAAAGGCTAATATACAAGTTATTGTCCTAAAAAGTGTTTGGGGACCCGGCCCCTGCCCCAGGGGACATGTATCGATGCAAAAAAAGTTTTAAAAAACTGCATTTTTTTCAGGGGTAGTGATTTTAATAATGCTTAAAGTGAAACAATAAAATTGAAATATTCCTTTAAATTTCGTACCTAGGGGGGTGTATAGTATGCCTGCAAAGTAGCGCGTGTTTCCTGTGCTTAGAACTGTCCCTGCACAAAATGTAATATCTGAAGGAAAAAAGTCATTTAAAATCACTCACCTTAGGGTCTGGTATGGATATTAGGGGGAACCCTGCGACAAATAAAAAAAAATTATGTGGGGTTCCCCCCAAATATCCATTCCAGACCCTTCAGGTCTGGTATGGATTTTAAGGGGAACTCCACCCCAAATTTAAAAAAAAAATGCCGTGGACCCCCACACATTTTTTTTTTATGAATGACTTTTCTCTGTATTGCCGGGAGCCGACATCTCATTATAGCCGCGAGTGATTTTAAATTACTTTTTTTCCTTCAGAAACGACACTTTGTGCAGGGACAGCTCTAAGCATGGGAAACAAGTGCTACTTTACAGGCATACTATACCCCCCCCCCCCTCCAGGCATGAAATTTAAAGGAATATTTCACTTTTATTGTTTCACTTAAAGGAATTATTAAAATCACTGCTGCCAAAAAAACTGCAGTTTTTAAAACTTTTTTTTGCATTGATACATGTCCCCTGGTGCAGAATCCAGATCCCCAAACACTTTTTAGGACAATAACTTGCATATTAGCCTTTAAAATGAGCACTTTAGATTTCAAACGTTCGAGTCCCATAGACTTTAACAGGGTTCTAAAGTTCACACGAACATGGGTTCTACTCGAACTCGAAGCTCATCCCTACTTGTCACTACAAGGTCAGGTCTTCTGCATTGTGCTTGCATTGATATGCAACACCCTTCTTCTAATTACAACTGCTGCCTGGCTCACAACTTTGTTGCAGTTAAAATCCCATCACCCATTCTCCTGTTTGCAATAACATACAGGAGGAAGAGGTAATATTTTGTTGTGTGCATCCGCCAAATCTTACTCTAGTCATTGACTCATCACATCCACTCTTGCACATAACATTGCCACTGATAAACCCCCTCCCCTTGCATACAATAACCACATCCCTAGTGTGCTGAAGAGATGCAAACATTCAGGGAAAGTGTTTTTAGCTAGCATAGTGGTTGTGGGATAGCTGCTTCTTTCTGCAAATTATTATTTTAACTACCCTGGAACTGAGGTGAATGTAGAGAAAAATGAAAGATCCTAGTGGTACAGTGTCTGTGAAATGTAATGTTCCTATGAGGCAATCAGTACTGATTATGTCTCTGTGCATTTTTCTGGCTGCATTAGTACAACACTGATTGTGTATCTGTTTTTCTGCTTGTTTATGTGTAGCAGGTATTGTGTCTCTGTGTGCATTTCTGTTCACATAAATGCAGTATTTGGAGTATTCTGTGTCTGCATGAGTTTCTGGATGCATCAATAAAATACAAATTCTGTCTTTGCATGCTTCTGGCTGCATTGCTATGGTATGGTTTATGTGTTTGTTGATATTTTGGATTGCACCTGTACTATGACTATCTACACCCATTTCTGGTTTTATCTGTAAGGTATTGATTTTGCATCTGCACATGTTTTTGGATGCATCAAACAGTGCTAGGTATGTTTCTGTGTACATTTCTGGTTACATTAGTGTCTCTACACACATCCCCGGTTGTCAAAGTAGTGGCAGAAGCAGCTCTCGTAACATTACCCCAACCCCACCTCACCCTTCCCTCACTCCAGACCTTTTGGGGCTGGTTTTCAAGATTACGATGGTACAAGTTGTTCACAGATCTTTATGCATGGACATTAACCCAAGAATTTTCTTCAGCGTCAAAATCTTTCCACTGGACAAAATGCTAAATAGAGTTCCTCATTATCCTAGAATCCAAGATTTTGGCCACTGAAAATCAGGGTAGCTGAGAAGTAACATTGTTATCCTAATGAACTGGCTTTAGTAGAGAAACATTAAAGACATTTGGAATTCTCATAGAAGTTGTAAGTTGTAATCTGAAGTAGACTGGGTTATTCTTTTGGACCACCCTATAGGGACCGATTCATTTTAGGGGCAGCTTTCTGTGGAGTGTCAGACCTGATCCCTGATCTTGCTCTGAGGGTCATGGGAGTAAAGGTGATCAGAAAAGTGTTTCTGGAAGGCAGAGTTAAAAATCAAGCTAGCCTAGGTTTTGCTCTAATGTTGAGAAAATGTCTAAACACTAATGCTGGCATCGGGAACATCCGAGGAAACATCAGAAAATGAGCAGGATTAGGGATAAAAGCCATAAATGCAACAGAATGGAAACACTCCTGTGCAGGAATGGGAGATTATGCAAACTCAGCCATGGGTAGGGCAGTGGACCATTCCAGTTGGCTGTCAGAAACAAAACTGACAAGGACTGATTATTGCACTCACTCACTCGTGTGTGTGTCTGCAGCTGGAAGTTTATTGAAATAACACCCGTTCATTCAGTCATTCACACAGGATTCTCAATAGACTGCACACAGTGCAAAGGTCATTTTATATTTTGTCCCTACAGGTCAAATGTTCTTAACCTATCAACTTTCATGATCGAATGTTCTTCAGCTATTTTTTCTTAAGATCACATGTCAAGGGTAGTTACATTTGCCCAGTGAAAGGCAACAAGGACATTTTACATATTCAAATATTACAAACATTACAGCAATTATTTGTTGGTCTTGCACAAATGTTGAGACATTCGCAAATAATTTATTTTTTATTTTAATTTTTTTATGAAAAAACGGCCGTTGTTTATTTAACGCTGTTGCCGTATGGGTTTATGTGAATTCTCCATTAATCGCTGTAAAATATTGTAATTATGAATATATTTCAGTTAGCTTTGTATCTATGTAACAGAGCAACCCAGAAGTCTAGGTTAAGCAGACAAGTCGGTGCAAAGGCTTGTATATCTAAACAACTTTTCTGCAAAGTTTTGGGAAAGTTTGCAGAAAAGTCCTGCCGTGTGTATGCTATGGGTGTGCCCGGCCAACTCCCTTCAAACACAAATCCACAGAAAAGTTTTTTTGAAGTCCGATCGTGTGTATGAGGCTTTAGAATGATATTTGTTTTAAGGCATCATTTCCACAGGTTTTGATAATTTTTTTAGAGGTGATTCAGAGGCTGAGGTGGTTGGAATCACTTTCTCTGAGGCCTCTCAAGTGAATTAGAAGGAGAGTGAACTGAGCTGTAGAAAAATGTATGAATACCATTGGAGAATGTTCTTTCAGACACATGAAGCTGGAAGGAGGTTGTTCCGGTCCTGACTGACATAGGGCTGGACGGATTTGCAAAGTTGTATTGAACAGGCCACCGTTATAGGGTTTTTGTGACATGTGTGTGTAGTCCCACCTGTCTTCTGGGAAGTTTAAAGTTTTTAAATATTTATAATACAGCCTGAGCCGTGGTGGCTAAGCTGTTTTGAGTGTGTAATTTCTTGCAATGTTATTTATTTACTCAAGACATATTATCTTTTAAACCAACAATAAATAGCCATGGCCAGTTATTATCCAATTATTGTGTCTGTTGTATTTCTTTATTGATAAACTGTTTTCCTGGCTGTTGTCCCATGAAAGGAAAGGGGAAGAGGGTAACACCACAGAGCTGCTATGTGCACAGAATCATTTAAAACCCAAGAATGAAGTAGTGAGTAAATACCCTAAGGTAAAGTGTTGTCTAAATTAACCAGTAAATATACTTACTGGAAGAAGGGAAGGAATCGCGCTATGTATGAAGCTGTACCTATTAATGGCACAGAATTGTAAGCAATATAAATAGTCAATCTGACGTGTTGCCAAAAACAAACACTAAAATTTGTCTTATTAAAGTCCAAAATTTAGTCCAAAAAATATTTGTGAAGAAAAACATATGTATTGGCTATGAACAAAAATTACTCAAAAGTCTGAGATCCATGTGTATAACCGGAGAAGCAGAATTTCCAAGTAATCCTGATGAGTCAACACCGCGGTTTTAGTCACACGTATGCTTCACTTGTAGATTTCAGTGTGGATTCATAACACCGGAAAAACAAAAAAGCAAGAGACTTGCATAGTGTGAAACTGCATAAAAGTATAAGTAGTAAACACCCGTGGTAGACAGCCGTATAATGGGAAGGGGACCGTGCCAACCCACCACCAAAGTACACACTGACCCTTACCGAATGGCAAGACCCCCTCAGGATCGATATAGGCACTGAGAATGACGTAATTCAGGTTTCACCTTGCACCACCATATGCAGCCAGAAACAAATCCTCAGTAGATCACAAAGACAAAAAACAAAAAAAACTTGCATAGTATAGACTGCATGGATATATATGTTAACCACCCGTGGGGAGCAAACATACAGTGAGGAAGGGAAAGTGCTGATCCCACCACCAAAGGTACACACTGACCCTTACCAGACGGCAGGACCCCCTCTGGATCAATACAGGCAATAGAAATATAGTTGGTCAAGTTTCACCATACACCACAATGTAAAGCCAAAAACGAATCCTCAGCGGGTCACAGTAGATGGCATGGAATCAAAAGGAAACTCATATAGTGTAAGTCTGTATAAATTTATTCTATAAAAAAGCAAGTTGCACTTACAAACAAATGCAGGATTGGAGCATAAAAACAAAGAGCGCCGGCCGGCTAATGGAACGCGTGCGTCCTCTCGTGTAGTTGCGGTGACGTGGGAACGTCTCCTCCCAACATTTCGTCTTCACAAAAGGTCACAGGATAAGGACGATGCTCCACGTCACCGCAGAAATACCCTCAGCGGGCGGAGTCAGTCTCACATGGTCGTGGCCCCGCCATCTTGGAGAAGGGGCGAAGTGAGGGAAAACTCAAACCACTCGGTCGAGCACTTCGACCGAGTGGTTTGAGTTGTCCCTCACTACGGCTGTCTCCCACGGGTGTTTACTACTTATACTTGTATGCAGTTTCACACTATGCAAGTCTTTTGCTTTTTTGTTTTTCCGGTGCTATGAATCCACACTGAAATCTACAAGTGAAGCATACGTGTGACTAAAACCGTAGTGTTGACTCATCAGGATTACTTGGAAATTCTGCTTCTCCGGTTATACACATGGATCTCAGACTTTTGAGTAATTTTTGTTCCTAGCCAATACATATGGTTTTCTTTACAAATATTTTTTGGACTAAATTTTGGACTTTAATAAGACAAAATGTATTAATAGGTACAGCCTCATACATAGCGCGATTCCTTCCCTTCTTCCAGTTTGTTTATGTTGTATAACATTTTTGAATTGCAGCCTTATTAATTTTGTTTTTTCACAGGGTATGCGCAATTTTTTCCACGTTTTCAGTAAATATACTTACTTCTGCTAAAGCTCAGTACCTGTAGTGGTTACTTACCTTTCTCACCCCAATGGCTCATCTTCCAGGGTGTGCGACTGTGCCCACTTCTGGGTTTAACCCTGGTGCAGCCCTGATCAATTAGGTGCATTTGCGTCAGTCTATCAGATCCCTGGCACACTCTCTGTGCTTAGGCTTTTGCCATATTTGTCCAGGTGTTTTGCGAAGCCCCCATGTTTTCCAAAGCCTCCACTCCAAATTGCTCCATCTGATATTGGAAGCATGTAATGTTCCTGGCATGCTCTACCTGTTGCTCCTGGCCACAGCCACTGTTCTTGGTACACTCTTGACCACAGGCACTATTACTGGTATACTCTATTTGCCAAACTCTGCTCTTTTGAGCCTCTGTAGCTGGTCACAGCTACTACGAGTAAGCTCTATTTACAAAAACTCTGCTCTTTCAAGCCTTTGCAGCTAGGCACAGCTTTTCTGCTATGCTCCATTTGAGCGGTTGGAGGAGAACCACTTAGCGTTCAGGAGAAAGATCAAGACTCATCTCTTTTCATACCAAAGGAGACAGGAACAACAAGCGCCCAGAGGCGATTAAGTTCGCATGTGCTGCGCTATATAAGTTTTCATTCATTCATTCATTCATTCAACTCTGCTCCTCTGAACCTCCGAAGCTGAGTACAGCTACTCCTCATACACTCCGTTCACCGAACTCTGCTCTTTAAAACCTTTGCAGCTGGTTGCAATGGTTCTATCTTTCTGCTACATCTGCAAGAATTTCGGAAGGTAACTTATGGGTGGCTATCCAAACCCCCTTTGTGAAGAGGGACTGGTGAATATTGTCCATCCTTTAGACTCTGCTCCTCAATGAACTCAGGCATAGCCAGGGTAGCGGTCGATTCACTTTGGTAATCCTGTTCCCTCAGTTCATGACAGTAACCATAATGCTTGTAGAATATCTCCATACCCATTTTCCCAAGAGATTGCATATATTAAAAAAAAACTATAAATATTACTAGTGGCCGTCAGCAATATTTTTATCCCAGTTTACTAAATGGTTGGATAGATTTATAACTGTGATAAAGGATTAGAATGTCGCTGGTGCTAGATGAACAATGTTCCTGGAGCCTGGAATATACTTCCAGCAAAACTACAGAAAGCGGTGACTCTTTCATGGGATGCATGAAATGGGTATTGTAACCTAACCAGTAGATTAAAACTGCACAGGACAAGTCAGTTGAATGTCCCATAATATTAGGTTGCATTGCAGTTTTCTGTGCCTAACTGCACTTACTCTGTGACTTGCATGGTATATCAAGTGATGGTATACACCGTGACTGCTTGCAGTGTGGCCCCAGTGTGACCTTAAATATCTTCAGCATATTGAAAATAAAATCCCTAGTTCAGCAAATCAGAGTGGTGTTATACATATTTTCAAGGTCCTCTGATGGCTAAACTGGATCCTGTTTCCAATAGCTACTTTGGGGAAGGAGACAATGGCACAATAGTTTTCTGTTTAGGTAAGCATGCACATCATGTGATATAAATGAGCTGTCAGCTATTTGCAGCATAAGGTATTGAAATAGTGATTTTCTTTTTTACAATGCTCCCCCCTCATGTTTTCATCATACCTAACCAAAAATGTTGTACATACTCTAGAACTTCCACCCGGTATAAAAAAAAAAAGAAATCTGATAATACTGACATTTACATTTTAAAGTAAAAACTTTCCTGGCAACCAGGTAAGACTTAATAAACAAGATGGTTTGTTCCTAACCATTGTCCCTGCTGTATAATTAACCTATTTTAGACTAAATCAAAGCTATCAAATAAGGCTCATGTTGACATAATATGTTTTTGGGATTTTCAGGGAACCATAACAAGTATTTTTGCACACATTGCAAGATAAAGTATCACATGTCAGCTCTTTCTGGAAATTACACAGTTGAGCCATCTATATATATATATATATATATATATATATATATATATATATATATATATATATTTAATCATGTGCCTTTTTCTTTACAAAATAAGGTAACATGGATTTTTATGTATGACTAGGGATGAGCTTCGCGTTCGACTCGAACCCATGTTCGAATCGATCATTGGCTGTTCGATTATTCGTCGAAATTCGAACAAAACGGGTCGTTTGCGCCAAATTCGAGTGACGCATCATTCACTGCAGCATTGCGCGCTGATGATTTGCGAAGCATGCACTATGACCCGCATGCTTGGCCAATCACAGTGCGCAAAAAACGGAGCGCAATAATTGGCCAAAGCCAGGGTGGCTTTGGCCAATTAAGGTTTAGGGCTTTAGCACACGCCCCACACTATAAAAGGCCGCCTGCTGGGCGGCCTCGTGTAGTGTGTTGCATCGGTGTTTAAGAAAAGATCAGTCCTAGAGAGAGAGAGACAGTTACTTTTTTACTAGATAGATAGATGGATAGATAGATAGATAGATAGATAGATAGATAGATAGATAGATAGATAGATAGATAGATAGATAGATAGATAGATAGAGCAGGCAGGCTAGTCAGTTTAGTTAAATTTACAGTGTGTAGAGGATATATATACATCCCAGGAGTTGTACATATATTTATACACTGTATAGTTTAGCTAGATCAGCTATTCCTATTTGTCAGGCAGTTGATTGTGCTAGCTGCAGTCTTCTAACGTGTTGTATTGCCCGTGTGCTGTATAGTTTGCACTTAAACCTACTTGTAGTTGACTGCACTTGTGCTGTATAGTTTGCACTTAAACATACCAGGTGTTGACTGCACATGTGCTGTATAGTTTGCACTTAAACGTACCAGGTGTTTACTGCACTTGTGCTGTATAGTTTTCACTTAAACGTACCAGGTGTTTACTGCATTTGTGCTGTATAGTTTGCACTTAAACCTACCAGGTGTTTACTGCATTTGTGCTGTATAGTTTGCACTTAAACGTACCAGGTGTTGACTGCACTTGTGCTGTATAGTTTGCACTTAAACATACCAGTGGTTGACTGCACTTGTGCTGTATAGTTTGCACTTAAACGTACCAGGTGTTTACTGCACTTTTGCTGTATAGTTTGCACCTAAACGTACTTGGAGGTTACTGCTCTTGTGCTGTATAGTTTGCATCTAAACCTACTTGGTGTATACTGCAAGTATAGTTTGCACATAACGCTACTTGGTGTGTACTCCACGTGTCCTCTGCAGTTTACACCTAAAGCTACGAGGTGTGTGTACTGATTTTGTCCTCTGCAGGCCATTATAATGTCTGAAAGGACAACAAAGAGAGGCAGAGAGTCACAAGGGCAAGCAGGCTCTGCATCTAGAGGCAACAGTGCCAGTGGTGGGCACGGTGCATCCTCTTCAGCACGTGGCCGTTGCACACGCTCGTCCTTCTTTTTGGGAGCTGGCCTTGTTGAGCCTCAACATGCAGACAAATTGGTAGAGTGGATGACCAAGCCATCCTCATCCTCCTCATCCTCTCTCACCCAGGCTCAGGGTACTTTGTCTGGCAAATTATCTGCCAAGGCATTCTCTTCCCTCTGCTCGATGGCATCACTTACTCCTTCCCTAGTCCCACCATGTCCTCCTAAAGAGTCCCCTGAACTGTTTCAACACAGCGTTGGGTACATCCTGCCTGAAGATGCGCAGCAGTTTTGAAGGCTCCGATGATGGAACACAGAGAGAGGAAGGCAGTAATGTGAGCCCAGAGAGAGGGAGTGCCCGAGAGGGACATCAATCTGGCAGTCATGTTCCCCCAGCTGCAGCATACTGCCAGGTTTTCGACAGTGATGAGAAGGGAGGGGATGATGAGGTCACTGATTTTACGTGGGTGCCTGATAGGGGAGAGAAGGAGGAGGAAGCGGAGGAGGAGGAGGCACAGGCACATCTCCAAAGAGGCAGGATGCCCTCCAGGGCACAGCTTAAGGGCAGCACACATAAGGGCATTACATAACAGAGCTACGCCTGTGCAGGGCGCTGCTGTGTCTCAGTGTTAATGAAAAAGTTCTTTGGTGAGGGCCTTTTTTGAGACATCAGATCGCACCATTGCTATTTGCAAACATATGTCTCAAGCGCATCTCGCGTGACCAAAACTTCACCTGCTTGGGCACCACATGCTTGACCAGGCATATGTCAACCTGCCATTCAGTTCGTTGACAAGCATACCTGAAAGACCCACACCAAAGAACAAAGCAGGCCTCCCCTTGCCCCTCATCAGCTGGGATCTCCAACCCCACTATACCCTCACTCCTCTCTGAAGCCTGCACTGATAGGACTGAAGGTGTAGAAAAAGGTGTGTCACAACCTAGTAGTACATGCGGGCAATCTACTATCGGTACACCGATGTCAGATTGTACCAGCCACACTGGGGCCAAGGTTCTGTCAGCTTTGCAGAGGCAGGCTCAGAGGTGGTTTAAGCCTTGAATGGTGGTTAGCGACAATGGCACCAACCTCCTCTCTGCCCTGCGACAGGGAAAACTGACCTATGTGCCTTGTTTTTCTCATGTCCTGAATTTGGTGGTGCAGCGGGATGTCCTGAAGCCGGCCAGGAAAGTCTGTGTGCATTTCCAAAGGTCATATAATGCCAGTGCTCGGCTGACAGACCTCCAAAGGGAATACAACCTGCCCAAGAACCGCCTAATCTGTGACATGCCCACCAGATGGAACTCTACATTGGACATGCTGCAGTGGCTGCACACGCAGCAAAGGGCCATCAATGAGTACCTGTGCCAATATGGCAGCAGAACTGGGTCAGGGGAGCTTGGTTTTTTTTCACCACGCCAGTGGGCCTTGATCAGGGATGCATGCACTGTCCTGTCACCATTTGAGGAGGCCACGAGTGAGCATTAGTGAGCATTAGTGAGACTGTCCCTCTTATTTACATGTTGGAGCACACTCTGTGTGGAATAATGGACAGGGCCCTTGAGGCAGAACAGAGGGAGGAAGAGGAGGACTTCCTTACCTCTCAAGGCCCCCTTTATCCAGACAGTGGTCCTGCTTGCCCACCTAGCACACAGGAAGAGGACGAGGAGGAGAAGGAGGAGGAGAAGGATGATTGTATCATCAGCATGGAGGTGGTGCCTAGCACTCAGCATCAGCACCAGCAGTCTTCAAGGGATCATTTTACAGTCCCAAGGAACCCATGGACTTTTACGTGGCTGGGATGAGGTGGCTGCGGATCCTGTCGTCCTCAGTGACCCAGTGGACTGTGCCCCGAATGCCTCAGCAACCCTACGCTGCATGGCCTCCCTGATCCTGCAAAGCCTGCGTAAGGATCCTCGTATTCGTGATATCAAGGAGAGGGATCTCTCCTTGATCCATATTACAAGAGGTAGCAGAAGATGAAAAATCTTCGGGAGGCCTTGCAGAAAGGTCTGTGCAACGCCTTCCCAGAACCTGGGGGACTACCAAATCCTGGTCCTGGACAACGTGTTTCTGAGGCTTCGGTGAGTCACAGAAGGAGCGGTGGAGAAGGTGGCCGGCTGACCGAAGCGTTCAGACAATTTTTTAGTCCGCAGCCCCAAGGTATGACCGGTTCCAGCAACCATCGCCAGCGTCTGGTTTACATGGTGCGGGAATACCTAGGGGCAAGATCAGACTTGGACACCTTTCCCTACCGAAAATCCTCTGGCTTACTGGGTCTTGAGGATGGATCACTGGCCAGAGCTTGCAGAGTACGCAATTGAGCTACTGGCTTGTCCTGCATCCAGCGTTCTTTCAGAACGCACATTCAGTGCTGCTGGAGGGTTTTACTGACTGATCACAGGGTGCACCTCTGAATGAATGAATGAATGAATGAAAACTTATATAGCGCGGCACATGCGAACTAAATCGCCTTTGGGCGCTTGTTGTTCCTGTCTCCTTTGGTATCAAAAGAGATGAGTCTTGATCTTTCTCCTGAATGCTAGGTGGTTCTCCTCCAACCGAATGCTGGTTGGTAAAGCGTTCCATAGTCTGGGACCTTGGACCGCGAATCTTCTATCTTCTTTGGACTTGTAGTTGGCTTTCGGTATCTGGAGTAGATTTTGATTGGTGGATAGCAGAATGCGATTGGGATTATGAGCTTTTATTGTTTCGCATAAATAATGGGGAGAATTCCCATGGATACATCTATGCGTTAGACAGAGTGCTTTAAAAGTAATTCTGTCTTTTACTGGTAACCAATGAAGGGATCTCAGTGAAGATGAGATTGATTCCCAAGGTTTTTTCCCAGTCACAAGTCTGGCGGCCGTATTTTGAACGACTTGTAGACGAGCGATTTGGTACTTGGGGAGTCCGAGGTAAAGGGCATTTGCATAGTCCAATCTTGAGTTTACAATTGGTCCCACCACGACTGCTATGTCTTCTTTGGGAATAAAAGGAATAAGTCTGCGTAGTAGGCGCAGCAGATGGTGAGATCCGCTGACTACTGACCCTATTTGTGCGTCCATTATCTTGTAGGAGTCGAAAATGACCCCGAGACTTTTGACTTTGGCACTAGGGGTGATGATTTTGCCCAGAATGGGCGGGGGGGTCCAAGTTGTTGCAGGTTGATTCCTACGCTTGGCGTGGAACAGGAGAAGTTCTGTTTTCGCTCCGTTGAGTTTAAGATAACTCTTTGTCATCCAGTCCTCTATCAAAGAGAGGCATGTCTCTAGATTGAGGTGGTGATCCTTTTTATTGCAAATGCGAAAATACAGTTGCGTGTCGTCTGCATATGAGTGATAGAGCAGTTTTTGACTGCTGATGATATCAAAAAGAGGACGAAGATAGATGTTGAATAACATCGGCGACAGGGGGGATCCTTGAGGGACACCGCACGATAATGTGCATTTTTCAGAAGTGAAAGGTCATAACTTCACTATTTGCGATCGGTTTTCCAAAAAAGAGGAGAACCAAGATAAATCGCCTTCTGCGACTTCGGCTACTTCAGCTAGCCGAGTCAATAGAAGCTTGTGGTCTACTGTGTCGAAGGCTGCGCTTAGGTCCAACAGAACCAGAAGACAAGATTCTCCTTCGCCTGCGGCCTCGAGAGCGTCGTCTCATATCTTGAGCAGTGCTGTTTCCGTCCCGTGTCCGGGCTGGAATCCCGATTGAAATGGATCAAGTAGGTTGTGGGTATCTAGATGCTGTTGCAGCTGTTGTACCACTACTGTCTCCATGACTTTGGAGAGAGCGTTTAGGCCTGTTATGGGACGGCAGTGGAGTGGATCCTTGGGGTCCAGGGTGGGTTTCTTCCAGATGGGTCGAATTATGCCCTCCTTCAACTGGGAGGGCACTATGCCCTCCCTGAAAGATTGGTTAATAAGCTGTGTGATAGGAGGTGCCAGGATGTCGGCGCATTCCCTTAGCAGTTTGGTGGGGATGATATCATTCGGCGCAGTGCTGTTACGCAGAGTACTGATGATATTTTTAGTGGCATCGATAGAGATGGGTTCCAGTGTGAACTTACCTGGTTGTGGTGAATTACTGCAGGTGTTGTGTAAATAATTACGGAGGGGAGGCTACGGGGGGAATTGTCTTGCTGAATGCTTTGCCGGATTCCCTCGATTTTTTTAATGAAGTAATCCGACAATTCACTGCAAAATTCTTGTGTGTCCGAATTGGGGGCTTCAAGACATCCTGGATTCATGGTCTGAGTGACCAGCTTGAAGAGTTCGCGGGGGCGATTAAGGGCGCTGTTGATAGCCTCAGAAAAATATTTTTTCTTGGCTTGGAAGATTTCTTTGTGGTATTTTCTTGTTATTGCCTTGTAGATGGAGAGGTTCTCATCTAAAGAGGTTATTTTCCAGGCGGCTTCCGCCCTTCTGCGCTCTTGCTTCAGTAACGCCAGCTGTAACGCCAGATGTGGGTTTTACGTTTCGGCGCTATTAAGTCAGCTGACTGTAATAGGGCTGTGTTTATGGCCTCTAGTGTTTCTTCAGCCGTTTGATGCGGCTGAATTGTTTTTATTTTTTTTCCTTAACGTGGCTTTGAAGAATTCCGATTGGAGCTTCTTCTGACATCTAGTCCAGTGTGTTGTCGCTGGATTTGATGTTTTTGTTGAGGGGGGGAATTCGGAAATAATGAATTTAATTGCATGGTGATCTGTCCATGGCAATGGTTAATTTTCCAAGATTTTTATTTCCAGATCTTGTCTGAAAATAAGATCGAGCGTGTGACCTGAAGCATGTGCGGGCCCACATACTAGTTGCTGAAGGCCTAATCCTTGCAGGTGTCGTCAACGGTGTCTTGTGGGGAGTTGGCCCAGAGGTTGAAGTCCCCGAGCAGCAAAAG
The DNA here is from genome assembly GCA_029574335.1 of Rana kukunoris. NCBI lineage: Eukaryota > Metazoa > Chordata > Amphibia > Anura > Ranidae > Rana > Rana kukunoris. Next base: position 199,663,403 of record CM056051.1, read on the forward strand.
GTGTTTGCTGTTAAGGGTATAGGTGGAGATAAAGTCCGTCAATGAAGGGAGAAGCTGCGATTTTGGACCGGGTGGTCTATAGCAGAGTAGAATCTGGATGGTCTCCTGGGAGTTTGTTTGCAGTTGCAGAGTAAGGGTTTCCATGAATGGAAGAGGGTTTTGAAGGATTGGTTTTGTGATCGCAAGATGAGTCTTATGGATCACCGCCAGTCCTCCTCCTTTTTGCCCTATTCTGTTTTCCGTTATAATACGATAGTTTTCTGGCACCAATTCTCCTAGAATGGTGTTACAGTCGGCTGTGAGCCAGCTCTCTGTAATAAAGAGGCAGTCTAAATCGTATTGTAAGATGAAATCATGGATTTCTAGTCAGTGTTTTACTGCCGATCTTGTGTTGATCAAAGCACATAATATGTGCTTAGGCTGGGGCAAGCGGCTGAGATTTTTGATAGTCGATCGTCGATCGATTCTCAGAAGTCGCTCAGTTCAAAGGGCTTTTTTGGTGATGGCTGGTAATGTTGCGTCAAATTGCCTCAGATCCCAAATGGTCTCTGCCGAGTATTGCAGATTAACCATGGTCGCCAAACACCGGGGGAGGGGGGGAGGATTTTCAAGGATTAACTGAATCCTCTATCCTGGTTTGGTCCAGAGGAAGGCAAAAAAAAACCCTGGCCGTGCTACGCCAATATGCTACGGCAGGGAAAAAAATTCCTTCCTGACCCCTTGAGAGGCGATCGGGTAAACCATGGATCAAGTTGTAATGGTGTTGAGAAAGGGGAGATTGGGGCTGGTTATAGTGAGATGGCTGCCGATCAAGCAGTAGGATCCAGGCTGGTGAACTCCCAGATTGGGTGGATCGGGGGTGCCGTGGGGGCCTGGATCGATGGACAGGGGGTGGAAGGTACTTTTCAGGGGTATGGAGGGTTTCTGGGCCGTTTTGGGAGTTTGGTGACAGTTGCCGGGGGTGAGAAGCGGCGCGCTGCTAGGCCGCAGATGAAGCCGCGGCCTTTTCTAGATCACGGCTGCCGCGATTGCTCACAGGCCGGCGCGGAGGTGTAGGAAAAACGCCCGAAAAGGCAGAAATTGCAGCGGATAGGTGGCGGATGGGCGCCGTCGATCAACTGACCTTCATAAAAATGAATCAGGCTTGGATCAACACCAGCTACCAAGCACCTGATGCTGATGTCACTGAATAATTTTTTGGAAGTGTCAGATCCCTTGGAGACTGCTTATGCTAATGCCAAGTGACTATCCTGTTATGCTGACTGAATATCCTTTTCCTCCTCAATGATCTTGCTGATAGCTAGTATGAACATTGTTGGTTCTGGGCATAGCCACCAGTGCCTAAGGCCCAATTTTTCTGTCCCTGTTTAACAGGGGCGTGTAATAACAATTTTTGATGCAATACTTTACATGTGGCTCTTTGCTGCGCTCCAATTACAGTATTTGTGAGGGGTTGCAGTGTTGTGGCACCAGCATCAGTGGCTAAGGCACAATTGTTCTGCCCCTGTTCAACAGGGGCATGTAATTACAATTCTTGATCTAATATTTCACAGTAGGGCATTCCAGCGCCCACCAAGACTAACTGTAAGGGCTTACAGTGTTGTGGCAACACCTAGGGCCATAATATATACGTCAGGCCCCTACTTTCAAACATCCAACTTTCAAATGACTCCTACTTGCAAACGGAAGGAGACAACAAGAAGCGAGAGGAAATCTACCCCTAGGAAGGGAAATTCTCTTCTGTAAAAGGTGTCTCCTGTCCACTGATGCTTATCACCAATCCTTGTTTCACCAAAAAATAAATAAAAAATGTTTCAAAAAATAATTTTTCATTGGGACAGAAAGTGAGGGGCAATCTTCTGAACAGATGCACACAGACAGAAAAACAAATGTTACAGGGGTGATAATAACCCTTCTCTATGTTTTCAGAAAAGCTTAAAAAAAGATTTTATGGCTGAAGCTACACTTTAAAGAAGTACCAGTTAAAAATTACAAACAGATTCTACTTACCAGTTAACAACAAACCAACAGTCCCTGTCTTGTTTGCACCGCCTGTATACTGCTATGCAAAGTATATAGGGCCAAAGGGGCCTCTAATGACCTGGGGGGAGTGATGGCGGGGAAACCCATGCTATTTTTTCAGTGATTTTTATCCATATTGCAGGGACCAAACATTACATTTAAGCCACAACCAGTCTTAAATTACTTTTTTCTTATAGTAGTCTTATTTTGTGCAGGGACTATACTAAACACGTGCCACTACTATAGACACCCAGCAGGTACGATGCATGTAACTGAATTTACAGGTAGTCTGTCAGGATACCAAAAAGGGGGCTGCAATTGCTGATTTGACCTAAAAGGGCATCTACGTGGGCCGTCATCTTCACATTTGTTTTACTGTTCGACTCGACTCGATTAGAACATTGCCTGTCCACCTGTTCGGCGAACAGCAAACTATTTGGGGTGTTCGCGGCAAATTCGAAAAGCCGCGGAACACTCTGTAAAAGTCTATGGGAGAAATCTAAAGTGCTAATTTTAAAGGCTAATATCCAAGTTATAGTCATAAAAAGTGTTTGAGGACACAGGTCCTGCCCCATGGGACATGTATCAATGCAAAAAAAAAAAAAGTTTTAAAAACTGCATTTTTTTGGGAGCAGTGAGTTTAATAATGCTTAAGTATTATTAAATATTCCTTTAAATTTCGTACCTATGGGGGGGGTGTATAGTATGCCTGTGAAGTAGCGCTTGTTTCCCGTGCTTAGAACTGTCCCTGCACAAAGTGTAATTTCTGAAGGAAAGTCATTTAAAATCACTCGTGGCTATAATGAATTGTTGGCTCCTGGCAATACAGAGAAAGGTCATTCATAAAAAAAATATGTGGGGGTCCCCCAAAATTTAATTACCAGGCCCTTCAGGTCTGGTATGGATTTAAGGGGAACTCCACCCCAAATAAAAAAAAATGGCATGGATTTCCCCCCAAAAATCCACACAAGACCCTTTATCCGAGCACACAACCTGGCAGGAAAAGAGGGGGATGAGAGAGCGCCCCCCCTATTGAACCGTACCAGGCTACATGGCCTCAACATTGGGAGGATTCTTTGGGGGTCTGTGACCCCTCAAAGCACCATGTCCTCATGTTGATGGGGACAAGGACCTCATCCCCAATATCCTTGCCTGGTGGCTGTGGGCGTCTGCGGGCAGGGGGCTTATCAGAATCTGGAAGACCCCTTTACCAAAGAAGACCCCCAGATCCCGTCCACCCTCTTTGTGAATTGGTAATGGGGTACATTGTACTTCTACCATTTCCCAAAGAAAGTGTAACAATTGTAAAAAAACACAGACACCGTTGGGAAAGTCCTTTATTAAAAAAAAAAAATCCACCGGTGGTAATCCACTCTCGGTCTCCACTCCAATGCTGTCGGTATCCTGCGATAGGTGAATTCCTCTCCGGGGACCAGCAATGAGAAGATCTCCTCTTCATCCAGGTTCAGGATCCAGTGATGAGATGTCCATCTAGCGCACGCATCACCTGTCTCCACTGGAGACAGCCCAGAAATGATGCGGCTTCAGCAGTGACAGCTCTTATGTGGGTGATGGCGGGGCCACCCATCACATGACCCCATCCCCCTATGACACAAGGGAAAGCCCAGGCTTTCTCAGTGATGTGCGAGTGACCCCGCCCCCTCTGATGTAACGCAGGTTTGCCGTTACATCAGAGGGGGCGGGGTCACCCATCACCCTTTGCGTCAGAGGGGGACAGAGTCACGTGACGGGTGGCCCTGCCCTCACCTGCATAAGAGCTGGGCTGCATTCCCGGGCTGTCTCCAGTGCAGACACGTGATACAATGCGCTGGATGGACATCTCATTGCTGAATCCTGGACCTGGATAAAGAGGAAATCTTCTCATCACTGGCCCCAGGAGAGGAGATCACCCATCGCAGGATACTGACAACGTTGGAGTGGATCACCACCGCTGGAACTTTATTTATTTTAATTTTTTTTAATAAAAGACTTTCCCAACAGTGTCTGTATTTTGTTTCACGATTGTTACACTTTCTTTGTGAAATGGTAGAGGTACAATGTACTCCATTACCAATTCACAGGTGGGGGGGCTGGGATCTGGGGGTTCCCTTTGTTAAAGGGGTCTTCCAGATTCCGATAAGCCCCCCGCATGCAGACCCTCACAACCACCGGGCAAGGGTGAACATGGGGACATGGTGCTTTGAGGGGTCACAGACCACCAAAGCATCCTCCCAATGTTGAAGACATGTGGCCTGGTACGATTCAGGAGGGGGGGCGCTCTCCCATCCCCCCCTTTTTCCTGCGGCCTGCTAGGTTGCGTGCTTGAATAAAGGGTCTGGTGTGGATTTTTGGGGGAAACTCCATGACATTTTTTTTTAAATTTGGGGTGGAGTTCCCCTTAAAATCCATACCAGACTTGAAGGATCTGGAATGGATATTTGGGGGGAACCCCACGTATTTTTTTTTTTAATTTAACGCAGGGTTCCCCTTAATATCCATACCAGACCTGATGGGCCAGGTAATTGAATTTAGGGGGATCCAAACACATCTTTTTTTTTTTTTTAAGAATGACTTTTCTCAGTATTTCCGAGAGCCGACAATTCATTATAGTGATTTTAAATGACTTCTCTTTCCTTCAGAAATTACATTTTGTGCAGGAACGTTGCTAAGCACGGGAAACAAGCGCTACTTCACAGGCATACTATACACCCCCTCCCCCCAGGTACGAATTTTAAAGGAATATTTCACTTTTATTGTTTCACTTTAAGCATTATTAAATCACTGCTCCTGAAAAAACAGCCTTTTTAAAACTTTTTTTGCATTGATACATGTCCCCTGGGACAGGACCTGGGTCCCCAAACATAAATTTCCTTCTCATTGTCTGTCAAACACCGTCTAAAAAGTGATCTACTGTGAATTGATCTTCAGAGGCCTTAAGCAGCCTACTGCAAGTATAAATGTGCCCTGAGTGAGGGAGGGAAGAAGCTAAGGGGCTCTTGGGGGGGCTTTGAGAAGAAAGGTCTAGGCTTTAGATGTTCTTCCCCGTATACCCTCAGTTCTCAGCCAGGTTCTTTTTTTTAGTGGAAAGAAGGGGACAAAAATGTTCTAGGCAGGAACAATAGGCATTTAAAGGCATACATTCAGAAAATAAGTTATTGCCCTTGTTCTAGGAAACCTAGATCCTTTTTTAAAAATCTATATTCCAGCATATCCTATTGCATTTATGAGAAGAAAAATCCTTAGCCTAATTAGATAGTTAGTTAGTTATACAGTGCTGGACAAGAATACAGTGTTCACTGTATCTACATTGTAACACATAATCCTTCATTATGCTCCAAGGTTAAATGGGCTATAACTCATGTGTAACATGTTCACCCATGTGCAAAAACGACAGATAATTTTACTGCCTTCTGATATTTCAGAATCCTAAAAATATCAATATCATTCTGTTATTATCATTATACCCTATCATTATCATTAATGGGTCCACCAAACACCTTGTCAACAAAAGAATTGTACACAATCATCTCTAAATTTTGCTAAATAATTTTATACTATCTCTTCTTTTCCCCACGCTGATGAAGTCCTGCCTCTGGGACGTAACGACGTACGAGGGGGGAGAAGCAAAGCATGACGTCACCCACGATCATATGCCCAAGCCGACATAGTCAGATGTGTTTGATAAGCTGTGTACCCAGCACTCAGTCGTGAGTGCCACTTATGTGAGTGTATTTTATCGATGTTTTTTAATAAACTACCTGGCTACAGAGAGCATTAGATCCTTGTCCTTTTGTCTTGCATATATCTTGGTTTGCAATATCCGCTGCAATTATCTGCTGCAAGTCTGCTGGTGTGTCAGTGAGCTGCCTTATCTACTACCTGGAGACAGGAGGTTCCCTGGATTTGTTCATGCTGTATGACCTTTGAGAGGTCTAATCAATAAGGTGAAAGGCCATTCTTATCATTTGGTGGAGGTTCTGCTCTTATCTACTTCACTCTTGGGATTTGCACATTTATTCAGTTATTGCTGGACTTTAACTACACTTTTTTGATCCACATTTTTTTCACTCTATTGTTTATGTTATTTGTAATTTGCGCTGCACTAATCGTATTGTTAATTTTATACTATCTCCAGATTTTTCAAACAAAATCCAGACACAGGTTAGTGCAGAAATTGTACAAAGATTGTACAAAGATGTTTCCAAGCCCAGAAGAATAAATTATCCTTAGGCCAGGTTCATACTGTATGTGAAAACTGCATCCAATTCGCATTACATGCAAGTGTGACCTGCTCTCAATGTTCGGGCAGTCGCGACTTCTGAACATCTGGTTCAGGTTGCGAATTCAGGCAAAAATGTAGGCCTGAATCGCACCTGAACTGGTGAGCAGGAACACATCGGACCCCAAGCTGTATACCGCACCTGCACATATATAAACCTGGCCTTAGTCTTTTCATTATACAATTCTAAGTATACCCTTATACCCTAAGGATGGATTCACACCTATGCATTTTTGTGCTTTTTGAATTTTGCAGATTTGCACTACAGTCCATTTAACATGGTTTCCTGTGGAACACGTTCTATAGTGCAAATCTGCAAAATGCAAAAAGCACTAAAAATGCATAGGTACTGTATGAATCCAGTCTTATAGTTAGTTCAAACTAATAGATGATAAATCGCTCGTAACAAGCCTGATATCCCCACAGACATGGCTAATTGCAATATACTCATCTATCATTAAGCACTTTATGAATATGACTTCTCAAACGTGGCATCACTAAATTAGTTAAGCATTCGGTAATGATTTACAGTGTCATTATTTAATTTCAGTTCTCAGAAATCAGAAACAGTGTATTGTAGAAAAACCTATAGTCGTTACACTCTAACTCAACGCATGCTCAGAATCAAGTCGACGCATGCTCGGAAGCATTGAACTTCATTTTTCTCAGCACGTCGTTGTGTTTTATGTCACCGCGTTCTGACATGATCGGTTTTTTAACTGATGGTGTGTAGGCAAGACTGATGAAAGTCAGCTTCATCAGATATCTGATGAAAAAATCCATCAGACCATTTTCATCGGATGAACCGATCGTGTGTACAGGGCATTACTTTATAATTGTATACCAATTGTACCTTTTTTCACAACAGGCACTGTGGCCAATATCTTTTGCACATGTTGTTTTTATTGGCCAGATTGAATTTAGGATCACTAAAGAATGAAAGGAAAGGGGAAACGGTATCTAGGAACCCCACTTTTTCATGGTATTACGGCAGGAGGCAGTTGTAAATCTCCCCCTTGTGAACCTGAGGCGCACAGGGAGCCTTGTTTAGATTTACTGGCCTGAGGTGAGGCCACATGGCCATTAGGGGGTTAGGCCATGTGAGTCTTGCCCTTTGCATTTTTTGTGTCTGTTGTATTTCTTTATTGATAACTTGCTTTCCTGTCTGTTGTCCCATGAAAGGAAAGGGGAGGAGGTTTCTTGGAACCCCCTTTCCTTATGGGATTACTGCATGAGGCAGTTTCAAGGCTTCCCCTTGTGAGCCTAAGGCACACAGTGAGCCTTGTTTAGGTTTAGTGGCCTGAGGTGAGGTCACATGGCCTATAGGGGTTAGGCCATGTGAGTCTTGCGGTTGTTTATTGAAACACACAGAGAGCCTTGCTAGAATTGGTTGATTTGAGGTAAGGTCACATGGCATACTAGGGTTAGGCCATGTGAATCTTACCTCAGAATTTTCCAGAAACTCCTGAGCCTGCCTATACAAAGGGGGTTCTGTGAGGGGGAGCTCATTTGTTTCAGAAGGCACAGCTGTGGCCTCCCGCCCTAAAAACATATATATTTTGTCGCGGCCGACATTGTGTGGTGGTGTCACCTTGAAGTCAAGGGGGACAGCTTAAATACTATGCAAGTTGGCCTGAGTTTTAATCACTAGGTCTGAAAATGTGTAAGAAAAGTTGAGTTAATCCTGGAGGTTTAAGTTTTTAATTATTTATGATACAGCTTGAGCAGTGGTGGTTAAGCCGTTTTCAGTGTGTAATTTCTTGCAATGTTATTTATTTACTCAAGATATATTATCTTTTAAACCAACAATGAATGGCCGTGGCCAGTTATTATCCAAGCATTGTGTCTGTTGTATTTCCTTATTGGTAAACTGCCTTCTTTTCTGTTGTCCCATAATGACTGCATTTTTAGAGACACTGGGCCAGATTCACAGAGCCATTACGCCTGTCTAACTGGTGTTAGACTGGAGTAATTTTAAATTACGCGCGTTTTCTAGCTAGTCGGAAGCCTCAAACCATGAATAGACGGCTGCGGGCTTCAATTCGACTGGATTACGTGTTAGTACGCCTTCGGATCTACGCTGCAATAAAATTGCGGCCACTGGGTGGACTTCCCATCGTTTTCCGCGTCGGGGTATGCAAATGAGCTTTTGCCGGCGATCCCCGAAATTACGATCTTCATTCGCAATCTCTTACAGCTCCTTTAGTCATCTTTTTTTTGCGTAACACTATGCCAGCTTTTTGCTGGTCTAATATTAGACAGCCCATGTTAAGTATGGCCGTCGTTCCCGCGTCGAATTTCTACGTTTTCCGACGTCTTTTATTATTTTTTACGTAAGTCGTCCGAGAATAGGAATGTTCGTAAACGACGCTACTCAAACAACGAATGACGTAACAACGTGATTTCGCTCAATGCACGGCGGGAAATTTCTGAACGGAGCATGCGCAGTTCGATCGCCGCGGGGACGCGCTTAATTTAAATGCTTCACGCCCCCCAATCGTGTATTTCGATTACGTGGCGAGAAATAGACTACGCCGCCATAGCGTACGGGCAAAAATCTACCAGGATTCGGTGTAGAGCCTGGTGAAATACGGCAGCGTAGAGTATTTCGATTACGCAGCGCAATATTAAGTGTATCTGAATCTGGCCCACTATTTTTTCACCCACGTTTTCCCATTTCTGAATAACAAACACATGTACAAGTGAGTTTTTCATATACATTTACATATACTTTTGCTACATTTTTTAAGTTTAGGGATACACATTATAACATTGCAGAAGGTGTCTAATGGTGGGAACACTAAAGTTTTTTGGACAAAATTAAAGACATCCCACATCAATTTCACACTTTTTTTGTACCTAAACACACCTGTACAGGGGACATTGGGCATATTAAAAAGACAATTACATTTTCAGTGCAATATAAAAAGAGACCTCAGTACCGTAAAAGACATCAGATTGAAGAACATAATACTATGAACAGAACAATTTGAATCTAAAGTAAAGGAATTTACTTCACAGGCTCCTGAACAAAGTCAAACCACAGCAATGTAGCCCCTATACCATACCTTTTAAGGCACACACATACCTTGGATTTACCATGAATGTAGAGAGAGTAAAGAGAAATTCAAATGAATACTTATTCCCCCAGGGCTACAACACATCTAACAAATAATAGACAAGGGAACCTACTCTGACATCCCTCCGAAGACGTTCTCTAGAACTAAACTTGTCAGGGCGGGGCCTGTAGCAGTGATGTCATCACAAGGTCAGAGGGTTTTATTTTGTCTGAATGCTGATTTGCTTTCTGAAGCGTGTGAGTATATTTTTACTATTTTAAATAAACAGATTTGAATCTACTGTGCAATGGGGCTTTTCTCCTTTTGTTTCCTTCTTTCTGCAGGTGAGGAAAGGAGTACTGTTTTATTCGCTCTATAAGACGCACCTGACCGTAAGACGCACCTAAGTTTTAGAGGAGGAAAACAAGAAAGAAAATATTCTGAACCAAATGGTGTACTAAAATATTTACCTGTGCCAAAGAAATGCAGCCTGACCATTGCCAATAATGCAGCCTGATTATTGCCAATAATGCAGCCCGACCTGTACCATTATTGCAGCCTGACCTGTGCCATTATTGCAGCCTGACCTGTGCCATTATTGCAGACTAACCTGTGCAATCGCTTGGGCTGCTCTGTCTTCTCAGCAAGTGTCAGGACAAGTTGGGAGATCGCCCGGCGCTTGTGAGGGCTTGGGATGTCTTTCCTCCACTCTCCTGCCTCTCTTCCGGTACTAACGTGCAACGGCAGCGGGGGGCATTGCCATCAGTGGTGGGGGGCATTGCCAGCAGCGGCAGGGGGTGGTGCCTGATGTACATTCGCTCCATTAGACGCAAAGACATTTTCCGCCATTTTTGATGGGGATAAAAAGTGCGTCTTATATGGTCTGTAAAATACGGTAATTGCATTGATGGATAGTGTCCCTCTTTAAGATGAGAGCAGAAATTATAAAGACAGTAGAGCTGTTTAGAACCACTAGTTGTAGAGATTGATATTATCAGTGTGTTTGACCTTGGCATTTATGGGTCTTGAAATCTGGTAAGCGCATCTGAATGGTGGAGGTGTCCATAGCACTTGTGGTGGAAATTTGTGTTAATAAGAGCAACTGTGGGTGTATTATTTATTGATGGATTTGTGCATCTATGGATGGACTTTGTTTTACTGTGATTGTTATTAGAAGCATACTATAGCGCAACACTTTTCATTTAAATCATTTTTATGTACACCAAGGAAATCAACACTTAAAAAAAAAAAAAAAAACACTTAAAATTAAAACACAATTACTGTGCTCCTAACATCAAAGCTGGGGCCTAGCCAGTCAAAGGGGTTTGATCCAATTAATTCAAGCATTTCTTCAAAACTATTTTCTTTGTCAAAAGTGCTTCAGTGAATATTATATCCCTAATATAAAATTATAAATTTTTGGCTTTGATAAATTTACTGAATTTGGACAAGTTTAATATAATTATGTCCCACCCTGATTTTACACCCCTACTTTTGTGCACCACTTAACCTCTCTGCATTCTCTAGATCCTATGGTAAAGCCAAGGGAATAGCACAAGTGATTTTCATCATCCTAAAAGGACCCTTCTGCACCTGGCAATTTCAAATCGATAGCTCAAAATACATATAAAGCTATACGTGGAGGCCTTGACTTTTAGGCTTCATTTAAACATCTACCAAATATAAGCATTCTTGTCCAGGCTAGATTTATTAGAAGTAGACAAGTTGCAGATGGAAAAAGAAAAAAATGCGGAATCCGATCAGCTTTTCAGGTTTCCAGTATATGGCTGTTCTGAGCTTACCGTTTGACGCAGCAAAAGCATTCAACGAAGTACAGTGGGTTGGTGGAAGCAATCAAGCTGAATGACAAAATTATTTCATGACAACAGAACAAGGCAAATGTTTAACCTTATCAGGTCTGTGGTGTCTTAGAAAATATCGTCCAAAAAATTATTATGCCGCCGCTAATTGTATCTGTTATAGTGGCTTGCTATGGGGCACTTGACAGGAGGGAGGGGCCAGGAGAGTCTTATAGAATCTGGCTAGTTCTATTGCGCAGATTCATTTTTCACTTTCAAACTATATTTTTAAAATCTGTACTAAAGAAGGGGGCTTAACGAAAAAATGTATAATTGCTATGGGGCACTTGACAGGAGGAAGGGGCCAGAAGAGCTGAAGAGGGACCCAAGAAGACAGAAGCCAGCCCAGTGGTACAATTAAATCATTAATGTCCTTAACCCCATTCGTCATTGTCTTTAAACACTGCCAATGTTGTTATGACATAAAGATATACTTACCTGCTCTGTGCAGTGGAATTGAAAGTAACTTAAGTGCTAAATATAGCAAAACATATATACCGTTTTTCAGGGCTTTTTTTCTGGGGGAACTTGGGGGAACTCAGTTCCACCACCTTTGGCTCAGACCCTTTGGTGCCTGCTCACCACAATCACTTGTAAACACAGAAGTCTGGTTTCTGTGTTTACACGTGACAGCTTTGAAACCCCCTGAACTCTGCACTCTGTATGTAATGCAATTCTGGTATTTAATGCCCCTTTAAGACCCTTCTACTGTTTGTGAAATCTGAACGGGTCGTGGTTGAGTTCCTGTACCTATTTTCTGAGAAAAAAAGCTCTGCCGTTTTTAACACATTTGTTAAAAAACAAATTTTTTTATGAATTGACTTCTTTTGAGATAAACATTCATGCAGTATTTATTTTTCAGGAGAAAAGCCAGATTGGTTCAAACTGACAGAAAGTCTACAGTAAAGGTTTACTCGGCAAGAACCAGCAAGAAATCTGCTGACAGAGCTTTCTTGCCGAGTATCCCGAGCGTGTGTACGAGGCTTTCAGGTTTCTAGACAAGAAAACTGTCCAGAATCTAGACGAGAAAAATAGAGAACATGTTCTCTATTTTCTCGTTGTGAGATTCTCGGCAGTTTCCCTGCCGAGAAACCCGAGAGTGTGTATACTTACCTGGTCACCATGGAAACCTGGACATACTCGAAATGACTTTGACGCATGCGCAGTAGCTTCCTAGGCATGACGTTACCGCGTTCTTGCCTTTTAAGAGAACTGCGGTTCTTTTGAAAGGAGAGTCTGTACACTCAGGCGGCAAGAGATTCCTGACAAGAATCTCGTCGGGAAAAAATATGTTTTTTTTCCTGACGAGATTCTTGCCCGTGTGTACAGGGCTTGAATCAGATAAAACATTTTTTTAAATATGGAATGCAAAAAAGCATCACAAAATGCATAACACATTGGGGTTGATTTACTAAAACTGGTGCAGCTGTACATAGTAGCTATTGCCAATCAGCTTTTAACTTCAGCTTGTTCAATGAAGCTTTACCAATAAAATCTGGAAACCGATTGGTTTCTATGCAGAGCTGCACCAGATTTTGCATGCTCCAGTTTTAGTAAATAACCCCCATTAAATCTTAAGGTGAATGGGGTACCACGGCCAAGCTGAAGTGCCTTGGGCACAGGCTTATTAAACACAGTGCCCCCCATTAGTTTTCCAAATTACACACATCAGTGAGTATGTAAATCTAATATCTGTGGTGGATTGTCAGAAATGCCGAATCATTTCATATAACCTCAAATGGCACATAGTTCAGCTTCAGATATATTGACAATAAGCAAAGAAGGTGAAAACAGCCACAGACCAGGTTAAAGCACAAATGACAGAAGCCAGCGCAGTGGTACAATTAAAGCATTAATGTCCTTAACCCTATTAGTCATAGTCTTTAAACACTGGCAATCGTGTTATGACATATATGTCCTGTTTCAAATAGTCATAAACCGTCTTGTGGTGGAAACATATCTGTCAAACTGAGAGCAGTGACTTGTAATAGCATACTGATTAACTGTACAGAGTTAAAGCGGAGGTTCTGCTGGAAAACATTTTTTTTTTCAGACTACTCTGCTGCTGTTCAAATACAAATTGCTTTACTTACTAGTGCCGATCTTGCAGCCGCCACGATCGTGCTTTTCCAGGAAAGAATATTTTATAAAACTGTGTGATGGACATTGCCATCTTCATTGTGGGCACTTTGAAGCCCTCCTGTATGTCTTCCGGGATGCGGCGAATGCTGATGTCCCAGCATTCACCGCGTAATCCCAACGCATGCGCAGTGAGCCGCGCCGCCAACACTGCACAGTTTCCATCACAACGGCCGGCGGCGTCCTGCGTCACGTGACAGCACAGCTAGCGCGAGACTACACGCGCAGCTAGTTCTGTTGATGTGCTATGATTGGCTCGCACGTCACTGCATGAAGACCAAACAAACAGCACCCACAATGCACAGCGCCGTCAGGGAAAATAGCGACATGCCCACTCCCCGCCGGGATGGAAACCCGAAAGCACAGCAGATTACAGGTAAGGGACCATTGAAAAAAAAAAATTCAACGCTATGATGCTTAAATGGGATGGAGGTTAAGGATGCTGGAAAGTTAATTTTGAGGGTGAACCTCCGCTTTAAGTTTTTTGCAATTTCCATAATTCCTGCTATGAGTTTTAGTCATAAAAATATTGATTACACTGACGTATGAGAAGACACCAATCACTTAGACACCAAACTTGGCTGTGCTACAATGTTCAGCAGACAAATGAATTAAATTTAGTCTTCTAAGGAATTAATTTTCATCATATTTGGTCTTTATCAACAAATATTTTCATCCCGTTCATTAAAATATTAGCTGTTGAATTGTAAAACCTGCTAATTTGGAAATATTCATATAATAAGAAAAGCTGGCATACAGGGTGTGTCTACTAACCATCATAAAACACTTCAACACTCTTTCATCATACCCCACAGACCATTTGATTGGTTATGTTTATTCTGTAAACACCCTCTTTAGAGTTGCAGTTGGAGGTTACAGTTGACCTGCCCTGGTGACTATCACTCTCAGTCCCCTGAAGGTTAGACAATTATCCTGTGAGTTGGAAAATCCCTGTACAGGGTGAGACAGTGAGTGCAATTCAACTAAACTACACTTGGGCTTTAATGTAAAATATGATTCATATATACATATATGATAGATAGATAGATAGATAGATAGATAGATAGATAGATAGATAGATAGATAGATAGATAGATAGATAGATAGATAGATAGATAGATAGATAGATAGATAGATTGCTGGGCTTTAAAGTTGTCTTCATGCACCTTTCACATCTTCCAAAGTGAAAATATTTACAGGTAATAAAAAAGATGATTTACCTTTTTGGTGAATTGCTCCAGTTGTCAGCTTTCCCCAGATGGTTCCAATAAATATTATCATAAGAATTGTTGCCTTCTGCAGATATCTTTTATTCATTCTGTTAAAACAATTAAAATTAAAACAATACCAATTATGAAATCTATAGAGTTCACAGTTAAACAGATAAGAATGTTGTATATTTTATTCAAAATTATGAAATATTCAGTCATACAGGCAAGGCAATTATCATGAACAGAAATAGAAATAGAGTAGTTGAATAGTAAATAAACTAGAAAATCTTTTTTTGTAAACTTGTGCAGATAGTGTGTAGGTGAGTAATGAACCCAGGATCCTGGCAAAACAGTTGTAATTCAAATGACTCACATTCTCTGGCACAGTACATTGCTGAGAAGGTGACCCCACTATTCACCGTTGGTGCTCTGCAGTTTTCTGTGTCACCTTCTTTTCTCCAGTCTGTTTATTGAATAATGAATGGATATCACAAAACAATGTACTCTCTAGTACATCACTCACCACTTACATAATAAGTAACCTGATACAAATTATACTTTTGGGGCAAGGAGATGTAACATAATTATGTTTTTAGAATATATAAAGCCAATATATTTGATAGTGTGGGGAGAAATTAAAACCTTTGTAACCTTTGTTTCTCTGCTCCCCGATGCCCCATTTGAGTTTTTCCCTCACTTGCTTTATTAGTAACAGTGGCTTAAAATATTGTTTAATTTATATTAATTTCACTGTTATTATTTCAACAACCTGTCAAGAAAGTAACATGTTGGCTTCCACTGCTGATGTTTTCTTTTGAAAATGTTGGCTTTCAGACGAATCCAAATGCTTTAATTTTTTGTAAGTAATTTACCCAGATGTAGATGCATGGCCGACCTAAGGGCGCATGCGCCGTCCGTGGACGTAACCCAGTGCGCATGCTCAGAATCTCATCGGATAGACGGCCTAAGATACGCCGAACACTGCCTATGACGTGAATGTAACTTACGCACAGCCCTATTCATGCACGACTTACGCAAACGACCTAAACGACGTAAAATTAGACAGCTGTTCCGATGTCCATACTTAACATTGGCTGCGCCTCATTTAGCAGGGGTAACTTTACGCCGGTTGCACGCCTTACGTAAACGGCGTATATTAATAAGCCGGGCACAAGTACGTTTGTGAATCGGCGTATCTAGCTCATTTGCATATTCAACGCATAGATCTACGGAAGCGCCCCAGTGGGCAGCGTAAATATGCACCCTAGATACGACGGCCTACTAAGACTTACGTCGGCCGGATCAAGCCCACATTCAGGCGTATCTTGCTTTGAGAACACGGAACACAGATACGATGGCGCATCCTAAAACTTACGCGGTGTATCAATAGAATTTCTGAATCCGGGCCAGTGTAGTTAGAACTGTGGACTGCATACAAGTGAGAGGTTAGTGGGACAGAAATCATTGAAATCAGAGAATCAGTATAACGGGAAAGCAATCAGCATTCTAAGAATATGGCCAGCAATGGAAATTAGAGATGAGCCGAACACCCCCAGTTTCGGTTCGCAGCACAAAATGCGAACAGGAAAAAAATATGTTCGAACACGCGAACACCGTTTAAGTCTATGGGACACGAACATGAAAAATCAAAAGTGCTAATTTTAAAGGTTAATATGCAAGTTATTGTCATAAAAAGTGTTGGGGGACATGGGTCCTGCCCTAGGGGACATGTATCAATGCAAAAAAAAGTTGTAAAAACATCAGATTTTTCGGGAGAAGGGATTTTAATAATGCTTAGGCCGCGTACACACGATCAAACATATCTGCAGTGGACAGATTCGATCGTGTGTACGGGCTAGCAGACAGGTTTCCAGCAGACAAAAGTTTTAAAGCATGCTTTAAAACTTGTCTGCTGGAAACCCATCTGTCCGACATGTCCGCTGGTTAGTACACCTAACCAGCGGACATAAATCCCCCGCATGCGCCGAATGGATTTGACGCATGCGTGGAAGTATTTTACTTCCTGGTTCGGTGACGTGGCGGCGTCAACGTCACCGCCACGTCACCGCACTGTCCGTCCGCAGGGATTTTGGTTTGATCGTGTGTACACACATCAGACCAAAATCTCCAGGAGACATATCCGATGAAATCGGTCTGTCGGACCGTTTTCATCGGATAAATCTCCTCGTGTGAAACAATAAAAGTGAAATATTACTTTAAATTTCGTACCTGAGGGGTGTCTATAGTAGCTCATGTTTCCCGTGTTTATAACAGTTCCTGCATAAAATGAGATTTGTAAAGGAAAAAAAGTAATTTAACCACTTAAGACCCGGACCAAAATGCAGGTAAAGGACCTTGCCCCTTTTTGCGATTCGGCACTGCGTCATTTTAACTGACAATTGCGCGGTGGTGCGACGTGGCTCCCAAACAAAATTGGCGTCCTTTTTCCCCCACAAATAGAGCTTTCTTTTGGTGGTATTTGATCACCTCTGCGGTTTTTATTTTTTGCGCTATAAACAAAAATAGAGCGACAATTTAAAAAAAAAATCAATATTTTTTACTTTTTGCTATAATAAATATCCCCCAAAAATATATAAAAAAATCTTTTTTCCTCAGTTTAGGCCGATACGTATTCTTCTACATATTTTTGGTAAAAAAACTTGCAATAAGCGTTTATCGGTTGGTTTTCGCAAAATTTATAGCGTTTACAAAATAAGCGATAGTTTTATTGCATTTTTATTAATTATTTTTTTTACTACTAATAGCGGCGATCAGCGATTTTTTTCGTGACTGCGACAATATGGCAGACACTTCGGACAATTTTGACACATTTTTGGGACAATTGTCATTTTCACAGCAAAAAATGCATTTAAATTGCATTGTTTACTGTGGAAATTACAGTTGCAGTTTGGGAGTTAACCACAAGGGGGCGCTGTAACTTTCACTGTGACTGTGTGTGTGTTTACAACTGTAGGGGGGTGTGGCTGTAGGTGTGACGTCATCGATCGCATCCCCCTATTACAGGGATGACGCGATCGATGCTGCGGCCACAAAGAAGCACGGGGAAAACTACTCGCAGCTACAATGAATTGTCGGATCTCGGCAATACAGATAAAAGTCATTAAAAAAAACGCCATGTGTTCCCCCCAGTCCATTACCAGGCCATTTGGGTCTGGTATGAATATTAAGAGGAACCTTGAACCAAAAAAAAGCCAAACATTCCATTAACAGGCCCTTCAGGTTTGGTATGGATTTTAAGGGGAACCCTGCGCCAAAATAAAAAAATGGCATGGGGTTCCCCCAAAAATCCATACCAGACCCTTATCCAAATACACAACCTGGCAGGCTGCAGGAAAAGAGGGGGGATGAGAGACCGGCCCTCCTCCTGAGCTGTACCAGGCTACGTGTCCGCAACATAAGGAAGATGTCCCCATGTTGATGGGGACAAGGGCCTCATCCCCACAGCCCTTGCCCAGTGGTTGTGGGGGTCTGCAGGGGGGGGGGGGGCTATCAGAATCTGGAAGATCCCTTTAACAAAAGAGACCACCAGATCCCAGCCCCCCATGTAAATTGGTAAAGGGGTGCATTGTACCCCTACTATTTCAAAAAAAAGTGTAAAAAATTTAAAAACCACAGGAGACAGCTTGGGACAAGTCCTTTATTGAAAAAAAAAATTCAAAATTCCAACGATGTAATCCATTCTCGAGCGATACCGAGAAAAAAAAGCATGATTCGATCCCGCCGCTACGAACTATACCGCCTCCATATAAGGCGCCTGGCTGAATGACGCGCAACCCGTTTGACAGCTCTTTTATAGCTTGAGAGTGGGGCCACCATGTGGCCTGGTATGGTTCAGGAGGGGGGCGCTCTCTCTTTCCCCCCTCTTTTCCTGCAGCCTGCCAGGTTGCGTGCTCGGATAAGGATCTGGTATGGATTTTTTGGGGGAATCTCACACCATTTTTTATTTTTATTTTGGAGTGGGGTTCTCCTTATAATAAATACCAGACCTGAAGGGCCTGTTATGGAGTTTGGGGGGACCCCCACACATTTATTTTTTTAATTTTGGTTCGGGCCTGGTAATGGACTAGGGGGTAATCCATGCTGGTTTTTTTTCAATTACTTTTATCTGTATTGCCGGTACCCGACAATTCATTATAGCCGTGAGTAGTTTTAAATTACTTTTTTTCCTTTAGAAATTTAATTTTGTGCAGAGACTGTTAAAAACAGGAAACATGCACTACTTTACAGGCATACTATAGACACCCCCCCAGGTATGAAATTTAAAGTAATATTTCACTTTTATTGTTTCACTTTAAGCATTATTAAAATCACTTCTCCCGAAAAAAACTGACGTTTTTAAAACTTTTTTTGCATTGATACATGTCCCCTGGGGCAGGCTCCAGGTCCCCAAACACTTTTTATGGCAATAACTTGCATATTAATTTTTAAAATTAGCACTTTTGATTTCTCCCATAGACTTTTAAAGGGTGTTCCGTGGCTTCGTATTTGCCGCGAACACCCTAAATTGTTTGCTTTTCGGCGAACAGGTGAACAGCCAATATTCGAGTTGAACTCATGTTCAACCCCAAAATAAATCTCATCCCTAATATAAATCTACATATATTCCTGAAGGCAGGTGTTCTTTAACAGCGATAATATGGCAGTAACATTTTTCCAGGCATATTCAAAAAACAGATTTATCAGAGTTTCTAGGATAAACATTATTCAAGCGGCCAAGCATTGTATGGAAAGTGACTTCAATTATTTTAGTTATTATGTTGAATGTATTCCAGTAATTATCTGTGAAACACATTTTGAGCAACTTACTGTACATGGAAAATTAATCGGATTTTACTGGGTCTGCATTTGTGACAGAAGTAATTAACAAGTTGATTCACTGGAATAATAATCCATCCATATTACTTAACTTTTGGATAATCCTTGAATTTTTTAAATACATATGTCAGAATGATGTTGTAAGGGTTTACTGCAGTATTTCAGGATGCTTTTATAGCATTTAACACAAAGATAAATCTGTAAAGCCTATTTGGTAAATCTTCAGCAAAACGTGTAGTATATAAATGTAGACATGGTGAATACTGCCAACTGCAATTTGTTTAATCCACCCCCTGAAACTATTTCTTTACAGCCTTATTTTATCCACGTTTAAGGTAAAAAAACAAACAACCATTGTTCCAGACTAAGATTGCATTGAAATAAAAATGGAACTTTAAAAAATGGGTGCAAGCGGAGAAAGAATATGTCGGGGATCCATCAAGGAGTAATAAAGAAAGTTAGGAGAAATGTATACAGCTGTATAACATACAAATTGAATTCACAAATCAGCAGACTATCAACAAGGGAATCAAGCGAATAAATTATTAGCCCATATTGTTAAACAACAATTAACATCATTGGCAGTATCCAAAATGTTAGAACGGGGGAGTTGGTATATGTAATGGATGAGATAATTAAATGTTTCCATGAGTACTATATCTATATGTATAGGACAAGGATAACTTGCACAGACAGGGAGATGGAGCTATATGATATGAATGAAATAGAATATCCTAACTTGACGGAAAAAAAGTTAGTAAGGTGGATAAGGAGATTACAGAAGAGGAAGTGCAGCATGCTGTAAGAATATTAGCATCAGGCAAATCAGCTGGCCCCAACAGGATTCCGTTGGATGTACAGTATATAATCTATACATAGAAATTCTAGCACCAATTCTAACTAGAATGTATACAGAAGCCTTCACAAACTATGAGGCTTTGGTGGTGCTTATACCAAAGCCAGATAAAGATATAAGTGAATGTGCCTCCTATAGGCCAATTTCATTGCTTAACAAGAACTGATGGAACAAACAAAGGAATTCATACCAGTCGAGTCGAGAGCTCTGGCATCTTTGGCTACAACCAGGGCATTTTATCCTATTGAATGGTTGCATTTACAGAAATCATTGGAACAGTTTGGTTCTAAGAAAGATTTAGAAAATGGATAGTCATAATCTTTAGTCAATTTTGTTTAAGTCTTTTTTTTTTATTGTAGTTTTTTATTGAAATGTTTTATATATACAAAAACAGTTGAGAAAAAAAGCAAACAACACATATTGAAGGTGTATCGATAAAGTTACAATGCTAGTAACTTAACAATATTGTGACATTTGTCAGAGAGAAATGGGTGAAGACGAACCCAGTGAGTAAGCGGATCCAAACCATATATTTTATATCTTGGTAAGCAAGATGTTGCTCAATGGGTCCAGTGACAGTGAGTACCCCAGGGCGCCCAACCAGAGAACAAAGGCACCCTGCAGGTGTCTAACCTGATAATAATTGGTGAACGGATTAATGACATCCATGGTAAGATTAGAGAGAGGGACAAGACAGGGATTTCCTATTTTTTCCCATCTTATTGCTATAGCAATAGAGACGCTTGCTTTGATGTTTAGGAAATCAGAGGAATATAAAGAAATAGCAATGGGAAGTAGAAAGGAGTTCATTGGTCTGTATGCAGATAATATAATACTGTACATGAGAGACACACAAAACTCCTTAACAGAAGAAATGAAACGAATAAATACGGTTGGGAAATATTCAGGATTAAAAAACAGTTGTCAGAAATCTGTTTTAATTCCACTTAGACATGATATACAGAGGAATGTGAAGCATGTTCCCTTGTTGGAGATAGTGGATTCATTAAAAGATTTGGGTATTTAAACTAAGTTGGATCTCGAGGAATCGCTGGCAGTGAATGTAAATCCCCTATTGTAACAAATTAAACGCAAGTTGAGAATATGGTCAAAGCTACCACTTTCGGTGGCAGGAAGAATGCATTTAATTAAGACAGTAGTGTTACCCAAATGTTTATATGTATTCTCACATTCTTCAGTAGTTATACCAAAATCCAAATTTAAAAAGTTAAACTTGCAATTTATAAAATGTATATGGCCTATGAGTTATTTGAAATTATCGATGCACCCCGCTGAAACCACTGCCTGAGGAAGATAATTCCACATTCTTACTGTTCTTACAATAAAGAACTCTCTATGCAGTTTAAGGTTAAATACTTTTTTCTTCTAATTTTAGTGAATGGCCACGTGTCTTATTAAATTCCCTTTCACGGAAAAGTTTTATTCCTGTTGTGGGGTCACCAGTATGGTATTTGCACATTGAAATCATATCACCTCTCAAGTGTCTCTTCTCCAGAGAGAATAAATTCAGTGCTCATAACCTTTCCTCATAACTAATGTCCTCCAGTCCCTTTATTAGTTTTGTTGCCCTTCTCTGGACTCTCTCCTGTTCTAGCACATCCTTCCTGAGGACTGGTGCCTAGAATTGGACAGAATAATCCAAGTGGGGCAGAACCAGAGTCTTGTAGATTGGGAGAATAATTTGTTTTATCTCTGGAGTTAATCCCATTTTTAATGCATGCCAATATTCTGTTTACAAAGCCTGTAATCTACTAGGACCCCCAGGACCTTTTCCATCCTAGATTCCTTCAGAGGTTATTTTTGCCACCCAAATGCATCATTTTACATATTGGAAATGGAGCCTTCTGGGCTTTTAGCATTCATAGTTATACAATTTATTGGAAAATTGCAAAAGAAATGTGTTATGAATTGGGCAGTGTACCCCTCTAGTGGGACTGCAAGAATAACATTTAGTGCCATCGATGACTTGATTCAGATCTGTTATAGCAACTCATATTGCTGTTATCATGTGTTATGTGTGTGAGCATTCAATCAGAATTATTGCAATATGATAAGTAAGGATTCTCTCTTGACACTTTGGAGTTTATCAATGTTTCATTTAAAAGTCATACAATTTTAACCCAAGATTCACACGTTTCCATTCAAAAATATATATTTGAATCTTAGGTAAAACTTTTTGAACCTTGGGTGAAAACATTGATAAACAAACCTTTATCTGTGTGTATTGCAACAGGGTATTGGCTAAAATTGCAGACAAGGTGAATGGGAGATATTTGTCTCCAAGAAAGTGGATTGATGCAGTCATGGGCTTTATGGAAGCCTGGTGAGAAAAATTCCTCTTTTGGACCCATTAAAGCAGGAATTGAGAGTAATCAGTGAAAAGGTTAATATGCATACCTTCAAAATGGAGAATATGGAAAACAGACTTCATAGAAATAACGTGAGAATTTTGGGACTACCTAAATGCTGTAAGGGCCCTAATCCTCCAGGTTTTATGGAGAATTGGCTCATAGAAATATTTGGCAAAGAGTCTTTTTTCCCCTTTTTCGCAATAGAAAGAGCGCATAGTGTGCCATATAGAGTGCCATTGCCAAGTGGCCAGCCAAGACCATTCCTGGTAAGAATTCTTTATTTTAAGAATAAAGATACTATACTTTGGAAAGCAAGAGAAAAAGGGGACATATAATACAATGAAGTTAATGTTTAATTTTTTCCGGACATCTTTCCAGAGCTCCAGAAGAAAAGAGCCAAATGTGTGGAGGTTAAAAAAAGACTGCAGAAATTAAAAATCACATATGCTATGCTGTATCTTTCACGGCTGCGAGTAACTTGGGGAAACACACTTTTTAAGATTTTTTTAATGAAAAAAAAATTAAATACGAAGCAACTAAAGAAAATAGTGCGAAACTTAGCAGATTACTTGGGTTGCATAATGGGTCTAAGTTTGTAATAATGATTGACTAATTAAAATTTAGATAGTAGCAGGGGTGGGGAGTTGCACTATGGAAAGGGGAATGATGGATGTTTGTTTTTTCTTTGGCTTTTGTTAAGCATATAGATAGGAAAGAGTAAGGAAAGAAAGAAATGTTGTACTGATCACAGGAGGTCACTTTAAAGGCCCTTTATACAGGCCTAGTGAGGGACAGGTGTGGAGTGTAAGAGGGCTTTTTGTGTGTCTGTTTGTTTTAGTTTTTCTTTTTTTCTTTTCTTTTCTTTTTTTTTTTTTGTTTATGGGAAGAAAATATTACATACAAAATATTCAATTGAAATATTCTTTGGTACAGGTCTGGTGAGGGCCAACGGTGGAGAGTGAATGGGTGGGGGGAGGAGATAGGTAAGGACATTTTTTCTTTTTTTTTAAATGCACTACAAAGAGATTTGAAAATCATGTGGAAACATGTCTATGGCACACAAAGTTACTGGTATATTATATTAAGGAGGGGAAAGATGAGGATATTATGTTTTGGTTATATGGTTAGAAAGCAGGATCAACAGGAGAAATACTATAAGACATTAATAGTTGTCTCTTTTTTCTTATTCGATCTAAAGCTGTGAATAGATGTTCTTGGAATGTTTGAGGATTAAAAGACCCATTAAAGAGGGTAGCTGTTTTCTCTGTGGTAACAAGATATAAAACTGCTCTACTCTGCCTACAGGAGAAGCACCTAATGAAAGAGACAACATTGTACTTAAAAATGGCAAATTTGCAAACCCAATATCATTCAGTATATACTTCATACTCTAGAAGTGTGAGTATTCTAATTGAGTCAGGTTTGGAGTTCTCCTGTAGGCAGATTAGTCTAGATGGGAGAGGCTGGTATAGCTTTCTATATTGTACTCTTGGGAATATGGTGTGCATTTTGGCTAAAATATATATCCATCCTCCATTTAAGGCCGAGGTTTTATATCAGTTGATGAAATGTATCTCTGATAAGTCCAACGTCACGATAATGGTGGTGGGAGATTTTAACATGGTATTAGATGGAAGGGTAGACCAAAGCCCCCCCAATAGAAAAAGGGGTTGACAATACACTTTTTCAAATAATAGGAGAATTCGGATTGAGGGATATATGGTGGTTGAGGAATCCAACTGAACAGCAGTATTCCTGTCTCTCGAAACTAATTTTACACTCTCTAGGATTGACCTAGCTTTGGGTAGTAAGAATATATTGCATTCTGTTAAACATACAAAATAAATGCCCAGAGGCCTCTCAGACCATTCCTCACTGGTGCTGTCAGTGAGCTAGGGGAGGACTATTGTAAGGGGGAGTGGAAAATAAGTCCATATTGGTTAGAGATAATAGGGGAGACGGAGGGTGTGATATCATCTCTGGCAGAGTTTGTGAGTATTAATATCAGGACGGCGCTTTTGGGAGTGATCTGGGATGCTCTTAAAGCATCTCTTAGGGGGATACAATGAGTAGCAAGAGTAAAGTGACAAACTAGAGAATGGGAAAAACTTATTATGAATAAAGTTATAGAGGTGGAAATGCCAGTGGAGTGGAGTGAGGTGACTATTATTCGTAAAGTAATTAATACAGACATGTCCAATGGTTTGATTTCATTCATGTACGACAATATATGCAAACAGGTTATAAAGGAGAATGAGGAGCTTCCTTGTAGGAGTAAATGGGTGGAAGATTTGGGAGATATTGGAGCAGTATAAACTAATTTTGGAAACAGGTCCATTAAGTTCCCTGTCCCCATCTCAAATAGTGTCGCATTTACTGCTGCTGCATAGGGCATATAGGACCCCCCCCCCCTCCAGAAACAGGTTTTTATTTGGTCGAAGGCCAGATGCTAAATGCCCATGATGAAGATATTTAAAGGGAGATCTAATACGTATGTGGAGGTGCCCAAAGCTGAATAGATATTGGAAAGCGGTTATCGGTACAATAAATATAGTCTTTGAAACAACACTTGGTTTCGACCCAATGATATGTATACTATGGTACATGGAAAATAATAAAAACATGTGGGGTAGACAAACGGCAATAATTTGATGATTTTTTTGAGCACGAAAGTTGATAGCGAGGAAGTGGCTGGCAATAAATCCACAAACCTGTGCAGAATGGGAGAACAAGATAAATAATACAATAAGGAAAGAAAAGTTTGTGTATATCAAAAGGGGTAATGCAAACATTTTAAAGAAAATATGTGATTGTTGGATTTGCAGATAGAGGCAGAGGGCCAGATTCTCTAAGAAATTTGCCGGCGTAGCGTAAGCCATTTACACTACGCCGCCGCATCGTACTAGAGCAAATGCCCTATTCTCCATGCACTTGCTCCGTAGTTTGCGGAGGCGTAGAGTAAATCGCCCAGCGTAAGCCCGCGTAATTTAAATGGGGCGGCTTGTATTTAAATTAAGCGCGTCAAACGAACTGCGCATGCTCCGGCCGGGGGAAAAAGCCCAGTGCGCATGCTCCAGCTCACGTCGGAAAGCGCCATTGAAACCGACGTCAAAACGACGTGATTGTCACTACACAATGCCCTATTCGCGAACAAGTTAGTAAAACGACGTAAGCGACGGAAAAAGCCGACGCTGACCCGGCGCCATACTTAACATGGCATCCGACGGCACCTGACGGCATCCGACGGGACTTCGTAAGGTTACTCCTCATAGAAGCAGGGGTAACCTTACGAGTTCGTAAACGACGTACGCGACGACGGGGCGGCGTAAAAGCGATCGGGAATCGGCGTAGTAGCCTCATTTGCATAGGCAAATGAGAAAACAACGTAAAGGCCACCTAGTGGCCGGAGTTGTCATTACAACTACGATCCACAAGTGTAATGGTATTACACTTGTCGGATGTTCAAGCGTATCTATGCCAAAGTGATGCTAAGCATCACTCGCATAGATACGAGCCAAAAAAAACAGCGATACGACGGGGTATCTGAGATACTCCGTCGTAGCGCCACTGAGAATCTGGCCCAGAGTATGATATATTGATAAAGTTAAAACTGGTAATGAAACAGTCTTTTATTCCTGTGTTTTTAATGTTAATGTCTTGAAAGTATATAAATTGGTAAATAGAACAAAATGGAATGTAGTGCATTGTATAAGTAAGTGAAATGTTGGGTTAAATGTGGATGTGAGAAGTATGTATAAAAAACTACTTTTGAATAAAGATTACATGATTTAAAAAAAAAGTGTATTTCCAGTTAGAATCTATACCAGATCTAAAGGGCCTGGTATGGGGGGACACCTAGTTATGCCCACTGCTTCCTAGATTGACAACACTGCCTCTGTTGATTAAACACTCCTACTGTAAACTGCAGTGTCAGGGAGGGGGAACATGTAAGCAACGCTGTATCCTGGCCTAGGCCAACAAGGCCCAGGCCTAGGGCAGCACTTTGCAGGGGGGCAGCACGGAAAGAGTCCCCGCCTGCCTGTGCTACACTGTTAGTGTAGTTCCAGTCTTATGATGCAAACTGGGCAGAGAGGCAAATTATTTCAAATAGAGGGTGCAATCAGCGCAAAAATATACGATCGACAAAATTAATAAATCATGTAGACTACAAAATTAATAAATCATGTAGACTATAAAGTGAAAAATAAACATGGATAATTATGTATCACTACAAATTAACCTATACTAGAGATGCAGTAACTAAATAGTTAATGTATCTTAGGGATGCTAGCTAAGCACAAAAGGACCTTCACAGAAATCACAAAAAGCATAAAAAATATATATAAAGTGCAGCGCAAACCATGTGAACAATATAATAAATGTGGTAAAAATAGAGTCCAAACAATTCGTGTCACAAAGAAGTAAATGTCCGTGGACCATTCGATGAGACAAAAAGATGAAAATCTTCACCACGTGAAAGACAACAATGGTAACAAGTGTAGAAGCTTATCCCTCCACCAGTGCAGATGGCTACTCTCACCAGAGAGGCAAATTAGTCTAGTGCCCCAGTAAAGCAGCCGCAAAGAAATTTGTGCCTAAAGTAGCACTATAGGAAAAAAAAATGTCATCTTGGATAGAGTTAGGGAAGTTTATTTTTTACCATCCATATCCCATTGCAGAGATTTCCCTTCACTTCCTGCCCAATAGCCAAACAGGAAGTGAGAGAAAATCTATGAAAATGAAGGGACTCCATGCCCCCCCGCCAGACCCTCAGAACTAGTGTCCCCACTCGAAATTGTCTTAAACAACAAGGGGTGTGGCCTTGACAGGAATAGGTGGTTCTTATTTAAATTAAGGGGTGCACGAGTTTAGTCAGGCCTAGGGAAACACAAAACCTACATACACTACTGCATGTAAGATACAAATAAAGGAGGATTTCAGTCAGGGTGGGTAAAGGAAGTTTTTGGTTTACTTTATCATATTTGTGCATCGTTTAGATTTACTGCTTGTTTAGGCTGTCATACAAGAGTCCCTTGTTGTATTTTAAAGAAACTAGGGCTAAGAAGAAAAACAGAAATTAATAAAAAAGGGGCATAGCAAATATAATTGTAGTGCCCATGTACCTTGTAGTAGTGGCGCTAGTCATATTTAAGTATAGATCAGAGTATAGTTAGATTCTGATCCTGATTGTTAGTGGCAAATTGCGGTCTGTCTCATCTTGGCTGTACTGTGAGCCTATTCTGCTGTACTGAAGTGTTCTTCCAACCCCGGTGCTGCAGGTGGCTGCAGTGGAGTCGAGGTTTGGGTGCTCTTCCCAACAGCCAATGACAAGGGTTTGTCCTCGCTGTGCATGATGGGTAGGGGTATTTAGGGAACAGACACCATTGTTCTGTGGCACCCACCTTTAGGGTGGCCACATCGCAGCCCCCCCCGTCGCTATGGCCTACCCGGCCAGGGCGTGTGTGCTACACAGTGTTCCTGGTTCCGGGACCATGTTGGCCCGGAGCATCTGAACCACAGATCCCAAGCTGTGTGCTGTTCGGTGGGGAGTTGGTCCGAGGAGCTCCATTGAGAGGCTGGCGGTCCAATAGGGTTTGGACGAAACCACCGGGAATCACAGGTAGCCGGACACTGCAGGACTAATCACCTGTCAGTCGGTACCTGGGCGACAAGTTGAAGAAGATCCAGACGTAACTCAACCAAGGAGTCATATCTCCAAGAATTCTACCCAGAGAGGACCTGTGGCAGAGGTATCTTCTGAGGCTCCTTGAGAGGTCTATGTGGCAGAGACTTTCTCCCAAGTTCAAGTTCACCAAGGAGGGTCTGTGGCAGAGACTTATTCCTATAAGGCCGGATTAACACTAGTGCTAGAGAGATAAGAGAACTGTTTAGCAGATCATCTCCAGTTTAGCTGCGAATTTGGAGACCTGGGGAGGGGAGAAGGAAGTGTATTGAGGTGAATAAGACAAATCCTGAAGAGAAATGAACACATCTGCGAATCAGATGCGTGCCCATAGAAGATAATGGGCCTGAATTCTCACCTGAGCCGCACCATAATGCCTAAAAAAGGCACATGTTTTTTCGGCAATAAGCAGTGCGAATGCATCGCACATATGTGAACCTGCCTCATTGAAAACAATGTATTTTATAATGTTATGCGAATTGGATGCGGTTTAAGCCGCAACCAATTCGCATAGGTGTGAATCCGGCCTTATTGTCCGAGTGACACTCAGGCTGCCAGGTCAGTGAGAGAGGCCTGTCCGGGTGCACTGAACCCTCTTTGGCGGGAGTGGTGAAGAAAAGTGTTACGTTTGGGAGCAGGACTGTTTTCTATCATTATGCCTGAATCTGCTAATCTTCCTCCTTTTAACTTTCCTTTCCTCACTGCAAGTTCATTGTTTTTAACCAGCTGGGTAATAAAGAGCACAGCAAAAGAGCACCTGTCGTGGACATTCCTTTACTTCTGTTTATGCACATACGCATCACTCACCCATACAAAATTCGGAGGAGCCACGTGGTAACACACCGCTCAAAAATCCAGCAGCTCCACTGGGGGTAATGCTACATAATAAAGGAAATTGATTCTTAACTATTCTTTAGCCAGACAGAGAAGCATTTATTTTGTTATACTCTCCCCCACATTTATAAATAAAAAATTGGAACCAATACTCTCAAATCTTTCTTAACTTAAAGTGGAGTTTCCATCCCAATTTTTTTTTCATTATTGTGCTCATTAGACCTAAAAAAAAAATGCTTTCACGTATCTGGAAATGCCTGTAGCTATGCGGTCCCACGAAATCTGCCTTTGGAATCACCTAGGATTCGGACATCATCTCCCTCTAATGCTCCTGGGAAATGTGTGTCATGATTTCCCAGGATGCAGTGCGCTACCCAATTATCACTCCCCATGCAAGACTTCCAGGAAGTAAGTGCTTGTGGGCTTCACAATGCCCACAAGCAAAATTACAACGGTGTGGACATAGTTTTAAAAACTATGGGGCAGATTCACAGAGAAATGGATCATCGTAGCGTATCAGAAATACACTACGCCGCCGTTTTTTACCTTGCTCTACGTGGAATTCAGGTAGATTTTCTACGGTAAACGACGGCGGCGTAGTGTATTTCTCCCGTCGCAATCCATCTGCGCGAGTAGGGGGCGTGAAACATTTAAATTAGGCGCGTTCCCGCGGCGATCGATCTGCGCATGCTCCGTTCGCAAATTTCCCGCCGTGCATTGCGCGAAATCACGTTGTGACGTCATTCGTTGTTTATGTAGCGTACTTTACGGGCGATCCACGTCCCGACGAGTTACGTAAACAAAAAAAAAAATTAAATAAATTCGAAGCGGGAACGACGGCCATACTTAACATGGGCTACGTAAAGTTAGAGCAGCAAAAAGCTGCTCTAACATTACGTATAAAAAAATAGACGAAAACGATTGCGACGCTCGCTCGTTTGTTCGTGAATCCCCGTAAAAACACATTTGCATATCCCGACGCATTAAAACGACGCGAACTCCTCCCAGCGGCCGCAAATAGATGGCAGCGTAGATCCGAAGGCTTACGAAGACATAAGCCTCTCGGATCGAAGCCCGAAGCCGCCGTATCATGGTTTGAGAATTCAAACTAGTGATACGCCGCGGGAAATTTGAAATTACTCCTGTCTAACCCCAGTTAGACAGGCGTAATTGTTTTGTGAATCTGCCCCTATCTTTTTTGAATAACTATGTGGAGCGGCGGCGGATTGTAAAATAGTAAGTGACCGGATTTATATTATAAAAACGCATGATGAAAGGACATACATTTAAAAAATACTAATTGTGGTTGGAACCCCGCTTTAATATCACTAGTAATACAGTATATGCAGTAATGTCTCAATTATCAATTGCATTTGACTAAGAAAAAGTCAGTATTATTATTTATTCCTGGAGGGGGCTAATACAAGCATAGGAGCATCAAAGATAAAGGAAATTAGAAATCTTGAAGGTTTGGATGGGATATTAAATAGTTATCCTAATAGGGCATCAATCAGAGATTTCACTAAGCTGTAAATAATTTTCAAATGTATTGTATTTTAAATGCTAACCTAAAATAGTTTGACTTTGGGGCAAAGACAGTGTATAAAGCATGAACCCCCACCAACCACCTTCTCTGACGCACTGTTTAGATTCTGTGAGGACAAATGGGACTTAGGCTGCATTCACACCTAGGCGTAGGCAATAGAGGCGTTTTTTCCGGCGTTTTGCTGCGTGTGTTTGCGCATTTGCGCGCGTTTGCATACAGCGTCATCCGACGTTTTTGTACTTTGGCGTTTTTCATATAAGCCAATAGGAAAAATGATCATCCCTGACATCACTTGTTGCTATCCTAGGATTTTTATTTTCCTCTTCCTGGGTGAATATACCTCTTCCGGGTCATCCTTGTGCTTCCAATTCCATAACAAAATGAGTGATGATGAGATGGCTTGTATGCTGGCAGCAGCCACTGCTACCTCATATATGCTATACCAGGGAGAGAGGAGAAGGAAGAGGGCACGGAGATATTGGATCCACCCCGTCATTGCTGGTCGGGAAGAGACAGGCCAATTTTGGGTCCTGTACAATGACCTTTGTGAGCATGAGGACACATTTCTGGACTACACCAGGATGTCAATAAAAAGGTTAGTAAAACGTATCTGTTTTCATTCTTTTTTACATTGTACCTTTCCACTAAAATCCCCATGTTTATTAACAGCTTCGATGAGTTGCTTGAACTGCTCAGCAGTAGATTGGCGAGGATGGACACCTTTTTCCGCAATAGCATACCACCTGTGGAGCGACTTATTATCACACTGAGGTAAGGTTAAAAAACGTTGTCTAATTTATCATGTTGATATACGTTTTTTTTTTTTTAATTAGTTACAAACTGATGCTCTAGTGCCAAAAAACCAAACCATAAAAATGAGAATTGTTGAAAAAACAAAAGAAAGCTATATTATAGTGACAAAAAGGACACCAATTATGTTTTTTACACCCTCGTCGCATGACTGTGCAATTAATTGTAAAAAAACTGTCCGAGTCCTTTAGTTGACTGGGTCCGGGTCTGGTTACAGACTATTGCATACAGTACCCAATACTAATATATTTGTATATGCATCTAATAAAAAAAAAAAACACACACACACGTTTTAGAAGGTCAAAAACATTTTAATTTGTTTAAAACAATTTTCAAAAATATGTACATCAATTTTTTAATGTGATTTTGTACTTTTGTCACAAACAAGAAATAGAGCAAACGTTGCTCATAGAACACTTTTATTTTTAGAGATGTTGATAATTTTTAACAGATTCCCCTGTCTCATCCGTTGACATGACCACATTTATTGCTTGGCCAAAATGTGACCAGCTGGGGTTGAGGGGCTAGCATGCGGCCAATGGGAAGGTGGTGTTGGTGGTGGTGGTGGTGGTGGTGTTGGTGGTGGTGGTGGTGGATTGTAAGGTGGGAGTGTAGGCAGGTGGGGGTAATCAGAAGAAGAAGTTGATGTCGTCCGAGAAGGGTAAGTAGGAGGTAGATGAGTGTAAGCTGGAAGTGTTTGGGAAGTCTGAGGATGGTAGGTAGAAGGTGTCGTCTGCAGGTGTGTGTAAGCGGAAAGTGTTTGGGAAGTCTGAGGAGGGTAGGTAGAAGGTGGCGTCTGCAGGTGTGTGTAATCAGAAACTGTTGTGGAAGTCTGAGTAGGGTACGTAGAAGGTGGTGTTGGTAAATGAGGGTGGGTAGAAAGTGTTGTCGTCTGAGGAGGGTAAGTATAAGGTGGTGTGGGTTGAGGTAGGTGGCTGGGAAAAGGTGGTGCTAAGAACTGAGGAAGCGGTGGTGCTGACAGATGCTGCGGGGGGTGGGTAGCATAGGGACCATAGGGTGGTGGCGGTTCTGGGGATCTATAGGGTTCTTCTGGTGGGATGTATGTTGCTATGTACCTTATGGTACCTGCCAACATATCGGCTTGAAGATGTTTGGGAACCCTGTCCATAAGCTCGACAAGACATCTCGCTGACATATGTCCGTATGACCGGTTGGTTCCCATTCTCTCATTCATGTCTGCCAAGATTTCCAACATCATTTTTACATTGGGGTCTGGATCCGGAGCCTTTCTGGGAGGTTCTCAAGGAAGTAGTGTTCAAGAAACCTAAAGCAGAGGAATAGGCACAGATTGCGGAGGTATTCTGGCAACGCTGCAACTTCCCCAATTGTGTCGGAGCAATTGATGGGAAACATATTCGGATAGTGAAGCCCATGGCAAGTGGAAGCCAATTCTTCAACTATAAGAAATATTTCTCGTTTGTGTTTATGGCTGTGGCTGATGAAAACTATTGTTTCAGATACATAGACATTGGGTCATATGGCAGCAGCGCGGACTCCACTATCTTTGGGAACTCTTTATTTGGTCAAATGCTGCGAACAGATGGTCTTGACCTACCAGAATGCAGTCCACTCCCAGGCACAAATGGCCCTGCCCTACCTAGTGTATTTGTGGCTGATGAGGCCTTTTCTTTAGGTACAAATCTCCTACGGCCTTATTCGGGTCATAATCTAACGGTGGAGAGGAGCGTGTTCAACTACCGCCTAACCAGAGCATGGCGAGTAGTTGAATGCGCTTTTGGTATACTTGCGAATAA
The DNA here is from genome assembly GCA_029574335.1 of Rana kukunoris. Lineage (NCBI taxonomy): Eukaryota > Metazoa > Chordata > Amphibia > Anura > Ranidae > Rana > Rana kukunoris. The sequence continues at coordinate 199,696,684 of CM056051.1, forward strand.
GTGGCGGCTCCTGCACACTCCCATAGTACTGAACATGCAGAATGCCGTTACTGCTGTTAAAGCTGCGTGTACCTTGCACAACTTTGTGAGGCAGCACGATGGCTTTGATTTTGAAGAGCCCGTTTCTGAGACTCTGGAAAGAGCTCAGTGGACTGGTGTCCGTGGGAACAGGCAGGGTTCACATGTCCGCGATCAGTATGCGGCATATTTCATGTCTCCTGCAGGACAGGTGCCATGGCAGCTGGATTCTATTTAAATATTACCATTTTTCAGTTTTTTTTTGGAACTATAATGTTTGCTGTACTGTTTTGAACAATAAATCATATGCTGTATTGATAAAATAAAAATATTTGATTGATGTATTAAGAAATCTTATGTTTATTTTATTTCGATATTTTTTATCTTTTGGTGCAGTATCCCTACGATATCAAATCGGGGTCAGAGTGTCAGGATGGGAAGAAAAACTCACAGGCCCTGTCTCAGTGGGAACATTAGGGTTGGTGGTTACTAGGAAGAGGAGTATCCCCCCTATAATTAGGAGGAATAGTATACCATCATTGTTACCAGTCAAAAATACAGTACAGTGGCCCATTGTTGTTGTCAATGGGGGGGATTGTGCGTCATGACATTGGAAGGTATTGTGTCCAAGGGCCTGATAAAGGCTAGCAAAGGGCCAAATCTGGCACTCGGGCAGCAGCATTAGGTGCTTACAAAAGGTGGTGGCAATAGATATTTTATTTAACCACTCCCTGACGCCCGTCAGACGCCCATCAGACCATATACGGCCACAGGGTGTTTCTACTTCTCTGGTGGTCCGTATTTGTACGGCTGCCCCTTTCCTCTTTCCCCACGCGCGCTCCTGAGCACCCAGCGGGGAACTTCTGTGCTGGCCATGTACCTTGGACACATCCAATGACAGAACACTGTGTAAGACACATTTGAGTGGCCGTTTGCAAGTAAATCTGTGCGTCCAGAGATGATCTCATATGTAAACAGATGAGATCATTTCTCATTGCCGGCTAACAAAATGACAGCGTCCTGTGAGGGAGGGAGGAGACCGATCTGTGTCAATAGGGACACAGATCTGTCACCTACCCCAGTCACCCTCCCTCACCCACAGTTATAACACTATATAGGGTACACATTTAACCCCTTCCTCACCCCCCTAGTGTTAACCAATTCCCTGCCAGTCACATTACAGTGATTAGTGCAGTGCGTGAATGGTGTTAAAAATGTTTCAAAAGTGTACGATGTGTCCGCCATACTGTGAGAATATACCTACAGGGAAGCCTTTTTATAGGCTTACCTGTAGGCAAAAGTAAAAAAACATGGGTTTACAAACATTGATTTACTAAAAAACAATCATCCTATTATCTCCCTATGGTCATTTTGCTGTTTGCAGGAGTTTACCTTTTTGATCCTTCTCCGATATTTGTGCCCAGTTCGGGTACACCTGAGTGCCAATTTGCTGCCATGCCTTCCTCCGAACAGTTCGCAGCTTGTAGGAAGGATCCCTGATGTCGTAAAGACAGGGGTGCTGCTTTACCATCCTGATGAATTGTTCAGGGTCCAGGAGAGAGACGTTTTCGTCCATTTCTTCCTCCATGCTGCTGTACTTGTCTTTTTCTAATTTAAAATGGTGATTTTTGCACTTCCTGTGTGATATTATGTACTTTTTATGTCATTTCCTGTATTGCATTTGAGCAACACAGGCGTCCAAAACTCTCGTACAAATGCTTGTTGTCGCGCTATATGTGCAAATCGGGCATTTTCCATTGATTTCAATGGAAAAAAAGCTCAAATACGCCCAAATCGCGCGACAAAAAAGGGTCCGGAACTTTTTTTAGCTACAGGCGATGGGCGTCAGGCGTATCAGCGTTCAGATGTGAACCATCTCCATAGGCTTTCATGTATTTTTCTCCCTCTGGCGTTTGTGAGCGTCGCGCTACAGGCGACAAAACGCCTAGGTGTGAATGGAGCCTTACCTGTAAGAAACCAAATCTAGTAAATAAAAAATATGTTTCTAGCATCCAAATTCAAATGAGAAAAGTGTGGGATGCTAAAACAAACATACATGCTCACCTATATGGCTGTAAAACCCATCCAAGCTGTAACTGTCAGCTGCCAACTCTGCACCAAATACTAGGCGATCAAAGGCTACTGATCTTGGGTCCACTCTGAGTTTAGAGTGGTGACTGTCTGTTCAGGTCTGCTTGAAATATGGACAGGTGGACCTGAACGGTCCGCATGTGTGAAAGAGTCTTAAGGGAATCTGCACCTGTTTTAAATAGGGGGAATTTAATAAAATTTTTTACCATAATATAAATATTTGGCATCAGTAAATGAGGAGATATGAAAAATAGGCATGTATTTTTTTATTTGCAATACTAATATTTACATATTGCTTCGTTTACGCCCCCTGCTCTCTCCTCATTGGCCCACTGCAAGTAAATGACAGCAGTGGGAGTCAATGGCATCTGCTGTTGTGTCTGAGCAAATGAGAAGAGAGAAACCCACAACAGCTGGGGCTCTGATCCCTGGTGAGTATAAAGGAGAGGCTGTGGGGGAAGCAGAACACAGAAGGTTTTTTACCTTCAAGCATAGAATGCTTGAAGATAAAAAAAACTTCAGCCTTTACAACCACTTTAATACAGTTTCAGTACATAATGATAATAATGAAAACTTCCCCAATCAGCCATGTTGTTTCCTTTTATTACTAGAAGTTTTGTTTTCTATATTGAATGTACTTGATACAATTTTATATGAACTATTTCTTAAAAAAACTACAATACATTCCTGCATCTTTATTTTTTTGTTTACAAAAGTTTATTGAAAATTTTAAAGAACAGTTACAAGTATAAAATTGAATGGTAGGACAACGAAGGCTTAACAGTATACAATGCATCATATAGGAGAGTAATGAAGCTGTTGGGTTACGAACTGAATTGCAGGTAAAACAATGGCAGACATATAACATGGTGTTAAGATACAGTGAAGAAGGAGGGGATATGATCAGTTACTATGGAAGATTCCAAAAGGACCATTTAAGGTCGAATGTCTGGAGACTATCGTTCAGTGTGTGATATATTTTTTCGGAAAGTTTTATTGTCTCCATTCTGTCTATTACTTGCGGCCATAGTACTTTGTCAGTTTTCCAATTGAGAGCTATCATCCACTGAATAGCGCTACATAAGGAATGGAACATTCTTGTGCAGGGGATGGGAATATTTGGTATCTTAGCATATAGGAGGCATATCTGGGGAGTAAGAATGACTTTGAACTTAGAGGATCTTTCGAACCTGACCAATGCAGAGCTCCAGATCTGATCTAGCCGTGGACAACTCCAGAAGATGTGTAAAAGCGTACATTGTTCTGGACAGCCTCTAAAGCAGTAAGGAGAGGTTGTGGGATAGAAAGAATGGATCTTGGAGGGAGTGAGGGGGTACCATCTAGTGAAAAGTTTCATTGGGCTCTCTCTAAAGGAGACATCTCTTTTGCATTTACGGAGATTGTCGGACATAGTGTGCCAGGCTTTAGAGGGGATGGTGCTATTAAGATCAGCTTCCCAGTGAAGCATTGAGCCAGATTTCTCTTGTTGAGCGCAGTCATTGAGGGCGTGATATAAGCAGGAAATCATACCTTTGTCCCCAGGGGAGGACAAACAGATCCTCTCGAATACTGTGTTGGGGGGGGGGGGCTAGATAGGGGAAATAATTTTGTGAAGAAGGATTTAATCAATAGATAGTTCTCGTGTTTGGACTGTGGGAGATTGTATTTTTTTTTTAATAGTCGAGAAAGGCATGAAATTCCACTTTGATTGTAGGGAGTGCAAGGTGGTGTTATTCTTAGTCCATTGAGAGAATAGAGGTTTATTATTAAATGCTAGGGTTAGACGGGGGTCTCCTAGGAATGAGGTTAGAGGGGAAACCGACGAGGAAAGTGTGTGTGTGTCCTTGATTTTCGACCATAATTTGAATAGGTGTGCAACTATTACATTGTGTTTGAGAAGGGTGCGGGTGAGGGTATAGTTGGACCACAGTAATCCTTGAAGGTGATATGGGGCTATGGAGATCGATTCAAATTTTTTCCATGGGATGTTGTTGGCAGGGGAAAACCAAAGAGACATTTGGTTGAGCCTAGCCACTAGAAAATAGAGCCAAAGGTTTGGGAGACCAAATCCTCCCTTGGACTGAGGTCTATGTAATAAGGTGTAACTACATCTGGGTTTTTTATCAGCCCAAATGAATTTGTTAATGTTTCTTTTTAAAGAATCCAATTTTGATTTTGATATAAAAATAGGGAGTGTGCGGAAGTAGTAAAGAAGTTTGGGAATTATGTTCATTTTTACAGCGCAAATCCTACCTAAGAACGATATGTGATATGTGATATGTAATAAGCAGACCACGTTTTAAGGACGGAAATAATATCTGAGAAAAGGGGAATATAATTAGTTTTATATAATAATTTATGTGCAGATGTGATAATAACCCCCAGATATCTAATTGAGTGTGGGCACCAATTAAATGAGAAGTTATTTTGCAATTGATTTTGGATGTTTGGGGGAAGGTTGATTGGGAGGATCGAACATTTATTCAAGTTAATGCCCAGGCCAGAGATGTCTCGGAAAGTGTCCAACTCTCTAAGAAAAACAGGGATAGAGGTAAAAGGTTCTGACAAGAAAATCAGGTCGTCATCTGCGTAGAGACTAATCTTACATTCAAACTTTTTTTATGTATCCCCTAATATCCGGGTTATTTCTAATAATATGAGCCAAGGGCTCGATAACTAGAGCGAAGAGGAGGGGAGACAGGGGGCAGCCCTGTCTCGTGCCTCTACCAAGGGGGAAGAATTCAGAGCTACTGCCAGGGATTCTAATGCGAGTTTTGGGGAGGTGATACAATGCATTGAATCCCTGTAGGAAGTTACCTGAGATTCCAAATTTGGGGAGGAGGCAATTTAAATATGACCAATTCACGCTGTCGAATGCCTTGTGGATGTCTAAGCTGAGAATGCAAACTTGGCGTGAATGTAGGCATGCATCCTGTATGACGTTAGTAACTAGCCTGACGTTGTCCACAATTTGTCTTCCAGGAATGAATCCCGTTTGGTCAGCATGTATCAGGGGGGAAATAACCTTCGCCAGACGTCTGCGAGGATTCTGCCAAAAATCTTAAGGTCATTGTTAAGGATAGAAATAGGGCGAAAGTTTTGTGGGAGGGAATGATCTTTATTAGGTTTAGGGATTAAGGATAGGTTAGCTAGCAACATTTCCTCTGGAAAGTGATTGTCCTCTAGAATATGGTTAAAGAGTTTTGTGAGACTAGGGGCTAAAAGAGAAGCATTTTTTTTTATAATAGGACGTTGAGTAACCGTCGGGGCCTGGGGCTGTGGAGGTCTTGAGAGATTTGATGATTTGTAGTATCTCATCAGTCGTACAAGGGGCGTTAAGGGATTCAATTTGTTGTTGATCAAGAGAGGGGAGCTGAAGGTTATCTAGCCATGATTTAGAGGAGGGGCTGGGTAGTTCTTGAGGTCCAGCTAATAGCTCTTTATAGAAGGAGGTGAATAATTTTAGTACCTCTTGGGGATGGGTGGTTATGTTACCTTGGTTATTTCTGAGTTTATATATATGAGGAGGCCTAAAGTCCTGATTAAGTTTTCTGGCAAACATTGCCGAGGGGGAATTGCTGTGGAGAAAGAACCTAGCTCTGGAGAACCTGAGGGATCTCTCTCCTGTTTGCGGATAAAATAAGGTCTAGGGCCTGGCGTTTAGTTTGGATCAATTGTGTGGTATCCTGGGATGGGGAGTGTTGCAATTTATTGTATAAAAAGTTTAAGTCTCTGGTGAGGGATTTAATTTCTGCTAATCTCTCTCTATTTTTTGTTGCAGCTAATTTTATGAGATGGCCACGCAAGACTGCCTTGTGGGCGACCCATAGGGAGGTGGGGAGGGTTTCGTTATTATCATTATCTTGGAAGTAATTTTCAATATGTGAAGAGATGTCATTGCAGTTCAAAAGATTAGTTAAAAAAGAGTCATTTAAATCTAGATTTTCCTAGCTTGTGACGGAAAATATTGATTATATGATGACAGGAGGCGAGTATCTTATGCATTATCTTTCTTTATTAATGCCCATAGCAGACATATTTATCTTTCTTTAATCAATTTAAATGTAAAAAAATTCTCAAATAAACTACCACTCCCAGCAGTCCCGAGAACCTAAGCCACACCCAGGTCTGTGGTCTCTATATAATGGACTGCCTCCACTGGTTCCTCCTCTTTCTTGATGCGATAACCTTTGATACAGGAGTACCACAAGCACGGATAGTCGTAGTGTGTCTTCTGGACCTTAGACCGTCCGGCCGACATCCAACAGCTCCCGGAAGGGACTTGACCATTAATTGTGCCCCAACGGGGGACTCCGGGAAGGAATAGAATCCCAACGAGGAATCTTCAGGAAAACTTCGTCCCAACAGGGAACAGGAACCCAACGGTCCTTTGAACCGGATCCTCCAGCATCAGGACCCATTGTCGGCATTCAGTAACCTGCGAAAGACCCAAAAAACACACGTAATAGGGTGGGTCGGGAGGGAAGATACTCGCCTCCTGTCATCATATAATCAATATTTTCCGTCACAAGCTAGGAAAATCTAGAATTATATATCAGACAGGAGGCTCATATCTTATGCAAGTTCAAAGCTAGCATTTTAAACATGTAAAATAACTAGACATAATACATTCTTAAAAAACTAAGATAGGACCGACATGGATATATGATCTTGTGGTCTGAAGTAGAAGCGACGGAAGGTGGTCTCTGAGGACCAATATGCCGCCACTAAGAGATCGGAGAGAGAGCCTCCCGCATCTTTGGATGCGATAGTCCCCGACGCAGAGATACCATGTTCTTTTGTCGCTACATTGATGACCTGCTGTTTATCAGCTCCGATGAGTCTGCCAGCCTTAATTCTTGGCTACTGTATCTTTTTTTTTTTCTTCAAATAGTTTATTGGAATTTCAAAATAGGTACAGAGTGTAATTAAAGAATGCACATTGTGCCAAAACATTGCAGCACGAATTACATCAGAACATGTTGTGTTGCTAACATAACTGAGTATATTAGGCGTGGGGTATAAATTGCATATGTAACTCAAGCATAGGCGTCCAATCCCCCAATGTGGCACCCCTAATGGGAGCATTAGTGCCACAAGGGAGGAGGGGAGTACAAATCGTAGTAACATAAAACATTGAAGATATCACATACGGAACCTTGCATAGCGAGATCTCAGATGAGAGAAAAGGAGATTTGAAGTGAAGGATAAAGTGTTGCTCGGTCAAGAAAGGGTAGAGTGAGAGTCTTGGGGGAGTGTTGTTATGTAATGTTTGCAGCATTCGTCCAGGAGGACCACGGCAGCCATTGTAGTTTTGTGGTAGTAGTGCGTTGGCTACTGTATCTTAATGACAACCATCTTAATTTACGTTTTACTGGCAATTTACAGCCCATCAGTATTGATTTTTTGGATGTCAGACTCACCGGCGCTGATGGGGTCATCACTACCAGCTTACACAGAAAAGACACGGCGGGTAATGCCCTTTTACGCGCAGATTCCTCCCACCCCCAACACACAATCAAGGGAATTCCCTTTGGCCAATTTCTTAGGCTAAAACGCATCTGCAGCAATATGGAAGATTTCAACAGGGAATCATCAGATATGGCTTTTAGATTTAAAGCCAGGGGATACCCTGCCAAAATTATTAACAAGGCACTCCTTAGAGCCAGTTCCATCCCTAGATCGTCCCTACTTGTTATTAAAAGCTCTAACAAAGGGTTGTCTTTTAATGACACCATTCCCATTTTTTCTACCCCGTTTATCCCCGAATTTAACGCCATTAGACACATAGTCAATAAGTACCTTCCGGTCCTGTACAACGATACTATCTATCAGTCTATTTTGGCGCAGGGTATAAAAACTGTTAGCCGGAGAGCCCCCTCTCTGGGGGGGCATTCTGTCTCCAAGCCTCTTTCAGAGTAAAACAACTAAAGAACAATGGTTGTCATTTAAAGGCACCTTTAAATGTGGTGTTGGGAGCTGCAGATATTGCAAACACATCCTTTCTGGTACTTCAGTACATTCACATTCAGAAAATAAGGACTATGACATTCAGCGTTTTATTAATTGCAACACTGCATACCTGGTTTATGTTATTACATGTGACCTATGCCATCTACAATATGTAGGTCGCACGACCAGGAGGCTCAAGGACAGATTGGGGGATCATCTCTATGATATAGAGAAAGATCACAACACAAATGTAGCTAGACACTGGATTTCAGTCCATCACAAAGACATCTCCAGCCTGCGCATTCAGGGTATGGAAAAAATTGTTCGTCCTATAAGAGGGGGTGACAAGTTTAGATTACTGTGCAGGCGTGAGGTTCTTTGGATTCTCCTCTTGGGCACTAGAATGCCCAGGGGATTGAATTTCCAATGGGACGTTTCTCACTACTATGACTAATGATATACAAGACTCAAACCTTGCGCTATACACACTTACCTATAACAAACTCTAACTTTTTGGTCTCCTCTCTGTTGTTCTCTATGCACAAGCTAGCACTTCATGTCACTCCCCTGTTCATATATGTATTGTGTCAGCCTCATGTGGCTTCACATTCGGCTGTACACACATTTTACTCTATGGGAGTTCCTGCGTTATTCGGTCCTAATGTTATATACCAACTTATCCGTGTTTACATTTACTTTTGCATCAAGTGTCCAGTACCTGCTTCTATCTACCCACGTTTTTGCCATCAGCCCTGTGTCTCTTTTTTACAAAGTAATTTTCTACAGAATTTTTCCCATTCATATGGGATTCATTTCCCCTATAATTAATTAATCGACAGGACCCCAGGCATATTGGTGGGTTAATAAACGATGTACACCTCGTAATTATGAATATTGCAGTTATAGACATATGATTTACTCTACTGTTTATCTTCTCTTTTTTAGAACTTTTCATGTCCTATACTCGGGTATATCTATGGTTATGCACACAATGCAACCCGATTACACAGATATCTCGGACCTTATTTTGCATTTTTTACTGTTTCTTTTTTATTTAGTATTATTTGTATCCATATGCATGCACATCGATGTTCTATATGTACTATCTCCACAAACACCTAGTTTTGTGTGCGTTGGTTTACAATCAATTCCTGTGCATTATACACCTTTTCAAACAATGTTAGGGATCATATGTAGCCATGTACATTTTTCCACCTCCAACATAACATATATATGTATACACGCCTACATATGTATATATTTATATAATTTTTGGGAGCATCCTTCCGCACCAATGGAACACAATATACTGGCTTTCAGTTAACCAGCTTTATTTTCAGCCCAATTAAGTTCTTTCGGATGCACTCTCTAGATCCCTATACATGTGTTTGTCATAGGTTAATTTTCATTCCACCCATAGAAGACGACCTTTCAATTAACTTCCTTCATTTTCTATATAGGTGTATTTTATATATATATTATATATACTTTTTTATACATCATTCGGCTGTTATAGCCAATGGGTCCTTTTACTTTTAGCAGACATTATTATCATTCTATATATAAAATTAAAAATTCACTATTTCATTGGGCCAGCTTTGGACTTCGTTTACATTATATTCTCATATTGAGAACCTTTTTACCTTTCTCTTTTGCCTTGACCCAAATGTTTTAGAATACATATACCAGCCTCCCTACACGGAAGTTTTTCACATTTGCTGACACCTTTGATCACATTATGTTTTGGTCTCTCACTTCAGTGACGCCCATTATTAATCATTTCCATTTCACTTTAATTCACCTTTTTCACACTTTTCATATTTGGCTACGATGTGTCTACATGCTTTGACACAATTTGCCACTCTTTTTCTTTTATGGTGTAACACCATATGGTGTATGGTGTTATATTTATAACTGGTGTTAGACAGGAGTAATTTCAAATTTCGCGCGCCGTATCACTAGTTTGAATCCTCAAACCATGATACGGCGGCTTCGGGCTTCGATCCGAGAGGCTTACGTCTTCGTAAGCCTTCGGATCTACGCTGCGATATTTTTGCGGCCGCTGGGAGGAGTTCGCGTCGTTTTCATGCGTCGGGATATGCAAATGTGTTTTTACGGCGATCCACGAAGATACGAGCGGTCTTCGCAAACGCTTACGTCTGCTTTATTTTACGTACTGTTAGACCAGCTTTTTGCTGGTCTAATGGTGCGTTGCCCATGTTAAGTATGGCCGTCGTTCCCGCGTCGAATTTAATTATTATTATTTTTTTTGCGTAACTCGTTCGGGAATAGAAATGTCCGTAAACGACGCTACTCAAACAACGAATGACGTAACGACGTGATTTCGCGCAATGCACGGCGGGAAATTTGCGAACAGAGCATGCGCAGTTCGCGGGAACGCGCCTATTTTAAATCCTTCACGCCCCCTACTCGTCTAGATGGATTGCGACGGGAGAAATACACTACGCCGCCGTCGTTTACTGGACAAAATCTACCTGGATTCCACGTAGAGCCAGGTAAAAAACGGTGGCGTAGTGTATTTCTGATACGCTACGAGAATCCAATTCTCTCTGAATCTGGGCCATAGATCTATTCTTTCTGCCATTTAACATTGAACAAGTTGTTAGATAGATCTAGTGCTTCATTTCATTACATATGTTTTCATTCATATCGACATACACATTCACATTTATTTTCACTTTTATTCATATTTATTTGTTCCATCACCATTATACATTTCATTTGCATAGTCTATCTTATGCTCTTTTTACAGCTTATTGTGGTTTGAATTGCATCGTCTTTAAGCCTTTATTTTATTTCATTCATCATTGCCTCATGTTTTATCATTTTGTGTCACTGTAGTACTATGTATGTACCACATATACAGTATTTTATATGCGCATTATGTTTATAATGTGCTATTATTTATACATTTTGATTATTGGTTTCACATTTGTGTGTATTTGTTTGTTTTTTCTTGCTTTGGTGTGCACAGGTGTAATGTGACTATCTCATTGGCATCAGGGGTTGTCCTAATATCATAGGCTCCTCCCGGGTAATTAATTGAGATAGGTATATATAGAACATAGGGTGAACATGTGACCAAACAGTTTTAATGCTCCATTAGCCATGAATAAGCACTGATCCAGTGCGAAACGCGTTGGCTGTTCCTTGTTTCCACTGCTGTGACCCTATTTTTGTACATGCTGTCTATTGAATAAAAGACCACCCATCAGGTTTTGGAGTGCGGCTATCCATTTTTCTGTGTCTTCATTTTGCCTAGTGCACCGCCAGCACCCTCGGTATCCTGCACGACCTGTAACCATTTAGTGATCCCACCTGGAGCGGTGACTCCTTTCTCTCTATAGCTCCCGGAAGGGACTTGACCATTAATTGTGCCCCAACGGGGGACTCCGGGAAGGAATAGAATCCCAACGAGGAATCTTCAGGAAAACTTCGTCCCAACAGGGAACAGGAACCCAACGGTCCTTTGAACTGGATCCTCCAGCATCAGGACCCACTGTCGGCATTCAGTAACCTGCGAAAGACCCAAAAAACACACGTAATAGGGTGGGTTGTGGGGGGAAGATACTCGCCTCCTGTCATCATATAATCAATATTTTCAGTCACAAGCTAGGAAAATCTAGAATTATATATCAGACAGGAGGCTCATATCTTATGCAAGTTCAAAGCTAGCATTTTAAACATGTAAAATAACTAGACATAATACATTCTTAAAAAACTAAGATAGGACCGACATGGATATATGATCTTGTGGTCTGAAGTAGAAGCGACGGAAGGTGGTCTCTGAGGACCAATCCGCCGCCACTAAGAGATCGGAGAGAGAGCCTCCCGATGCGACTACCTTACCACAGCGATTCGGCATATGAAGTTCCTAAAGCCCAGTAGACTCAAGCTGCCAGATGCCTGATCATCAGTAAGGCATTATAAGGAACAAAACAGCCTCCCATAGTGGAATCCATAAAAATGTATTTAAAATTATCGCTACAAAGCACTTTAGAACAAAGTACCATAATAAAATGGTGAAAGTGGAAGCAGGGATGCTGTCTGCGCTCCACCTGCATTCCACTGGGCGGAGGTGACGTATTGACTTAAACCAACGTGTTTTGTCAGCACGTCTGATGCCATCACGGGTCACATCATCATCACCTGATGACGTTAGAAGTGCTGACGAATGGCGTTGGTTGAGGATAAGCATGATACGCCGCATCCACCCAGTGGAACGTAGGCAACTTCATGCATGTTTGGAAGTCATTTTATGGAAGTTTATGGATACTAATTTATATGATTTTTTCTTTGGACACTGCACTTTAATTTAAATGCTCTTTTGGGGGCAGTCACAATTATTCATCTGTTTGCACTTATGCACTTTAAAAATATATATTTGTATATTTTATTATGGTAAAAAATATTACTTCAGGTTCATCCATTGGGGACATCTAGTGGTCGTTCACAATATTATATTGAATTGTGCACTATAACTTGGTTTAATGGAGGGTGCGCATTTTTCACAAATTATACACGGTCATTCACTGTCCCATGCAGATGATGCTACAGAGAAAGGCATGTGGGTTTGAGCTTTGGGGTGCACACCCTAATGCAATAGGCTGAGCACACCTATGGGTACTATGTACCCCATGCTCATCCACACAGGGGGGGCAGGATCTGGGGGCCCTCTGGTTAAAGGGGGTTTCCAGATTCTGATAAGCCCCCCCCATCTGCAGACCCCCACAACCACCAGCCATGGTCGTGGAAATAAGGCCCTTGTCCCCATCAAAGCACCCACCCTCCCATGTTGAGGGCATGTGGCCTGGTATGGTTCATGAAGGGTTGGGTCCTTGCTTGTCCCCAATCTTTCCTGACCTGCCAGGCTGCATGCCTGGATAAGGGTCTGGTATGGATTTTGGGGGGGACCCCACGCTTTAAAAAAAAAATAACTTTGGCATATGGTTTCCCTTAAAATCCATACCAGACCCAAGGCCCTGTTAAGAATTGAGGGGGAACCCCACACGGTTTCCTTTCTACTTTTAATAGCCGGGTCATGGCAATTTCAACCCTGTGTCAATTTAAATGTGAGTTACTTTCTCTTTAGAATGTTCTATGCAAGATACAGATTCACCACTTTACAGGCAGACTAAGGGGGGGGCACTACATTTAAAGGATTTTTTTGTTTTTATTGTTGCACTTTAAGCATCATTAAAATCACTGCTCCTAAAAAAACAAGCCTTAAAAAAAATTGCACTGATACATGTTCTCTGGGCAGTACCCAGACCCCCATATCCTTCTTATGGCCTATTACTTGCATATAAGCTTTCAAAATGGTCAAAATGGTCTAGTACAGCTTCCATAGACTTCAATGGGGTTCACCGTTTGGGTTAGAACTTTTTTAAGACATTAAGAGCACTCCTAAGGTTGTCTTCAGAGGGCCAATGTCTATTAGAGATTGACAGCCATTGTCATGGGACCAACATGGGCTTCCCTGTACTAGAGTTTGTACTTACAAGCATGAATTATATAATTATGTAAATACTGTCAGTACAAACAGGGGGCAACAACGTTGTATTACCGACTGGGGCCCACCACAGGCGTAAACATGTAGGTTGTACAGTAAAATCATGGGGGTTACTATCTTGTTTGTGCAGATCTTTTATTGTCGACAAAACAAAGTGCCCATGTTTGAGCAGGATTTACAAACACACTTAAGAGCCGGTTCACACTGGGGTGAAGTCTCCCCAAGTCGTCCCAAGTCGGGCGGTTGAGAAAATCACTGGAAGTGAATGACGCCGTCCTAATGTACACTACTGAAGTCGCTTCGACTTCAGAAAAGGGTCCTGTACTACTTCAATCCAACTTGTAGGCAACTTGTACCCATTGATTTCAATGGAAGTTGCCTCAGATGTCTGATCACTGTCTTAACTGAAGCAACAATTCAGGAAGATAACATACATTAATCAGGCAAACCCCTCCCTCCCCCTCCCTACCACAGAGCTGATTGTTGTTTGATTGAAGTTTGATTGAAAGCCTCCTGTCCTGGAGGTGACTTGAAGTTAACTTGTACTGTCCTGGAGGCAACTTGAAGTTGCCTTGTACTGTCCTGAAGGCAACTTGAAGTTTCTTTGTAAGTTGCCTGATGATTCATACTCAAGTCGTGTCCAAGTTGCCTCCCAAAGTCGTGCTGGAAGTCGTGTTGCCCCTATGTGAACGAATGGTGACTTACAAAGACAATTATTTTTCATTATTAGACATGCATTGATACAAATTCTTTGGTACCTCAGAAGTCTTGTTTATTTATCCAAAAGTTGTAACCTGGGATGTTTATTATCTGTACGGAAGTATCATGATCAATTTTAGTATATATGTACTTTAAATGGATATTAATTGTGCTGGTCTGCTGCTATTATTTGTATCTCCAGAAAGATAGGTAGTGAGATGTTGCCACATGTTCCAGACATGTGTAGTATGTCTGATGTACTCCCTATGTACAAGTGCTGCATATATTGCTGCTGTATCAATATATAGGATAATAGTAACAATATAGTTCCTGATTTCTCCCTTTCCCTTAAAACTATATTTTCTAATACCAATAACCACTTTTAGAATATTTTTTTATTTTACCAACATCCACCTTTTAGGATTAATCACTCAAGCTGATTGTACCAAGTGATAATCAAAAATAAGGTATTTTTACTGTTATTATACAGGTAAAGGGAACAAAGAGATTTGTGCTGGTGTGTACTTTCACATCTTCTGATTTACTACTCCTGCTTAAAAAGCCATTGACAGCAATGAATAGCTCACATTTCGAATAAAGAATGGAGAATGTTTTAACCATCTCAAGTGCACATCTCAGGGATCTGCAAGAAAACTGTACCATGCTAAATGCGACTCTGCGGTGAAACAGTGATTTCCCAAGAGCACTCTCGTGAAGGATATATTTCAACAAAGTGCTTGTTTCCCAATAGGAGAGGAAATGTGTTTTGATCCTATTCTGACTGATGCACAACCCAGATCTTGCAAATCTTGATCAACAGAAAAAGTAGCAGGGAAAGCATTATAAAACTGAAGCCAAGCAGAGCCTAACCTTTAAATCTAGGCATAAGTGGGAAGTCTGTGACAACATTATAGGTATTTTTCTTTAGTCGGTTGCAGTTTAAGTTCACTTAAAGATATTGACCTTATGTTTATTCTCCCTCTGGTGTAATTGAGCATTTAAACACATATTGGGAAATCTAAAAGCAGAAATGCTTGCAAACATGTAATTGCAAGTATTATGAGATGCAAATTATCCATCAAGCCATTAACCCTGGAATTCCAGATACAAGTGATTGTGATTCAAGGACACACCATAAAGTCAGTACAAACTCCTTTATCTCAGTAGTAGTAGACACCAAAAAGTGCTTGTGAATGGACCATGAGAAGATGTGCAGCACTCATAAATTACTGTATAGGTGACATATTAATATGATATACATGAAACAAGATTAACAAAAGTGCAGTTAGCAAGTTTGTGACAAAGTTCAAATAACATGAAATGGAATAGTGAATATAGAAGACGTTGTCTTCAATCCAGTGACCAAAGGAAGGCAATTATAAAATAAATCATCTCCAATCCTCTTCATTCTCTCAGTGAAGTAAACTACAAGTGCTTCACCTCACACAGTGAACAAGAGAGACTTACCAGAATGCATTGACCCTCGAATAAAAGAGTAGTCAAAAACAATTTTAATACATGAGGATCCTTTGCATTTCTACACTCCTTCAGACTTTCAGTGCCCTGTAGCAAGTGTCACCCAGTTCACAGAATCAACTATGGGCTCCCAAACATCAGATCTCCATACTGAGCATTTAAGGAGTAAACACACTCCACATAGAGTAAAACCATAGATTTAAACTGTATTTATTAAAAAATGTGCTTACTGTATTCCTAGATATAAACAGTGCTGAATACAAAGCAAATTTTCAATGTAACCCAAATTAAAGATGGCAGCCTTCCAGCTTGCATATGTGGCAATGTACGCCTTGGCTGTTCCCTACACGTTTCGTCGCCTGAAACCCCGATAACGTAATCTGTGATGAATGCCAAAAAATATCCAATCAGATTCAAGCAAAATAAAAAAAAAGTGTGTTTTTGCTTGCACATGATTGGAAGTCAACATGGTTTCCCCTCATTCACTAAGCCAAGGGAAAATTCTCTTGAAAAGTGAACTATTTGCTATTAGTTAATACAGATAACTAACAAAAGGTATATAAAGCAAATCTGTCTGGCACATATACAGCCTGCGTTAAACACTTCAGCCCCGGAATATATATATATTTTTTCAAAATTGTTTATTTGTAAACAGGGACAAGGCCGCGCAGGTGGACATGGTACAACCATACGCACAGCACACGTAATAGATAAGGTATACAACAACGAAAAGTAACAACTGTGTCAATTTATAGAAAACTATCCGGATCACGCGACCGGTCCCCACATTTTCTCTTTATTTTAAGAAACGTGTGTACTATTCCAGAGGGTAGAAAGTCAGAACTAAGGACAGAAAGAAAGAGAAGGAAAGAAGGAGTGGACTAATTACTGTGTAAATGCTACTGGCAGGGAAGGGGTTAACACTAGGGGGTGATCATTGCCGTAATTTTTATGGCATTATTATTATTATTTTACTAGTAATGGTGGTGATCTGCGATTTTTAGCGGTACTGCGACATTGCGACGGACAAATCGGACACTTTTTTGTGACTTTTTGAGACCATTGACAATTATACAACGCTCAGTGCTACAAAAATGCACTAATTACTGTGTAAATGCTACTGGCAGGGAAGGGGTTAACACTAGGGGGTGATCAAGTGGTTAACTGTGTGTTCCCTCAGTATGTTCTAACTGTATGGGGATGTTCCTACTTAGTAGGAACAAACTATATGTTTCCTCTTCCCTGACAGAACAGGGATTAGTGTGGTGCAGCGGGCATGCGGGCGCACCCTCTAGTGGCCGAAATAGAGAAGGGTGATTTTTCCCAGGGGAGTCATTCTGCCGCAGTATATCTGCATGAGCCGGTTAGGAATCGGTTAAAGAAAAATTTCCATCTGTTTTAAGGAATATGAATACATTTCGACATTCGACATTCCATCTGTTTTAAAGAATATTACATAAAAAATAAAAAAACATCAGCATAAATCCAATAGAAAATTTCAACACATACCTCAATCTTTCAAGTGCATAAAGCCCTTATTGAAGCCAGAAATGTATCCACAGAACTTTGCTATGCTACTGTATGAATTGGATTTAACCAATAGATTTCATGCTATATTTCCAATAAAGGATTGTGTTTATATTTATTAAAGAAGTTTGCATTGTTAGTTTTTCTTGATGACTAATAAATGGATGAGGATGTTAAGATCACCATAATGAGGGTTAAAATACAGACATGAGACCGGTTGTTGGTGTGTAGCCCACATAGCAAAGACATTTCACGTATGATCATACTTGACTTTAAATATATTTTACAAAAATATAACATTCTTCACAAACTTACCTCCTTCATTCAAAATCCAGATTCCCCCCAGGCACACAGGAAATGCTTTAAACATCTGGAATATAAATTATACATTTATTGTTAATGTTACTTGCTAGTTGCTAATATGTTTGTTGTTTACTGTTTTACTATTGCCAATAATATTCAGCACTAATTTAAACTTTCTTGCCCCTGCTTCTAAATATCATTCCTAAAAATATAATACAGCAGATATAGGTAGCCAGCTGTGCTGATGGTAAAATTATAGCATAAAAATAATATTGCATAACCTGCAGACCAGACACAAGAAAGAATAAGACATAGGTTAACAGCTATGATCATTATGGTATTATCATTTAGGCTGAGTTCACATTAGTACGATACAACTATTGTACAACTGTCGATTCTACTTTGCCCTGCGACATCGTTCCTACTTTCATCCGACTTGAGTGAACAGGTGTAACAGGCTAGCTACCGTCGTCATAATGCGTTTCACGCTGGAACGCATACGGCGACCGCGCAATGACGTCATCGCCCGGCACCGCGTGCATTCCAGCATTGAACGCTAAAGTGCCGAGCGCACTCAGCGCTGGATTCGGCACCTATAAACAGAACAGTGTGCAGACCCTTAACCGTGTTCACCGTAGTTTGTGACAACAGGATACCATTGTTCTCCGACATTAAGATAGTCCGACCTGTCCTTTGCCAATCAAAACAATCCCAGTGTGACATAAATTCCTTTTCCTGCTGCTGTAATCACCATGTTGGATGTCACAAGTCGAATGGTTAGGACGGGGATCCGACTTTTATCTGACTTTAATGATATTGAATGGGCTGAAAACTGACCAAAGTCAGACCAAACTAGTACAGGAACCTTTTTCAAAGTTGTGTCAGACCAGTTAAGACGCCTCTCATAGGGAACCATTGATTTGTACACCCTCAAAGGCGGAGTGTATGTTGCACCAGTGTGAGACAGGCATACTCTTGCTGTTAGACTATGAGAGAGATCATGACAAGTGGGTTGAGTTCATTGCACTAGTGTTGTGTGTTATGTTTTGTGCTGGAAAATTTGTAGGGTAGATTCACAGAGAAGTCCCACCACATGAAGAGGCAAAATGCCTTTGTCTCCAGTGGGCCCAGTTCACGCCACTGCATTGTGGCAGGGTATGGGCAGAGTGTTCGATTGTGTTCGATTAATCGTTTTATTTTTAAATTGATTAACCGACTAATTTCGATTAATTATAACGCACATACAGATCCAACTACTTTTAGCTGATCTCCTTGCAGACTGATTCCCAATGCAGCTACTAACCACTGGAAAAATGGATAGCAGTATAAAAAAAAACACACATAAAGGCATCGCTCGATGGGAATATCATTAAAACTGTTATAGTCTTCATGTAGGTAACAAAAGAAATATTGCACTTGAGATAAAATCGATGTAGCTACATAAACTGTAAAAATGGTATGAGTAATACCAAACCGTAGCAAAAGCAGTCATAAAAACATGTAGCTAAGTATTATACTGGTATAAAAATGTGTACAACAATGCCACTGCTGAATCCAGATGAGGAGAGGTTAACATCAGTCTGTCGGCATGTAGATGTCCCATGAAGGGAACTATCACAACTCCCAGTGGATGGTTGTAGAATCCCAGGCTGATAGAGGGAAGTGATAAAGGGAGGTGTAACAGCCCTTGTGTGTGGCAGATAGTAAGGTCCCGCCGGCATGCAGATATGAAGGCACAGCAAAGGAGCCCTTCAAATGGACACCGCAAGCCCCACCGGTGTCCGTGACATTAACGGATCTCAGACGGAACTCCCTGAAGGCCCGGAAGCCGGCAGAGAGGTGAGTACCAATCAAAAGAATTTTACTCGATCAAAAAGATTTTGATCGATCAAAAAAATTAAAGATTAATCGATTAATTAAAAGTTCATTTGCACAGCCCTACAATAAATATATGCAAGATGCATTAGCACTGTGTTGTTCCTGCTGGACCACTCCGTACACCAGCTGCTATGTAGTAATGCAGCAGTTTGTGTGAAAGGACCCTAGTGTTTGCTTACAGCTGTTCATGAACTGCACTTTATTGAAATCATCACACATTTTTGTATATGGAGTTACCCTGATCTTTAAGTCTCTTACACACCACTGGGTTTTACAAAAAAACTGACAGCTCAGGTCGAAGCTGCTGTATTAACAATCCGATGTTAATACAGTGTTCTCTCCTGCTCATCTATTGTATTCTGACAGAGGACAGCCCCTGCCAGAACACTCTGGTCAGCGCTTTCAGCTGAGAGCACTAACTGGGAGCCAGCTGGGAGACCTTTTTCGGTCATGAGTCTTCAGCAGAAGCTGTCCGAAAGACTGGCTTCTGTTGGAGGCATACCCTACTTTTAAGTACACAATGGGGTTTATTTACTAAAGTTGTAAAGTGCAAAATCAGGCTCACTTCTGCATAGAAACAAATGAGCTATATAATTTTGCCCCTGTACAAATCATTAGTAAGACCTCATCTGGAATATGTAGTCCAGTTTTGGGCACCAGTTCTCAAAAAGGATATCGGAGAACTGGAGAAAGTGCAGAGAAGGGCAACAAAACTGATAAGAGGCATGGAGGAGCTCAGCTATGAGGAAAGATTAGAAAAACTGAATTTATTCACTCTTGAGAAGAGGAGAATAAGGGGGGGATATGATCAACATGTACAAATATATAAGAGGTCCATATAGTGAACTTGGTGTTGAGTTATTCACTTTAAGGTCAACGCTGAGGACAAGGGGGCACTCTTTACGTCTGGAGGAAAAGAGATTTCACCTCCAAATACGGAAAGGTTTCTTCACAGTAAGAGCTGTGAAAATGTGGAACAGACTCCCTCCAGAGGTGGTTCTGGCCAGCTCAGTAGATTGCTTTAAGAAGGGCCTGGATTCTTTCCTAAATGCACATTATATAACTGAGTACTAAGTTCTGTAGGTAAAGTTGATCCGGGGTAAATCCGATTGCCTCTCGGGGGATCAGGAAGGAATTTTTTCCCCTCTGGTAGCAAATTGGATCATGCTCTGCTGGGGTTTTTTGCCTTCCTCTGGATCAACTCTGGGTATGGAGTTGGGTGTATGGGATGTACTGTTTTATTTTGTTCGTTTATTTTTTTTTTTAAGGTTGAACTGGATGGACTTGTGTCTTTTTTCAACCTGACTAACTATGTAACTATGAGCTTCTAGCCCCAGCTTGTTCAATTAAGCTTTGGTAATAAAACCTGGAAGCTCATTGGTTTTTATACAGAAGTGAGCCTGATTTTGCGCTTTCCAGCTTGAGTAATTAAACACCATTGTGTACTTAAAAGTGGGGTATGCCTGTATTGTGTAGGCATCCAGTGTTATGCTATGGAGATGCACCAACTGTACAAACACAGCCACAGGTCCACATTTGACAGGCATGTGGGTGCAGGTGTATGGCCACAAACACAGACAGTGTGTATTTGGAACCCACACCTGCACACTTATCAAATTAGGACCTGCAGCAATATTCATAAGCAGTGTCAGGGGTATTGGGTTGCAGGGAGGTGCCACCCAATATCACCCTGCAAATATTGTTTCCAGGCTGACATCTCTGTGTTTGATAACCTCTTTCCTTCTCCACCAGAGGAAGAGAGTCCCTTCTTCTACAATAAGCATACCTAATAATCCAGGGCAGACCCCCATGTGGGAGTAAAACCTCATCAAAAACAGACCAATTCAGTATATGATGAAACAAGCATGAAGGTCACAGCTCTGGAGCTTACAGTGCATGTATTATAATCAGTCGTGTAGCAAGGGTTGTCAGCACCTGGGGTGAGGCAAGTAATCTGCGCCCCCCTGACCCATGGACTTACCTATTTTCAGCTATCTCTAGTCTGGTCACATGAACCACTGTGTGAGACAGTGGTGGCTGTAGGGAAGAGGAGAGCGTGCTAGATAATGACTGGTAAAGCTTGGAGTGGTGACACCATGCATATGTTCCTATGTCCCATCTGTTATTGGCGCTCCCTCCTCTCCACATGTGTGACAGCGCCCCTCTAATTTTTGCGCCCGGGGCAGTGGTCCCCCTCGCACCCCCATGCTACACCACTGGTTATAATAGATATCTATCTATCTATCTATCTATATATATATATAGATATATATAGATAGATAGATATATAGATATATATATATATCTATTTAGATATAGATAGATAGATAGATAGATAGATAGACAGACAGACAGACAGACAGACAGACAGACAGACAGACAGACAGACAGACAGATAGATAGATAGATAGATAGATAGATAGATAGATAGATAGATAGATAGACAGACAGACAGACAGACAGACAGACAGACAGACAGACAGACAGACAGATAGATAGATAGATAGATAGATAGATAGATATACAGTATCTCACAAAAGTGAGTACACCGCTCACATTTTTGTAAAATATTTTATTATATCTTTTCATGTCACAACACTTAAGAAATTACACTTTGCTACAACGTAAAGTAGTGGGTGTACAGCTTGTATAACAGTGTAAATTAACTGTCCTCTCAAAATAACTCAACACACAGCCATTAATGTCTAAACTCTGAGGAGAAAATTACGTCAGGGGACGCGCATAGCAGATTTGGGGCTCAGGTAAGTAAAACGGGGGGGGGGGCTGTTGGGGCCATCATTGCCAGGTTTTTTTTCACCTTAATGCATAGGATGCATTACAACCCCTTTAAGTTATATGGTCAGCAAGTGATTAAATGTCTACTATGGTAGTGCCCAGCTCCTTCTCTCTATGCTCTTTTTTGACAATTCTGTGCCAAATAGCCCAAAATGTTCCAGTGGTATCAAGATTTTCCCTCCATAGATTTCAGTGGCGTTCGATTCTGTGTTTGAGTTTTGCCAATTTTAAGAGGGGAAAGTTCAAACGGGCGTTATAATTCACATAGTAAAATATACTGCATTCTCCCCAGTCATGCAGAAGCTGAGAATTGTGTAAAAGACTCATTAGAATTCCTTCTTTCTGCTTAAGAAATAGAATAATTTATTTTTTACTCATACATTTTGTAATATATAAAGCGAGTGCTAGATTTGTAGTAACAAGAATTTCTACCAGAATGTCATCTATTTATCATCTAAGTGCATATTATACAGCCTGAATTCATGTTCAGTTATTATGATGAATATACATGAGATATTCAAAAACAATTAGGCACTATGTAGGAACTCATAGTAATAAAAACATTAATTATCAAAACTAGTGTGTAGCATCAATTATAAAATTCAAAAATAAAATGAAGAGGGCACTGATCAAAATAGTAGTCATTTGACAGAACGGGTAATCGGTTGAAATCGTTTAAATGATTGGACAGTAGATTGGAGTAACTGTAACTTGCAGTTAACTAAACATTTGCAAAGTTAGAAGCAATAATGCAAAGCCAGTCTAGGGTGGGGAAAAAACATGCACACACTGCACAATAACAAAAGCTGCACAAACATGGCTACTTTCGATTTCTCTGTATGGCTGCATAGCATAGTCTCTTTAGGACTCCATAACAAAACGTTATGAGAATCACTACATCAGTAAAAGAATTCATAAAACAGTTGCTTGCAATTAACACCATAGATAGCATGGCTCTCAGTGAGGTCTAGGGTTACTCTGCTTAGGTGTACAGCTGGAGGGAGATCCAAAGTAAGGTGACCAGATTTTTCAAAATGTTTTATTTATTGGCAAATGACTCATGACTGCATAATACACAGAGTGCTGGATACAGCACTGCATACTACACAGAGTGCTGGATACAGGGCTGCATAATACACAGAGTGCTGGGCACAGGACTACATAATACACAGAGCGCTTGGCACAAGACTACATAATACACAGAGCGCTGGAAACAGGACTACATAATACACAGAGCGCTGCAAACAGGACTACATAATACACAGAGCGCTGGATACAGGAATGCATACTACACAGAGTGCTGGATACAGGACTGCATAATACACAGAGTGCTGGATACAGGACTGCATACTACACAGAGTGCTGGTTACAGGACTGCATAATACACAGAGCGCTTGGCACAGGACTACATAATACACAGAGCGCTGGAAACAGGACTACATAATACACAGAGCGCTGGAAACAGGACTACATAATACACAGAGTGCTGCAAACAGGACTACATAATACACAGAGCGCTGGATACAGGACTGCATACTACACAGAGAGCTGGATACAGGACTGCATAATACACAGAGCGCTGGGCACAGGACTACATAATACACAGAGCGCTTGGCACAGGACTACATAATACACAGAGCACTGGGCACAGGATTACATAATACACAGAGCGCTGGGCACAGGATTACATAATACACAGAGCGCAGGGCACAGGATTACATAATACACAGAGCGCTGGGCACAGGATTACATAATACACAGAGCGCTGGGCACAGAACTACATAATAAACAGAGCGCTGGAAACAGGACTACATAATACACAGAGCACTGGGCACAGGACTACATAATACACAGAGCGCTGGGCACAGGACTACATAAGACACAGAGCGCTGGGCACAGGACTACATAATACACAGAGGGCTGGAAACAGGACTACATAATACACAGAGTGCTGGAAACAGGACTACATAATACACAGAACACTGGGCACATGACTACATAAGACACAGAGCGCTGGGCACAGGACTACATAATACACAGAGCGCAGGGCACAGGACTACATAATACACAGAGCGCTGGAAACAGGACTACATAATACACAGAGCGCTTGGCACAGGACTGCATAATACACAGCGCTGGGCCCAGGACTGCATAATACACAGCGCTGGGCACCCAGGACTGCATAATACACAGAGAGCTGGGAACAGGACTACATAATACACAGAGTGCTGGACACAGAATTAGATAATACACTGAGCGCTGGGCACAGGACTACATAATACACAGAGCGCTGGAAACAGGACTACATAATACACAGAGTGCTGGATACAGGACTGCATACTACACAGAGTGCTGGATACAGGACTGCATAATACACAGAGTGCTGGGCACAGGACTACATAATACAGAGAGCGCTTGGCACAGGACTACATAATACACAGAGCACTGGGCACATGATTACATAATACACAGAGCACTGGGCACAGGATTACATAATACACAGAGCGCTGGGCACAGGATTACATAATACACAGACCGAAGGGCACAGGATTACATAATACACAGAGCGCTGGGCACAGTATTACATAGTACACAGAGCGCTGGGCACATGATTACATAATACACAGAGCACTGGGCACAGAACTACATAATACACGGGGCGCTGGAAACAGGACTACATAATACACAGAGTGCTGGGCACAGGACTACATAACACAGAGAGCGCTTGGCACAGGACTACATAATACACAGAGCACTGGGCACAGGATTACATAATACACAGAGCGCTGGGCACAGGATTACATAATACACAGACCGAAGGGCACAGGATTACATAATACACAGAGCGCTGGGCACAGTATTACATAATACACAGACCGAAGGGCACAGGATTACATATTACACAGAGCGCTGGGCACAGTATTACATAGTACACAGAGTGCTGGGCACAGGATTACATAATACACAGAGCACTGGGCACAGAACTACATAATACACGGGGCGCTGGAAACAGGACTACATAATACACAGAGCGCTGGAAACAGGACTACATAATACACAGAGCACTGGGCACAGGACTACATAAGACACAGAGCGCTGGGCACAGGACTACATAATACACAGGAGGGTGTTGGGCATAGAGTGCAGGGTTCAGAGATTTTCTATGCATAGTGGACACTTCTGCCTTCACATCCATATCTCACCTCTTCACCCTTCGCTCACAGATTATTTCTGCAGCCACCTCTTGTCCAGCTTCCCACCAGTTCACTTGCTCAGCGACCTCTGCCTCATCAGGTGTGGCCCCTCTGAGTTGCTGAGGGCAAGATGCAGAGGAAATTATCTTCCCTGGACATGTCCTGGAATCCATGGAGTTGTGGGTAAAAGAGTTAAAGAAGCCTACACCTGCATCTGAGCATGGTGAGCACTCTGATATGGCAATACAGAGCAACCAATCATATAATCATATTTAATTCTACTGTAGCCATATAGTAAAAGCTCAACTTTCAATAATTCTGATTGGTTTCATAACTCTGCGTCTCAGCTGCCTGTCATCCAAGATGACCAATCACAAAAATGAGTGAGGAATTTCTCTCAGGCACAGTAAACATAATAGAACAGGGAGAGAATGAATCTGTGTCAAGTGGAAGAAAGCAAAGCATATAGCTGCTTGAAGGAACTCAATGTGACACATTCAAGATGGCAGCTGAAAAAATGTTCAAATAAATTGTGAACACTAGAAATGTTGCTGGAAGGCTTGTCATTTGTTATTACTTTTTAGTCGACCAAGGTAGGAAGCATACATCGAAAATAGTGAGGTTCTTATGACACAGTCAGAAGTCTGTTTTAACAGTGGAAAAGGCATTAAGCAATCTTTTGGAAGAATACACAAAGCAATGCCTTCAGTGAATTTGTTTGACATTTTACTCTTTTTAAAACCCAAATCTAGTATTTCTGTGCATAAGTAATAGGGATGAGAAATCCACTTATCTCGAAGCAGATGCCTGTGGAAAATTAGTAATTTGTACTACCACGGTTCTCATAAATTAGCCGCCATGTGTGCATGCATATGTTGGGACTAGGGATGAGCCGAACATACCCGTGTTCGGTTCGCATCAGAACGTTCGAACAGACCGCGGGTTCGCGCGAATATTTAGAACCCCATTGAAGTCTATGGGACTCAAACGTTCAAATTAAAAAACGATAATTTTAAAGACCAATATTCAATTTAATGTTGGAAAACGTCATTCAGAACCCGGGTCTTGCCCCAGGGAACATGTATCAATGGAAAAATAGTTTTAAAAACTGACGTTTTTTCCGGAGCAGCCATTTTAATGATGCTTAACCACTCAAGACCCGGACCAAAATGCTGCTAAAGGACCTTGCCCCTTTTTGCGATTCGGCACTGCCTCGTTTTAACTGACAATTGCGCGGTCGTGCGACGTGGCTCCCAAACAAAATTGGCGTCCTTTTTTCCCCACAAATAGAGCTTTCTTTTGGTGGTATTTGATCACCTCTTTTTTGCGCTTTAATCAAAAATAGAGCGACAATTTTGAAAAAAATGCAATATTTTTTACTTTTTGCTATAATAAATATCCCCCAAAATATATATAATTTTTTTTTTCCTCAGTTTAGGCTGATACGTTTTCTTCTACCTATTTTTGGTAAAAAAAATCGCAATAAGCGTTTATCGGTTGGTTTTCGCAAAATTTATAGCGTTTACAAAATAAGGGATAGTTTTATTGCATTTTTATTCATTATTATTTTTTTACTACTAATAGCGGCAATCAGCGATTTTTTCGTGACTGTGACATTATGGTGGACACTTCGGCCAATTTTGACACATTTTTGGGACAATTGTCATTTTCACAGCAAAAAATGCATTTAAATTGCATTGTTTACTGTGAAAATGACAGTTGCAGTTTGGAGTTAACCACAAGGGGGCGCTGTAGGATTTGTGTGTTCCCTGTGTGTGTTTACAACTGTAGGGGGGTGTGGCTGTAGGTGTCACGTCATCGATCACGTCCCCCTATAACAGGGATGACGTGATCGATGCTGCGGCCACAGTGAAGCACGGGGAAGCCGTGTTTACACACGGCTCTCCCCGTTCTTCAGCTCCGGGGACCGATCGCCGCACTCCAGCGGCGATCGGGTCCGCGAGTCCTGTGGTCCCAGTCCCGGAGCTTCGGACCGGGTCACGGGAGCGCGCCGCGGGCGCACGCCCGTGACCCATGGCTGGGTACTAGAGCCAACGTATATATACGTTGATGTGCCCAGCCGTGCCATTCTGCTGACGTAAATGTACAGTAGGCGGTCCTTAAGTGGTTAAAGTGAAAAAAAAATCCTTTAAATATCACACCTGCTGGGTGTCTATAGTAGTGGCACGTGTCTATAGTCCTCTCGTGTTGTGCAGGGACTGCACAACATGAGAGGACTATAAAAAAAAGTAAATAAAACTGCTTGCGCACATGCTGTGTGGCAACAATATGTCGAATATTTTAGCGATGGTGGGGGGCCATTATTGTTTTGTGAAAGAAAATTTTTAGAAAAAAGGACACCCCTCAAACATACTGTAATTGGAGCGCAACAAGGAGCCACGTGCAAAGTATTGCATCAAAAATTGTGCCTTAGGCGCCCCTGTTAAACAGGGGCAGAAAAATTGTGCCTTGGGCACAACACAACACTGCAACCCCTCCCAATAACTCCAATTGGAGCGCAACAAGGAGCCACGTGCAAAGTATTGCATCAAAAATTGTTATTAGGTGCCCCTGTTAAACAGGGTCAGAAAAATTGTGCCTTGGACACAACACAACACTGCAACCCCTCCCAATAACTCCAATTGGAGCGCAACAAGGAGCCGCGTGCAAAGTATTGCATCAAAAACTGTTATTAGGCGCCCCTGCTAAACAGGGCCTGAAAAATTGTGCACTGGTGGCGGAGCCCAGAAACACAACATTTCTTACCAGCTATCAGCAAGAAAAGTGAGGAGGAGAAGGATATTCCATCAGCAGCATAAGAGGACAGTCACTCAGCATCAGCATACGCAGTCTAAAAGGGATCCGACATTTCAACAAAAAAATATTATTCAGTAACATCAGCATCAGGTGCTTGGTAGCTGGTGTTGATCCAAGCCTGATTCATTTTGATGAAGGTCAGTCGATCAACAGAGTCGATGGAGAGGCGCGCCCTGTGATCGGTAACAAAGCCTCCAGCAGCACTGAATGTGCATTCTGAAAGAACACTGGATGCAGGGCAGGACAGTAGCTCAATTGTGTACTGTGCAAGCTCTGGCCAGTGATCCATCCTCAAGACCCAGTAAGCCAGAGGATTTTCGGTGGGGAAGGAGTCCAAGTCGGATCTTGCCCCTAGGTATTCCCGGACCATGTAAACCAGACGCTGGCGATGGTTGCTGGAACCGGTCAGACCTTGGGGCTGCGGACTAAAAAACTGTCTGAAGGCATCGGTCAGACGGCCACCTTCTCCACCGCTCCTTCTGTGACTCACCGAATCCTCAGCAAGACGTCGTCCAGAGCCAGGTTTTGGTAATCCCCCCGGTTCTAGGAACGCATTGCACAGACCCTTCTGCAAGGCCTCCCGCAGAAGTTTTATTTTCTGCTCCCTCCCATAAGGTCCGCAACCTTACTCTTGTAACGTGGATCAGATGAGTTGCCAGCCAGTAATGATCCGTCTCCTTGATAGCACGTACACGAGGATCCTTACGCAGGCTTTGCAGGATCAGGGAGGCCATGCAGCGTCGGTTTGCAGAGGCATTCGGGGCACAGTCCTCTGGGTCTCTGAGGACGACAGGATCCACAGGCACCTCATCCCAGCCACGTAAAAGTCCACGTGTTCCTTGGGACTGTAAATGATCCCTTGAAGACTGCTGCTGCTGATGCTGAGTGCTAGGCTCCACCTCCATGCTGCTGATACAATCATCCTCCTCCTCCCCCTCCTCTTCCTGTGTGCTAGGTGGGCAAGAAGGCCCACTGTCTGGGTAAAGGGGGCCTTGAGAGGTAAGGAAGTCCTCCTCTTCCACCCAGTTCTAGGAATGCATTGCACAGACCCTTCTGCAAGGCCTCCCGCAGAAGTTTTATTTTCTGCTCCCTCTGCGATGGCAACATAAGGTCTGCAACCTTACTCTTGTAACGTGGATCAGATGAGTTGCCAGCCAGTAATGATCCGTCTCCTTGATAGCACGTACACGAGGATCCTTACGCAGGCTTTGCAGGATCAGGGAGGCCATGCAGCGTCGGTTTGCAGAGGCATTCGGGGCACAGTCCTCTGGGTCACTGAGGACGACAGGATCCACAGGCACCTCATCCCAGCCACGTAAATGTCCACGTGTTCCTTGGGACTGTAAATGATCCCTTGAAGACTGCTGCTGCTGATGCTGAGTGCTAGGCTCCACCTCCATGTTGCTGATACAATCATCCTCCTCCTCCCCCTCCTCTTCCTGTGTGCTAGGTGGGCAAGCAGGCCCACTGTCTGGGTAAAGGGGGCCTTGAGAGGTAAGGAAGTCCTCCTCTTCCACCCTCTGTTCTGCCTCAAGGGCCCTGTCCATTATTCCACGTAGCGTGTGCTCCAACATGTGAATAAGAGTGACAGTCTCACTGATGCATGCACTGTCACTGCTCACCATCCTCGTGGCCTCCTCAAATGGTGACAGGACAGTGCATGCATCCCTGATCAAGGCCCACTGGCGTGGGAAAAAAAAAGCCTAGCTGCCCTGAACCAGTTCTGCTGCCATATTGGCACAGGTACTCATTGATGGCCCGCTGCTGCGTGTGCAGCCGCTGCAGCATGGCCAACGTAGAGTTCCATCTGGTGGGCATGTCGCAGATTAGGCGGTTCTTGGGCAGGTTGTATTCCCTTTGGAGGTCTGTCAGCCGAGTAGTGGCATTATATGACCCCCAAAAATGCACACAGACTTTCCTGGCCTGCTTCAGGACATCCTGTAAGCCCGGGTACCTGCCCAAGAACCGCTGCACCATCAAATTCAGGACATGCGCAAAACAGGGCACGTGGTTGAGTTTTCCCTGTCGCAGGGCAGAGAGGAGGTTGGTGCCATTATCACTGACCACCATTCCAGGCTTCAGCTGGCATGGCGTCAACCACCTCTGAGCCTGCCCCTGCAGAGCTGAAAGAACTTCTTTCCCAGTGTGGCTCCTGTCTCCCAAGCACACCAGCTCTAGCACCGCATGGCATCTCTTGGCCTGCATTCCTGCGTAGCCTCTCGTACGCCTACGGAGCACGGCTGGTTCTGAGGAAACATCAGCACAGGAAGAGGCCACAGAGGAAGACGAAGAGGAGGAGGTGGAGGAGAGAGGTGTGTCACAAGCAGTAGTAGTGTTTTGGAGGCGTGGTGGCAGAACAACCTCCAAAACTACTGTACCTTGCACTGCGCCCTTCCCAGCTGCCAGCAGAGTCACCCAATGGGCCGTAGAAGACAGGTAACCTCCCTGTCCATGCCTGCTGGACCATGAGTCAGCGGTAAGATGCACCTTACCACTGACTGCCCTGTCCAGCAAGGCATGGACATTGCCTTCCACATGCCGGTAGAGAGCCGGAATCACCTTCCGTGAGAAAAAGTGGCGTTTTGGTACTTGCCACTGAGGTACTGCACATTCCACAAACTCACGGAAAGGGGCAGAATCTACCAACTGAAAAGGTAGCAGTTGAAGTGCTAGCAATTTTGCTAAGCTACCATTCAACCGCTGGGCATGTGGATGGCTGGGAGTGTACTTCTTTCGGCGCTGCAGCAGCTGGGGCAGGGAAATTTGTCTGGTACCATCTTTAGATTGTCCGCATGTACTACCACTACTAGGTTGTGACACACCTATTTCTACAACTTCAGTGCAGGCTTCAGAGAGGACTGGGGGTCTAGTGGGGTTGGAGGTCACAGAAGGGAAAGGGGAGGTCCGCTTTGGTCTTTGGTGTGGGTCTTTCTGGTATGCTTGCCAACAAGTTGCATTGCAGGTCAATATATGTCTTGACAAGCATGTGGTGCCCAAGCGGGTGATGTTTTGGCCACGCGAGATACGCTTGAGACATATGTTGCAAACAGCAAAGGTACGATCTGTTGGACATGTTTCAAAAAAGGCCCACACCAAAGAACTTTTGCTGTACCGTTGAGACACAGCAGTGCCATGCGAAGATGTGCCACGTAATGCAGTTGGTGTGCTGCCCTTAAGCTGACCCCTGGAGGGCATCCTGCCTCTTTGGAGATGTGCCTGTGCCTCGTCCTCGTCCTCCTCCTCCTCTTCCTCCTCCTCTCTCCTATCAGACACCCAGGTAGAGTCAGTGACCTCATCATCACCTCCCTCCTCATCATCACTGTCGAAAACCTGGCAGTATGCTCCAGCTGGGGGAACATCACTCCCAGATTGTTGTCCCTCTCGGCCACCCCCTCTCCCTGGGCTCACATCAATGCCTTCCTCTATCTGTGTTCCGTTATCAGAGTCTTCAAAACGCTGCGCAGCTTCCTGCAGCATGTACCCAACACTGTGTTGAAACAGTTCGGGGGACTCCTCAGGAGGACATGGTGGGACTAGGGAAGGATTGTGTGAAGCCATTGTGCAGAGGGAAGAGGACGCCTTGGCAGCTGCTTTGCCAGACAAACTTAGATCAGTCTGTGTGAGAGAGGATGAGGAGGATAAGGATGGCTTGGTCATCCACTCTACTAATTTCTCTGCATGTTGAGGCTCAACACGGCCAGCTCCCGAAAAGAAGGACAAGTGGCCACGGCCACGTGCTGAAGAGGATGCACCACATCCACCACCAGCGTTACCTCTAGATGCAGAGCCTGCTTGCCCTCGTGACTCTCTGCCTCTCTTTGTTGTCC
The DNA here is from genome assembly GCA_029574335.1 of Rana kukunoris. Lineage (NCBI taxonomy): Eukaryota > Metazoa > Chordata > Amphibia > Anura > Ranidae > Rana > Rana kukunoris. Next base: position 199,728,795 of record CM056051.1, read on the forward strand.
TTCCAGACATATTTATGCGTTCAGGTGCTATGTAACAGCACAAGCGCAGTGACACCAACTGCGTTTAGGTGGTATGAAACAGCACACACGCAGTGACAACAACCGCGTTTAGGTGCTATGTAACAGCACAAGCGCAGTGACACCAAATGCGTTCAGGTGGTATGTAACAGCAAATGTGCAGTGACACCAAATGCGTTCAGGTGGTATGTAACAGCAAACGTGCAGTGACACCAACTGCGTTCAGGTGCTATGTAACAGCACAAGCGCAGTGACACCAAATGCGTTCAGGTGGTATGTAACAGCACACGTGCAGTGACAACAACTGTGTTCAGGTGCTATGTAACAGCACAAGCGCAGTGACACCAAGTGTGTTCAGGTGGTATGTAACAGCACACGTGCAGTGACACCAACTGCTTTCAGGTGCTATGTAACAGCACAAGCGCAGTGACACCAACTGCGTTGAGGTGGTATGTAACAGCACACGTGCAGTGACAACAACTGCGTTCAGGTGCTATGTAACAGCACAAGCGCAATGACACCAAGTGCGTTCAGGTGGTATGTAACAGCACACGTGCAGTGACACCAAATGCGTTCAGGTGGTATGTAACAGCACACGTGCAGTGACAACAACTGCGTTCAGGTGCTATGTAACAGCACAAGCGCAATGACACCAAGTGCGTTCAGGTGGTATGTAACAGCACACGTGCAGTGACACCAAATGCGTTCAGGTGGTATGTAACAGCACACGTGCAGTGACACCAAATGCACTCAGGTGGTATGTAACAGCACAAGCGCAGTGTCACCAACTGCGCTCAGGTGGTATGTAACAGAAAACGTGCAGTGACACTAACTGCGCTCAGGTGGTATGTAACAGCACACATACAGTGACACCAAATGCGCTCAGGTGGTATGTAACAGCAAACGTGCAGTGACACTAACTGCGCTCAGGTGGTATGTAACAGCACAAGCGCAGTGACACCAACTGCGCTCAGGTGGTATGTAACAGCACAAGCGCAGTGACACCAACTGCGTTCAGGTGGTATGTAACAGCACACGTGCAGTGACACCAAATGCGCTCAGGTGGTATGTAACAGCACACGTGCAGTGACACCAAATGCGATCAGGTGGTATGTAACAACACACGTGCAGTGACACCAAATGCACTCAGGTGGTATGTAACAGCACACGTGCAGTGACACCAAATGCGCTCAGGTGGTATGTAACAGCACATGTGCAGTGACACCAAATGCGCTCAGGTGGTATGTAACAGCACACATGCAGTGACACCAAATGCGCTCAGGTGGTATGTAACAGCAAACGTGCAGTGACACTAACTGCGCTCAGGTGGTATGTAACAGCACAAGCACAGTGACACCAACTGCACTCAGGTGGTATGTAACAGCACACGTGCAGTGACACCAAATGCGCTTAGGTGGTATGTAACAGCAAACGTGCAGTGACACTAACTGCGCTCAAGTGGTATGTATCAGCACACATGCAGTGATAGCAAATGCGCTCAGGTGGTATGTAACAGCAAACATGCAGTGACACCAAATGTGATCAGGTGGTATGTAACAGCAAACATGCAGTGACACTAACTGTGCTCAGGTGGTATGTTACAGCACATGTGCTCAGGTGCAGTGACACCAAATGTGATCAGGTGGTATGTAACAGCAAACATGCAGTGGCACTAACTGTGCTCAGGTGGTATGTTACAGCACATGTGCAGTGACACCAAATGCGCTCAGGTGGTATGTAACAGCACAAGGGAAATGACACCAACTGCGCTCAGGTGGTATGTAACAGCACACGTGCAGTGACACCAAATGTGCTCAGGTGGTATGTAACAGCAAACGTGCAGTGACACTAACTGGGCTCAGGTGGTATGTAACAGCACACGTGCAGTGACACCAAATGCGCTCAGGTGGTATGTAACAGCACACGTGCAGTGACACCAAATGCGCTCAGGTGGTATGTTACAGCACATGTGCAGTGACACCAAATGCCCTCAGGTGGTATGTAACAGCACAAGGGAAATGACACCAACTGCGCTCAGGTGGTATGTAACAGCACACGTGCAGTGACACCAAATGCGCTCAGGTGGTATGTAACAGCAAACGTGCAGTGACACTAACTGGGCTCAAGTGGTATGTAAAAGCACACGTGCATTGACACCAAATGCGCTCAGGTGGTATGTAACAGCAAACGTGCAGTGACACTAACTGCGCTCAGGTGGTATGTAACAGCAAACGTGCAGTGACACCAAATGCGCTCAGGTGGTATGTAACAGCAAACGTGCAGTGACGCCAAATGCGCTCAGGTGGTATGTAACAGCAAACGTGCAGTGACACTAACTGCGCTCAGGTGGTATGTAACAGCACACGTGTAGTGACACCAAATGCGCTCAGGTGGTATGTAACAGAAAATGTTCAGTGACACTAACTGCGCTCAGGTGGTATGTAACAGCACACATGCAGTGACACCAAATGCGCTCAGGTTTTTATGTAACAGCACAAGCGCAGTGACACCAACTGCGCTCAGGTGGTATGTAACAGCACACGTGCAGTGAAACCAACTTCGCTCAGGTAGTATGTAACAGCACACGTGCAGTGACACCAAATGCGCTCAGGTGGTATGCAACAGCAAACGTGCAGTGACACTAACTGCGCTCAAGTGGTATGTAACAGCAAACTTGCAGTGACACTAACTGCGCTCAGGTGGTATGTAACAGCACACGTGTAGTGACACCAAATGCGCTCAGGTGGTATGTAACAGCACAAGCGCAGTGACACCAACTGTGCTCAGGTGGTATGTAACAGCACACGTGCAGTGACACCAAATGCGCTCAGGTGGTATGTAACAGCAAACGTCTAGTGACACTATCTGCGCTCAGGTGGTATGTAACAGCAAATGTGCAGTGACACTGACTGCGCTCAGGTGGTATGTAACAGCACACGTGCATTGACACCAAATGCGCTCAGGTGGCATGTAACAGCAAACGTGCAGTGACACTAACTGCGCTCAGGTGGTATGTAACAGCACACGTGCAGTGACACCAAATGCGCTCAGGTGGTATGTAACAGCACAAGCGCAGTGACACCAACTGCGCTCAGGTGGTATGTAACAGCACACATGCAGTGACACCAAATGCGCTCAGGTGGTATGTAACAGCACAAGTGCAGTGATACCAAATGCGTTTAGGTGGTATGCAACAGCACAAGCGCAGTGACACTAACTGCGCTCAGGTGGTATGTAACAGCACAAGCGCAGTGAGACAAACTGCGTTCAGGTGCTATGTAATAGCACACACGCAGTGACACCAACTGCGTTTAGGTGGTATTAAACAGCACACGCACAGTCAGAGCGACTGCGTTTCTGTGCAATTCAATAGCCCACTTGCATTAACAGCAACTGCATTTCTGTGCAAATAAATAGCACACTTGCAGTAACAGGTAATGTGTCGATGTGCAATTAACTAGCACACGTTGACTAACACAGAGTCTATCTATCTATCTATTTATCTATCTATCTATCTGAAAAGACACTGTGTCTCTATCTATCTCTCTCTAACTCACTGTCTGTCTGACTTCTCTCTCTGAAAGCAAGCCGGAACACACTACACGGGGCCGCCCGGGAGGCGGCCTTTTATAGTGTGGGGCGTGTGCTAAAGCCCTGAGCCCTAATTGGCCAAAGCACCCAGGCTTTGGCCAATTAGGTCTCTTCGTTTTTTGGGCGCTGTGATTGGCCAAGCATGCGGGGTCATGGTGCATGCTTGGCCAATCATCAGCGCACAACGCCGCAGTGAATTATGGGCCATTGTGCGTCATTCGAATTTGGCGCGAACGACCCATTTTGTTTGTTTTTCGACAAACAATGGAACAGGCAATGTTCGAGTCAAACATGTGTTTGAATCGAATGCGAAGCTCATCCCTGGTTGGGACAGTTCATCCACTCTGCCTCCAAACACCTAGAACCAAACTGCTAGTCAATTAGGGAGTTAGTTTACCCCACTCCTCCAGTTGTCAGTTTATTTTTACTGAAAACAGACCATAGTTGTTCTGTGGGTCACAGTAGTGCACTTACCTTTGCTCTCCTGTGACGCAGAAAAAGCTGATCGCAGGCTACTGCCCACTATTAGCTGGCATGGCAGATCCACTCGAAATTGTTAAAGGGTGAAAAAATCATGTAGACCTGACTGGGGGCGTGTCGGAAGCATGGCGGAGTGAGCACGCTCGCTGAGTAGGAGAGTCCGGTGAAGCCTGAGGAGTGCCCCGTAAGGAGAGCGGCAGTACGAACCCCCCCGCCCTCCCTCCCTCCCTCCCGGCCAGCTGGAGGCTGGAATAGCGTACACGCAGTGAGACCGCACCGCACCTCTGCCTGTCAGCGTGTGAGTTTCTCCGCGTCCCTGCGTGTGTCAGCTGCCGCGGGGATAGCAGGGATAGCGCCCAGCTAGTCGGATCTACTCCATTCCCATCCACCTCATCCACCTCTCCCCTCGGTGGGATCGCACTGTAGGTCAGCTACTGCAGTCGCGGGGGGGGACAGCTGATGCCTCGGAGGGGACGGAATGCTGGGAGAGGTAATAGAGGAGAAGTGATCCAACCCAGCCACGCATATATTACCAGGTATATGACGGTGAGAAGGGGAGAACAGGTGGAGTTCGGAGACACAAGGAGACAATCACTTACAGAAAGCTCCCTGAAGGCTGCGGTAATCTCATTCAATACGTTTAGAGACCCGCCTTTGGAGGGGAACACAGCACAGCCCAGAGGAGCGTTACCGGAGACAGAGCAGGAGAGTGTAACTCAAACTCCAACAATACCGCTAATACCACAAATATCCCAGACAGAGCCGGCAGAGTTAGCAACGATACTGGGAGACGCTGAGAGCCGCAACTGCTATAATCACCTGGGCATCGATATACCACCTCCACCAAAGGTACCGTCTTTCTCTTTTTTTAGTCCTGCACTAAGACTGCTACATCTAACCAAGGAGCCTTCAGAGCTCTTAAAGAGGTCATTAGATATATCAGATATATCAGATATGGAGCAAAAGAGAGGTGACCAAGGGAAAGAGAGGCTCATGCCCCAGGTGGCTGAACGAGAAGGTTCTCCCGAAATACAACAGCTTAGCAGACTTATCCAGGCCCTACCAACTAAAGAGGACATACAGGAAATAGTACTAAACATAACAGAAATAATGAGGACCGAGATTGAAGAGGTGCGATCAAAAGTGCTGGCGATAGAACATAAAGTAGGAGGGCTGGAGAAGCAACATAATTCAACAAATTATAGATTAGTAGCCTTAGAGGAAAAAGTAATGGCCCAACATCAGCACATGATTAGGCTTCAATTAAATGCAGAGGAGGCTGACAACAGAAGCAGAAGGAACAATATAAGGATTAAGGGGATACCAGAAGAGCTGGAGGGTCCTGCGTTAAGAGAGGCGGCCACTGCTATTTTCAATAAGTTATTAAAAAACCCGCCCGACACATTGCTCGAACTGGATAGATTACACAAAGTCCCTACATTTCGACAACAAGACCAGACCAACCCCCGAGATGTTTTGTGCAGAGTACATTTCTATAGAGTGAAGGAAGAAATATTAAGAGCGGCATGGAAGGAGGGCTCAGCAGGGATGTGGGAGGGCGCCGATATTCAGGTATTCCCAGACCTGTGTTGGCAAACAAAGTCCAGAAGACGTATGCTAAAACCTCTACTGGACCTTATAAGAAGCAAAGGAGCCACATATCGCTGGGGGTTCCCAATAGCGGTAATTGTGAAAAGGGAAGGAAGGAGCTTCTACTTGAGCGAGCCATCACAGCTCCCCACATTGTTTGAATTTTTAAACTCAGATCCAATAGAGGTGTAGATAGATTGGAGAAATATCGCGCTGCTTTAGGTAAATAATGTGAGCCGCTAAACACAGCTAATAGAAAACAATAAGCAAAAAATAATGTGGATAAAAAAATGTGTAGCGCTAAGTAAATAGAATATAAATAAATATATCTATGTGCTAAAAAATTGTATGTGATTAGAAAATATGATCATAGAAAGAATATTTTGTGAAAAAATAACCAACTATACACAATAAAAAAAACTCAGATCCAATAGAGGTGCCTAATTGGCTGGAACTACCTATAACCAGGGGTGGACCCCCCAAGTGAATAGAAATCCCTACTGGAATTCCCTAAGGAGAAGAGATGGCACTAGAAGGACCCCTCATAGTGGTTGCACTTGGGGAGATACCTCCCGTTTGACATCTCCCAACTACAACCTTTTCATTTTTTTTTTTTTTTTTTTTTTTTTTTGTGCCCCTCTATTCTGGGGAAGGACCTGATATCTCATTGAACTAACAGGCACTAACAGGAACTTAGACCTGGACAGTAAGGTTATGGAATATTCTCTTTTTGCCTTTTGTCTGTGGCGGGACTTCTCGCACTAAGTAAGGCCCATTAAGACATGGTCGAGTCATTTTTTTTTTTTGGTTTCTTGGTTTCTCCACCTTCAGCTCAGATGGACTTAACATATTAATTCAGTCCGCAATAACATCCGGGAATGAAACAGAACTATCTAGACTTAGGAGGGGAGGGGGGGGAGGGATAGGTAGATGGACAGAGGGTGGGGGGGGGGGGAAGGGTAGAATGAAGAAGGAGTAGTGGGGGAGAAAGGTAATTTGCACATTTTTATCCTACTTATTCTATTTCCATGCTGATTTTTTTTTTGGGTAAGGGGATACGGGGGAAGGGAAGGGAAATCTTCTATTTTTCTCCATTTTTTCAATTTTTTTTTTTTTTTTTTTTGGTCAGAGAGATAGAGTGAAGAAGGGGGGGTCGTGGGGGAGGGAAGGTAATATCTTTTGGCACATTTCTATTTATATTATTCTATCTTTATGCTATTTTTTTTTTTTTTTCTTGTATTTTCCACTTTTTTTTTTTTTTTATTAATTATTTTTTGGGGGGTTGAAATGGGGAAGTTAAATGAGGGTTTTTTTTTTTTTTTTTTTTTTTTTTGGATGGGGGAACTGTGGGCTAGGTAAAGGGGTAAGGAGGAAGAGGAAGGGGAAGGGAAGGGAAATCTTCTATTTTTCCCATTTTTTTTTCACTTTGTTTTTTTTTTTTTTTTTTTCACTTTAGGAATGAACACGAACCATGAATTACACTTTTAATTTATATATATATAGATATATATATATCTATTTTTCCCAATTTTTTCACTTTTTTTTTTTTTTTTTTTTCTTTTTCACACATTAGGAAGGAACATGAATCATGAATTACACTTTTAATTTATATAGTTAAACACGTTGAACTAAAGGTGCTTATAGCACCTATAGCATCTTATACACACCACATGGCACCTATTCTTTTTGATAGGGCCTCATAGATACACACACCCAGCACCTGAGTAATCTCCATACACATGGTAAATGGGGCCCTGTAGGAGAGCATGCAGGACCCCTTTTATCCATTTTTTTTTTTTTTTTCTCCTCTTCACTCCACAATTTCCCTAGCCTTCCCTTTCCCCGATTTGTTAAGGATAGAGGGGGGAAGGGGGTATAGGGGAAGGAAGCCTGGACCGATAACGCTAGAAATTCCAGATGCAGGATTGTAAGGAGCATGAAGGGGGAAGGAAGGGAGGGGACTAGATAGAATATAAGAGGAAGGGTAGGGGATAAAGGGATGGGGAGACAGGGGGGTATATACAGCCCTAGCTGTGGGGGGGTCTATGGGACAACTGTGGTGAAGGGTTTATCAATTGGTTTATTTGTGTTGTTCAATGTCTAATGTACATGAAAGACGTGACTATATGATTTTACGACTACACATATGTTCAGTGTCATATTACAACTTTGTAATACTTATTGGTCTCTGGGGATCAGTCCTGTTCTTTAGATGGGGGAGGGAAGTAGGGGGAGGGTGACCCCGAAGAGGGGGATAGGATAATCAAATAATCAAAGGGCACTCCCAGGCCGAGACGTGACTCTCCGCGATGCTTTTATACGTTTCCCCCATAGAGCGCCTCTCCTCCTGGTGGAGGAAAGTCGGAGACGCTCAGGTGGTGGGGGTTCTCTTTTTTTTTTTTTTTTTTTTTTTTTTTTCCTCACACCAACCGTTGGGAAGGCCCTAAGAGCTGGGCCACCACGGAGGTGGGAGCCAAGAATACTCGGATACTTGAACGGAGGACCTGAATCCGAGCTACAGGGGGGGTGGGTGTTTTTTTTTTTTTTTTTTTTTTTTCTCTCCTCCTCGTACACCTTTTTGCCTTTATTTTGTAGGGCACTCCTTAAGTTCGTCTCGTCCCCTCCTCCGGTTCTCCTGAGACCAGCACGTATACCGGAAGCTATAGGAGAGAACAAGAGGGGAGTGAAGAGGAAGAGGAAGAGACAGGATGGATAGATTAAACATTACCACTTATAATGTAAAAGGGTTAAATATCCCAGAAAAAAGATCAAAAATAATACTGGAATTAGGGAGACTAAAATCACAAATAGTGTTCTTGCAAGAAACACATTTTAGGAAAGACAAGATCCCAAAGATGAAGAGCCAAAAATTCCCAGTAGTATATATGGGGGCATCTCAGACCTCAAAGGCTAATGGAGTGGCAATCCTGCTAGCCAAAAATGTAACATGGAAGGAATCAAACGTAGAAACTGACGAGGAAGGAAGATTTCTTATGGTAAAGGGGACATTAAACGAGCAAAAAGTTACCTTGGTAAATCTTTACCTCCCGAATGAAGACCCGGTCTCGGCTCTGGAAAAATTTGCGGAGACGGTGACCCGGAGTAGAGAGGGGGTCTTGATTTTGGGGGGAGATATGAATATGGTACTAGATCCTAGTCTTGATTCTTCCAAGGGATCCTATAATATATCTAACATAAAACTAAGAAAAGCAAGGGAAATACTACAAAACTTACAGCTAATAGACATATGGAGGACGTTACATACACATGAGAGAGACTACAGTTTTTACTCACCAAAATATAAAACATATACGAGGATCGACTACATATTTGTGGACCAAAGTATATTGTTGAATTTAAGAGAAACCTCAATGGGCTCATTCTCACTATCAGACCATGCCCCAGTTAGCGGTGTTATTGAATGGGGGACAGCAGGCCCGAGGGAATGGAATTGGAGGATCAATGAAACATTAATTAAAGAGCCAGAGTATGAGGATAAGATAAAGCAAGAAATAGAAATGTTTTTTACATTAAATAAAGACGAAGATACATCACCATTATGTAACTGGGAGGCCCACAAATGTTATCTGAGAGGAATCCTCATTTCACTAGGAGCTCACAGAAAGAGAACTCTCAATGCTGAGTTGGATCGCCTGCTTGGGGAGATCCGAATATTAGAAAATCAACATAAGAGATCGCAAAAAATAAACACCGAAGAGAAACTAACGATCCTTCGAGATAAACTAAATCTGATACTTATGGATAAAGCCAAGGCTAAATTAAGTAGATGCAGAAGGGCATATTATGAATTTGGGAATAAACCAAGCAGGATGCTGGCGAAGGCATTGAGAGACACAAGATCGAAAAACCATATCGAAAAAATAAAAATACAAGGAGATAAATTGGTTAACTCATCGCAATTAATCGCAAAAGCCTTTAGAGAATATTATGGCAAATTGTACCAACTGGAGAACAAATCTTCAGTAGTGAAGAATCTGCTCAGAGAGAATAGAATAAAGGAGTATTTAAACGAATCAGGCATGCCCAGAATCCCAGAAGAAACTATAGCTAGTATGGAGGGGGCGATAACTCCAGATGAACTTCTAGCAGCAATTAAAGAAATGAAATCAGGTAAAGCCCCTGGCCCAGATGGATATACATTAACATACTACAAAACTTTTTATGAGAAACTGGCACCTAAATTTCTGGGGGCCTTTAATTCACTTAAAGAAGGGCGACCGATGCGGGAGGAAACACTTGGAGCACACATAGCTGTCATCCCTAAGGAGGGGAAGGACCCGACACTATGCCCCAGTTATCGCCCAATATCCTTATTGAACATAGACCTAAAGATCTTCTCAAAAATAATTGCCAATAGATTGGTAATTCATTTACCCCCCCTTATACACCCGGATCAAGTCGGCTTTACCCCCGGAAGAGAAGGGAGGGAAAACACACAACGAGTGTTAAGCTCCATCTACATGTCCCAATTCTACCACAACCCTTTAGTACTAATATCAACTGATGCTAAAAAAGCTTTTGATAGGGTAGATTGGGGTTTCTTAAAAGCCACATTACAATATATTGGGCTGGGTAGAGGAATGCAAAATTGGATTGCAGGCCTCTACTCATGTCCGACAGCAAGGGTAAAGGTGAACGATGTAATGTCTGACCCCTTCATAATAAGAAATGGAACAAGACAAGGATGCCCACTCTCCCCTATTATCTTTATCCTCATTTTAGAACCTTTTTTGAGAACTATTCGGGCAAATAGAGATATAAGAGGACTCTTGGTTAAGGGAGCAGAGTATAAAGTCGCAGCATTTGCTGATGACCTATTATTCTCGCTAACGACTCCAGAATTATCTCTACCATCCCTATTGAAGGAGATAAAGGAATATGGAGAACTTTCTAATTTTAAGGTGAACTATAGTAAATCGGAAGCAATGGGAATAGAAGTGAATAGACAGAAGCAGCAGCAATTAGCGGCAAATTTCCCCTTGAGATGGACAGATTCCCATATACTTTACCTGGGAACAAAGATACCGAAAAATCTAAAAAGGATTTATGAGCTAAACTTTGTACCCCTGGTAAGGCAGATTAAAGCAGACTTCCAACGATGGGATAAGGAAATCTTTACATGGTTCGGAAGAATTAACATTATAAAAATGAATGTGATGCCAAGATTACTATACATATTTCAGACCTTACCTGTAAAGATCCCCTTAGGATCCCTGAGAGAGTTAAGAACTAGATTCGCTAAGTTTATCTGGGCAGGGAAAGCACCTAGAATACGGCGAGAGATTCTGATGTTGCCAAAGGAAAGAGGAGGGGTGGGACTTCCAGACCCAATGGGATATCATGATGCGTCCCATATGGCAAGGGTGGTGGAGTGGTGTACCCAACAGAAGGTAAAACCATGGATACACATGGAGCAAAAAATCACGAACATTCCTTTAGAGGGAATGGCATGGATTCAAGAGGTAGACATACCACAAGAAGTGAAAAAACACCCTACTATAGGAGCCACACTACAAATTATAAAAAAAATATTTAAGAAAACGAAAATCTCAGAACATCCAAGTCCATTAATCCCGGTGCTGGGAAACCCTAGATTCCAACCAGGCCTCACAGATCTACACTTTAACAATCTTAGACGCACGGGAATGAGTAGGCTAATACACTTTGAAGATGGGAATCAAAGGAGCAGTGGGGGAGAAAGGGAAGAGAGAATAGACTTAATGAGATCAAACCAATTAAAAGCTGCTATTAGAGCAATGAATCCACTTGGCAAAGCAACTAGAGACCTTTCAAAATACGAGGAACTATGTCTGAAGGGTGACCCACTGAGACATGGTCTCTCCTCAATGTATACTCTCTTAGAAGAATCAATAGCCCCAAAAGAATTACCATTCATTCTAGCCTGGGAAAAAGAAATGGGGACTAAATTCTCAGAGATGCAGAGAAAAAAAATCGTTACTTTTACACACAAAGCTTCTCTTGCTACTAGATATCAAGAGGGTGCTTATAATGTCCTGACTAGATGGTATAAAACCCCTGCAGCATTAAAAAGGATATTTCCCGAGGTATCAGACCGGTGCTGGCGGTGTGGAGAAGGAGAGGGTACCATGTTGCATGTATTTTGGGAGTGTCCAAAGCTGAGAGATTTTTGGAAAATGGTCACCGAAACGGTAAAAAAAATCACAGAGATAGATTTGGGAGATAATCCAGCTACCTATCTACTTTTGGACCTTCCAATCTCCATGGAAAAATTTAAAAATTCTCTGCTTAGACATTTGCTGACAGCGGCAAGGGCTTGCATTCCAATCTTGTGGAAAAGTACGCTTGCGCCGACCAGACAGCAATGGCTGGGCAGAGTAACAGAAATTCAGCAGATGGAGAACCTGACGATGGGAATGAGAGAACAAGAGGGGAAGTACAGCCAAGTGTGGACACCCTATATAAGATTCAGAGAGCGAGACCTTTGAAGAAGGAGGAGGATTAGAGGAGGTTTTTTTTTTTTTTTTTTTTTTTTTTTTTTGGGGGGGGGAAATGGGGGGGGGGGAAAGCGACTTAAAAGGAAGGGTAGATATGGGGAATAGGAAGTGTATGATGCCATTGCTATATACAGTAGATATGATGGCAAAATCTGTGAGCCATGATGAGAAGCATAATGACCAATAAGAAAATGGTTAAAGAAAAATGTCAAAATGTAGTCATTTACTTTTCTGTTTGTATTAAGAAGAAATAAGAGTGGAAAATGTTATAAAATAAAGAATTATAAAAAAAAGAAATTGTTAAAGGGTCTTGACAATATTGTTGCCTGATTGACAGCTGGCTCTACCTGGGAGTCAGAGCCAACTGCACCCACCCCTCCCTAACACAGTAGTCTAGTACAGTGTTTCTCAACTCCAGTCCTCAAAGTGCCCCAACAGATCATGTTTTCACGCTGTCCGTTATTTTGCACAGGTGATTTGATCAGTTTCGCTGCTCGAGTAATTACCACAGCTGTTTCATCTGAGAAAAATCCTGAAAACATATCCTGTTGGGGTGCCTTGAGGTCTGGAGTTGAGAAACACTGGTCTAGTAAGCTCTGGAGGGGCAGAGCAGAGAGCAGTGGTTGTCATCACTTGATCATCAGTCATGTGATCACACCAACATTGCTGGATAGAGGTGAGTATGTATGTTTGATTTTTTTCTTAATCCCCAAACTCCTCCTTTAGGCCAGGTTCACATATGTGCAAATTGGATGCAGATTTTTTTGTGACCGGCTCTTAAGGGAGACAGTTCACATATCTCCGAGGAAGCCCCGGTTCGCATTAGAAAAAGGTCCTGTGCATGTTTGAGTCCAGTTAAGTCAGGCAAAAATTCAGACCTGATTTGCACCTGAAACGGTGAACAAGAATGCACTGGACCCATGCTGGGAACGGTGGCCCCACATATGTGAACCCGGCCTTAAGCTAGGAAGAATAAACTAAAAAAAAAAGCTAAAAAGCTAAAATGTATAGATGGATAAAACAAGTAGAATCAATATTTATTTCCTCATTTTCCTCATATTATCTGAGACTGGTACCATAGTCAGCGTCTGTGCATTAAACAAAAGAGTAAGCCTTTATGCTTTTGGTCCCCATGCAGGTCTGGTTCACCTTAAAGGGTAAGTTCACCTTTACAGAAAAATCTGTAGGGTAAACTTACACAGGACCCCCTCCTCGCCCCCGCCCCCACGGTCCCGCTGACCTGGATAATGGCAATCTTCCGTTCTGACCCCCGATTTATCTGCATCAGGAGTCCGAGATTTAAAAACCCCCTCGGTATCCACGCGTCTTCTTCACAGCTGACAGGATGGGCTATGCTGCGCTGACCAATTAGAATGCTCCGAAACATCCATCCTGGTAAGGTACATTTTGGACATTCAGCTGAGGGTATTTCTAAGACCCAGACTCCTGACATGGATATACCGGGGCTCAGAACGAGAGATTGCTGCGTTGCAGATCAGTGGGACCGGGGGGGGCATTGATTTTATATATGAAGAATGTTGATAATTTTAAAAACACCAGCCATTTGTGCTTAATAAATACCGGTAGTCGGCTCTTCTTCTAATTAAAATTATGAATAATAAAGTTATTTAAGCTTAAAAAAAGAACTTCATACCTTTAGCATGTTTTATATTTCAATAATGTATGTACAGTAAATTGATTACAGAAATTACCACTAAAAAAGGGACCTTACGTTATATATATTTCTAATGTCAAGTGCATACATAATATGTAAAGTGTACATGTAACACCGTCCTATGGTATTGACTACCCCTCTAAGAGACCATAGCACTTCCCCTAAAAAAAATGCCTTCATCTGTTTTTCTCTTCAGAAGGACAGATGTATCTTTGTTCAGGAATTATTTGGGGTTAGCATCTATGTTCTGTTCTCGCTAGACGTTTGCCCCTGGCGTATATGTAGCTCAACATACAGCTTAAACCTTGCATCCTAAATACCCAGACTGTCTGTAACTTTGGATCTTTATTACGATGAACAGATGGTGGCCATATAAGATGTGTATGAATAATGGTGAAACTAGAGATAAACAAATAAATATCTACTAGGCATATAGATGAACAGTCTTTATCATACCAGCGCTGCTGTCCCAGGAGGTTTAAGACCTAGGAAACATGTGGTGCAGGCTTAGCTGACTCCATGTGGACTGTCCAGTGGAAAATAGATGAAAGAGTGGTGATAGGAAGTGAAGACAGTTTTCAGTAACACAACAGGAAATGTACATTACCATAGAACACTGCCCATCAACAGTCATTTGTGAAGAGTGACATCTAGTGGACAATATTTGAATTACAAGTCCATAAGATATTATTGTATTTCCTTATAGGCCAAAGGCATGACAATCTATCTTAGTTCTGATACAATCATGCAAATCCTGGTGCCTGTGCATTACTTGGCTGTGTTAACAAATGCCTGTCACACATCATCATCCTGCTGCAGCTTTTGATCTTTTGATTTGCTACAAAGTTAAGCCTGGTACACACGATCAGATTTTCTTGGGACAAAGTGTAGGACTTTTGTCCGAAGGGCGTTGGCCATACACTTATATTACACACAAACTGCTAAGAATTGTCGGCCAACAAACATGAAACGATGTGTTTTTTTCGGTTCTTTAGCACCACCCTTTGGGCAACTTCAGCTAATGTTGTATTATGGTTAGCATTGCTTCTGAGCATGCGTGTTTGTACTTTGGAGTTTTGTCCAATGGACTTCTGTTCACACGATCGGATAATCGGACAACACACATTTGTTGTCGGAGAATTTTAAAGCATGCTATCCAACATTTGTTGGCGAAAAATCCAACATATTTCCGATGGGGCATACAAACAGTCGGACTTTCCGACAACAGCCTGCCATCACACAATTCCCGTTGGAAAATCCGATCGTGTGCATGAGGCTTTACAATGTTGCAGATAGAGCACTAAAGAAGAGGAGGCAGAGAAAACGCTTTCTCCTGCCATAATAATAAACATTCTGGGTTTATAGAATGTTTCAAAATATCACTAAAATTTTATTACACTTGGGTAGAATAGGAGCTGCCATTTTAAATAAATTAATCCCACTTAACAGAATTATAGGGCTCCCAATATCTTTATCCCTGCTATAATACAAACTGCATGCTACCCTTAAAAACAAGTAAAATGAGCAGATGAGATATTGTAAATCCTGGGCAGGGCAACTTTTATTTACAATAAATTTATGCTACTACTCATAAAAGCCTTGTATGGGGTCTGTCCAAGCGAGCATATAACAAACATAATATATGTATATAGGGCCTTATATTTTTAAACTGTTTACATCACTAAATGCATTTATAAATCAAAGAACGTCATTCTTATTGAGTTAAACTGTTGAGTTATGTTTTATCTAACATGTGAACTCTTATTCCGATTAGAAGAAACAACAAAAGCTCTCCATGCTCCAGTGACTTAATTCAGCTTCCCTACCTGGATAAATTGAAATTACCTCGTGTTACTCATGCTAATCCACAGCAGGTGTTTCAGATTTCAGAAATAGCGCTGATCAAAGACTGCCTGAATATAAATCATTAAAAAAAAGCACAGAAGCAGAGCTACTCAGGAAAGCTTATAACTCGTTTTTGCACATAAATATTACTAGCTTCACAACGTCGTTTCACAACATTCAAGACACACACAACATAAACAGCAAACTTCCTCCAAGGCTGCATGCCATTCTGTAGCAACAATATAGTGGTTTTGTTTCAGTGACTCAGGAACCTGCTGGCTCAGTACGCCAATCAGGCAATCAGCATTTTCAACTAATACTTACCTGAGCCCCCTATCAATCCAGCCTTGTGCACAAGTGCCACTGTTCTCTAGGGACTCCCCCACATCATAAACAGCGGGAGCCAATCACCTCCAGTGAGCCAATAAGGTGAGAGAGGGGCAGTGATGGCTGGTGCTCCATTTTTTTGGGAGGGGAGGCAAATAAAAACTTCTGCCACTGGGTCTGCACTTACCCCATCGATGATTGCTTCTCCTCCTTCTCGGCAGAAGCAGTAGCAGAGCAGCCAGGTGGACAGAGCCAGGATGCATCACGCTCCTGACAGAAATCACCATCTTTCTTCTCCCTGCTTCTACTCTGCCTCTGCACATCACCACCGGTGTTTTGGCAGAACATCAGAGGCTGCATACTCATTGGCTGCTGCTGCTTGCTCTGGAACACTCGACAGGAGGGAGAGGCCAGGACCGCGGAAAGGGATCCAAGAAGAGAAGGATCAGGGTGACTGTTTACAGGGTATAGAGACATAAAAGTTAACTAATTCCTTTTCAAAATGATTAAAAATAGATAAAAATCAATTATATAATGTGCCTGCAGGTTAGTTTCACTTTCACTGGCTTCATGTTTCTGCAAAGTAGAAATAGACACACAGAACAAAAACAAACAAATCCAGGGCAGTGTTTTGTTTTTAAAATGAATCTGATTGGTTCTGGGAAGTTTTAGACACACAGTAATGACAGCTTAAACCATCGTGAGAAAGCTCCCAGTATGGTGGTTATAAGAAAACAGGCAAGCAGGAAGTGTGGAGAACAGAGCAGGATTACAGCAACTTTAAAGCAAAAATGAACAATAAGGACATGAAACCAGTACTGCAGTAAGGTAAAGGAAGCTATTTAGCTAAAAAAAAAATCCTTTAGTGATCCTTTAAGGCAGCCTATTAGCCTCCCTGGTAGTATGATTATGTCAGATTTTTTAATCTCAAAGCTGTACATTGTTTTGCATAGAAGTTCTGCATTTTATATTGTAGGCCTGTAATTCTTAGTAATAATACACTTAAATCTGTCCAAACAAAAGTCTAGTAGACATCCTGGGTATGATACATTTTGAAACGCGAAATCATAAATTTTACTATCGCTGTTTTCTAGCAGGTTTTCTCCACTTTTGACATAAAGGGACACTTTTTGGTTTCCATGGACAATCTTAAGTTTTCAGGCAGAAAGAACAGTATATATAATATAAAACTGTATGCAGGGCACTGGACAAAGTACTACGTACAAAAGGGAGGTGAAATGATTTGATACAGTAATGTAATCTGTAAGATTACAGTGTACTGTATGTGTTATGTTTTTTTCACTTTTTGAATTTGCTACGAGATCCGCCCCCATGCATCGCAATGCTTGCAGGGAACAGAGCCTGGCACATGGAGCATTAGGCAGAGGGCACAGCCCGCAGACACAGCGGGGGGAAATCGCAGGATCCTGGTTACAAGATAAGTTACCTAGACCAGGATCCTGAGATGAAATCCTGAGTGTGGCATGGGGTTACCGTTAATGGTACTGAAATTTAACCCCAAGCCACACTCGAGATTACAGTCAGGGAGGTTAAGGTTGAACATCTATAAATATTCCTGCACAATTTTTTTGGATATCAACATGCACACTGCATTCACATCTGTGCATTGTGGTACCCGGATGGGCAAATGTACTGCTTTACATTGTATATGTGTGCTGGTGTGCAATTAGAAAAAAGAAAAGGAATGGCAATGCATATATGCTACTCACCTCCGGTGCCACATATGGCACCTTTCGGGGGAGAGTTGGGAGCGGGTACCCATTTTTTACAGGTACCCTTTCCCCACTTCTGGGAGACCGGGCTGCGGCAAATTGCATCAGTAGTTTGTCCCCTTCTCCTCCGTCCCCTTCTGCCAGGCCAGTGAGAGAGCGCAATGCTGTAGCCAAAAGGCTACACTGTCGGGTTCCCTTACACTCAATGGTGGCGGCAGCATCCGACAAGCCGATGTAAACATCGGCTGTTGTGCCAACATAGCTGGACTCCAGGACAGGTAAGTATCCTAATGTTAAAAGTCAGCAGCTACAGAATGTGTAGCTGATGACTTTTAATTTTTAAAGGGGCGGACAGAACTCCGCTTTAACCACTTAGGCTGCATTCACACCTAGGCAACAAGATACGCCGCGTACGCGGCTTATCTTGCCGCCTGTAGATAAAACTTTTTTTCTTTTTTTTTTTTTAACATTGCGGTCTATGAGCGAACGCTAATGTCGCCTGAAAAAAAGGGTCCGGGACTTTTTTTCAGGCGACAGGCGTGGAGATGTGAACAGTCTCCATAGACTGCAATGTTATTTCACATCTCGAGCGACAAGCGCGTCGGGCGTCCGGCGTTTTGTCGCTCAGATGTGAATGGAGCCTTAATGATGAATGGTAAAACAAACCCTAATGCCTAATGTGTTAATAAAACTGTACATGTCAATGAATCTATCTAATATATGCGGCTTAAATATACAATGTATATTGGGCTTTCATTTGCTCATAAATGGTATTGGATATCACCTGTTTTTCTTTTTTATTATCAAAGGAAAAATGGCGCAAAATAGTAAATAAAAATCTTTTTTTTTAAATGTTACTGTGTTTTTCCTGCTATTATCATAACCTCCCACCAAAGAACAACCAAAAGTATATTCTCCTGCTCATGATGATCACAGAAATGTCACATATTTGTATATTATTTGTTTGTACTTATAGTGGGGGCCCAGAAAAAAATTGCGTGCCTTCTTCTTTTATTCATCATACCAAAAACAGGATTGATTTAATAAAACTGGAGAGTGCAAAATCTGAAACTGAAAATTGATTGGTTTCTATGCAGAGTTTTACCAGATTTGTCATTCTCCAGTTTGAGTAAATCAACCCAACTTACACAAACTGACACTGATATTAATTTTAAAATTGCTTTTTTTAAATCCTACCTAAAATACACTGACCCTGACCTTGGCCCTTGACCCTAACCCTAACCCTTAATTGTGAATAAAGCCTAGAGTTAAAGCCCACGCATATCAATTTAACCTCCAGTTTTTATCAGCTCTCTCTGCTTTCTTCAATAAAAAAATAATACATCTACAAAATTCATGATAAGGGTCCCTTTAAAGGTGTGAAGGAACCCTAGATAGGACCCTTTCACACATGCGGACTGTTTGTCCGTTATCCATCTATCTGTTGATGGATGAAAAATGGACATCAATGCATCTCTATGGAAAAACGGATGTAAACAGATGATCATACGTTTTTATCTGCTTCCCTCAATGTCTGTTTTTTGTAATGAATCAAGGCCCTGTTTTTCCTTAAAAAAAAAAAAAAAAAACGGATCGGATGAAAAACATATGTAAATTGACAAACGGTCCATTTCATTTTTTGCATGAAAAAATTGCTCTGGGACGCGTGTGGTTAAGGATTATAACTGGCAGATATAAAACAACGAATGTTAAAACGGATGAAAAACTGATGACAAAGAGGATGTCCTTTTCCTTACGGCCACTTTCACATATGTGGACTGTTCGTTTAATTAGTTCAGTCACATTTTTTTGACAGGCAGGCTTTGATTTATGTGGCTACATTTATATTTTATTAGACTGGCTACAATAGAGAAGACATTTTTTGGCATCCCTCCATCGCCATCTGGTGGCCAACTTTGCGACCCACATGAACTATTCGGCTATCCTGCTACTGAGCATATGAGGTAATTTTGGAGGATTCCTTGGTTATCGTCTTTCTTATCCTATTATATTATATTGCATTTAATTGGCGATTATAGCCTCAATATAATATTGCTACCTTTAGACCCCTTTCACACTGAAGCATTTTTACCGCATTTTAGTGTTAAAAATAGCGCTATTAAACCGCTCATAAAACGCTCTCCATGCATCTCAATATACCGTTTCACACTGAGTCCTGCAAGTAGCATCTTTGGAGAATCTTTTGGGCGCTGAAAAAAACTCTCCAAAAATGCCTCTCTCCATTGAAATGAATTGAAAGCGTTGTAAAAATGCCTTACCCTTTCACACTGAGGCGTTGCACTGGCGGGGTATTGAGAAAAGTCCTGCAAGCAGCATCTTTGGAGCAGCTTTTGGGCGCTGAAAAAATGAGGCTTCGCTCGAATAATGCTCGAATAACGCTCGAAAAATGCTTGAATAACGCTTGAATAACGCTTTAAAAACGCATGAATAATGCTCGAAAAACACCCCAGTGTGAAAGGGGCCTTATAATAGGAACCTGATATCATATTTTTTATAGATTCTATGCCATATTAGGGGATTCCGTAGGACATCAGTGAAGGGGCTCCTGTACTGTTCTTTCTTTTCTGAAGAGGTACACAGTCAACTATGGTGAAAATTAATATTCACCAGGGTTTGATATTATACTAAGCTTAACTAATTTTTATTTCTACCTAGAATTACTGGGTAATCTGATGAAAACAGACAGCATGTCTGTTTTCATCAGATCTTACCCGATCCAATCCGCATGGACGGATGGGGATGAGAGCCCCATACGTTTGTTTTTAGCGGATCGGATCAGGTCGGATGTCAGCGGACATGTCTCCGCTGACATCCGACACTCCATATAGGTGCATGGAGCACCCGTTCAGGTCCGCCTGAAAAATTGACAGACGGACCTGAACGGATCCATGTGTGAATGAGGCCTAAGCACTCAATCGGTTTTCATCCAGAAATTATGACTCCACTCAGCGTGAGATCTGTACAGCGTTACAGCCAGCTTTGAGGCTATTGAGTATTCTTCTTGGAAAGACCCTTTTTGCCTTTTTCTGTGTATTATGATTTATTATTTGTAGATGCATCTCTGTATTTATTTACGCAATATTGAGCCTACAACTTTTTATTGATATGTGCCTATAAAGTCCATTTTCTTTCTTGAAAAAAACATTACAATGTTTTTTTTTTCTGTAACCCATATAATTCAGGATGTGGCAAAATTATAATAGAGGGTGTGTGATTACCACCCTAGGGCAATTGTAATCACGAAAAAATTCATATTTTGTGCAGAACAACTTTAAAACTGTCAGAATGAATATTACCCCTGGAAATATGCTAGATTTGCAAATTAATCTTTTCATAAATGTTGTAAAAGTTCTGTCGGGTTATGTACTTTTATTTCCTTTCCTGTTCTTGTTTTTAAAATAGTAATTTTATAAATTAGCATATAGAAGCTACATGTTAAATTTGAAATATGATTCTAAAGCTCCTCTGAAGCCGTGTACACACGGCAGATAACCTCGACGGGCAGAACACATCGTTCCGCCCGTCGAGGTTCTCTGCCGGCCGTCGAAATCGGCGACCCGCCCATCGGGAATGGCAACCAGCCATTCATCCAGGCGGGCCGTCGAGCAAAAAGAGAGCGTGCTCTCTTTTCGCTCGACGTGATTCCCGTCGGGCGGGGCGAGCGCTCTGTGTACACACGGCCGAGGTCCTCGCTGGAATGCAGCTTCCAGCGAGGTTCTCGCTGGTTTCCAGCGAGAACCTCGTTCGTGTGTACGCCGCCTAACTCATTAACATTAAAAATTATTTTTTTTTTTCAAGTTGTGCTTGTTTTTTCAACAAGACAGTGAGGCAGATTTACTAAAATATTTGAGAATGTTCAAATAATAAACTGTGTGAAGATTTACTTTAGTTATCCAATCATATATAAAGAAAATCCCTCTTTACTTATTTCATGTACATGTGGTTGGATAATTGAAGAAAATATGTGCACAATTTGCTGTGTGAACATTCTCAAATCCTTTAGTGAATTAGCCTCAATCTGTCCAATAAACTCATTCCATGTTTGTATTAAGCTCAATAGCTGTCAATGAGAAAGCATCCAAGGTGTACAGTAAGTGCCATACTGCATGTCAAATTCATTTGAAACGCTTTTATCTCTTATTTCAAAGAAAACTGTCAATTCTTTGTTAAAAAATAAAACTTTTAACATTTTCAATTGAATCATTTTCTTAAACACCTTTTGGTTTACTACATTAGGGTGTTCTTCACGATCCACTGTTTGCAAGATGCCTTTGTTGAGATTGTTCTGGTTTTCATGTACAAAAGGTTGTTTTACTAGGTCATTATAGAGGTGTAGCAATTTTCAAATGTCATTGTTACAGGCAGTTGTTAGATACTTTGCTATTATGGTATACTAATGTTAAACAGGTTGAAAAAAATGTTGACCAACCAGCGCATTCCTCTGTTAAAAAAAAATGTAGAAAGAAGAAAACCCAACATTTCATATTCCTGATTAGGGATGAGCCAAACACCCCTGCGTTCGGTTCGCACCAGAACCGTCGAACATGTTCGCACAACATTTAGAACCCCATTGAAGTCTATGGGACTCGAACGTTCGAATTCAAAAATGATCATTTTAAAGACCAAAATTCAAGTTATTGTTGAAAAACGTCTTTCTGAACCCGGGTCTTGCCCCAGGGAACATGTATCAATGGAAAAAAAGTCTTAAAAACTGTAATTTTTTCAGGAGCAGGACTCAATAGTAGTATCAATGGAAAAAAAGTTTAAAAAACGGTCGTTTTGTTTCACTCGAATTTGCCACGAACGATCGTTTTTGTTCGAAATTCGACGAACAATCGAACGGACGATGTTCGAGTCGAACATACGTTCGTTTCGAACGCGAAGCTCATCCCTATTCCTGATATGTGGTTGCTGTACCATGTACTTGTATGAAAAATTATCCTATTTTCTTTGTATTCCTTCCTTTGCCAATCCCTCTGCTTTCCTATTGTAAACTGACCACAATAAGCAGGACACCCCATGGTCAGCTTTCTAGCTATGCTGGGTACTCAGCCTGCTCTTCTTAAAGGGGTTGTAAAGGTAAAAGTTTGTTTACCTTAATGCATCCTATGCATTAAGGTAAAAAAACATTTGACAGCACCTCCCCCCCCGAGCCCCCGTTTTACTTACCTGAAATTGCCGGGCGCGTCCACGTCATCCTGTTTGGTTCCCAGCCTGGCCGTTGATTGGCTAGGCTGAGCGGATTGATAGCAGCGCAGCCATTGGCTGGCGATGCTGTCAATCACATCGTATGACATGCCCCGCTGGGGGGCGGGGACGAGTGATACAGTCGGCGGCCATGGCAGCCGCTGTATCACAGGAGCGCGCTCGCAAAAGCTTTACACCGTGCAAGCTCCCTCGCATGAAGGTAGAAAGCTTTTGCGAGGAGGAGCCGAGAAAGCCGCCGAGGGACCCCAGAAGACAGCTTTCCGGGACACTGCACAGTGGAGGTAAGTATAACATGTTTGTTATTTTAAAAAACAAAATATTCCTGACTTTAGTGTTCCTTTAACCGTTCCCGGACTGCCCTACGTACATTTACTGCAGCAGGGCGGCCCGGGTGCACAAAATCACATACATGTAAGTTTGTGCACATGGTTTGGGGGGGCACGTGCCGCTCGCAGTGTGATTGGACACAGCGGGAGATATTTAAAGGGTCCGGCAACCGTGATGGGCGATGTTACCCACCGTTCATTCACCGGAGAGACAGATCAGCTGTCTGCCTGTGTAAACAAGGCAAATCCTGGATCTGTCAGGAAGGGAAAGAGAGATCTTATGATTCAGCTAAGCTGAATCACAGATCTCTCTTTTCCTTTAGTGTGACACTGCCCCACAGAGTTAGTAAACACTTCCCTAGGAAACATTTAACTCTTTGATCACCCCAGGTGTTAACCCCTTCCCTGCCAATGTCATTTGTACAGTAATCAGTGCATTATTATAGCACTGATCACTGTAAAGGCCCTTTCACACGGGGCGGGTCAGTATTGATCCTCCTCCGTGTGTCCGTCTGCTCAGCGTGGATTCCTCCGTAAATCCCCGCCGAGCTGTCGGCTGACAGGGCGGTCCCTGCACACTGTGCAGGGACCGCCCTGTTTTTTCTCCGCTCTCCCCTATGGGGGACCAGATGAACACGGACCGTGTGTCTGTGTTCATCCGATCCGCTCTGCAGACGGAAGAAAATAGTTTTTTTTTTTTGGCCGCAAAATCGACTCTTTGCGAAGGCGGACAATTACGGGTGTCAGCGGATGTTTATCCACTGACACCCGCAATCACATAGGGACCAATGTATGTCCCATTTTCATCCGCAAACAGATGGATGAAAATGCAGATATACGGTCCGCACATGTGAAAAGGGCCTTATGGTGTCACTGGTCCCCAAAAAGTGTCATTCAGTTTCAGATTTGTCCGCCACAATGTTGCAGTCCCGCTAAAAATCGCTACCATTACTAGTAAAAACAAACAATCAAAAATATAAAAAGTCCCTAAATCTATCCCCTATTTTGTAGACACTATAACTTTTGTGCAAACCAATCAATATAGATTTATTGTGTTTTTATTTTACAAAAAATATGTAGCAGAATACATATTGGCCTAAATTAATGAAGAAAATAGATTTTTACATTTTTTTTATAGGAATGTTTGTTTTTTATTTAAAATTGTCTGACTTTTTTGTTTATAGTGCAAAAAAATAAAAAGAACAGAGGTGATAAAATAACACCAAAAGAAAGCTCTATTTGTGGGGGAAAAAGGACATCAATTTTATTTGGGTGCAGCTGTGCACGATCGTGCAATTGTCAGTTAAAGCGACGCAGTGCCGTATCACAAAAAATGACCTGGTCGGAAAGTGGGTAAAACCTTCCAGAGCTGAAGTGGTTAAATGATCAGTGTTCTGTTCTCTCTCCTCTCCTAGCTCTTATGGAGCTGAGAATAGAGGGAATGTGATCAGTTATAAAAAAAAAGGTAATTATCATTTTTCTATATCGTTAAACAGTTTGCCTTTCATTTTTATTTTAACCTGAATGGGTTGTTTCACAATCACTCTACAGCTATGACTCATTATGCTGTTGTGTAATTTGCATACATTATCATGCATGCTAATATTTTCTTTGTCCACTGTCATTTTAAGTGATTTTGCTATATGACAGCTTTTGAACTGTATTCTTCCTTGTTCCAGTTCCCCCATATTGGTGCCCTATAGGCTCACTATGCAAGCCGCTTAGGGCCGCGCAAAGCTGTGAAGGGCCCCCCAAATTACTAGAGGCCCCGTCTGGTGAGAAGTAATTTTTGCCCCCTCACCCCGCTTCTCAACTCGCTGGCTGCATGGGAGAAAAAGTAAGAAGTCAGCACCCCCCGCTTTTCAATTTATTGTAACTATTGTAACGCTTCTCAACTTTCTTTAATGTGACATGTCACTGTTGTCAGAGCCCCCCGATTCTCATTTTTAATGTGCCATGTCATTTTGCTTAGGGCCCCAGGGAGGTCAGGATCGGAACTGGCTACTATAGCCTGATAACTGTATTTTAGTTTTTTCCTGTTTTTAATAAATGTTTATTGAGATGTATACAAGTAAGACATAGAAATACTTCCATATCCTGTAGTATAATAACTAAATATAGAAAAAGATTAAAAAACATTACTGTCAAAAGACATAGTAACATTTGACATCAATGGGATTAAAGGTAAATGAAGTAGATACCCATAATATGGTTTCAAGCAGAAATAGCAGACAAGAGTACTAGATCCCCATAAATTATCAGTCAGCTCGGTTAAGTTTTGATCTAAAGACAGAGTATATAAAGGAGGGAACAGGTAAGAAAAGAAAAAAAAAAGAGGTTAAAGGGGATAACGTGGGTACATAGATGCAGAGAGAGAGGGGGGAGAAGGAAGGGGTAAGGGCCATGCCCAAGTATAATTTCCCAACTATTTGACAATCGTTAATAAGCATTAATAAGCAATGAAAACCATTAACCATTATTCTAACCAGAATGCCAAAACTTTTATACAGGTGGACTGGGTGTTATGCAACTTATAGTTAAGGTCTTCCATTTTATAGATACGGCCTATAGTTTAGAACCATAGAAATTATAGTACTTCATGTTTTTTCCAATATGAAGATCAAGGATTTTATTGCATTAAAGCGGGGGTTCACCCAAAAAAAATTTTTTAACATTACATGCAGGTGAGTTGTTAGAATGACAATCTGCTGGGGTTTTATTTAAATCCTTGCCGTACATACCGTTTTAGATATATATGTTCACCGCGGCTTCCGGGTATAATCTACGGTACTGGGCGTTCCTAATTGATTGACAGATTTCCGACCGACACTTACAGCGCGTCACGAGTTGCCGAAAAAAGCCGGACTGCAAGTCGGCTCTATACGGCGCCTGCGCACCGACGTTCGGCTTCTTTCGACAACTCGTGACGCGCTGCATGCACCCGTCGGAAGCCTGTCAATCAATTAGGAACGCCCAGTTCCGCTGATTATACCCGGAAGCTGGGGTGAACATATACATCTAAAACGGTATGTACGACAAGGATTTAAAAAAAAAAAAAAAACGATTGTCATTCTAACAACTCGCCTGCATGTAATGTTAAAAAATGTTTTTTTGGGTGAACCCCCGCTTTAAGTAGATTGGGGGTAATGGAACGTTTGTATAGTCCTATAGATTCAGAAGAGCAGTGGAATAGGACTACCCAGGGGTTATCAGGTACAGGATAGCCTTGTATGGATAATATGAGAAACCAAATGGAAGACCAATTGGGGCAAATAAGTGGCATGTCCACCATATGTGAGCATGTGTGGCCTCCAAGCCACATCCTCGCCAGCAGGGGGATGGTTAATCATATAATAATTGACATAATCTTGCTGGAGAGAAATGCCAGCGTGACATCAACTTGAATTTCATCTCAGCCATTTTGGAAGACAGTGAAGATATATGAGTAAAGTGTAATATTTTTTTCCCATTGGGCAACCATGAGCAGTTGTTGTAAGTCCTTTTTCCATGGGGATAGGTAACAGGGATATTCGGTGTACTCCACATCTTGAAAGGCCAGATAGAACTGTGATATTCCTGTTAACTGTAGTTGCTACTAAGGTTTGACTATTGTTATGCTCTCTGCTCCGTCTTTTTTAGTTTTATTTGGCTATAACTTTCACATGCATTATGAATACCAAACCCACTCTTACTAATTTAAGTCCAAAAAAATAGCCACATCTGCCTCAATCTTACCTATTTTATCATCTGATTGTGGCTTTGTGCACATAGTATTTATGTTTCAAGAGACAAATCTCAGACAGTTAATCAGAAGCTTGGTGATTCCCTTAACATATTCCAAACCTCTGTTTGTCAATCCAAGATGGGATACAGAAATTCTTTGCCCTGAACTCAAACATCATTTCTTCACAAGTTACGCTAAGGGAGACACAGATGTCAATAAGTACACTAAAGTAAGAATGAAGAAGAACGCGATTCAGTTTCAACCAGCAGGAAACTGTCACGTGATTGAAGACAAATAGCAAGAGGTGCAATCAGCGCAAAAATACAATAAATGTGTAAATAAATAAATCCCCCTCCCCAAATCAATGCAAGCTGAACACTTAAGGAAATTCACAAAATCCAAAACAGATACGTATTATAAAAGATTAGTGCAGCGCATAAAAAATTGAATTGATGCAACAGAAGTGTGAAAAAAGTGAAAAAACACAACAAAAACGAAAACAAAAAAGTGTCCAAACGTCAATTAAAGTCCAAAGAATTGTGTGACGAACAAATTCCAAACTCCACATGAGATTCACCGGTGACGTGAGCTTAAACAATAAGTGATCCCTCCACCACTACAGGATTGGCCACTCTCACCTTAAGGCATGGACTCCTGTGTTACCAGGTAGTCATGCAAGCAGATATCATAAATGCAGATACACCCGATGACAAAATGTCAGGTCCCTCAGTAATCAGCAGCAGATAATACACCATATATGGAAGAAAAACAGATCTAAGTGCTCTCCGTTTCAAAATACTAAAATTTATTGGGTAAGCATAAACTACTCACAAACAGATCGGCAGCATATAAAACAAACAAATGACAGGTTTGTTTCTGAAAAGGACAGCAGCGAGCGACGTATGTATGCTCCTCCCCCGTACATGTTACTTTTCCTGTGGGGCGGGGCTAAAACTTTGTCTGCCTGCCTATAAATGGACGCCCGTCGTCATGGAGACCAACAAAAAACCGAACGTATCCGCACAAACCAGAGTGTCACATACCGATAGGCGGAAATACGTTGTTGCTGTACCATCGGTAAAACGGGACGATCAGCTATTAGAACTTACTGTAATAATAAAATAGCTCTTAAATATTATCGATCACTGCACAAAAAGTACAGAGTGTCCACAAGAGCCATATTACTAAGCATATTCTAATGATAAGACACAATCAGCATGTCACCATCATGTGGTTATGATTGAAGGTTGCCTACCCAGTCAGCTGTGTGTGGGCTTTGGAATTCCCCACCTTACAGCTGCATTTGGCGGGAAGCTGGGGACATTATTGACCTAATATAGCCACATGGCCATATTGGGTCAACATTGTCACCAGCATTCCCGTTCCGTTTGTTAGATGTGCCTGTGGAACAGAAATTTCCACAGCCACAGAAGATTGGGCCAGTAGTCTGCTATTATGTGATACTTCCCCACAAGTTCAGGCTGAACTGAGTTTGACCTGTACCCTGATTCATCCCTACACTAAAAAGGCTCACCACTGTAAGATTTACAAATAATATGACAGCTTCAAAAACAGTCCGCAGCACTAGAGAGTCCATTTAAAAAGGAATGGTATGGCTTTACCATGAAAAAAGGGTACAAAGGGTGCAACAAGTGTAGAATAATGTCCATTAATCACCAATTAATTAAATAATAAATAAAAAGTTCAAATAAATGCAAATATAGATAAAGCAATGGAAGTGCTGTGTTCCGGATTTATGCTCCAACCACCTTGCTTTCTGAAAGTGCAACGTGCCTAATAAAGTGCTTCACCCGATGTGACAATCAAAATGCGCTCACCAGATATATGCAGCCATAAATGACCATCAGACATGTAAAAAGGATTCTTTCAGTGTCCGTCCTATTGCGATCTCTCCCAAATAGGATCAGCTCCCAATAAATTCAACAAAGATGACTCCTCATAAAAGAACTGTGTGTTCCAATCCTCCAATTTAGAAAGTTCAGAACGGCTCCACCACAATGAGCCACAAAAACGGAAATAGTGTAATACCGTTTTTGAGAGGAGACAGTGGCTGGGCTAGTCACTGGTAGCAATGCAGACTCCGGCATGCATCTGAGCTGTATAAAACAGCAGTGTAGAGGCGTGCTGTACCAGATCTCCTAAAGGCCATTTTCCTGATGACGCGAGACACACAAAATGTATGTAGAGGCATGTAGACGCATGCTGTACCAGATCTCTATGCATTTTGTGTGTCTCACGTCATCAGGAAAAGGCCATTTTCCTAACAACTCATTATTTTTGTACTTAGATATGCTGAGAAATCAACATTATAAAAAATGTGCTAAACTTAAGTATGTATCTTTGGATCACAGTGGTGGAGCTTTACTAAAACTGGTGCACACATAATATGGTGCAGCTGTGCATAGTAAATAATCATCAGCTTTAATGTTTTATTAACAAATCTCAATTGAACAAACTAAAGTTAGAAGCTGATTGGTTTCTTTAAAAAAACTTCACCAGATTCTGAGTTTGCCAGTTTTAGTAAATCTACCCCAGTGACCCTTGTTACCAGGTAAAAATAAAGAGAGAATAAAAACAAGAGTTAAAGAGTTATGCCCTGTACACACGATCAGAATTTCCGATGAAAAGGTCAGACGGAATTTTTACATTGCATATTCCGACCGTGTGTGGGCCCCATCACACTTTTTTCTTCAGAGTTTAGAAATAGAACACGTTTTATTTTTTTCCGATATAATTTTTTTTCTATCGGAAATTTTGATCGTCTGTGTGGAACATGCTCAGAATCAAGTCAACACATGCTCGGAAGCATTGAACTTAATTTTCCTCGGCTCGTCGTAGTGTTTTACATCACCGCGTTTTGGACGGTTGGAATTTGGTCTGACAGTGTGTATGCAAGACAGCTTGAACGGAATTACGACAAAAAATCCCATCGAATTTTAGGCCATCGGAAATTCCGATCATGTGTACGGGGCATTAGACTAAAATATGCATCCATCTGTATAATAGTTAAAGCAGTATTCTGAATATCCAAAAAATCTTTCTCAGAATGCCCCGGAAATTGTAGGCCATAGTGTAAACTAACATTGCTTTGTTAGGGCCCTTTCACACGTGCGGACCGTTTTTTAGGTCCGTTTTTTATCATCAGTTTTTCATCATTTTTTTATCAGTTTTTCATCAGTTTTTCATCAGTTTTTCATCAGTTTTTCATCAGTTTTTCATCCGTTTTCATCAGTTTTTCATCTGTTTTTTCATCCGTTTTTTCATCTGTTTTTTTTGGTTAGAACTTTTTTTTTTATTACATATTTTGATGAAAAACGGACGTTAGCGGATCGGATGTTAAACGGATCGTCCGCTAACGTCCGTTCCGTTTTTTTGACGGAAGAAAAATAGGGTTTTCTTCCGTTCAAAAAAACGGAGCTTGACGGAGACGGACGTTAGCGGATGCGTGTGAAAGGACCCATAGGAAAGCATTGCGGTCAAAAAACGGACGTCTAAAAGGTGAAAGGACCCTTAAACTTTACACAAATAAAAGGCTTCTTAGTAAAGTCCTACTAATGAATGAGGATTTGAAGTGAGAGTATCTTTTTAATTCACCAATTTTTAGTAGCTTCTCCAGTCGAATGTATAGCAAAAAAAGAAGACATACCAACTTGATTTCAATAACTATGATTACCTAACGGTGTGCTAATAAAAAAAAAAGGTCCATATCGGCCTGTAAATTTTGATCATAGCTATTCCCTGTCATTTTCCCAGTATGGGGCAAGGAGAGAAAGATTTTAACTGGACTGTTGTAGGTAACAAGAAATTTCATGATAAATTCACTTTAAAAACTTTAAAAAGGCCTATCAAATTCTGAATAATATTTATATATATTAGATTTACATAAACGAAAGCATTTAATAAGCATCTTTTTATCCAGCCTTTTCATCAAGTTGCATTACTCTTTGCAAATCTCCAACCCCAAAGTTTGACATTAGTAATAGGGAACTAATGTTATTTTAAATGTTCCAAACAGCTATTCTGACAACAATTATTGTCTATCTTTCAAACTTATGAAAACCTGTCTCGAGCTACATTATGAATGTAACATTAAGAAAGCAGTGAGCTGAAAACACAATAATGTGGAATATGTAAATGATTGAGGAAATGCTTTTCTCCACAATTGATGTGGATGCTTTAAAATGGGTTTTATTTATTGTGTAAATTACTGTCACCATAGTTGTATGATTATATAATGAAAGATTATAATACAGCATGGTGTTTCCAACAATGTCCTTGAAAACAAATGCATCTAAACATTTCCTTTCATAGCAGTGAGTGTAATTTGACTTATGTAAAGAAAATGGAAATGTTTTTAATCTGCAGTTTATTTACATAGTGCTATTTGATTTATTTAAAGGGACAAACCCCATTCACTATTCACTATTTACAATTGAGCTGAAAAAACACTAGATCGACTATACACGGTTAGAATCTCAGCTGGTTCAGGAGGAACCGGGCGAGATTCGAGCTATTAGTGGGCAGGCTGAATGTACCAAGTTGACCCGCCGGCTGCTATAGCCAGTAGCGATAATAACTGTCTTCTGCCAGCTGGGATGGCTTCCCCCACCTGCTCCTGACCCACACCCGCCAGGAGAAGACAATTGCTTGGCAGGAGGGACTCCCCTGTCAACACTGCCTGTGTTAATTGGGGAATCATGCAAATGTCTTTCCTGCAACCCACGGTTGCAGGAAAGAAATTCACCCCGGCTATGGCCTGCCTAACATACATCCTATTTTACTTGCCTCATTGGTTTCATCAATGATATGTCTTCTTTAGGTTTGTGCATAAAGCACTCACCCTGCTGTTTATTTATTAAGACATTGCAAGATTAATCAACACAAGTAATATTCTGATTTGTTGGTATTATGATTAATACAATATATATTAACAGTAAGCAGAGCATGTTTGCAAGCAAAATAAATAAAAAATCAGATTTTTTGCTCACACTTAATTGGATGATGTAGGTTAGAAAAGGTTGAATGTATTCACTAAAGGAAGTAAAAATTTACTTTGCCAAGTTATACTTATTTAGAAAACCATGTGTCATTAACAAATGCTTTAGTCATTCTCATTAAATGTCATAGAATGTGTTAATGCCTACACTTGGCAGACAACTTCTAGCAATGTAGGTCAGATTCACTCCCTGCAATTGATTTAGCAATAAGTAATTTTATTTTTGAAAAATATTTATTTTCTTACTTAAAATTTCTTACACAACTAAACAGGAGCATACAAATAAATATCAAGTAACTCCCAAAGGTGCTTCTGATCCCAGCGCTCAATGGAACAAAAAAAAATGACCTGCAATGAAGCTGCTATTATAAAAACAAACAAAAATGTAATAAAAACTATGCTTAAATTGATAAATAAAAAAAAGCATTAACAGTGCTTGTAAAGAAATCTAAATGATACCTAAAAATGAGTTCATATCCTGCAGAATATATTCTAATCAATCCCAATATACAACTAGGGTAATAATCAGTTCTTAAAAGGTCTAAAATCTAACTGTAGCAAAACAGAAAGCAATCAAATGTGGGATTCCATTCAGATCTTGTTCACAATAAAAAGGACCCAGTTAATTCATATAATCACCAATCCGGTGTGATTAATCCCAGCAGATTATACTTGATGGACAGAAAACCCTCTGAAGATGTGACGTAATCATGAAACGTGTCAGGACGTGATCACGCGACTCATTGTCCATGCCAGCGAGTGTCTACCCGGGACTCACAATGACAGTTTTGGTGACCACGGAACCTTTAGTGTGAGTAGATGCAAAGCTGACTGTGACACACGCTGTGTAACAAGTAACCTTCTTGTAAGCATTTCTTGAATGCAGGGGGGTTATCTTTTTTATCAATAAAAAATTTACACTATGTAGTGCATCCCCTTGTATCCTTACATGTCCGTAATGCTGCATGCATTCATCCACTTTTAAGGATCGTCACGGACACCAAGAGGAGTCATTGCTGCATCCAGAGAGGATTGAAAAGGCACTTACTTACTTGGCGTCTGGTGAGTAGATTACCAAAGGGGAGTGTATATACTACACTGGTGACAGATCTGAGGTTTTCTATCCATATAGTATCATCTGCTGGGATTTATCACACCGGATTGGTGATTATATGAATTACCTGGGTGCTTTTCATTGTGAACAAGATCTGAATAAACTCCCACATTT
Organism: Rana kukunoris; assembly: GCA_029574335.1. Lineage (NCBI taxonomy): Eukaryota > Metazoa > Chordata > Amphibia > Anura > Ranidae > Rana > Rana kukunoris. The sequence continues at coordinate 199,762,075 of CM056051.1, forward strand.
GATTGCTTTCTGTTTTGCTACAGTTGGATTTTGGACCTTAAAGTGTAAAAGTATTTTATTAGGATTATATGTGATTGACCAACACAAAGTGGCACATAATCTTGAAGTCGAAAAAAAATTAAAAATGGTTTTCAAAAATGTATACAAATAAATATCTAAAAAGTGTGACGTGCATTTGTATTTAGCCCCTTTACGCTGATACCCCTAACTAAAATCTAGTGGAGCCAATTGCCTTCAGAAGTAAATCGGTAAATACTTGTGTGTAATTTTATCTTAGCATAAATACAGCTGCTCTATAAAGCCTCAGAGGTTTGTTAGAGAACCTTAGTGAATAAACAGAACCATGCAGGCTAAGGAACATAGACAGGTTAGGGATAAAGTTGTGGAGAAGTTTAAAGCAGGATTAGGTTATAAAAAAATATCCCAAGCTTTGAACATCTCACAAAGCACTGTTCAATCCATCATCCGAAAATGGAAAGAGTATGGCAGAACTGCAAACCTACCAAGAGATGGCCATCCACCTAAACTGATGGGAGCAAGGAGAGCATTAATCAGAAAAGCAGCCAAGAGGTCCATGGTAACTCTGGTGGAGCTGCAGAGATCCACAGCTCAGGAGGGATAATCTGTCCACATGCAGGGATGGACTGAGACCAAAATTTGGCCCTGGACTTTATCCAGACTGGCCCACTTTGTTTGCAAACAAGAACAAAAACAGTATATAAACTATACGCAATTGTACAAAAAAACATAAGTAGCATAACATAAAGGATTCCTCACTCACCTCTTTTATTATTTCACTTATTCTCCTCTGTATTTTCCTCATTCTTCTCACATCACTGCATGAAGTGGAGGGCGAGCTGCACAGCCATTACTTTGACAGGCTGTCACTGAAACTGGCCCACTGAGCCATCGGCCCACCGGGAAACTCCCTGTAGTCCCTATGGCCAGTCCATGCCTGTCCACATGACAACTATTAGTCATGCACTCCTCAAATCTGGTCTTTATGGAAGAGTATCAAGAAGAAAGCCATTGTAAAAAGAAAGTCATAAGAAGTCCCATTTGCAGTTGGCCAGAAGCCATGTGGGGGACACAGCAAACATGTGGAAGAAGGTGCTCTGGTCAGATAAGACCAAAATTTTACTTTTTGGCCTAAAAGCAAAACGCTATATGTGGCGGAAAACTGACACTGCACATCACCATTAACACACCATCCCCACCGCAAAACACGGTGGTGGCAGCATCATGTTGTGGGGATTTTCTTCAGCAGGGACAGGGAAGATGGATAGAGCCAAATACAGGACAATCTTTGAAGAAAACCTGTTAAAATTTGCAAAAGACTTGTGACTGGGGCATAGGTTCACCTTTTAGCCAGACAACGACCCTAAACATACAGCCAGAGCTACAATGGAATGGTTTAGATCAAAGCCTATCCATGTGTTAGAATGGTCCAGTCAAAGTCCAGACCTAAATCTAATTGCAAATCTGTAGTAAGACTTAAAAATTTCTGTTCACAGACGCTCTCCATCCAATCTGACAGAGCTTGAGCTATTTTTCCAGGAAGAATGGGCAAAAATGTCACTCTCTAGATGTGCAAAGCTGGTAGAGACATACCCAAAAAAGACTTGCAGCTGTAATTGTAGCAAAAAGTATTGACTCAGGGAGCTGAATATAAAGGCATGCCATACTTTTTACATATTTATTTGTAAAAAAATGTGAAAACCATTTATTATTTTCCTTCCGCTTCACAATTATGTGCCATTTTTTGTTGGTCTATCAAATAAAATACATTTATGTTTTTGGTTGTAACATGATAAAATGTGGAAAATTTCAAGGTGTATGAATACTTTTTCAAGACACTGTATATCCCATTAAAAAGGTAGTATCCTCAGTCATATATGGAGTTAATAAAAAAAAAAAAACATGATGAACAATCTATCTCACTTGTAATAATTACTGAAAAATTAGTTGTCAGCTAGGGAGAATAAAGTCATATTTGTTTTTCTGTTAAAAAAGCTGCATCTGCTGAGAACATCGCATCAGCTGTATCTGGTATCAATAGCTATTAAAATAAGTGTTGCCAATGTTATATTTTATAATTGACAGTGCACCTTGGTACATATATGTCCATGTAAAATATTGAAGGCAGAATGAAAAAAATAAAAATAAAAAATAGTTTTCATCACAGGTCTTTTTCAGTGTTTAACCAAACTTCAGTTCTAACCTGCTAAAATAATTTCCCGATATGTTCCTATAAAGTCTGTATTATTACTCTCTGTTGGACTCTTCAAATAAAGAATTCACTTTAGCATGTAACAATAGTAGCTCATCAGCATCAAGTGACTTTCAGCAAGTTTTCCAATATGTGTTAACAAGGACATTTCTTCTTGTCCATAGCAACCAATCAGCTTCTAAATGTCATTGCAGCAATCATCAGTTGAAAACCAAACAAGGAAAGAAAAATGTGGGCAACAAGAGATTGTACATTTTTATACTTTTACCATAACCAATTATGGGAAGGTGTATAAAAAGTGGACTAGGAATATACTGGGGTACTGAGGTCCACTTTTGCTAGAGGGTTAGAGGGGAGCCAATACATAAATGAGAGTTACAGTTATGTCACATATTTACACTCACCATACAAAGTACCAGAAAAATGCCAACACGTCCTCCAGTATTGTAATTTCTGTAAGCATATATATAATATCCTTTAAAGTGGGTAAAAAAAAGTTTTTTTTCCTAAACTAAAATGAAAATTATACATACCTTCCCTGTGCAATGGCTCCTCTTTTCTGTGAATGCCCCCATAGCAAGCTGGAGCTCCCCTGAGCCGAGATGTGTGCATTCCTAGACACACACAACACGACTCAGCCCTGCCCCCCACTCTCTTCTCACAGGATTTGATTGGCAGCAGCAAGAACCAATGGCTCCTGCTGCTGCCTGGGCTCCCGGTGAGAAGAGGGAGAGGGGAGAGCACAATTGCAGATGGGAGCCCATACACTGTACATTTCTCCCTGTAGCTCCAGTGCATTGAGTATAATTTAAAAAATAAATATAACAAATATAACTGACAGCTGAGTCCAGCACACTCACAATCATCACAAAAGACAGATCACAGCTGTTTTAAGGGTGTTATGTCCCATCCTGAGGAAATGGCCAGTGTGGTGCCACAAAACGCATTGACAGTGTTTTACTGTGTTACTTTCTGTGAGCTATAAATATCAGAATTAGTGATTCTCCTTCACCTTCGATCGCCTTCGCTGACACCAGTTTCCCCTATTTTGGGGCTCATAAATCCCTAGCTTTCGGCTTCTGTCGAACAAGCATACTGGAAAACCAGCATCCAATCAGTGCTGGCAGCCAATGTCTGTGAGCACTGAACATGTTCTAGCGAGTTGGTCATTCCTGCTGTCAAAACAAATTTGCTCAGTGGGGAGATTGCCGCAATAACATCAGATGTGTTAGTACAGAAATCTGTAAGGGTTTTTAAGGGCCCCAGATGAAGACACGTGACTATGTGTCGTAACGCGTAAGGTAAGGGAAAGACGTACACCGAGTGACGTGCCACCAGCGCTGCAGTCGCCGTTGTTTTTAACACGCTTTGATTTCTACTTTGATGTAAGTGCAATTCTTTTTAATAAACTGTTCTACCAACGATAATACACGATTGGAGGCTCTCCTTTCTCTCTCTCCTCTTGTCCGCTGCTGTTGAGACCTCAGGTACATTTCCCCCACCGTCCCATGGTGGAGAGCAGGACCCCCTAGGGAGGCATCCATGTGAGGAATACCTATCAAGGCCTGTACTCACTGCTCTGAGGTGAGAGTTCTGGGAGACCAGACCCTGTGTGTGGTGTATTGCACATCTCTCGGAATAGTGGGCATCTGCTAGCAGTTATATCACTATGGACTATTGCTTACCTATTTATGTCTGACACCTCTTGGACATTGTCCCTGATGCACTTTACTTTGGGCACTTTTGCACTACGTTTGTGTTATTCACTGATTATTGGTTTTCATAGATTTTTTCACTTATCGTTCACTTATCCATGTGATTATATGGTGATTACTAAGGCAGTGAAACTGATTAAATCACCTGTGCAAAATAATGGAAAGCCTGAAAACATGACCTGTTGGTGTGCCTTGAGGACTGGAGTTGAAAAAAAGGGATTTTTAATAACAGCTTACCTGTAAAATCCTTTTCTTGGAGTACATCACGGGACACAGAGCGCATAGTCATTACATATGGGTTATATGGGTACCTTCAGGTGTGGACACTGGTGTAATCAACTTCACAGGAAGTTCCTCCCTATATAACCCCCTCCCACTGAGAGTGCTTTAGTTTTGTAGCAAGCAATTTCTCTGAGGTTACACAATGTTCCCACAAAGAGGGGTGGGAGCTCTGTGTCCCGTGATGTACTCCAAGAAAAGGATTTTACAGGTAAGCTGTTATTAAAAATCCCTTTTTCTTGATCGTACATCACGGGACACAGAGCGCATAGTCATTACATATGGGATGTCCCAAAGCAATGCTCCATGAAGGGAGGGAGACCGTAAGGCCAAAAATAGCCAAACAGAAACTATATCAGGAGGTAAAATAGCTCCACCAACAGAAAAAGGGGGCGTGAACCGGGCCAGAGGATTCTATACTGCTGCCCGTAGGACCGCCTGCCCAAATGCTGCGTCCGCAGCCTTTGTGACGTCCAACTTATAGAATTTAGTAAACGTATGTACGGAAGACCAGGTTGCTGCTTTGCAAACCTGTGCCATAGAGATCTGATGGTGTGCCGCCCAAGAGGCACTCATGGCCCTCGTAGAATGGGCCTTAACTGATAAGGGCGGTGGAACGCGCTTCAGACCATAGGCCTGAAAAATCAGCTGCTTAATCCACCTAGCCAAGGAAGACTTGGCAGCCGGCTGACCCTTCTTGGGGCCATCCGGAAGAATGAAAAGCACATCTGTTTTCCTAATCTTTTCTGTAGCCTTGAGATAAACTCTCATGGCTCGGACCACATCCAAAGTATGAAGCAATCTTTCCTCTCTGGACTGGGGAGTAGGAAAGAAGGATGGTAGGACTAGGTCCTGATTCAAGTGAAAACTGGATATGACCTTAGGAAGGAAAGAAGGCTGAGGCCGCAGAACCACTCTGTCCTTATGCAGAATAAGGTACGGTTCCCTGCAAGACAAGGCTGCCAGCTCGGAGACCCTTCTGGCCGAAGCCATAGCCACCAAGAAAACCAACTTTCGGGTTAGCAGCACAAGAGGGATTTCTGCCAGAGGTTCAAACGGCTGCTTTTGTAAAGCTGACAAGACCAGATTTAAATTCCAGGGGCAGAGGGGAGCTCTAATAGGGGGATTTACATGCAAGACCCCCTGCAAAAAGGTTTTTACAAGCGAATGTGTGGCCAAAGGCCTTTGAAACCATATCGATAAGGCAGACACCTGCCCCTTTAGAGTACTAAGAGCCAACCCCTTGTCAACGCCAACCTGGAGGAATCGCAAGATCCTGTCAATAAAAAACTTGCGAGGATGCCCTCCTTGAGACTCGCACCACTCCACATAGGTTCTCCAGACTCTGTAATAAATATTTCTAGAGACTGGCTTTCTAGCTTGAATTAACGTAGATATGACTTGGGCAGAGAGACCTCTGCCCTTAAGAATTAGAGATTCAGCCGCCAAGCCATCAAATTTAGCTGCTGTGAAGCAGGGTGGTAGATCGGGCCCTGAGACAGCAGATCTGGGCGCAGGGGGAGTGGCCACGGTGCCCTTACTGACATCCTCACGATGAGTGCGTACCAAGCCCTTCTGGGCCAGGCTGGGGCCACCAGGATCACCGGCCTGCGCTCCACCCTGATCCTTCGTAGAAGGCGGGGAATCATCTGTAGTGGAGGGAACGCATACAGGAGAGAAAACTGGTGCCAGGGGCAAACCAACGCATCGGTCCCGTAGGCCGAGGGGTCCCTGGCTCGGGATACAAATTTGTCCAATTTCTTGTTGAATCTTGTTGCCATGATGTCCACCTCGGGAACTCCGAATCTTTGGCAAATCTCTTGGAATACCTGGGGGTGAAGAGACCACTCTCCCGGGAGTAACTGTTGACGACTCAAAAAATCTGCTTGAGAATTGTCTATCCCTGGGATGAACACTGCTGAGATGCAGGGTACATGGGCTTCGGCCCATGCAAAAATTAGGTTTACTTCCCTTTGAGCCGCCAGGCTCTTTGTGCCCCCCTGGTGGTTTATGTATGCCACCGCCGTGGCATTGTCGGACTGTATCCTTACTGGCAGACCCTGCAGGGGAAGAGTCCAGGCGACCAGGGCCAACCGAACAGCTCTGATCTCTAGGACATTGATGGGAAGCAGACTTTCTGCCTCTGACCACTGTCCCTGCTGGGTCCGTTTTCCTAAGATTGCCCCCCAACCTGTTAGGCTGGCATCTGTGGTTACTATTTTCCACGAGATGGGGCAAAAGGTTTTCCCTTTTGATAATTTTTGAGGGATCAGCCACCAGTACAGGCTGTGCCTGACTTCTGGAGAAAGAACTAATGGACGGTCTAATGCCTGTATGGACTTGTTCCAAGCAGAGAGAATAGCTGCTTGCAGAATTCTGGTATGGATCTGGGCGTAGGGCGCTGCTTCGAAGGCGGCCACCATCTTCCCCAGCAGTCGCATGCATAGGCGAATAGTCGGCTTCTTTTTGCCTAAGACTATTTGAATCGTTTGAATCAACGACCTGATCTTCTCTTGAGGTAAAAATACCCTCTGGCATTCTGTATCTAACCGAAAGCCTAGATATTCCAACTGTCTTGTGGGATGTAACCTTGATTTTTCTTGGTTCACAATCCACCCGAACTCTTCTAGATGCCGCACTGTGCTGACTACTGCATGATTGAGGTTGGAAGCTGAACTGTCGATAACCAGGAGATCGTCCAGGTATGCTAGGACCAAGATGCCTTCTGTCCTTAGGACGGCTAGTACCGGGGCTAACACCTTTGTGAATACCCGTGGAGCTGTTGCCAACCCGAAAGGGAGGGCTACGAACTGATAATGACTTTGGTTTATCGTAAAACGAAGAAACTTGTGATGTGCTGGGTAAATTGGCACATGCAGATATGCATCCTTTATGTCTATAGATGCTAGGAAGTCGCCCTGATGCAGGCTGGTTGTCACTGAACGTATGGAGTCCATACGGAAGGTCTGAATCCTTAGAAAGCGATTTAGGCGTTTGAGGTCTAATATAGGCCTGACGTCGCCATTGGGTTTTGGTATAACAAAAAGGTTGGAGTAGAATCCCAGACCCCTTTCTTGGGTTGGTACTTCTACAATTACTCCTTGGAGCAAGAAGCGATCCAACGCCTTTACGAGAGAGGCCCTCTTTAACGGGTCGCTTGGAAGACTTGACCCCTGAAAATGAGGAGGGGGGATTTCTCGAAACTCTAGTTTGTAGCCTGAGGCTACTACGGACCGAACCCAAGAGTCGGGAATTCTGGCCTTCCAGACTTCGGAGAAAAACTGAAGTCTTCCCCCCACCCAAGAGAGTGGGGGCGCCCCTTCATGAATCTGATTTGATGACTGGTTTAGCCGGCTTGCGAGACCAGGGCCTCTTGTTTGCCGCGGCTTGTCCCTGTGGGCGGCTATTAACTGCTGAACGCCCGGGAGGCCGTCGATACTGACGGGAAGTCGAAGGGGCCGAGCCTGCAATGGCCTGTCGTTTAAACGTGGGCCCACGCGGTCTTTTCTTGACCGGTAAGGAAGTACTTTTTCCACTTGATATGGTGTGGATATATTTATCTAGGTCTTCCCCGAATAGTCTTCCCCCATGAAAGGGAAACCCTGCTAGAAGCTTTTTGCAGGGTGCCTCTGCTGACCAGTTCTTTAGCCACAAAAGACGACGCATGTGAACCATCAGTAGAGATAAACGAGATGCCTGTTGGATGGAGTCCTTAATAGCATCTACTGCAAAGCAGAGAGCCCTAGGGAATTCTGCTAATTCATGAGTATGCTGAGCCGGCATGTCCTTCAATATATGCTTTGCCTGATCCTTCAAGGCCTGACAAACACCAATGGCTGCTACTGCTGGCTGAACCATGGCACCTACTGAGGTAAAAGCTGCTTTCAGTAGTGTCTCGAATTTCTTGTCGACCGGATCCTTGAACATATGGACATTTTCAACCGGACAAGTCAGGGATTTATTCACGCAGGAAATGGCTGCGTCCACTGTAGGGAGAGCCCATTTCTTTACATATTCCTCTTCCATAGGGTAGAGAATAGAGAATCTTTTAGGAGGGACAAAGATTCTATCAGGTCGAGCCCAATCTTGGTAAATCACGTTCCGCAGAAGGGGGTGCATTGGAAAAGATGCACCAGTTAATGGGGCCTTTAAAGAACCCAATGAGGATACCTCCGGGGCTACTAGTTCTGGCACTGGAAGTTTAAAGGCAGTGCGAACCATATCTGTCAAAGACTGGATCCACAGGCCCTCCGCTTGAGAGGCCGAAAAATATTCATCTATAGTGGAATTTTCCCTGTCTGAACCGTCGGGACTTGGGTCTGCCTGATCCCCTTGTGGGTCCCGTTCCTCTGAAGAGGAGACCTCCGCATCTGAAAACCCCACACTGGGTGAGGGGGATCTAGCCCGCTTGCTACTTGGGCAAGGACGGGAAAACAACGCAGTTAACCTTTTCTCTAGCCCACACATGGTGGCTGCTAGCATTTCTTCCGTCACGTAAACGGGAATGGGTGGATCGGGGGCCGCCTCTGCCCCCAGCACCCCCAATGGCTCTTGTACTATGCCACTCGGTGTCCTGACTGGCGAGGGTGGGGCCGTAGAAGCCTGGCCCAAATCCTCTGACCCTGATGGAGACCCCTTTTGCTTTTTGGTACCTTTAGCAGCCTTGGCTGGTCCAGATCCCTTTGGAGCCATTGTACAACCTTGGGTCACCCCTATAGCCAACACCTGACTGTTGTAGCTAGGAATAACCAATATGAGGGCAGGTATGAGAAAAATGAAAAAGAACTAATTTCTCTCTTTTTCTTTTATATTTCTCTTTTTTTTTTTTTTTTCCAAAAATTTTTTTACCCGCCTGGGAGGTGACAATACCGAGGAAGCCTGTGAGTATTGACACACCAATGCCCGTTAGCCGGAGTCCAAGGTAGACTCAGATACTGCTGGATCTAAGGCTGAGTCCCTTTTTGCAAAAAAACTTTTTTTTTTTTTTTTTCTGGTCAATAGTGGACCTAAGTCCTAGACCTGAAGATCCACAAAACCGCCACTAGGTGTCCCTGTGTGGCCAAAAGACCCAGCTGCACGCTCTGTATCCTTTCTTCCTCTGCCTCCAGGAGGGAAAAGACCAGCCAGAGAAAAAGTTTTTCCTTTATACAGACCCTGACGCTGCTGGCCCGCCCCCCCGACGCACGCCGACGCTATAAAAGGCGGCGTGCACGCGCGCGCGTATGCGCGCGCACACACGCGCGCACGATCGCGCGCATGATCGCGCGCACGATCGCGCGCACCACGCTGAACCCACATGGAGGAAGCAGAGCAGAGGAACAACATGGACCAGCGTTATGCAGCACCAACAGACACCAGGTAAGCACTAATCTTATTGTAGTGCACACACAGCGAGGAAGCTGTCCCCATGGGCTTCCTAAGAAACAGGAGTTTTTTACCAGCAATTTCCTCTTTAAAACATGTGGGGTTGCAGTATCAGTGTTAACAGGCAGACCTGGGGTGAGTAGCAAATATATAACTTACACAAGTATACATATATTTACATATTATCTGGGTAAACATTATAATCCCATCCTGCCTCAACAGACATAGTGGAGATAGTGGCTGATGCACAAGCATACTGTTAGCCAACCCAGAACCCCCAGGGGGATACCTACTGTCGAACCAAGTCCCGCAGGTTCCCTCTTACCTGCTCCACGCCGCAGGGTATTGCAAAATGCAAGAGGCCCAGCCTTCCCCCATCTCCGTGGGTATTGTCTTGGACCTTCAGGGACCGGGGTCCTGTGTTAAGGAACCCACACCCCTGGACCTATATAGCATCCTGGCATCAGTAGCGTTTAGTTCTTGGAAGAGACTAAGGCACTGGAGCCCAGAATCCAGCCCTCCAAGGAGAGGCATTATAGGCACAACCCCACTCCAGCAGGGCCCGGGTACCGTACATCTTGGCTCTGAAGCACTTCGGACGGATCCGGCTAGCTATCCTGGGTCCCGAGACCTCCGAGGGACAGCTAGACGTGACCAACACCTAAGACACTGGCGGAAAAACTAAAGCACTCTCAGTGGGAGGGGGTTATATAGGGAGGAACTTCCTGTGAAGTTGATTACACCAGTGTCCACACCTGAAGGTACCCATATAACCCATATGTAATGACTATGCGCTCTGTGTCCCGTGATGTACGATCAAGAAACACTGCTATAAAGAGTGCAGGACAACAGAAGCATTGAGATGTAACAAAGATAAAAAAAGGTTAAACAGTTTCCCCACCAATGTTCTAAGATAAACAAAATTTGCTCCACTGTCATGACATTCAGTAAGGGTATATCCTTAGGCCTTGCACACACGAGAGAATTTTTCCGCTGAACATGGTCCGACGGACCATTTCAGCCGAAAAATCCGCTCGTCTGTAGGGGTAAACGGACCGGTTTGGCCGGATTCCTCCGTCGGAAAAGTTTCAAAGAATGCTTTGAAATTTTGATGCCTGCAGCTAGAGGCTTCATTCAGATATCATTCTTTCATGCCGGTGATTCTGTGCACAATAAGAATGATCATAGCGGCAGTTCTGGTGCCTGATCCCCCCCTCCTCCTCCCGTCGACATCCAGTGCTTCTCCGGGCTCTCCTGTGCCATCAGGGGCCGGAGAAAGCATTGTCCAGGGCCGGATGACCGGATGACGAGCATAGAGATTTCCAGTGACCAAATGGGTCACTCTATGTCACTCTATCATCTCTATGACCGTCGCAGGCAGTTCCCGGAAAGTAAACAAACAAAGTAAACAAAGCTGCGATTGCGGCTAGTAAGCATGAGATCAGTGATTTATTTTTCCCGATATCATGCTTTCCAGCCTGGAGGAGAAATGTGGGGTCTCAGGCCTTGTACACACGAGGGAATAAATCCGCTGAAACTGGTCCGACGGACCATTTCATCCGAAAGATCCGGTCGTTTGTATGGTCAAACGGACCGTTTCGGACGGATTTTTCCAGCGGAAAAATTCCAAAGCATGCTTTGAAATATTTCCGCCGGACCCATGTCCGTCGGATATGTCCGCTCGTTAGTACACAAAAGCCTCGGACAAAAAACCCGCGCATGCTCAGTCAAAACGATGGGACGGGAGCACTCGTTCAGGTAAAACTCGCGTTTGTTTGGGACCTGGCACATTCGTCACCTAAACTCTCTATATAGTGTTCCGTTTCGATCGTTTTTTTGTGCTTTCTTCTCTTGCTAGAATGAACCCGTTCTTTTGTCCAGATGTCACATATTGCTAGCTTGCATTTTCATTATTTATTTTTCTATTTGACACAGTTTGCTTGCCAGATGTCCCCACATTTGTTTATGTTCTCCACATTTTAAAAATTTCTCTTTGGACTTAATGTGGATTATTTTTTTTTTTTTTAACATTTGGATTTAACGTGTTTGGAATATTTCCAATTTTTTGTTTTTTTCTTGTTTCATCCTTTATTTTTATTTTTTTCACAAAAATGGACGCTTCTTTGGGGTTTACCAAGTTCAAACATAAAAGGTCCCCCCCCCCCCTAAAAGGAGTTTGGGTCCTTTGCAAATGCCACATTTTGTTTGCCAAATGTCTGATGCTTACTCACCACAGTATTAAACACAATAGACAAGGTTTGAAAGTAAATACAAAAGCCATTTATTTCCGGCCAAAAAAAAAATTATAAATCACCAGAACGGCAGCACTTGATGAGATTGCAACATACATGCATACTTGGCAATTACAACATGATGAAGGACAAATTAAGTAACCTCAGGAGTCAATATCAAAAATCAGGATCAGCAGCACATGAACAAAGGAACCCAAGCTGTGCTACTACAACGAGCTCAGTTTTTTGGACAATAAACTGGATGGCAGGGATTCATCTTCTCGACTTCCTAGCAGACTTCCTTCCAGCGAAACTTCCACGGGTCCGTCCACGGAACCTTGCAGGTGGGGCTGATGTGGCAGGAGGAGGATGAGGATGATGGGGAGCAGGCCAAGCTGGATCCCACAGCACAGTGTCCCTGGTCAGCTCGTTCCTTTTCATCCTGGCCAGGACCTGATTTATAATGTCCTTGGCCAGGCTTTTTTGCTCCTCCCCCCCTTGGTTCAGCTCATTGGCCACAAATGCGCTATAGCATTCCGTTGGGTTGAGGGGGGCTCTCATGATTTCGGCAGCCTCCCGGATGACCTGAAGGCTTTCATCATGCACCTCCCTTCTGCGCCTCTTTGCAGCTGGTGGCCTCATTTGGAGGGGAGGAACTTGGCTGATTGTGCTCAGCCTGGGCCTGGGGACCTGCTGCACCTCACTTGACCCGGCCTCCTCCTGGCTGCCACTCACCCCTTCCGCCTGGCTTACATGGGCCTCAGGAGCTGCCACCTCCTGGCTGGTCTCTTCTTCCTGTGTATAAAAAAGGCAACATGTTGTAATTTTGGGCACAATCAAGCACACACATTTTATTTCTCTAGACTTTTTTAGTTAGTATTAATTTCAATTAAACAGACTGTCCTTCTGACCCCTGCATTTGGCATCCCTGTTTGTTTTTTGTTTACAAGATCAACTCACAAATTCAAAATAAATAGCAGCACAAAACTAGTTTTGAAAATACTAGACCTCACTGAAGATGGCCAGATCTGGCTCCATGTCAGCCAGCCCTGCTTCTGATTCTGCAGGGCTCCTGGGATCCGGGGAAGTTCCGCTGGGAGGAAGTGTTGAAACCGAAGCCCTGCCATCCAGTTCATCATTCAAAAAACTGAGCTCTTTGTAGTACCAGAGCTTGGGTTCCTTCTTCTTAGCTGCTGCTGATCCTGATTTTGGATATTTCCGTTTTTTATAGACATTCCTGTAGCTTCTCCTGAGGTTACTGAATTTGTCCTTCACCATGTCGCCTGTGCAACTTGGCACCCAAGTGTGCAGGTATGTCGCAATTTCATCAAGTGCTGCCTCTCTCTTTCCAGTGTCCAAATAATGGGTGTGTCTGGTGTCCCAAAGAAGGGGCATATCCCGATATCGGGCTATTAATTCCATTGTAGCCTCCTTCCCTTTCAGCAAATCCATTCTTTTTGGCTGCTTATCGAAATGAAGCTTCTCAATAGTAATGTCTAGAATAGAAATTGCCAATCAAACACAAAGCACAACTTTCCAAAGGCTCAGCTTTGTCATTCTTAAAATATGTGCACATTCATTCATTTTAGAGCATCTACTTTATACAAACACAGTGTCTTATGCTGCTACATAGCTGGCCTGCTCTGCCGCAATGTTGTAACCCCCAAAAAGTTGGCATTCAGAGTCCATGTTGCAAGTTGTAGCATGTAGTTAAGAACACATCCACCATGAATATGAATGCTAGCATTCACCTCAAGGCACTAGTTCATGTGTAGCTATCATGCCCCTCAGCATTGATGGCAGAAAACACTACCTACTTATCTCTGTCCAACCAATACACAACACTACTGGCATGATCTGACAGCATACTCAAAAATACAAATAAAGAGGAAAGAGCATTCTCTACATATATCTTGATGAAGTGATGTGTCCAAGCACTTTACTCTCTAAATGTTATGGTGGGCCCCAAAATACATAAATAACAGTGGCCTAAAAAGGGTGCAAACAACATCTAAAAGCTCCATCCCCCATGCCTGTTCAAATTATATGCCTGATCCGATGTTTGCATTTACCTTCGTCTCTCTCTCTCCTCGTTTCCGCTCGAGTAATCTCCGCGTAACCTACGTAATCACGTCGTTTCCATTATATTCCCCACGCAATCAAGAAACGCCACCCTCGTCTCCGCCCATGACGTACCAATTTCTGCTTTCCACGCCCATCTGCAACGTTGATTGGAAAATATGGCGATGTCACACGAGCGCACATTAGCCTCTGATCGGGATCAGGAAGGGACACAGGCCGGAACGTCCCGATCCAGGCCAAAACGTTACAAGGCCACAAACATGTCTCTACAAGAGATGGTGGAGTTGGTGTCCATCCTGCGACGGAAGGACTATGATGGTGAGCATGGCCCATACAGCACCCCTAACCGGAGGAAGTCTAAAATTATGGATAAGGCAGCAAGGAAACTTTATGAGATGTTTGGGGTCACCAGGTCCAAAGAGCAGCTCCGGAAACGCTGGTCCGACTTAAAACTGCGCGAGCCAGAGCAGTATCGCAAAATAAAAAGAATCATAGAAAAAAGTAAGTACTTTAAAATGTCTTTGGAGTGCCTATTTATGTCGGAAATGTTTTGCCATGTATATTTCGCCATCTGCCTCGTTGGCCTGCTTGTATTTTTTAAACCCTGCCTTGTAAATTTAGTAATGTTTGTCTAATATAAATCAGACGACTTGCCACGATCGTAGTCAACATCGTTCCAATCACATCGTTTATCCTCAATCCGCGGTTCCAGGAACATCACACCTGGACGAGGCTATTTGGCGAAAAACATCGTTTTCAGAAACAATGTTGAAAATATGATGTGTTTGTGCAAACTAATAAGTTTCTTTAAAAAGGCAATCAGGATTCAGTAATTCACACAGTGCTGAGATAACTTAATATACAGCTGTTTGGACATCTGTAATTTAGAAAACCTGTCTACCCACATAAAATAGTAATTTGGAGTTTAGGAGAAGGGACTCCAAAAAAGACTTATTCAGGAGGCCAGCCATGTGTGTCACTTCCCCAAAAAGCCTCATTATATCGCAGCTAGGGAGACATCAGCTAGCAAAAAAAAGGAACATGGTTTGTGCTGTAATAAGGCCAAAAATAGAATTGTAACGCCACTTATAAGCAATGTTTGCAAATTAGTCCCTCCAAAAAGATCTGTTTGCTGATGTTTTTTTTTTTTCTTTTTTTTTAGGGGAAAGAAGAGGACAGCGCTATGAGGAGTCAGGGAGGCCCACACTGTCTCCCAAACGGCCCGAAAAAATTGTTGAGCAGGAGGATGATGAAGAAGGAGAGGAGGAAGAAGGAGAGGAGGAAGGGAGAGAGGAGGAAGGCGGATTGGTGGAGGAAGGCGGTTTGGTGGAATTTGGCGGATTGGTGGAGGAAGGCGGTTTGGTGGAATTTGGCGGATTAGTGGAGGAAGGCGGATTGGAGGAGGAAGGCGGTTTGGTGGAATTTGGCGGATTAGTGGAGGAAGGCGGATTGGAGGAGGAAGGCGGTTTGGTGGAATTTGGCGGATTAGTGGAGGAAGGCGGATTGGAGGAGGAAGGCGGATTGGTGGAGGAAGGAGAAGTTGAAGAAGAAGGAGAAGTTGTAGAAGATGTTGAACTTGTCAGTACAACAGGTCAGTGACACCCCAGCTTTGCAGGGAAAAAGAGATGTAGATAGGCCTGGACCTTACTTACTTACAATGTTGTGTTTTTCCTTTGGCATTTTTAGGGGATGAAGATGGGATTAGCACATCTGTCGCTCCTATTTTTTCTCGTGCAAGTGCACAAATCCTAATACAGCAGATAATGGAGTGCAGCACCGATCTGGACAATATGAGGGAAAGGATGGTGGTGATGGACCAAAACCTAAAAAACATGCTCGATATTTTGGGACGTATATAGAAGACTATCCCCCCCAGCTGCCCCCCATGCCCCCCCTGCCCTCACCCCTAACCACCCCACTCTCAAAGATGTTGTATAATGTTCGTTTAATATCCCCCAAAATTTGAGGATGCACACACACACACGGGTTTATTTACTAAAGCTATAAGGGGCAAAAACAGCATCACTTGGCATATAAAACAATCATCTTCCATGTTTGGATGCGAAGTCTTAATTGACTAAGCTTAATTTAGAAGCTGATTGGCTTATATGCACAAATAAGCCGGAGTTTGGACTGTTTAGTAAATAAACCCCAATGTCTGTTCACATGTGCGATCTGCCAGCACAGGACATTAATTGTATGTGCTTTGTGGGTGCAACCCCTTCCTTACTTATCAAGTAGGTGACAGAAAGGGGTTGCACCCACAAAGCACAAAAATTGATCACCCATGATGGCAGATAGCACATGTGAACATTTCGCATGGGATCTCATGTGAAAAAACACCATTTGGCCCATCACACACACACAGCATGTGTGCATCCTCAAATTTTGGGGGATTCCGGCGTGACCTAAGACCATGTTGTCTGGGTTTGTTATGCCAAATAAAAGGTTGAACTTTGTAAGTTCGATTGTTAGATATGTTTGTCAAAACCACAAAATATTTTTTGAATAAATAAATACTTTCTAAACCAAGTTTTCTAATTAAAACACAAAAATGTTCGTAAATAAAAAACAAATAAAAAAACCTTTTAAAAACACACACACACCAGTGGCTTCTTATTTATAACCTCAATACCCAGTTTGTAGAAGAGTGACTAGAATGTGCAATTGTGTGTATTTACTAAAACCTGCTAACTAAATTGGGCACAAGAAATGCACTAGTTTCAGAACCTGGAAGACAGATAAAAAGAGAAAAAGCAATAATGACAAACAACTGTATAAAGTCCAATGGTCAAATTATTTATTATTTATTGGTAATATTTCTTTATTTTGGGGGCCGAATTATAAAGAAATATTAATCTGGCATAGCTATGGCCCCCCGACCCATAAAGTACTCAACATATTTGTCGCGTACCTCACGAGCAGATTGGGTGACCGAGCCAGCGCGACCAGTGTCCAGCCCAGGAAGGGTATCTGAGGGTAGTCCTGCCTCAGCACCGATGTTGGGTAGGTACGTCTGGGAATGCCTGCGTAAAAAATTATGCAATATGCAGCAGGCCAAAATAACAGAGTTAAATTTATATTCCGCCAGATGTATCGCTGTCTGGAACAGGCGGAACCGGCTGGCGAGTATCCCAAAGGCATTCTCGACTACCCTCCGGGCCCTGGCCAGCCGGAAATTGAAGACTCTCCTCTCCGGGGTGAGGGTCCTCTGGGGAAAAGGCCGCATGAGGTGAGGTCCAAGTCCAAAAGCCTCGTCCGCTAAAAAAACAAACGGAAGTCCTTCCACATTGTCTTCATCCGGTGGCAGTTCAAGACCACCAGTTTGTAGACGCCTGTAAAATTCGGTCCGCGCGAACACTCCCCCATCAGACAGCCGGCCATTCTTCCCCACGTCCACATACAAAAATTCGTAGTCTGCCGACACCACCGCCATCAACACGATACTATGAAAACCTTTGTAGTTATAATAGTACGAGCCCGAAAGAGGTGGCGGCACTATGCGGACGTGCTTCCCATCAATTGCCCCTCCGCAGTTTGGAAAATCACAACGCTGGGCAAAGTGGGCAGCCACAGTCTGCCATTCCTGCGGCGTGGAGGGAAACTGTGGGGACAAAAGCAAAAAAAAAAATTAGCACTTTGGCACAGAAACAACATTGCAAACACTAGTAAAAAAAAATCATTCTGCAACATCACGGTATTAACATTTCCAAAAATTAGTGTATAGAGAGTATTTAGGGCAACAAATCTAGAGACAATTATTATCAGACTCCACATCACGCTGATGGGGCAATACACTTTTTTAGAGGGAGGGAGTTGAACTACAATGGAGCAGGACACCAAATAAAAAAAAAAGGTGTTTTTGTCCCTAGGAGATGATGCTGGACAGGTTAGTAGTGTTGAAGGGAAAAATATGCAGGTAGGCCAAACCATATTAACCTGGAAAGCTTAACAACATGCATGGGGAGAAAAGGGAACATTAAGCACACAGCATATTACAATCATGGTGACTAGGAAAACCAACACAAAAAGGTGAGAAAAATATGCAAACATTATTAAAGACACAGATTGTGATGTTAAAGGAGGAAACTTACCTTAATAAACTCCTCCTGCATGACTTGTATGATGGCAGAACACGTCTCCGGTATGATGATCCCAAGCGCCTGGGGAGAGATGCCTGTTGAGAACTTGAGGTCCTGCAGGCTCCTCCCAGTCGCCAGGTACCGCAACGTGGCAATAAGCCTCTGCTCAGCCGGAATGGCTTGGCGCATCACAGTGTCCTGCCTCGTGATATAGGGGGACAGGAGATCCAGCAGACGGTGGAAAACGGGGTCCGTCATACGGAGAAAGTTCCTGAAGTCATCAGGATTATTCTCCCGGATCTCCCTAAGCAGAGACATATGAGAGAATCGATTACGCTGCCGCAACCAATTCTTGGCCCAGGAACTCCTCCTCCTACTGTTCCTGTCCAAATCACTGGAATGCACACAGACTCCAGAACAAAACCCATAAACAGCACGAACTCGTGAAAAGTTGCGCTGCTGCTCCATCATGGCTTCAAACCGGCCGGCTGGTCAGTCAAGAACACACTCAAACAGAAAGCACCCCCAAATCCAGCAAGACCTGCAAAGATCGCACGTCAAACAGATACGACCGTACAGGACGGCACTGCAAAGCAGAAACGCCGCGTACGGCGACACTGAATGACAAATACGAGCCCACAAGCACACACTGAACCTGAAAATACGACCTGTTAAGCGCGGAGACTGAAAAGCACGAATCAGCTCTAACCAAACCTTCACTAACACGGAACTAGCAGAAGCGGAACAGAGGGCGGCGCCGATGGCTTCGTCATTCCCCTTTATAGTGACGTTGTACGTGGTTTACGTGCCCGCGTTCTGGTCCGCTGGGATTTCGGTCCGATGGTGTGTACGCTCATCAGACCAACGGACAAATTTGACTTATCCGCTGGGAAATATCCGTCGGATGTTTCCGACCGGATACATTCCCTCGTGTGTACAAGGCCTTATTGACCCCATATCTCTCCATAAAGAGTACCTGTCACACACCATTCCTATTAAAAGGCATTACATTCCTTGTAATAGGAATAAAAGTGATAAAGAAAAAAATGTAAAAAAAGTGTAAAAAAAAATGAAGTAAAAAAAAAAAATGTAAAACACCCCTGTCCCCAGTAGCTTGTGATCAGAAGCGAATGCACACGTAAGTCCCACCCACATATGTAAATGCCATTCAAACCACATATGTGAGGTATCGCCACGTGCATTAGAGCGTGTGAAACAATTCTAGCACTTGCCCTCCTCTGTAACTCTAAACTGGTAATCTGTAAAACATTTCAAAGTGTCACCTATGGAGATTTTTAAGTACCAAAGTTTGGCGCCATTCCATGAGTGTGCAAAATTCATAATGTGATTTACGGTCATCAGACTTAAAATGAAATTCACTAAATACTCTTTTTATATTGGGGTAAGAAAATAAGGAATTAAATGAATACATTTGAGTAATTGAGTAATTGAGGAGACTGTAATTTTGCTACAACTTTGCATATAGAGAAATGTGCTATAAAAAAAATATTTATGAGTGTCTGAAAAATCTGTAACTGTTTCTGCTGCTAACCAATTATCTACTGTCTATCATGCATTTGAGATATGAAAAAAAATAACCTGATTCGTTGATGTGATCAACACAGTTTTTCTTAAAATTTTTCTATGAAGGCCAAATGTTATTACTTTTAACCACTTGCTGACTGCCCAACAGACTTATAAGTCGGCAGAATGGCACGGGCAGGCAAAGCAATGTACAGGTACGTTGCTTTGAATCTGCCGCCTAGTGGGTGCACGCCTGCCGCTAGCTCCATGATTGTGCCCGCGGGACCTGCGGACGCGATGTCTGCCGGTGTCCCGCGATCGTGTCACGGAGCGGCAGGCCGGGGTGATGCCATTGTAAATAAGGCACCTTCCTGTTCTACCTAGTGACAGGACACTGATCTACTGCTCCCTGTCATCGGGAGCAGTGATCAGTGTCGTGTCACTGGTAGCCCAGCCCCTCACAGTTAGAATCACTCCCTAGGACACACTGAACCCCTTCCTCGCCTCCTAGTGGTTAACCCCTTTCCTGCCAGTGTCATTTACACAGTAATCAGTGTATTTTTATCGCACTAGTTCGCTGTATAAATGACAATGGTCACAAAATAGCATCAAATGTGTCCGATGTGTCCGCCGCAATATCGCAGTCATGATAAAAATCACAGATCGCCGCCATTACTAGTAAAAAACGAATTAATAATAAAGATGGCATAAAACTATCCCCTATTTTGTAGACGCTATAACTGTTGCGCAAATCAGTCAATATATATGCTTATTACGATTTGTTTACCAAAAATATGTACTGTAGAAGAATACATATCGCTCCAAAAACTGAGGAACAATTTTTTTTAAATATTTTTTTGGGGGACATTTATTATAGTAAAAAATATAGCTTTTTTTTAAAAATCTTCGTTTTTTTTTTTGTTTATAGCGCAAAAAATAAAAACCGCAGAGGTGATCAAATACCACCAAAAGAAAGCTCTATTTGTGGGAAGAAAAGGACGTCAATTTTGTTTGGGAGCCACGTCGCACGACCGCGCAATTGTCAGTTAAAACAACACAGTGTCGAATTGCAAAAAGTGGCCCGGGGCTAAAGTGGTTAAACTATATATCATTAAGTGGCCTGTTCTCTTATAACAGTGGTTTCAAAACTGTAGCCCAGGGGCTTGGCCCTTTGGTTGCCTTGCCTTGGGGCTTTATTTATCCCACTTATACGAGACACTATTCTGCCCACTGACATCAACAATGGGGCATTATTCTTGCCATTGACATCAACAATGGGGTACTATTTCTTCTACTGACACCAAAATTGGGACACCATTCCTCCAAATAATACCAAAGATCGGATACTATTTACCCCTACTTTCTATTCCCGCTGGCCACAATCCGCCCCCCATGAAGGCTGAAGGACAGTAAATTAGCATTTTGTTTAAAAAGTTTTAGACCCCTGTCGTATACAATACATACATAATATATTTTCTGTTAATAAAAACTATAATTAGGATCCCTTAATATGCTTTTAAGGTCCAATAATTGCAAGATTTTCTGTGTTGTACATGTAATCATACAATAATAAAAAAAAAGATATCCTTTATGAGATACCTGCGTAAATGCCTGGAGGGGTTCCTTTCTGACTCCACCCCCCTTAGCTTCCAGGTGAGGCACCTGCTGCTGCCGCCTTGGGGCCACACACCTGTAGCCATGGTCAAGCTCAGTGGTGAATATGGGGACCCACAACCCCTCCTACCCTGTGCCTTTACAACCAATACTGTGCCATATTGCCAAACATATATACTTTTTAATCCTAGGTAAAGTGTTACACACCCCTGAAGAGCGAGCTGGATCTTGCGAAACTAGTCTAGTTGGGTAGTACGATGCCCGTGTGCTCTGTCCAATACTATATTTATGTACCAATATTTATTGTTTATGTATCTTTTCAATTGGCAATTGTTGGTGTTATCTCTGTATGTAACAATTTTACTTTACGCATGTAAACAATTACTGTTATTTTTACTGGCGGAAACGGTACCCACTTCATTTAAAGTCCTGGGACGAATCCTTTGTTTTGACAATATGCCTGGTTTGGTAGAGATTCTGAGAGTGTAGGACCGCTTTATTCAATTACATGATGATAAAGCTTATTCAGCTTGGTTAGAGATTTCCAGCTGACTCTGCTTTGTAATTATTTTCAGTACAGAGATATTATGTAGTATTTTTGTTTGCAGCACATGCATTCTCTTAGGATATGAACTGGAAAGGCTATATGAATATTGTAGGGAAAAACAGGTCTTTTAGATAGTTATTCAAAGTACAAGTGCCACCATGTACTGCCAACATAAGTATATCAACAGCATACTACACCACATTCAGGTACTTAATATCTTTTTTTTTTTGTCACGTCTTTATGTGTGTACAGTAGAAATGCCAGTGGATTTGCTGTTCCCTGTATACCATCTGTACTAATAAACCATTACCCATCTGTGCGGCATGAGTTATCAGTGAAGTCACCGCCAAGCTGTCCTTGTTTCCTGGCATAAATAGTACAATAAAGTAAACTACATTGCTAAATTCATGTTTAAAGATTCCCAGAAACTGCTTTAATCAACATAAAGCAAAAGTGCAGCAACACAGTTCAGTGTCATATAATATAATATATGTGGTATATAAAAAAAAAAATGGTTCTGACATCTATATGTTTAATCCTTTTTTCCCTAAACACATAAAACAAAACAAATTTTTGGCAATAATCATATTATTGAAAATATTTTCTGAAATATTTAGCATTATAGCATTTGTAACACATACTGTATATCAGTTCACATGATGTTTGACTGCATGACATATACATAACAAAGGAAGAAAGGAAGAAAGGGGAAGAGAAGGAAAAGCCTTATTGCCAGTCATTATGAGATGCAGCAATATAATAAAGCAAGTATGAAGAACATCATATTAGTCAGTAAGGATACATGCCGATGTGTTGCTTTATTTAATAGGACACATGTCTTTAAGAAAAAGGATGAGTAAGCCAATCAATATCCACTTTGTTGCCAACACACTCCACCAATAAACACATGTCCTGTTAATCAGCAAATCAGCAAATGTATGGGGAGGTGAAGCTGGCTAAAGCTGTATGGCAAATTGGTCTGGTTCTGGCTAATATCCTAGTTTACAGACCCAACAACACAGTAAGGATTAAAGGGGATGTAAACTCACTCTCATCCTTTCTAAACTACTGCCATAGTGCTGATCTATAAGGATATAGATACCTCCTGCATGTATCCTCACCTGTCAAATGTCTCCCGTCTGTTATAAGAACTGAAAAACTGCAGATTCTGTGGGTGGATATGTTGTGGGTGGAGTCGTGATGTCAGTAGACTCCCCGCTCTCCTCTACACTCCCCTTGTCAACATGCATTTTTCCTGTCTATTCCTTAGGCCCCATACACACGTCCGAGTTTCTCGGCAGAATCCAGCGAGAAGCTCGCTGGGATCCATATTCTGCCGAGAAGCTCGATCGTGTGTACACTTTCGTCGAGCGTCCCGTCGGGAAGCTCGTCGAGCCAAAATAGAGAGCAGGTTCTCTATTTGCTCGACGGGCCATCCGGACTAATGGCTCGACGCCTTTTTCGACAGCCTGGTCGACGAACTCGACGGCCGGCCAAGAACCTCGTCGGGCGGAACGATGGGTTTAGCCCGACAAGGTTCTCGGACGTGTGTACGCGGCCTTACACTAAATTCTGCAATGATCACTAACATCCAGTCAAAATCCAAAAAAATAACCACATGACTTCAGAAAAGGAGTGGGGGTGGGAATTAAAAAAAAAAAATCCTGTCTCCAGGCTAGTGCATGAGATATGTAAATAACCTGTCACTCACAGCAAGGGGGCGGAACGGACTAAGGTTTTTCTCTGTAAGTCCATTTTATTTCACTGAACAATTAAAGAGGATTGCTCAGAGCTGGATTAACTCTTTGTGGTAAGACTGGGCACAGATGATAGGAAATCTTATACTGTACATTGTGACATTAAAAAAAAAAATCCCCGAACGTTTTTACGCCGCCTCGTCATCGTTTATGTCGTTTCCGTAAGCGTAAACTTACCCCTGCTATATGAGGGGTACGTTTACGAAGGTCCGTCGTATGCCATGTTAAGTGTGGCCTCGGCACAGTGTCGTCTTTTTCCGTCGTTTCCGTCGTTTTCCTAATTCGTTTGCGAATAGGGCTTTACGTAAATGACGCTCACGTTGGCTTTATTGTAGTTTTCCAACGTGAGTTGGGGGCGCGCTTAATTTAAATACAAGCCGTCCCCTTTGAATTACGCGGCCTTACACCGGGCCATTTACACTACGCCGCCGCAAATTACAGAGCAAATGCTTTGAGAATACGGCACTTGCTCCAGTAAGTTGTGGCGGCGTAGTGTAAATGGCATATGCTACGCCGCCGTGGATTCTACGTGAATCTGGCCCCAAGAGTGCAAATTAACCTCACGCACAGTGTCATACATTCTTTCGCCCTTTTAAAAATTTTGCTTAAAAGCAAGGATTATTGGTTTTGCATATACACTGCTCTGTAAAACACATTTAATCTGGATAACATTGATTTTCCTCTCAGCAGTGCAGATCTCTCATCCCTACTGCCTACCTAACGGGAGCTGCATTATCTTCTCCAGTATACCCCAGTACACAATCTATTGCCGTGCCCTGTTTACTGTATATGCAGTAGGAGTGTCCATACACTAGGCTGCTGCAGGTGGAAATTGCTTCCCACAATAATACACTAGGGATGAGGAGGAGGACACCAATGTCACAGCAAACCCACAAATGAGCATCTTGGTCATTCTTCCCTGTGTAGATAATAGCAGCAGGGACATCAATCTGGGGTATTTCTGCTGGACTGACCTAATGTATTCAGTTTGTTTTCCTAAACTCAGGACTAGTTTGCATAAAAGAATAAAAAGAGCTGATAGACAGCCAACAGACATGACAGAAGTCAACCCTAAAATTCAAAAAGTAGACACCAATGAACTACTTCACTTAGAGTAGTTAGACATATATACAGTTGCAATAAAAAGTATGTGAACCCCTTTGGAATGATATGGGTTTCTGCACAAATTGGTCATAAAATGTGATCTGATCTTCATCTAAGTCACAACAATAGACAATAACAGTCTGCTTAAACTAATAGCACACAAATAATTAAATGTTACTATGTTTTTATTGAACAAACCATGTAAACATTGACAAATTGAACACATTTTGGATCACAGTGACAGGTTGTTGGGGAGAGCTTGGGAGAATTCAGCAGTCAAAGTACGTAAGTGACTGAGAAACTGGTGAACTTTTACGGTTTATGGTGAACGTGGCTTACTTTTTTGTTAGCTAACAGTTCTACTTTAGGGACAGATTTTATCTTAATGGGGAAGGTGCAGCTCTGTTGGGGGAGAAAATTGCTAGAAAGCTGTAGAAGCTTTTAAAGTGGTTCTAAAGGCAAAAGGGTTATTTACTTTAATGCATTCTGCTGTCAGTAAAATCCTGTGAGCAGGAAGCGGAGGGTTGGGTCAAGCCACACTATTTGTGTTAATAGACGCACATAGCCCAGCTCAAGATCGAGCCCACACACATAGGGCCAGATTCAGGTAGTCCAGAGCATCTTTGCTCTGGAGTAACGCTTCTCATTTGCGTTGCGCTGCAGAAATTTTAGGAGCAAGTGCTGTCAT
Source organism: Rana kukunoris (assembly GCA_029574335.1). Taxonomy (NCBI): domain Eukaryota; kingdom Metazoa; phylum Chordata; class Amphibia; order Anura; family Ranidae; genus Rana; species Rana kukunoris. The sequence goes on from CM056051.1 coordinate 199,787,292, forward strand.
TCACGAAGCACTTGCTCCTAAAGTTGCGGCAGCGCATCGCAAATGAGCCGGCGGAATTCAAATTGGGCGGGTACGGGGCGTGTAGTATGCTAACTAAGCGCGATCCCGCCGCCAACGTACTGCGCATGCGTCGAGTGTCAAAACATACCCGTGCGCATGCTCCAAAATCTGTGAATGAACGTCAATGACGTCACATTCCCATTCATGACCGTTTTACGCAAGCGACGTTTTTTTTTTTTTTTTTCGACGCGATGACGACGCCTATACCTAACATAGGATATTCCAACCCCATGTAGGTATAACTATGCGCCGCGTATCCCGTCCGGAAACGTCGTAACGTCACTGCGTCGCGCCGGAATGCGATCGTGAATTGCCGATTTCCGCTCATTAACATATTTTTTGAGCGGAAATCGGCGGGAACGCCCCCGGCGCCATTTTTAAGTTGAAGTAACGATGCGATGGCGAAACTCAGTTACGCTGCTCGCATCGGAGCTTCAACCCGGCGTTTCTTGTTTTCTGGTTACAGAAAACAGAAACGCCGGCTCAAAGTCACAGTTAGGCTGGCGGATCACTGGATCCGCCAGCCTAACTGTTCCTGAATCTGGCCCATAGAGGTTCAAAACAGACAAAAGGGTGTATAAGGCGACTGGGCGTATAAGACGACCCCCTAATTTTTCAGTTTTTTAAGATTTTTTTGCCTGTACTCACTGTATAAGACGACTCCCCTTTTGAGGCTTCCAACGCTTCATATTTCTTCCTTCTGGAGTCATATTCTTCTTCATTCTTGCTGCAGCTGGAGCCAATCACGGCGAGCGATGTATTCTATTAATGAATACAAAGCCTGCTTGGATTGGCAGAGGCAGTAACATCATCAGCCCATGCTTCTCTGACTCTCAAAGCCAATCCAAGCAGGCTACTTTATGTAGCCTGCTTGGATTGGCTGAGGTTGTTACTCAAATCCGAGCAGGCTCTGTATTCATTTGAATACATCGCTCGCTGGGTTTGGTTAAGCGGTATATACTGTATGTAGCCGAAGCTACATACAGTATTACTGCACATCCAGCAGGCATCCGAGCAGCTAACCCGGCGTATAAAGGCTCGTACACATGATCGGTTCAAACCAATGAAAACGGACTGAAGTTCGTTTTCATCGGTCCAAACCAATCATGTGTAGGCCCCATCGGTCCATTATCCTTCGGTCAAAAAAAACAGATGGCTTGCTTTAAAATTCAACCGATGGACGGCTAACCGACAGGTCAAAACCGATCGTTAGTACGCACGAGCAAATTGATTTTGCAAAGGTATTTGGCACTGTGCTCACAAATGCTTAATTTAGGTGTGGAGGCAAATCACAGATTAACCACATGCCCACCGCACTATAGGGAAAGTACGTCCTATTTTTAAAGATGGATATCTCGGTAACGGCAGCAGCTGTTGCCACAACCAAGGTATCCATCTTTGCAGTGGGCAGTTCTGTACACGAAAACGGCGGTCTCCGCAGCGGATTCCCCGCGAGATTGCCGTTATCGGTGGCGGGAGAGGGCCCCCCCCCTACCGCCGCTCTCCCGCGCCCTCCACCGCTTACCAGAGCCTAAATTTAAGCCTAAATATGAGATCTGAGGTCTTTTTGACCCCAGATCTCATATTTAAGAGGACCTGTCATGCTTTTTTCTATTACAATGGATGTTTACATTCCTTGTAATAGGAAAAAAAATAATCATTTTTTTGTTTTGTTTTATTTCAGTGTAAAACATTATAAACTAAATTAAAATAAATAATAAAACAAAAATTTTTTTTTAAAGCGCCCTGTCCCGACGAGCTCGCGCACAGAAGCGAACGCATACGCGAGTAGCGCCCGCATATGAAAACTGTGTTTAAACCACACAAGTGAGGTATAATAATAGCAATAATTCTAGCCCTAGACCTCCTCTGTATCTAAAAAAATGCAACCTGTAGAATTTTTTAAACGTCGCCTATCGAGATTTTTAAGGGTAAAAGTTTGATGCCATGCCACAAGCGGGCGCAATTTTTAAGCGTGACATGTTGGGTATCATTTTACTCGGCGTAACATTATCTTTCACAATATATAAAAAAATTGGGCCAAATTTATTGTTGTCTTATTTTTTAATTCAAAAAAGTGATTTTTTTCCAAAAAAAGTGCGCTTGTAAGACCGCTGCGCAAAAATACGGTGTGACAAAAAGTATTGCAATGACTGCCATTTTATTCTCTAGGGTGTTAGAAAAAAATATATAGGGCCAGATTCAGCAACACTTGCGCTGGAGTATTTCGATATGCGCCGCGTAACTGTGAAGATGCGCCGTCGTTTCTATGTGCCCGTACCCACCAAACTAGATGCGCCCAATAACGGGCCATTTGCGACCGGCGGAACGTTCCGACGCCAGAGTATCGTCAGCGCTTAATTTCGCTTGGCGCATCAGTCGCGCCTATTGATTTCCCCTGCAAATATGCAAATGAGGGATTTTTCACAATTCACGAACGGATTAGCACCATACGCTGGCTACATGCGCCGCGCGTATCTCGTCCGTCCGGCGCAAAGTTATTTCTACAAAAGGCTGCTTTATCTTTACTCCAGATGGCCACAGGTCAGCAGGAGAGCAGCTACAGCAGCGTTACCGACGAAATAGCAAGCTGAACAACCACACTTGCAAGGACAACACCTCTGTGTGCCAACATGCCAGGGGCACTCGTGGTCCTAAGACTAGTACTGGGTCCCTCGCTACAGAGGAGGCGGGCACGTGAGAGGATATACTGCACGCGTATGAACCTCTTTGGCATGGGTGATGAGGAGGTGTATCGCCTCTTCAGATTCAGCCCTGATGTAATACTTGAACTAACCACAACCCTGCAGGATGACATCACCAGCCCAACACACCGCTCACAAGCAGTGCAGCCACTGGTGAAGGTCCTGGCAACACTTAATTTCCTTGCAAGTGGATCATTCCAGCGTACAAGTGGAGTGGTGGCTGGGATGTCACAGTCCTCCATAAGCAGATGTGTGCACCAGGTTGTCCCTGCAATCCTCAGACGCATGTCCAACCAGTTCATCAGACCAACCACTGAGGAGCTGCGGCTGAAGGCAATGACAGATTTCTACAGCATTGCCAGATTCCCACGCACTGTGGGGGCCATTGATTGCACACATGTGGCCCTTCAGCCCCCCAGTGCCACAGAGCACATATACCGCAATCGGAAGCATTGGCATTCCATCAACGTACAGGTGATAGCCGATGCCCAACGCCTCATATGGCACATCCGTGCCAAACACCCCGGGTCCAGCCATGACAGCTTCATATACAATCAGAGTCCCATCCCAGCAGAATTCGAGCAGAACATGTATGGGGACAGCTGGCTGGTTGGTGAGTGACATGGGTGGCAGCCATGACTATCCCCTCCCGTGATGCACATCAGAAGTGGCACATGCACGACTAACATCCTCCTGTCTTTTCCCTTACAGGTGACTCTGCATATGCACTGGGACCCCATCTAATGACTCCTTTCCGCAACCCCCAAACCAGAGGAGAGAGAAAATACAATGAAGCACACATCAAAACCCGTGCAGTGGTGGAGCAAACATTTGGGCTCCTGAAGTCCCGTTTCCGATGCCTGGATAAGTCCGGGGGGACCCTATTGTATTCCCCTACCTTTGTATGTCAGATCATCGCTGCATGTTGCATTCTGCACAACTTTGCTATGAGAAAAGGCCTGCAGATTGACATACGTGATGACCTGACCCCCGACCCACACAGTCCCCACCTGCCAGAGGAGAACCAGTCTGCTGATGGAAGAGCAGTCAGGAGGGTCTTCGCCGTAGGCACCTTTGGACACTAAACCAAAACATTTATCACACAGACAATGCACGCGTGTACACCACTGATGTCCCTAGTTCACACACACCACATGCACATCGCATTGGATTAGCCCAAGTCCAGCATGTAGGACTTGGGAGCAGCAACGCCAGCGTCAAGGCCCCAATGATGTCGCTGTCCATTCATACACCTTTCACACGTCATTCATACAGCCGTAGGGTTAACTTCACCACCACGGCCGAGGGTGACACCCCTTACTGGCAGGAGTGCCACCCCCTCACATTCACACACCATTCACACTGTCCCCTGCACTCCTGACCGTGTGCAGTTCAAAAGAAATAAAAAATCTCATAACCTGAGCAAGAAAATAAAAGATAAACTCATAACCTGAGTATAAAAATAACAAAAAACTCATAATCTGAGTACTAAAAAAAATAAAAATATAAACCAAATAAAAAACCCTCATCTGGGATGACGGGGGCTACTCCTTGGGGGCATTCTCGGGCTCCTCAGCTGCCTGGAGGGAGTGGGTGGTGGTGGGGGTGTGGGGGCATCTTGAGGAGGCTGTTCCCCGGGTGGGCCACTCCGGGCAGCTGTTGGCTGCATGCCCTCCAAGGCCACTGCAATCCGGCTCAGATAGAGGTTAGTCTGGGCCTGCATCCTCAACTGGCGGGTGACTTGATGCCGCTGGTCACACTGCCGCTGCCTCCCCTCTTCCCGGATGGCAGCAGTGTTGGCATGTACGGCTGCTGTCAGGTGCCGTACATCAGCCTGCACCTCCCCCAGGCTGGTAACAAGGTTCTGAACACCACTGGGCAGCTGCGACATGGAGCCCAGGCTGTCAGCGACCCGGTCCAGGTGGCCAGCAACCTCCCCCATCTGCTGGGTCTGCTTGGCGTGGTCCAACACCACCTGGTCCTCGACCAGATCACACACCCCCCTGGTCTTCCGGGTGGCCTTCCTGGGGGCAGGAGAAGGTTGACCCCGTGGGGATGGAGTCGCCCTTGAGGGGCTACCGAGGATGGGGGAGGGGATGACAGAGGGCCCTGCTGAAGAGGAGGACTCCTCCAACAATAAGATGAAGTCCTGTTCAGGGACAGGCTCCTCCACAACCACCTCTGCAGAGGTGGTGTGGGCACTCTCCTCCACCTCGGTCTCTTCAGCACCCAGGGGCTCATCATCACGATCCCGTTGGGAGGTTGGGGTGGACTGGCCGCCAAGAGATGATGGCCCAGCTCCGTCATCTGTGGATGACACAAAGAAGACACATGTTGGTGGTCCCACACACTTGGCACATGTCCCCTCCCCCCCCCCCACATGCAACACACCAAATAGGGGATAAAAAACACTTACCTGTCCTGGAGCCTTCCTCCATGTAGTCATATCCAGGGACCCCCTCCAACTGCTCCCTGTCCAGGCAGCGTGCGACCACCTCCTCCTCTGCGGTCAGGCTGACAGGACATGGGGGACCGCCACCTGTGCCCCTCTCATGCCTCCTGATGGTGGCCACCTTGCCCCTGACCTTGCGCCGCAAGTCATTTATTTTTTTACGAATGTCAGAAGCAGTCCGGGTGGAGTACCCCAAGACATTCACCCTGGCAGCAATGGTCTCCAGGATGCCCTGCTTCCTCTCCCGGCTGGTCTTCCGGCTTTTTTTCCCATGGAGTAACTCATTAACAGACTCCATCACTGATATGATGACCGAGACCTCCTGGGAATTAAAATTGAGGCTCCTCCTCTCTTTGGGGGTAGCGGGAGCAGCCATCACTGAGCAAAAGTATCTTCCCTGGGGTGGGGGGAAACGGAACTACTTTTGCGCCGGAATGGCGTTTCCGCCTGCGCTTTTAAGCGCCCAACGGAAGGCATTGCGCTGACGTTTCCCGGGAAGTGGTGCCGACGGAAGTTGTGAGCATGCGCACAAGGGGGCGAGTGGAGCCGCACTCACTGCGCATGCTCCGTGGATGATGCGCTGAACGTAAGCCTCTGCGCTGGGCTCCGCCCATCATTTACATATGATCACACCCACTTCCACTTGCGTCGGGTTACGCCAGCGCATTATCGTTACTCTGGCGCAAGTTTACGTGCAACTGCTATGTGAATAACAGTACTTGCGCTGAAAGGGTCGTCAGAGTAACGTAAATGAGAAGCGTTACTCTGGAGCAAAGATGCTCTCATCTACCTGAATCTGGCCCATAATGTTTAGGGGTTTTAAGTAATTTTCGAGCAAAAAAAACTGTTTTAGTCTCGTAAACACCGAATCTGAAAAACAGGCTCGGTTATCAAGTGGTTAAAAGATGGATTCAGGAATGGATGCAGATAGTTGTAGTTAATGAACGAGTGGTTTGTCATATCACTTGGGAGTATTACACTTAGGTTGGACTGGACAGACCTGTGTCTTTTTCCAACCTGATCTACAATTAAACTACTGTTCATAACATCTGAATGAAAAAACTACACTAATATTAGAAAATGGAAAGAAAATGGACTGTGTTTAAATAAAAAAATAGTATTGTTTCCAATTTAAATGTATCTGTGTACCATACATTAGATGTGCAACAAACCATAATAAGCTAATAAGGCATCAAATTATCATGTGACTGGTTCCACATTTAAAAGTTTTTGTTTTGGATACATAAAAAAACAGGATAATTTTTATTATCCAAATGCCATATTATGTGGGCCTAAAGGGAACATTGCCTGTGTCACCATTATAAACAGCAGCAAGCCCTCTATGCATTACATGTGCATGATGTGTCACAATTTCCAGCCCCCCTGATGACGTACTAAGTACGAAACATATGTCGGAGGCGACATCTGCCTCTCTCCCTCGCTCCAGACCAACCAGTGCCTCTCAAACCTTTGGCATCCAGCCGCATCAAGTGGACCCAACGAGATCCTTCTGCCGGAGAGCATCCATTACACTACAGTCCCAGTGCCAGGCAGGCACATGCCATAGTAAGAGGCCACTTGGCTGTATGTGTGATTTTTAATGTTTTAAAATTAAGGTAATGCACTATGAATTTTTCCTGTTTGCTTCCATCACTTTGTGAATTCCACAGTCATAACTACGTTTCCATCGAGATCCAGTCACGCCCCCCAGTGAAACAGGCACTCATCCTGTCCTGCATTTCTGACCTACTTTTAATTAAGAGGTCTCTCCTTGTGGTAAGCGCTTAGTATTTCCCCAGCACTTTGGGTGGAGTCCTAATGGTGGAGGATTTCAGACACATTCATGATCCAGCGCTAAACAAATTCCCATTGATATATGGTTGTGGCTTCCATGGGACAATACACTATATAGATCAACCTATCTTGCATTATATTTATATTTTGCACCACGAGTGAGCAATTTTTGGCACTAGTGGTCATTAGTGCACTGTAGCACTGTTTTTATTGTTCACCATTGCATCTATGGACTGTCATTTATTTTCAATATATACCACTTGCTATATAATATAGTATATATGTTTTCATTTTATATATTTTTTCTCATCTATGTTGTATCCATATCCATCACTATAGCTATTTGATGTTGCACATGAGGCACATATTTATTGTATCTTATCCTAATTTTATCCTAATTTTAGACAGGTGACCTACCTAGTCTTCACACATCTCACCTACTAGCGCCCTCTATTTCTTTTTTTTGTGTTACTGTTTTGTTGTTTCTTAATTTATTAAATCATTTTTTTTACAAAAAAAAGCCGTTTGAAAAATGATTGCGCAAATACAGTGCAAGATAAAAAGTTGCAATGACCGCCATTTTATTCCCTAGGGTGTCTGCTAAAAAAACATATATAATGTTTGGGGGTTCTGAGTAATTTTCTAGCAAAAGAATGATGATTTGTACATGTAGGAGAGAAGTGCCAGAATAGGCCCGGGAAGGAGGTGGGTTTTAAAGCCCTGTATTGAAGTGGTTAAAAAAATGCATTTCCCTCACCATGAAAAACGGTTGTGTGTACACGGCATTAGAGTAAACATGCTGCTAGTTGCTACACTGAAAAAGGATACAAAACTATTACAATAATAACTGAACATTATTGCTACAAAAATAGCTACTAATGCTTCACAGAAAGTCCTATTTTTTGTTTATGTTCAATATTATAAGTAGAGTTTTACCATAATAAAATGCAACAAAAATGAAGACATTTATAAAAAAGAACTGATTTCCGAACTAATAAACATGAGCATTTGACTATGCTAAGGTCTAACTAATACATTAATCTGTTCCATGTCATTAAACTAGCTACCATACCACAGGGTGCACAAATCGCAGGGACACCTGCAGTAAGCAGAGATGTGGGCAGTCACATAATGTTAATGGTCTTCTAAGACAACGTTAAGGCTATACAAATCCTTACTGAATAAAGCTGTGTGTGATGAGCTTTGATCATCATGATTCTCCTCTCTGTTTGATATATGGTATAATTCTGAGGTAGCATCTCCTTCCTTCTTCAATTTTTAATGTCTATCTAAAGCAGATTTAAAAAAATGACCTGGGGGTACTATTTAATCATTGGATACTGGTCTGTAATCACCAAGGTTGTTGTGATCCTATTCTTTTATAGAATATAAATTAATCAGTACCCAACTGCTATTTGCATTTTATTAAATGGTATTAAAAAAAAAATATATATATATATATATATATATATATATATATATATATATATATGCCACAACTGTCTACAAAAAAAGCTGCATTGCATGAATACTTAGTATATTGTAAGAATTATTAAGTGCTTTTCGTATGCTTTACAGAAAGGTTAGTTTTAGTTCAATCTTATTTTATTAGGTGACCAAGAATAACAGACATTTTATGCAACAAAATATTACACGTTTCTTTGGTATAAAATTACAAGAGCAATAAAGCCACAGAGAACAAGTTGGCCATTTTTCGAGAATCATCACATTTACAAGGCATATTATATCCAATAGTATAAACGTATGGAGAACAACCACTGACAGGACTAAGTTGGTCACACGGAAACAAGGAAGTGCTGCTAATCGCCACTTCTCACCTCACACTGACAGAGTGTTTTGCGAGGAGAGTTGATCAGTGGTATCTCCTTCCAGGGGACAGTAATCAGTGCCCACCAGTGAGAGCAATCAGTGCCCACCAGTGCCATCAATCAGTGCCCATTAGTGATGCTAGTCAGTGCTGGCTTTCAGTGCTGCCCATCATGCCACCAATCAATGCCCATCAGTTCTGCCCATCAGTGCCACCTATCAGTGCCCATAAGTGCAGAATATTAGTGCCTCCTCATCAGTGCCACCTAATCAATGACCATAAGTGCTGCCTCATCAGTGCCCATAAGTGCCACCTCTTCAGGGCCCATCAGTGCAGCCTATCAGTGCCCATCAGTGCCGCCTCATCAGCACAAATCAGTAAAGGAGAATAATTATTTATTTCAAAATTTACTGACAGAAACTAAGAAAAACATATTTTTTTCAAAATGTTCATTCTTTTTTTTTTTTTGTTTATATACAAATCACAGCAGTGATTAAATACCACTTAAAGAAAGCTCTATGTGAATACATTTGTAAAAAATGTCACATGGTTACAGTTTAGCATGACCGTGCAATTGTCATTCAAAGTGTTACAGCTTTTCTTCCTGCCAACACGGCAGGCATCATAGCAAAGTGGGAGAGGGATGTGGGAGCATTTGAGGAGGACCAGTGGGAAGAGGCTCTTTTGGCGGTTCCCCTGAGTTCTCTGAATGTGGCCCAAAGGATGTCGCAGCTGTACATTCTGCTGCGTGTGCATTACACACCGGCTAGGATGGTTGCAATGGGGGCGAAAGAGGACCCCGCCTGCACTAGGTGCAAGAGGGATCATGGTGACCTGATCCACATGTTATGGAGGTGTCCCAAATTACATCTTTATTGGACGGAGGTCTTGGACACTGTCAACCGTGTATTTCAGGTGCAACTAGCTCTACATCCTAAGCTGTGCCTGCTGGGAATTATTGATAATGTGCCGGAGGAGGATCCAGCTAGGCTGGGGAAACTTATTCTGCGGCACTGGAGGTCGGAGGAACCCCCCACTGTGAGGGAATGGCGAAATCACATGGGAGACACAATTAGACTGGAGAAATATATATATCAACATAGGGGGTGTGTGAAAAAATTTGAAAAGAACTGGGCAAGGTGGTTGGCAGTGCCGGAGTTGGCCCCGGTGGATCTGATAATGAATCGTTTGCTTGGGTAAGGGCCGGGCCCTTGGTGGGAGAGGGAATATGGCACCTGGGATGATGTGACCCCCCCCCCTGCAAAGAGAATTTGTCCTGAGTTGGGACCCTGTTTCTCAAGGTATTCATATCTCTGTTGGGCATTGTATTGTGGGTTGGCCACAACTACGGGGTATCCCTGTGCTCGTCTGGACATGTCTGAAATACTCATATAGAGACTATAGATTGAGGGTTAATGTACATGACAAAGTATAATTGCCTAGGCGGTGTTTTGTTACTGTGTACAAGTGATTGTGTGTGCTGTACTGTACGATGTGTTTGCAACATGTCTGTTGTTCGTTTAATAAACGCTTTTCTGATTCAAAGTGTTACAGCGCTGAAAGCTGAAAAACTGCCTGAGCAGGAAGGGGGATGAAATTGCCCTGTAGGTAAGTGGTTAACCACTTAAGACCCGGACCAAAATGCTGCTAAAGGACCTTGCCCCTTTTTGCGATTCGGCACTGCGTCGTTTTAACTGACAATTGCGCGGTCGTGCGACGTGGCTCCCAAACAAAATTGGTGTCCTTTTTTCCCCACAAATAGAGCTTTCTTTTGGTGGTATTTGATCACCTCTGCGGTTTTTATTTTTTGTGCTATAAACAAAAATAGAGCGACAATTTTAAAAAAAATGCAATATTTTTTACTTTTTGCTATAATAAATATCCCCCCAAAATATATATAATTTTTTTTTCCTCCGTTTAGGCCGATACGTATTCTTCTACCTATTTTTGGTAAAAAAAATCGCAATAAGCGTTTATCGGTTGGTTTTCGCAAAATGTATAGCATTTACAAAATAAGGGATAGTTTTATTGCATTTTTATAATTTTTTTTTTTTTTACTACTAATAGCGGCGATCAGCGATTTTTTTCGTGACTGCGACATTATGGCGGACACTTCGGACAATTTTGACACATTTTTGGGACAATTGTCATTTTCACAGCAAAAAATGCATTTAAATTGCATTGTTTACTGTGAAAATGACAGTTGCAGTTTGGGAGTTAACCACAAGGGGGCGCTGTAGGATTTGTGTGTTCCCTGCGTGTGTTTACAACTGTAGGGGGGTGTAGCTGTAGGTGTGACGTCATCGATCACGTCCCCCTATAACAGGGATGACGTGATCGATGCTGCGGCCACAGTGAAGCACGGGGAAGCCGTGTTTACACACGGCTCTCCCCGTTCTTCAGCTCCGGGGACCAATCGCTGCACTCTAGCGGCGATCGGGTCCACGAGTCCCGCGGTCCCGGTCCCGGAGCTTCGGACCGGGTCACAGGAGCGCGCCGTGGGCGGGCGCCCGTGACCCACAGCTGAGTACTAGAAACCAACGTATATATATACGTTGAAGTGCCCAGCCGTGCCATTCTGCTGACGGAAATGTTCAGTAGGTGGTCCTTAAGTGGTTAAAGTGTATTTTTTCCCAAAAAATTGCATTTAAAAAAATGCTGCGCAAATACTGTGTGACATAAAAGATTGCAAAACCCATCCTCTTCCTCCATAGTACCTCTGCTAAATATAAATATATTGTAAGGGGTTAGCTCGGTAGCGGGTGTGTGTGACCCCCTGGGTGGGTTCACTACACACTGAACTATTCAGAGAGACAGCCAAGCACGGTTGAAAACAAAGATTATGGTTTTTTTGTTCCATAAGGCTGGAAACAAGTGCAAGCATCCAAACAGCATAAACAAAACAAAACATAAAATAAACCCTGGCCACTTGGGGCATCTACCTTCACCACACAGGAACCTATCTATGGAGTCTGGCACAGCCTACTGCTGGGCAGACACTGCTGGTCATACAGCAGAGAAACAATAGTCTTTTTGATTTTTATCATTTTTATCTTCAGAAGTTTTTCTCACCCCACTGCTCTCCTTAACTCAAAAAAGCCTCAGGATGCAGCAATCAGTAGTCATCCTCAGGATAAATTATAGAGGCCTTAATTGCCTCATTCTGAACAGCTGAAGCTTTCCAACGCCCTTAAACCTTTCTGGCTACTTCTACAGCCATCACCTGATAGTAATTGATGAATTGTCTAAACAAGGCAGAAATGTATCTCCCGTCTGTGACAATACCCACAGATTTATATGACTTCCTGTCACAATATATATATATATATATATATATATATATATATATATATATATATATATATATATATATATATATATATATATATACACAGTATCTCACAAATGTGAGTACACCCCTCACAGTTTTGTAAATATTTTCTTATATATTTTCTTATATCTTTTTTTCTATCTTTTCATGTGACAACACTGAAGAAATTACACTTTGCTACAATGTAAAGTAGTGAGTGTACAGCTTGTATAACAGTGTACATTTGCTGTCCCCTCAAAAAAAATCATCACACAGCCATTAATGTCAAAACCACTGGCAACAAAAGTGAATACACCCTTAAGTGGAAAATGTCCAAATTGGTCCCAAAGTGTCAATATTTTGTGTGGCCACCATTATTTTCCAGTACTGCCTTAACCCTCTTGGTCATGGGTGTTCAACAGAGCTTTACAGATTGCCACTGGAGTCCTCTTCCATTCCTCCAAGACGACATCATGGAGCTGGTGGATTTGAGAGACCTTGTGCTCCTCCACCTTCCATTTGAGGATGCCTCACAGATGCTCAATAGGGTTTAGGTCTGGAGACATGCTTGGCCAGTTCATCCCCTTTACCCTCAGCAGTGGTCATCTTGGAGGTGTGTTTGGAGTCATTATCATGTTGGAATACTGTCTCTGCGGCCCAGTCTCCGAAGTGAAGGGTTCATGCTCTGCTTCAGTATGTCACAGTACACGTTGGCATGCATGGATCCCTCAATAAACTGTAGCTCCACAGTGCCAGCAGCACTCATGCAGCCCCAGACCTTGACACTCTCAGCACCATGCTTGACTGTAGGCAAGACACACTTGACTTTGTACTCCTCACTTGGTTGGCACCACACACGCTTGACACCATCATCTTTAGAAGAGGCTTCCTTCTGGGATGACAGCCATGCAGACCAATTTGATGCAGTGTGTGGTGTATGGTCTGAGCACTGAGAAGCTGACCCCACACCCCTTCAACCTCTACAGAAATGCTGGCAGCACTCATACGTTGCACATTTTTACGCAGATGGGCAAAAATATATTCTCACATTCTTGTTCTTCACAATATGTAAATAGGCACATTTGTGTGCATGAGGAGTACATTTCTGACCAAAAAATAAAAATGTTCTATTATTATTATTTTTTTTACTGAAGAATATACAGTGCTTGTTTATGCACCTGTGTGCATAGGCACATTACAATTGATGGGCTGTATTTTAGCTCAGTAAAATAAAAAGTTGCAAGATGCCTAAATGTCTTTTACTGAAATAATTGTCCAGTGTCCTTTTTACATCATTTACTTGCTTTACATTTTATGTGCTTCTGCTTCAATCATCACATGATCACCTCCACCTGCACAAGCCACTCACCAGATTCATAGACACGCTTATACGCTGGGTCTAAAAGCGCTCATAATGCATAAGAGGGTTCCACCACTCCTCCACTCCAGGAAGAGTGGTAACACTTGGAGAGAGCTAAGTCCTGGAATGTAGAAGTGTTGAACAATAAAGTATTTACATATTTTTAACAAGCAGTATAGGTGATTTAAAATGAGCAATCCATGACCTCTCTAGATGCTTGTAACATGAAGTCAGGGCTGCCATCAGGGGGGTACAGGCATTACACCTGTAAGGGACCCAATGTTTTTGTTTTGTTTGACCCCCACCTTTAGAAACTCGTGGCAGGGCCCCCCTTCCATTTTATTATTTTTTTATCTATTTTTTTTGTCTGATATTAGCAACTCGAGGCAGGAGAGAGAAGAGAAGACTTGACTTGACATTGTTTTGTTCGTCAGCACCAACCCCCCGTCCCCCGTCCCCTGTCCCCGTCCCCGTCCCGCTTACCATCTTGTGGCAGGAGAGAAAAGAGAAAAGATGACACTTTTGTTACCACAAGAGAGGGGGCTCTGCCTAAAGCTGTGTAAAATTTGTGATGGATGCCCTGCATGAAGTTATCATTTTATCACAACAAAGACTTAAGGTTGTATAATCAACAGCTTGAAACAAGGGTTCAAAACGTTTTAACCAAATGCCACAGTTCAGACCCCTGTGGTTAGATACAGTGTGGAGTAGGGGAGCATTTCCTAGTTCATGTATGAAGCAGTTTAGGTGCACCTTACATCGAAGTGCCTAGGGCAGGAAAGGGCAAGGGGTGCACTCTGCTCTGGGTAAAACAATCTGCATACTGAAACTGAGAGCTGACACTTTAAAAGGAGTTGTAAAGGCAAAAGTTTACTTTAACTTAATGCATTCTATGCATTAAGATAAAAAAACTTTTGTGTGTAGCATCCACCCCAGCCTCATCTCTCTTTAGCGATGTCCATGAATGTCTAAGCCATCCAGGACACTCCTTCTGATTGGCTAAGACACAGCAGAAGCACCATTGGCTCTTTTGGCTGTCAATCAAAATCAATCAGCCAATCAAGGGAGAGGGGGTGGAGCTGGGTCGGGGCTCTGTGCCTGAATGGACACAGAGCTGTGACTCTACTCAGGTGCACCTATTGGAAGCTGCTGACTGTGGGGACACTCAATAGGAGGGAGGGGCCAGGAGCATCAAAGAGGGACCCGAAAAGAGGGGGATGCAAAACCAACTGCACAGAGGAGGTAAGTATAACATGTTTGTTATTTAAAAAAACAAACAAAAAAAATAGACTTTACAATCACTTTGAGCATGCTTACCTTAAAGTGGTTGTAAATGATCACCTTGTAAAACAACCCATTCTGTTTAAAATAGAAATGAAAGGCAAAACATTTTTGTATACAATGGGGAATAATTATTTGATCCCCTGCAGATTTTGTAAGTTTGCCCACTTACAAAGAAATTAGGGTCTACAGTTTTTTTTTTATCATAGGTGTATTTTAAATGATAGAGACAGAATATCAACCAAAAATCCAGAAAAAACACGATACAATTGTGTTTAATTGAGATGCTGTTTAGTGAGTAAAATAAGTATTTGATCCCAAAGCTAAACATGTGTCAGGACCTAGGCTCAAAACCTGGGACCTCTTCCCTGGGACTCTTCCCACTGAGCTGTCTGGGATGCTGAACAGTTCCCTGCATGGACAATCCTACCTGATCCATTGGACAACAATGCCTTGTGTCTTTATTGATCTGGATTAAGATTGTTTAAGGGGCTCTTCAATAACATTTAATAAGGCAATATTTTCCAGACACGGGAGCAAACGGCAAACAGCATCTGGTGAGCTTTATTCTTAAGGAGTGGAAATGGCACACATCACTTTGAAGGATTTTGGTGGATCAACGAGATTTTGTTTTACTATTGTTTCACACTCTTTTTTTATCACTTTAAGTTAGACTGTATCACCATATTGATTTGCATATGTTAGCATATATTTTTTGCATATTTTATATAGACATGTTTTATTATGTATAGCCTATTATGTTGATTTTATCACAATGTTAATATTTAGGAGATTTGTAGATTAATTAGTGTGCTACGGTGGAATTATTTGACTCTTTTTCACATTGACAGTTGTTTCACCTAATTTGTACATTCTCCATCATTGCTCACCTTTGCACCAATCATTCACCACTGCTCCCCTTACATCCCTCCCATATTCCTCTTCCACCATAATCACCTCTGCAGCCCTACACACCTCCTCCACTACCAAACTCCTCTCCACTCCCTGCAAGCCTCCTCTGCCACCAAACATCTCTCCACTCATTGCATGCCTCCTTCACCACTAAGTACCTCTACACCCCCCCTCCACCAATTACCTCTGCAACTTTACACTAGACATGTGCATTTGTTTTCGTTAGAATGCATTTTCGTCCGAAAATCGGGTATTTTCGTTATCGTTTTAACGAACGAAAACGAAAGCGGAAGAAACGAAAACCGAAAGGTCCGACATATAAAATGCTTTATTTTCGTTCAGATCCGCCGATTTTCGATGCGTTGTCGAATTTTCGTCATTCAATTCGACAAAGCATCGAAAATCGTCGTTCTGAATACAGTGAATAGGTAGAAATTGAACTACGAAAATTCGACGATTTTCGATGCTTTGTCGAATTTTCATCGTTCAATTCCTACCTATTCACTGTATTCAGTGAATACCGTGAATATAGGTAGGAATTGAACGACGAAAATTCGACAAAGCATCGAAAATCGTCGAATTTTCGTCGTTCGATTTCTGCCTATTCACTGTATTCAGAACGACGATTTTCGATGCTTTGTCGAATTGAACAATGAAAATTCGACAAAGCATCGAAAATCTTCATTTTCGGACAAAAACTTTCCCGACGAAAACGACATAAATCAAAACGATTTTCGTAAGTAACTAAATAAATGTATTTTCCAAACGAGAACGAAAAAAACAAAACAAAATATTCCAGTCTGCACATGTCTACTTTACACTGCTCAACTTCTTCTAACTGCAGGCTCTAATACCAGATATGTGCAGCTCTCTATGCCAGTATAATGTGTGGACACTGTCACTCTGCCTCTTACTTCATTGCAGCAATAGGTGTAATACTTGTAAATAGCTGCAGCAACCCATGCCTAACTGGTCGGCCATCCATAGTTAAGGAATCAACTGATTTGAAACATCTGCCAATTTGTTTATATTAGTAGTATGAAAAAAATGCCAAATTGTTGAAGGAATATAAATTACTTAAAAAAAAAATACAGTACCTGCATTGTGAAATTTGAAAATAAATTTCTCCACAATGCCCATTGCTAAAGAGATGAATGACGGTTTGTTTAATGTGATTTTACTGCTTGTTTAGAATATGTAAATACTTTAGTGTGAAAATCACAAATCTACAAAAAGCAAAAACTAAAATTTGTGCACAGAGTTAAACTTTCAGAATGTTTAGATCTCTAAAAGTATTATGCTGAAATAAAACATTCTATCAGAATGCGAACAGTAAACCCGTTGACTCTTGCTCCCTTTTCTCTTTCTTCTTTGCAAAAAGGCCTATTTTTGCTTGAAGGAAATATAACCTGGCTGCAGCAAAGGAAGCAGATTTGTAATCATAGTGTTCTACTGTATGTGCGGAGCTTGCTGTAGGCAACAGCAGTCATTGAGAAGTGTAATTCCCAGAGGTGGAATGAGAAATAGTTTTTTTTTAAATTGCTTTCTTTACTTCAAGAATCCAAATGTCAAGGTGGTAACCTTGTGATTTCTAGTGTAGCTCTGACCCTAAGGCCTAAACCCTTCCATAGACCTTTATTTTTTAAATGTAACATCTACTATATATGCAATACCCTTGACATGCTGTAGAACATATTATGTGCAGTGCATTGCACTGAAAGAATTATACATACAGTCAATGTTATACTGAAAAATAATATTCATCTTTTTTCCTCAGTTTTTTTTTTCCTTTTTCTTTCTTGCTGTGAACAATTTCGACACCTGGGTTTCACGTGCCTCAGATGCCGCTCAAACACTAGGTAAGACTCTACTAGAATTTGTACAAATACCAGTAGCTTGTTCGCACTGGACACATTATGATGCATTTTGTTGCATTTTCAACAGCAACAAAATACAGTTAAAGAAAAACACATTGAGAGGAATTTATCAAAAATTGAGAAGCCAGAAACTGTAGCAGCTGTGTATGGCAACCAATCAGCATCTTGAGTTCATTTTCAAAGTTTAACTGAACAAGCTGAAGATAGAAGCTAATTAGTTGCCAAGCATGGCTGCTTCAAATTCTGTCTTTTACTGGTTTGATACTTTTTCCACACTGTTTTTTTTTTTTTTACCAGGAACTGTTCATACTAATGCACTGAATTTGCAGCGTATTGTAAAAAAAAAATAGTTGCATTTTGAGTGCCCTGACCTGTATTGTGCCATTCAGGTTAATTGAATATAAATCTTTAATACCACATTTATTAACACAATGTTCATTAAATCATGAATTTGCAGGGTTTTAACTAGCCTAAAAGTGCCATAGGACTCCATCATCGGTTGCCACCAATTTTCATATAATCAAACAATTGCTTAGGATGACTGCTGAGTTTCTAGCCTGAGGTTCTGCATCAGAACCTCAGGCAGTCTATTAGCTTTGCAGATTTTTTATTTTTTTTTCAAGATATGACCGTAGTCATTTAGTATATGAGACTACAGGCTGGCTTGGAAAACAAACTCATATCTGTGAGTTCCCCCCAAGCTAACCGCCTGCTATTGCATGGACAGGTTGTAAACCTGTCCCAGTTGTTAGTGGAGGACCAGGAGATCAAAACTCCCGGAAGTACCAGTTACTGGAGAAGACAGGTTAGTAATACAGTACATTTCTTTGCGGGGGAAAAAAGCTGTCACTGTTTGTACTTTAACAGCAGATCTATTTTAGCAATAGATCCACCTATGTCTATTAATACTTTAATCTCCACTTTTATAAAACATTGAATACATACTGGCCTCAAGTGGTCCACTAAAAATAACAACAAATTAACACTGTAAGCCTCTGACAATTGGAAAATTAAGCAATTGCTTAATAGACAATGTCCCTTCCAATACATTTTCCACATGATTGTGGAAAAGCACTTTTGAATAATTAAATCTTAAACGTGTCATTTTAATTTTTGTATATTATTATTTTTGGTGGCTGGTCCTAACAAGAAATTTCTCAGTTGTGGGTATCTAGCAATTAGTAAACGTTTTTGTAACACTCGTCTTTCCTACTGTGGAACACAATTGGAATTGGCAGGAATTCTATACTTTCATGCTTTCAAATAGACTAATTATTTTATCCATTTGAGCCACTTCCCTTGATGGCTGAAATTAAATTATAGATGTAACCAGTGTACCAATTTAATAAACTTTGTAAGCGACTCACAGGTGCAAATCTCAACAGTATGAGCAGAACAGCTTTGTATACTGAGAATTATTTAGAACATATTACCGCATTCTCTCTTGTATATTTACCAGCACATAAAATCTAATTTCTTCCTATTGGGATAATGCAATTTTAAAATGTCATAACACAAGAACAATATTATAAGCACAATGACATTTTATTTCTGTGATTTTATTTACAACCACCTGAGTTGTTTGGAAATATATTAAAGAAGCAGGCAGTGTGCACAAAAGTGTAGTGATTCTTATAGTATAGCTAAAGAACAAAAATGCTAAATAATACTGCTTACTAGTCTTCAGATATGGTGTCTGCATTAATCTTTTTTTTTTTCATCTGGTGATCATGCCAGTAACAGGGTTCCTCCTTTAGGGTGAGGCTTACTCACTGTAATTCATCTGTACCCCAATGGGAACTATTCTCCCCCACATCCTGCTTGGCACTATTGTTTCCACCTAACCCGTCAGGGAACTATTGTTCTCTCCCCATCCCCATGTGGACACTATTGTTCTCTCTAACCCTAGCTGGGCACTGATCTCCCCTCCCCCTTTTCCACCCAGGCACTATTGTAAACCCACCACCTGCACAGTAAAATTGCCCCCTACCTTCTGCCAAGCGCCACTGCCCACCCATCCAAGCACCAGCATTACCCACGCATTCTCACATCACCTTTGCCCCATCATGCAGTAATGACACAAATCAATTTTTTCTTTTTTTTTTAACTGACTAACACATCCAGGCATTTTATCTCCAACAGACACTAACAACCAGTCATTGTTTATTCCTTCTGGCTGGTAATTCCAGGCATTTTTCACACCGAGTACCCAAATCCAGGCAGCTCTTTTCTCACCAATACTAGGCCTTCTACTGGTCCAAGGGCTTTTTACTTCCCAGGAAATAATGACGTATCCCCTCTATATCCCAAAAAATACAAAAAATTCTATATCAGTTTAGGCTAATATGTATTCTTCTACATAATCTGGTAAAAAAACGCAATAAGCGTATATAGATTGGTTTGCACAAAAGTTTTAGTGTTTACAAAATAGGGAATAGATTTAGGACATGATAATAATCCTTTATTTAGTAATGGCGGCGATCTGCGATTTTTAGCGAGGCTGCGATATTGCAGCAGACAGATCGGACACTTTTGACACTTTTTTGCGGACCAGTGATATTTATACAGCTATAAGAGCTGAAATAGACACTGATTACTGTATAAATGTCACTGGCAGGGAAAGGAGGGATGGCCTACCTAGTACATGACAGAGATCACTATTCCCAGTTTACATAGGCAATTCCTTATTCTACCTCTGTACACTGCGACCGCAGGTCGCCAGCGGACATCAAATCTGCAGGACCCGTGGGCACCCTCTCCATACACACACAGCATGGATCAGCCATGCCCCCCTTTCCCTCCTTACAGGATTTGACTAACAACAGCAAGAACCTATGCCCCTGCTGCCCTTAGAGTCTACTGTGACTTCTGTCAAACAAGTATGCAGAAAAAACAGCAAGAGACCCCATACTCACTATTAGTTTTTCTGCAGATTTTTGTCTTCAGATTTACCAAAACCATATAATATGATGTCAAATCTTTAATTTCAATTTGTATGCAATGAGGCAGGCCCTTGCACTACATGGTTTTGGTAAATCTAAAGACAAAAATCTGCAGAAAATCTAATAGTGTGTATGGGGCTTAAGACCAGCATCAGATCAGTGCTCACAGCCAATGGCTGGTGGGGTGCCCCCCCTGTCAGAACACAATAGCACATCTGGGGAGATCACTACACTAACATTGTTTGTGTTAACACAGTGATCTGTCCATTTTGTTCCGTCGGACCATTCTTATCGGGTTGGACCAATCGTGTGTACGCTGCCATAGAGATCTAGGTATGGTCACTTGGTACTCAAAGAGAAGAGTTAAGTAAGAGTATGTATGAGGTCCACACTTGTGCTTGGCAGGACCCATTCTGTTACTGGGAGTGAGGTAACAGAGGTACGCTGACTGGTGGAGTGGGCAGTGGCTCAGCCTGTCCCTCCAAATGCAACATATACATCAGAGCAAGTGTGTAGAACATGGGACAAGAGGAACTCTCATTAGGAGTTAGGAGACCTTATCGTTTGCCTTTCCACATGACCGCAGCTCCTGCCTGGTCCCCAGGCTTTAGTAAGCACGCCTTCAGCGAAGTATCAACATGTGCAAGGGTTAGGGACCCTATTCAATGCCTGGCGTACTCCAAAGAATCCCACCCCAAGGAGGAGCCTCTCTTGGTACCCAACGAAAGAGGGAAACATGGAGGACATGACAGAAAACCAGTCTACCCTCTTATGTACACTCCAGGCCAATTACAGTGACACCTAGTGGCCATACTGGGTAACTACACTGGATAATCCTGTGGTCCTGCCCTATTTCTCTAAATAAAACCCTTAATACCAGGAACATATGCACCAGGGTAAAACCCTGTCTCATGATCTCATAATGCTATTTCTGCAAATGAGTCATGTGGGTTTTAGAAATTATGGACATGAGGTGAAGGACTGGACAACAAAGAAAGTAGTAAAAATTATTCATGATGTTCAGCACAGACCTAGTCCTATACTATTAAAAAAAATATGAGCGAAAGAGGAATTCAATGAGATGTACCTTGTTTTGTTTTTCATCTTGCAGGGTTGTATTATTAAATAATACAAAGATCTCTGAGACAATATGTTTCAAACCGTAACTTCTTCCCTTGCCATCCAGCTGAGTAACAGTCTTTGAGTTCATACATCATTTAATAATCTGATCAAGTTCTTTGTGTTTTCCCCAAGGTTTTATAATTATGCCACTTTCACTACTACTACATCAGCACACAGTACGTTTATATATCCTGCTGGGTAGATGAATGCCTTTTAAATAAATATGACAAATATATATGCTTTTTTTTTTATGCACAACTAAATCTGCTTTACAGACAGATGTATACATTTATATAGCCCTTAATATTTCTGAAAGGAAACCTGCTACAATATTTTGAGTCACACAAAAACAATTATGCAAATAAGGACTATTGGCTCAGACACACTGATTTCCATCATCCTTCAATGGCCTGGCACATGGCACAGAGGTAAAGTGGTAGTACAGTAGGAAAAATAATTAATTGATCCCCTACAGATTTTGTAAGTTTGCACACTTACAAAGAAATGAAGGGTCTATCATTTTTATCATAGGTTTATTTTAAATGATAGAGACAGAATATCAACCGAAAATCCATAAAACAAATGCTATAAATTAAGTTGCAGTTCAGTGACTAAAATAAGTATTTGATCCCCAAGGAAAACCTGACTTAGTACTTGGTGGAGAAAATCATGGTGGCAAGCACAGAGATAAGACGTTTCCTGTAGTTGGTGACAGGTTTGTCAGGAGGGATTTTGGTCTACTCTACTTTTACAGATCTAAATCCTTAAAAGGTAAATTCACCTTTACAGAAAAATCTGTTAGGTGAACTTACACAGGTCCCAGTCCCACTGACCTGCATGGTGGTGATCTCCCATTCTGAGCCTCGGTATAGCCACCTCACGGCTTAGAAATCCCCAGAGCTTAGTCTCCTAAACATACCCCATCAGGAGGGACATTTAAGAGAATTCTAACTGGTTGACGCTGTCACATGGGTGGCTCTACCGGGGGGTCAGAATGGGAGATCGATGACATGCAGGTCAGCAGAACTGGGGGGAAGCGAGGAGTGGGTCCTGTGTAAGTTCACCTTATAGATTTTTCTGTAAAGGTGAGCATACACTTTAAGATTTCTTGGCTGTCTCCTAGCAACCTGAAGTTTCAGCTACCTCCAAACATTTTCTAAAGGATTAAGGTGTGGATACTGGCTAAGCCACTCCATGACCTTTATCTGCTTCTTTTTAAGCCACTCCTTTGTTGCCTTGGCGATAGGTTTTGGGACATTGTCATGCTGGAAGACCTACCCACCACACATCTTAAATGTTCTGGCTGAGGGAAAAAGCTTCTCATTCAAGATTTTAAAATACACGGTTCCATCCATTGGCCCCTTAATGCATCAAAGTCAGCCTGTACCTTTAGCTGAGAAACAGCCCCAAAGCATCATGTTTCCACCTCCATGCTTGACTGTATGTATGGTGTTCTGAGGGTCATAGTCAGCATTTTTCTTGCTCCAAACACAGCAAGTCCTCCTCCTCAAGAAGGCACATGTACAGTCATGCCAATGAACATCAAGCACGGAAGTGGAAACAGGATGCTTCGGGGCTATTTCTCTGCTAAAGTTACAGACCGACTTTGCTGCACTGAGGGGCCAATGGACGGGGCCATGAATTGTAAAATCTTGGATGAAAATCTTCTTCTCCTAGCCAGAATACTGAAAATGGGTCATGGATTGGACTTTCAGCATGACAATGACCCAAAACATACCACCGGGTATCAACAGAGTGGCTCAAGAATAAGCACATTAAGGTCATGTAGATTAGCCAGTTTCCAGACCTTAATCTTTAGAAAATGTACGGAGGGATCTGAAACTTCAAGTTTCCAAGCGACAGCCAAGAAACCTTAAGGATTAAGAGAAGATCTGTAAAAAAGAGTGGACCAAATCCCTCCTGAGATGTGTGCAAACCTGGTCACTAACTACAAGAAACGTCTTATCTCTGTGCTTGCCAACAAGGGTTTCTCCACCAAGTACTGAGTCATGTTTTGCTTGGGATTCAAATACTTATTTTACTCAATGAATTGTAACTCAATTTATAACATTTGAACGCATCCTAAAACTAAAATCCCTGCCACTACAGACATTGATGATCTAACACTAACCTATATAACCCTGTGAAAAAAAAAATCAATATACCTACCTTTTCTGCAGGCAACCCAAACCGATCCCACGCTAAGCTCTGAGCTGGTGCTTTGCTGTGGAGGCAGGTGCAGAGGACACATCTGACAATGGAAGCCCCATAGTAAGTCTATGGGTGACGTCACTCCCCATTCATTTCACATTCATTTTGTTGTCGGCTGTGTCCTCTGCAGAGCTTCCAACACCGGAGATCGGGTCAGATCAGCTTCAGAAAATGTATGTATACTATTTTTTTCTTTAC
This sequence comes from Rana kukunoris, assembly GCA_029574335.1. Taxonomy (NCBI): domain Eukaryota; kingdom Metazoa; phylum Chordata; class Amphibia; order Anura; family Ranidae; genus Rana; species Rana kukunoris. The sequence continues at coordinate 199,811,344 of CM056051.1, forward strand.
AGGGCTAGATAGGTTAGTGTCAGAATGTGCATGTCTGTAGATTCAGGGATTTTAGTTTTAGTGTGGACTTACACTTTAGGGTTTTTCATCTTAATGCTATCTATGCATTAAGGTGAAAAACCTTCTGTGCTACAGCTCCCCACCAGACCCCTCCTTTTTCTTACCTGACCCCTATCTGGGTCAGTGATGTGCATGAGCACAGCAGCTCCAGTCATTGTTGCTCTCCTTATTGGACAGTAGCCGCTGCTGTCAATCAAAAGCTTGACATGGGAGTGGGGACGGGGCCGAGTCCCGCCAGCTGTGTCAATAAAAACAACAGCAAGACTTGGGAGTGTGCCCGCACGGTTGCACCCCGATGAAAAAAGATCGAGGGTTTACAACCCCTTTAATAACTCAAAAAAATCCAGTGCAGCAAAGTAGGAGCCAGGCAAAGTACATTTTCAGAAGGAGGTCAGCAGCAATGGCTATCCCTGTGCTATACAGTATATTATATGTTCTATATGAATGAATGAATTTACCCACCAAAGGGTGTCCAGAAGGTTAGTGCAGCTGTCATACATGATCTTGCTTGGCTGAAGACAATAATTCCTAAAACAAACCATTAATATCAAAAAATATCAAATCAATATATTATATCTAAATATTGTAACTAGGGTTGCACCAATACCACTTTTTTAAGACTTAGTACAAGTACTGATACTTTTTTTTCAAGTACTCACCAATACCAATTACGATATTTTTTGTTTAATGTCATGTGACAGTGGCACTAATATGCAGTACTGATGGGCACTGATAGGTGGCACTGATGAGGTTGGAGCGCAGCAAAGAGCCACATGCAAAGTATTGCATCGAAAATTGTTGTTACACGCCCCTGTTAAACAGGGGCAGAAAAATTGGGCGTTAGCCATTGGTGCTGGTGCCACAACACTGCAACCCCTCACAGATACTGTATTTGGAGCGCAGCAAGGAGCCACATGCAAAGTATTGCATCAAATATTTTTATTACACATCCTGTTAAACAAGGGCAGAAAAAATGAGTACAAGTACTGATACTTTTTTTTCAAGTACTCACCAATACCAATTATGATATTTTTTGTTTAATTTCATGTGACAGTGGCACGAATATGTAGTACTGATGGACACTGATAGGTGGAACTGATGAGGTGTGGACTTGTGTCAGTAGTTTTTTTTTTAATATCATTTTTTTACAATTTATTTGTTACAACTTATTTTTTGTTTTACTATATATATATATATATATATATATATATACAATTCTTTCTTTTTTTGTGGGGGGTGGCTGAGGGGGGAGTGGATGGTGTCAGTGTTTTTCTTTTTTTTATATATATATATATTATTATATTATTATTTTTAAAATGTTACTTTTAAATATTTGTTTATTATGTTTCCTTTTTTTTAATCAACCCTGTTGGGGGGGTCTTTGGGGAGATGTCAGGTGTTCCCCGACATCTCCCCTTTGAGACAGGGAAAGGGACTGAGGATACAGATTCCCCAGTCACTTTCTCTGCAACCTCAGCTGCACTGAAGATAAATGGAGAAGAGACAAAGGTTCCCTTCTATTCTATTCTATTCTATTTACGATGCTTAGTTATGAATAGACAGAGCCATTGACTATGTCCATTCGGAGAAGGAAGGAGCCGGTAAATTACATATATACTTGCTCCTTCTTCTGCTCTCCATTTTGACAGATCTGGGACAGGGGAGGGCCGGGAAACACAGAGGGGGACCGGAGGAGTACAGGGAGGAGCGCATGGCAGACACAGGGGGAACCATAGGAGGACACTAAGGGGGATCGGACTGGAGCACACGGAAAACACAGTGGAGGACATGGAGGGGGACCCGAGAAGGATACAGGGGACAGTCAGGGATGCTCGGTGCAGTGGTGGGGAGCGTTACAAGCACCAATCTCTCTGTGTGGCTTTCAATAAAGCAGCTGAAAGCCGCGGGGGGGGGGGGGGCAGCTGTCAGATGCTTTTTTGAAAGCTAAACAGGGAGATTGGGGAATGTAACTCCCCCACTGCTGCGACGTTTGTCCCTGACTGTCCAGGAATCAGGTCAAGCATCTAAGCATTTTCATGAGTACAAGTACTTGTGCAGATGCTCGGTATCGGCACCGATACCAATAATAGTATTGGTATCGGTGCAACCCTAATTACAACTGTCAACCATTTATATATTTATAAAAATGGTTTAATAGTCAATAATTTTCCTTGAGTGAATAAATCCATTTTGCCTAATATTGTAACAAATGGCAGTCAAACTTCCTCCCACTTCTATTGGAGAACACCTGATCTAAGGATACACATTTCACCTGAAACTTCTTTCATTCATGATGGATAGCTGCAGAATTCAGATCACTCATTTCTATAACGTAGGTGTAATGATGTATCCTATGCCACATATTGGGCCAGATTCAGGTACAGCGGCGTAATCTTTGACCGGCGTAGCGCATCCCATATGCGCTACACTGACGTAAAACAGGGAGCCCAGAACAGTATTCTCGAAGCAGTCGCGCCGTACGTTGCACCGGCGTAGTGTAAATAGGCTGCCGTAAGCCCGCCTAATTCAAAGTAGGCAGGTAGTGGGCGTGCTTCATTTAAATTAACCATGACCCCATGTTAATGAGCAGCCGAGTGAACGGCGCATGCGCGCGCATGCTCAGAATCACGTCAAATAGAATGCCTGAGATACAGCCCCATTTATGCACGACTTACGTAAACAACGTAAAAACGACGGCTGTTCCGACGTCCATACCTTGCATGGGATGCGCCACCTTTTTGGTTTATCTTTACACCGAAAAACGCCTTATGTAAACGTTGTAGATTACTGTGTCGGGCGTACGTACGTTCGTGAATCGGCGTATCTTGCTCATTTGCAAATTTATAATGGGAACGCCGAATGCATCCAGCGTAAATATGCACCCAAGATACGACGGCGTAGGAGACTTACGTTGGTCGTATCTTGGCAAAATTCAGGCGTATCTGATTTAAAGAATCAGCGCATTGATACAACGGCGCACATTTGGAAATGCGTAAGTCTTTGTGAATCTGGGCCATTATACATAGTAGCAATTGCATTAACAGGAAAGTATATAAACAACTCTTTTTGTTTGACGATTTAGTATATGCTTAGGAATCAGTTGTTTATCATTAGGAAGAAGAATTAATTTCTCATCCCAGATACTGTATATTGACAATAAATACAATCCCCATATTTTGTGTCTTTTACCCCACCTACATTTCTAGTGGGGTAAGTGGATGAAAAATGGATGTACGCCAGCTTATCTTTGATAGAGGTAAGCTCTCCTCTATACTCTTTCTGGGATTGGTTTGATAAACTTTGTCACGCTCTCAGAATATAGCAATGTTTATCTATAATATTTCTGATTTGCTTGGTTTGTTGGGTATATCGCATGATACATTTTATGGTTTGAATATAGGTTGCTGATTTTTTACTTTAAGAGCAATGAATCTCTTGATTTTAGCTTCTTTCTGTACCCCTGAGCCCTCAATCTTTGCCTGAGTGCATCGGCTTTTTCTCAAGTCCTAACTATATGATATCAATTTAATTAACGGAACCTGGTGTGCATGTGCTGCATGTAAAATCATGTTTCCAGCTGTAGAATTCTGGTATAAGGTGCTTGGTAATGTACTACTATTATTAACCATAATGCAGAAATCTAAAAAGGAAATCTCCTTCTCACTCATAATAAACATCAAGTTGAAATTGCTAATTTTGAGTATTTTAATTCTAATAGTATTTTAATATTTTAAGAGTCTTTTAGTAGGGGGCGATCACTATCCCATACCGACCAAATATCTTCTATGTACCGTATTTATCAGCGTATAACACGCACAGGAATATAACAGAAACCCTAACTTTAATAGGGAAGTTTCAGGAAAAAAACTTTCCACAGCCCCCTGTGTATAACACGCAGACACAGTTTACCCTCTATTTTCAGGGTAAAAAAGTGAGTGTTATACACCAATAAATACAGTAATTGTGTCAGTAAATAATATACTGTAGCACAGGCACAAAGACAGAGATTCCTGTGAAAATATATGATGTTCCCATCCCTCCAGGTAAAACCATGTGCCCATTGCTACACCCTGCACCTGAACATATAGACTATGGGCCAGATTCAGGTAGTCCAGAGCATCTTTGCTCTGGAGTAACGCTTCTCATTTGCGTTGCGCTGCCGAAATTTTAGGAGCAAGTGCTGTCATTCACGAAGCACTTGCTCCTAAAGTCGCGGCAGCGCATCACAAATGAGCCGGCGGAATTCAAATTTAGCGGGTACGGGGCGTGTAGTATGCTAACTACGCGCGATCCCGCCGCCAACAGACTGCGCATGCGTCGAGTGTCAAAACATCCCCGTGCGCATGCTCCAAAATCTGTGAATGAACGTCAATGACGTCACATTCCCATTCATGACCGTTTTACGCAAGCGACGTTTTTTTTTTTTTTCCCGACGCGATGACGACGCCTATACCTAACATAGGATACTCCAACCCCATGTAGGTATATCTATGCGCCGCGTATCCCGTCCGGAAACGTCGTATCGTCATTGCGTCGCGCCGGATTTCGATCGTGAATTGCCGATTTCCGCTCATTAACATATTTTTTGAGCGTAAATCGGCGGGAACGCCCCCGGCGCCATTTTTAAGTTGAAGTAACGATGCGATGGCGAAACTCAGTTACGCTGCTCGCATCGGAACTTCAACCCGGCGTTTCTTGTTTTCTGGTTACAGAAAACAGAAACGCCGGCTCAAAGTCACAGTTAGGCTGGCGGATCACTCGATCCGCCAGCGTAACTGTTCCTGAATCTGGCCCTATATTACCAAAAGTATTGGGACACCTGCCTTTACACGCACATAAATTGTAATGGCATCCCAGTCTTACTCCGTAGGGTCCAGTATTAAATTGGTCAACACCTGTCAACTGCGAGTCAGGCCTTTTCACCCAAAATCCTTGCCTGGCTTCACAAATGCACTTCTGGAAGAATGGTCAAACACTCCGAAAAGCACACTCCTAAACATTGTGGACAGTCTTCTCGGAAGAGTTAAAGCTGTTATAGCTACAAAGGTTGGACCAACTATAGAATTGGGTATATGGGATTGCATGATATTATATATATATATTTTATGGTTGAACTGAATGTGTCTTTTTTCAACCTGACTAACTATGTAACTAAGTAACTCAATATTGAACCCTGCAGACTAAAGACTGGTTCACACCACAAAAATGCACTTTTACTTATTTATTTTTTTGGACTGGAAAGCCCTAGAACTGACTGCACTGGTGTGAACTATGCCATTGGAAACCATATAACCTACTTTCCATGCATTTTTGATACAGAAAAAACACACTGGACTGCATGTGGTGTGAACTGGCCCTAAGACTGGGATGCCATTAAAGTTCATGCGTGTAAAGGCAGGCGTCCCAATACTTATTGCCAATGTAGTGTGTGTGTGTGTATATATATATATATATATATATATATATATACATAGTTTAACTGGTTGCCGACCGCCCGCCGTCATATAACTGCGGGAAGTCGGCTCTGCTGGCCGAGAGCTCGTAGCTCTACGTCGGCTACTTTGCGGCCACTAATGTATGAACAGAAGATCAATGATTTCTCCTAGTGAGGCACCCCCCATACAGTTAAAACACACCTAGGAACACACTTAACCCCTTCCCCGCCCCCTAGTGTTAACCCTTTCACTGTCAATGGCATTTTTATAGTAATCCAATGCATTTTTATAGCACTGATCGCTATAAAAATGCCAATGGTCCCAAAGTGTCCGAAGTGTCCGCCATAATGTTGCAGTACTAAAAAAAAAACGCTGATCACCGCCATTACTAGTGAAAAAAAAAATATTAATAAAAATGCCATAAAACTACCCCCTATTTTGTAAACGCTATAACTTTTGCGCAAACCAATCAATAAACGCTAATTGTGAATTTTTTTGACGAAAAATATGTAAAAGAATACGTATCGGCCTAAACTGAGGAAAAAAAATGTTTTTTTATATTTTTTTGGGGATATTTATTATAGCAAAATGTAAAAAATATTGCATTTTTTTCAAAATTGTCGCTCTATTTTTGTTTATAGCGCAAAAAAAAAATCGCAGAGATGATCAAATACCACCAAAAGAAAGCTCTATTTGTGGGAAAAAAAGGACGCCAATTTTGTTTGGATGCTACGTCGCCCGACTGCGCAATTGTCAGTTAAAGCGACGCAGTGCCGAATCACAAAAAGTGCTCTGGTCATTGGGCAGCAATATGGTCCGGGGGTTAAGTGGTTAAAACAGTCTCATAATGGTTGCTATACTTTACCTAAAATATTTATGTTTCTGGGTTTGTCAGTACAGTACTTATGTTATCCCAGAAGGGCTCATGTAATTAAACACGTCCTCCATGCAGAGCCGCTGGCAGATTGTGTGTGCATCTACCTTTGAGTTGCGTGCAGGCAACCTACAGAAATGGATTCACACACAGTGCCGGCATGGACACAATCACATGTCAAACTTTGACATGCTGGCAGGAGCTTTACAAGCTTTAACATAGCCTGTAACACAAGTTGGATAAAATTATATTAAAAAATTGTAGTTACAACAAAATGATTTATAGTATAAAAATATACTTGTGTTTCTGTTTTTTTTTTTTTTTCTTTTCTACATCTTAATTAAAGGAAAGGATGGGATTTTTACACCCAAGTAAGAATTGTGAATCTAATTAACAAAACTGTCAGTCACATGCTACAATAGGTTACATCTTGGCAGGATGAAAAGATGAAAAAAAGAAAAACAAAAATCATTCAGTGTGATCACATACTTTTCAGCATTAAGTTGTCATTTTTATATCTAACAGCCCTCTGCACAAAAGTTGCATATATATATATATATATATATATATATATATATATATATATATATATATATATATATATATATATATATATATATAGTATTTTTGTAGACAATATGTGATGGAAATTATTTGTTTTATTTAATTTATTTAAAACTTGGTCAATCCAAAGCTAAACATCAGTTCTAAGTATGGAAGGTTAAATGACCCTTTGCCCTGCTATGAACTGTTAAAGCGGTTTTAAAGTCATTTCTTTATTAAAATAATAAACATGTTATACTCACCTGCTTTGTGCAATGGTATTACATAGCGCAGCCAAAGTTTCCTTTCCGGCAAGATTGGCTCCTCCTCTTCTGTATCTGCCTTGATAGCAAGCTCTTGCAAGCTCTTGCTATGAGGGCTCACTCCTGAGCTAATCTGTGTGCATCCATTGGCACACACAGTGTCCCTTGGCTCCCCCCATCTCTCTGTTCACATGATTTGACTGACAGCAATGAGAGCCAATGGCTCCCGCTGCTCACAGCAAAGCTTGTGAGAGAGGGAAGAGGCAAGAGAAGACCACCGCAAGGGCACAGTGCTATATCAATATAGGGCAGCTGTTGAATCAGGGATTTTTTTTGTTAAATACTGTACTATTGTCTTCGAAAACTGCATTTGTTTTTGTGCATACAGTAATTACACTCTGAAATAAATCGTTTGATAGTTGTAGCTTGGAGAGGTTTATTTACAAACAAATCCCATGTGATCACCATGTCATAGTTATCACAGTGATCACATGATCGGGAACTACACTGATTGGTTGACATCAGAGCTGTCTAACACAGCAAAATCTATCATCTAGGATGATACTACTGTCAGCACTCGCAGGTATCAAAAGGGGAATGTAGATTAACATTCACTCAGTACAGGGACCCAGGTCTGCAGACCTCTGCTGGTCTAGACACATCTAGACACATTAGATGCTGTTTGTATATAATTGATAATCATATAGGTAAATATATATGATTGTAATAATGACTGTTGTCCTTTAGGAAAAAATAAAGGGCAAATCAATAAGTGAATCAGTTTCCCCATACTAGATTTGCAGCCTAAACATTTGTTATGTATGATTTGTTTTGCCATGAAACCCAATACACTTATTATTGGGTCTGAAAGCAGGTCCATCCTCCCATTTGTGTTCCCTTCTGGCCATCAAGCAAAAGGGCTAGTAAGCAATGATGCATTATACATGCGTATGCCACTATATCATGGTATAGTTGTCCTAATTTGGAATAAAACTAGAATACATGCTGCATATTCCACCCTGTAAATTGGATAGCCTAATCCTATCCCCTCCCTATTATCTCAAGGCGGGAATCAACACATAGGGATCCCATAGTTTATAAAAGCCATCATCAACAATCATTTATGATTAAAATTCACTATTATTACTATGGTATGTAAAATGTTAAACAAACGTAAAACTAGAGTCATTAAACAGAGAAAACGGATGGAAAATTAAATAGTCAAATCATCTGATATGTCCACAGTGTTCCGTACTGGATGATCCTAACAGAAATAACAAAAAAACAATAGTGCCTATTTTCAGGTAGCTCTTAGTGCTCCTTTGCAAGGTTCATCTATTTACACAGAAATATTTTTTTGTTTTTTTTCGGTATAATGTTTTTATTTTGAGATATTAGATTACAACAATTACAGTATGTTAGATGACAACAATTAAGAATGAGATACAATATTAGAATACAGTTTAGTACAGTAATTATCCTACTGTGAAATATTTTTTTGTTTTACTACTACTAATCTGGCTGAAAAAAGTGTGACTGTACGGATAAGCATATATGGCTCAATATATAATTATTGCATTCTCTTTTCCTCTGCTGCCTGTAGGCATAGGCCTATTGTACCTATATACAGGTTGGATAGTAATGGGTAAAACCTTTTTTTCATTTATTTGCTGTCAATGTTCCTACTTCTTTTCACTTCCCTGAGACATTGCCAGAACTAATCAAGGTGAAGGGAAATAAGCTCTCTGAAAATTGTCACCACTGAAAGATTTCCCCCCACTCTTGTTCCAGTATCAATGGTAAGATTTTGGATTTCCCATTTCACCAGGAAAACAGAGAGGGAATCCTTCCATTGTGGACAGCAGCTACAAGCTGACAGGAGTTTTGACATACTGTAGCCTCGTACACACCAAAATCACATCAGAATTCCAACGGAATTCCATTGGAGTAAAAGAGAACATGTTCTCTATCTAAACTCTGATGGAATTCCTCGGAATATCCCATGGAAATAATCTGATGGGGCATGCACACAGTCGAAATTCCGATCGTGTGTACAGGGCATTAATTTATCCAAAACTAAAATCAAAGGTCGTAGCTTGAGTAAAGCTGGTTTCCTAAAATAACTAAGAACCGTCACTCAATTGACTGGTTGAACATTTATTTTACTTTATTTATCCATTACGTGAAGTTTCCTTACACTTTGGGTATCTAATCATGTACAGAAAATAAAAAAATAAGTAGAGAGGAATTTGCTTTGTGTATGTATAATTGAAGTGGTCTATCAATTGCACACATACCAGCCTCATGGTTTAGACACTGGAATGTGGCAAAACCGACTACGAGTTTTGCTGGATCACTGCCCACTGCAGATGGGATAAGTACTCCTTATAGACTCCTTATAGACTGTTATCTAATTGTGTACATTTAATTAACACAATATTTTGCCAGATGCAACAACCCAAATGCCATTTAAGTTTGCCAAAGATAGATCGAAATTCAGATAGTTCAGCGGGGACGAGCTAAATTTTGATGAGTGTGCCACTATCCATGCTTGACAGAAGTCAATCATTATATCACCATATATTGAACAGACAACATAGTTACATAGTTGGTCTGGTTGAAAAAAGACACAAGTCAATCTAGTTCAACCAATAAAAGAGGGGAAAAAAACTCCTAAAGAATAAAATAAAAAATAAAATCATACAATCTTATTTACACAATGCTATACACACAGTTGATCCAGATTAAGGCAAAAAAAAAAAAAACAGCAAAGCATGATCCAATTTGCTCCAGCAGGGGAAAAGACTCCTTTCTGATCCCTGAGAGGCAATCGGATAGTCCCTTGATCAACTTTACCTATAAATGTTATTATCCAGTTATAATATGTAAGTTTAGGAAAGAAGCCAGGTCTTTTTAAAGCAATCTACTGAGCTGGCCAGAACCGCCTCACGAAGTGTGATGTGAGCTTTTTGTAAGAAATTCCGACCGTGTGTATGCTCCATCACATTTTTTCTGTGAGAATTCCTGCCAAGAGAAGATTAAGAGCAGGATCTCAATTTTCGTGACAGAAAAAAATCCTATCAGTTATCGCGGTTGTTTGAATGCAATTACGACGCAAAATAAACACGCATGCTCAGAATCAAGCAGAAGAGCCGAACTGCCTATTGATCTTCATTGATCTCGGCTCGTCGTATGTGTTGTACGTCACCACGTTCTAGACGTTCGGAATTTCAGCCAAGAGTTTTGTGACCGTGTGTATGCAAGACAAATTTCAGCCGTTTTCCTGCTGAAAAAAAAAAACACGATTTTCCTGTCAGAAAACTGATTGTGTGTACAGGGCATTCATTTTAGACCCTATATGATTTGTAAATATCTTAAACAGTAAGGGTCCCAACACTGAACCTTGGGGTACACCACTGATAACCTTAAACCATTCAGAGTAAGAATCACTAATCACTGCTCTCTGAATACAGCCTTTTAGTCAGTTTTTTTATCCATTTACAAACTGATCTTTCCCAGCCTGTAGACTTTACTTTACACATGAGCCGTGTGTGTGGAACCGTATCAAACACTTTTGCAAAATCAAAGTATACCACGTCCACAGCCACCCCTCTGTCCAAGGTTATACTTACCTCTTAAAAAAAAAAAAATCAGGTTTGTTTGACAACTTCTGTCTTTCATGAATCTATGCTGTCTGTTGTTTAAAATACTTTTTTCCAGCAAGTCCATCTATGTGGTCTTTTATTAAACCCTCCAGCATCTTCCCGACTATTGAAATTAAACTAACAGGTCTATAGTTACTTGGTAAAGACTTTTATCCTTTTTAACCCCTTCCTGACCAGGTGAAATTTCAGCTTCTGGCACTGCGTCGCTTTAAATGACAATTGCTCAGTCGTGCGACGTGGCTCCCAAACAAAATTGCCGTCCTTTTTCCCCCACAAATAGAGATTTCTTTTGGTGGTATTTGATCATCTCTGCGGTTTTTATTTTTTGCGCTATAAGCAAAAAAAGAGCGACAATTTTAAAAAAAAGTCAATATTTTTTACTTGTTACTATAATAAATAGCCCATTTAAAAAAAAAAAAAAAAAATTTCAGTTTAGGCTGATATGTATTTTTCTACATATTTTTGGTAAAAAAAAAATAAGCGACTGGTTTGCGCAAAAGTTATAGCGCATACAAAATAGGGGACAGAATTATTATACATTTTTATAATTATTTTTTTTACTAGTAATGGCGGCGATCTGCGATTTTTATTGGGACTGCGACGTTATAATGGACACATCGGACACTTTTGACACATTTTTGGCGCCATTCACATTTATACTGCGATCAGTGCTATAAAAATGCACCGATTACTGTATAAATGTGACTGGCAGGGAAGGGGTTAACACTAGGGGGTGAGGAAGGGGTAAATATGTATCCTGGGTGTGTTCTAACTGTGTGGGGGGAGGGGGGTGACTGGGGGTGGTGACCGATGCTGTGTCCCTATGTACAAGAGACACAGATCGGTCTCCTCTCTCCCTGACAGGGCATGGATCTCTGTGTTTACACACAGAGATCCATGTCTTGTCCCTGTAACCGCCGATCGTGAGTGCCTGGCGGACATCGTGGCCGACAGGCACGCGCATCGGTATCTCAGGAATGCAGCGGGCACGCGCACACCGCCGGCGGCACTTGCGCGCTCTCTAGTGGCCATTAAGAGCACAGGATGCCTATTTGCGTCCTGTCAGAGATTCAGGACCGCCCAACGGCCGCATATATTCGTACGGCCATCGGGAAGTGGTTAACTACTTGACTACTGGTTACTTAAACCCCCTTCATGGCCAGACCAATTTTCAGCCTTCAGCGCTGTCACATTTTGAATTACAATTGCGCGTTTTATGCAATATTGTACCCAAATGATTTTTTTCCCACACAAATAGAGCTTTCTTTTGGTAGTATTTATTCACTGCTGGGTTTTAAATTTGTTGCAAGAAAAACGGAAAAAGAAAAAAAAAATTGAAAAAAAATAGTTTGATAGTTTGCTATAAAAATTTTAATACAGGTACTTTTTCTCCTTCATTGATATGCGCAAGATGAGGCTGCACTGATGGGCACTGATAGGCTGCACTGATAGGCACTGATACGGTGGCCCTAATGGGTACTAATAGGTGTCACTGATAAGCACTGATGATGTGGCACTGAGAGGTGGCACTGATGGGTGGCACTGATGGTTGGCACTGATGGATAGAACTGAAAGGGACTGATAGGTGCCACTAATAGGTGGCACTGATTAGCGCTACTGATAGGTGTCACTGATGGGCACTGGTAGCTGACAGTGATAATCAGCACTGATCAGTGACACTGATGATGAGGCACTGATGGGCACTGATTGGCAGCACCGGTGGGCATTGATGGGTGGCACTGGTGGGAAAAGGTAGGTGGCACTGTGGGCACTGGTAGGTGGCACTGGTGGCTACTGATAGGTGGCACTGGCAGGTGGCACTGGTGGGCACTGATGAGGCAGCCGTGGCTCTTTGTGTGAGGGACCGATGTCCCTCTGACAGAAGCTGGTGAATATATATATATATATATATATATATATATATATATATATATATATATATATATATATATATATTTTATATATTTTATATATATATATTATATATATATATATATATATTATATATATTTTATATATTTTATATATATATATATATATATATATATATAATTGTCATTGTTGGGATGCCTGCCTTTACACGCACATGAACTTTAACTAAAAAGCGGAGACTGCAAGCCAGGTCTTCTCATCTAAAATCCGTGCCTGACCTCACAAATGTGCTCCTGAATGAATGGCCAAACATTTCCATAGACACAGTCCCAAACCTTGTGGACAGCCTTGCCAGAACAGTTGAAGCTGTTATAGCTGCAAAGGGTGGGCCAACTCAATATTGAACCCTACAGATTAAGACTGGGATGTCATTAAAGTTCATGTGTGTATAAAGTCGGGTCCCAATACTTTTGACAATATGTGTGTGTGTGTGTGTACAGTACAGACCAAAAGTTTGGACACACCTTCTCATTCAAAGAGTTTTCTTTATTTTCATGACTATGAAAATTGTAGAGTCACACTGAAGGCATCAAAACTATGAATTAACACATGTGGAATTATATACATAACAAAAAAGTGTGAAATAACTGAAAATATATGTCATATTCTAGGTTCTTTAAAGTAGCCACCTTTTGTAGCAGACACATCTCTAGAACAACTGTTAAGAGGAGACTGAGTGAATCAGGCCTTCATGGTAGAATATCTGCCTGGTTCCCACCGTGAAGCAAGGAGAAGGAGGTGTGGGGGTGCTTTGCTGGTGACACTGTTGGGGATTTATTCAAAATTGAAGGCATACTGAACCAGCATGGCTACCACAACATCTTGCAGCGACATGCTATTCCATCCGGTTTGCGTTTAGTTGGACCATCATTTACAGGACAATGACCCCAAACAAACCTCCAGGCTGTGTAAGGGCTATTTGACCAAAAAGGAGAGTGATGGGGTGGTGCACCAGATGACCTGGCCTCCACAGTCACCGGACCTGAACCCAATCGAGATGGTTTGGGGTGAGCTGGACCGCAGAGTGAGGGCAAAAGAGCCAACAAGTGCTAAGCATCTCTGGGAACTCCTTCAAGACTGTTGGAAGACCATTTCAGGTGACCTCTTGAAGCTCATCAAGAGAATGCCAAGAGTGTGCAAATCAGTAATCAAAGCAAAAGGTGGCTACTTTGAAGAACCTAGAATATGACATATTTTCAGTTGTTTCACACTTTTTTGTTATGTATATAATTCCACATGTGTTAATTCATAGTTTTGATGCCTTCAGTGTAAATCTACAATTTTCATAGTCATGAAAATAAAGAAAGGTGTGTCCAAACTTTTGGTCTGTACTGTATATATAGATATATATGTATATATACAGTACAGACGGCGACACTGTGTGAATTGAGCGAGGACCCGCTCGCTCACACAGCGGGGATGCATCGCTGGATCCAGGGACAAGGTAAGTAACTGTCTGTGGATGTGAAAAATAATATATATGTACTACACCATCAAACTAAAGCAGGTGACCTGTAATATATAAAAGCAGCACTTGAAATAGTGAAAAATGTGATTCCCACTAACTAAATAATGTGACACATAACATATATCATATAACATAAATCACCTAAAACAGTGAAAAATGAACATACAAAACAGAAATATTTAGCAAAGAGCGAAAAAAAGTAGTTCAAATCCTGTGATAGTCAGTGAGGGAGGGGGCGTGGTCATTTATCATTGATCCTGTGTGAATTATACGGACGTACGATACACTTCTAGCTGGCTAACTCCATTACCATCTTTACATCGAGCAGCGTCCAGGGTGCTGTGAGTACACTGGGAACGATCGAGGGTCTGCCGTGACCACTGGCTTGTTGTTTGGAAACTTGGAAACCTATGCTGTCACTTGTTTTTCAAAGTTTGGTGAAAGATCACGTTTGTGAGTGCATTTTATGAAGATTTTTTAGTGGTGTGATTAAAACTGGTTTTACAATATTACACTATAGTGCTTTTTTTCTTTATTTATGTGAACACGTTGGAACTTATCACTGAATTGGATATTGATTATTGGAGAGATTTCGAGTTTTGCTTTTGTGCCTCAACACGAGAGTGCTGGGCATTTAATTGTGGTGAGTGCGCATTTTGGAAGGGTGAAGGATTCACTGAGCACAGGCGGTGTGGTGGAAGATTGAGAAGATTGATACTAATAATTCATCTATGAACTCTTCTTCACCTTTTTACTGACTATCACAGGATTTGAACTACTTTTTTTCGCTCTTTGCTAAATATTTCTGTTTTGTATGTTCATTTTCACTGTATCAGGTGATTTATGTCAGCCCTCAAAATTTCCACTTGCCTGCTAGCATTTGGCGAGTGGATTTAAGCTGTGGGCGAGTAATGACAGGGCTGCATGACCAATCTCCCTCCAATCTGTGCCTACACTTAGAGCCCTGATGCGATTGGTGGCCAAAGAGGAAAGGTGCATGCTTGGGAAAAGTAGTCTGGTGAGGCGCGCACAGGCAGAGCAGTATTCCATTAAATAATCTACGAGGGCGTGTTTAGAAGCGCAATTAGGCATGGGGCAGTGTATGAATTAGGTGGGGCAATTGGTGGCGAGTAACTCTTGAGACCTGGCTAGTAGCTCAGGGGTTGAAATTTTGAGCCCTGATTTATGTTATATGATATATGTTATGTGTCACATTTAGTCACATTATTTAGTTAGTGGGAATCACATTTTTCACTATTTCAAGCGCTGCTTTTATATATTACAGGTCACCTGCTTTAGTTTGATGGTGTAGTACATATATATTATTTTTCACATTTATATTCGTATAGCAGCAGCTGGGTTTTTAGGTTCTCAACCAAGCGCAGTGGGTGATAATTAAGTCGGAGGGCTGTTTCTTTAATTATCCATTCATACCCAACTGTCTGTGGATGCTGCGAGAAGGTAAGCCGCGCTGCTGCACACTCTGCACATCTACCCCGAGCGTGACTCGGGGTTACCGATAATAGCATAGAAAAACTACCCCGAGCCACGCTCGGGAATATTGCTAAGGAGGTTAATGCAGAAGTGCAGCAGCCATTTTTTAGGGTACCACTCATCTATGAAGTGTCTCCAGTGCAGGGGACAGCCATCTTGGCTGGGTCTGATTCAACCCTGGAAAACTGTGATTGGCTGATGCAACAGAGCAAGGAGAAGTGGAGGTTGATAAGGACTAGGGAACAGAGTGCATTGAAGTAAGCAGGTGTGTAAGCAAAAGACTGGGCTGCTGCTGCTGGCAGAACCTTCCATCCAAAATAGGGAGAAAAGTTCAATAATGCCCTTACTATATGTGTAGGCTATTTTCATACCTCAAGAAGCTTAAGGTTCTACTCTACTAGTATGGTGCTAAGTCAGGCCTAGTCGTTACTGCTCAGCTCCACTATCACAGGAGTGAGCTTTTTCTCTGATTCAAAATCCCTCACATGCTCTTTCTCGCCTTGATACAGTAGCTCTAAGCTCAGCGTTTCAGAGTTCACTCCTGTGATGGTGGAGTAATGACTAAACCTAACTTAGCAACATCCTAGCAATGTCCTGAAAGAATTCTAATCAGGCTTTATGAGGTACGTAAATGGCCTATATCTATAGCAAGGGCATTATTTAACTTTAGTCAAAGCTGCACAGTTTGGGCCAGATCCACATACAAATAGATCGGCGCAGTGTATCAGAGATACACTACGCCGCCGTATCTTACCTGGCTTAACTTTGAATCCTGGAAGTGCCTTACCTGGCTTAACTTCAAATCCTGGAAGTGTATTTCTGGCGGCGGAATTCAAATCGGCGAGTAGGGGGCGTGATTCATTTAAATAAAGCGTGTCCCCGCAGCGATCGAACTGCGCATGCTCCATTCAGAAATTTCCCGCCGTGCATTGCGCTAAATTACATCGCAACAACGTTATTTTTTTGACTAGCGTAAATTACGTACATTCCTATTCAAGGACGACTTACGCAAAAATGAAAATTAAAAAAAATTAAAAAAAATTAAAATTTCGACGCGGGAACGACGGCCATACTTAACATGGCGAGTCTAACTATAGGCTGGATAAAAGCAGCTTTAACTATACGCCGGAAAAAGCCGACTAGAGACGCCGTAAGAGATTACGACGGCCGCGCGTACATTCGTGGATCGGCGGAAAAAGCTCATTAGCATACCCAACGCGGAAAACGATGTGAACACCACCCAGCGGATGCCGAAGTATTGCATCTTTGATCCGAAGGCATACGAAGACGTACACCTGTCGGATCTAACCCAGAAGCCGTCGTATCTTCGTTTGAGGATTCAAACTAAAGATACGACGCGGGAACTTTGAAAGTACGCCGGTGTATCAGAAGATACACCGGCGTACTCTCTCTGTGGATCTGGCCCTTTGTTTTTAGCTACAGATGCCCCTTATCTGCATAGGGCTTTTTTTTTTGGTAAAGATGAACTAACCCTTTAAACATAAAGACTTACCTTTCTACTTGCAACGGTGTGGATTTTTCTTTTTAGTATCTACACTAGTTTCCGCACCAAAATCCATTATAGTTTTTTTTTCCTGGTCTTAGGAATTAATAATTTACTATGCATAAAAATGTATGTATTTGGTGATAAATAACAACACAACCTCTGTTCTATATTATGCTTTGAGTTTGCAAGTGGATGCACAGATGCAAAGCAGTAATTTATTTATTGGCTCAACATCTAATCTATCATACCCAGAAGAGCTATTAAAGGATGTAAGTAGTATTTACTGTGAAATATGCTTCCTAAAACATACTGTCTGATCGTATCCATGTTTTTTTAGCTGTTAGCAATCCTATCATATATGCATCAAGCCAGCAGATGTTACTAAATTTAGCTGTAGATCTTAGCATGAGTGCTTTTAAAACTCCACGTGCGAAACATTGACTCTCCATGGTTTTAATGTTAATTATGTTCCACAGAAGTTTTTCTAGTAAACACGAATGGCATTTTGCATAGTGTCCCAGGGATCTGTTTTTTGTTCTTTTTTTTATTTTTTATTTTTTAATCTTGAACAGAATCTCACTGCTCACTTTATAAATGTTGCTATCATCCCATGCTTTTTTGCAAACCCTATTGTTAAATTATATTCTTACACAATTTTTGGAGAAAAGAATAGACCAGTGTTTGTAAAACCTATCCAACCTTTCTAATAGGCAATAATGCCTATATAATAACAGAAAAACAGTGCAGCGCAACAAAAAATTGAGTGTTAATAAACATGCTCATACATTGTGAAAATGAAAAAAGGAAAAATGTCCATAAAATGAGATACAATATATGTATATGAATGAATAAATGAGATCCTGCGACCAAATTATGAAAAAATCTTCACCACGTGACTTGTAAGTAACCAAATTAAAACGTGATCCCTTCACCAGTGAAGATGGGTACTTTCACCTCAGATTCTGACCCCTGTTTTAACAAAGGTCTAATTAGGCTTAAAAAATAAATCAATGGCAGGAAACCAGATGACACAGAGATGTACAATATTCCTCCAAAGGAGTAGCCGTGAGACCAGGAGACACAATGATGTTCAAATCCTCAGTGACACCACCAGACAGGCATGTACCGATAAGTAAGAAAATAGAACAAAATCTAAGAGCTTCCACTTGGTCCAAATGGTTTTAATATAGTAAAAACCGTACAGGCTACTCACATATTAGCAGGATTAACAGGCATGTACTGCCGGCAGTATATTTAAAGACGAGGAAGCGACGTAGAAGGCTCCGCCCTGCTGAGGAAGTTACCTAACGCAACGCGTCCGGGGGTCAGGAGTTCTTTCACGTCGCTCACTGTTGTCCCGTATTCTCGATCGTGCTGTGATGTTTGCGATGTACATGCCTGTTAATCCTGCTATTATGTGAGTAGCCTGTGCGTTTTTTACTATATTAAAACCATTTGGACCAAGTGGAAACTCTTAGATTTTGTTCTATTTTCTTACTTATCGGTACATGCATGTCTGGTGGTGTCACTGAGGATTTGAACATCATTGTGTCTCCTGGTCTCACGGCTACTCCTTTGGAGGAATATTGTACATCTCTATGTCATCTGGTTTCCTGCCATTGATTATTTAAGCCTAATTAGACCTTTGGTAAAACAGGGGTCAGAATCTGAGGTGAGAGTACCCATCTTCACTGGTGAAGGGATCACGTTTTAATTTGGTTACCTACAAGTCATGTGGTGAAGATTTTTTCATAATTTGGTCGCAGGATCTCATTTATTCATTCATATACATATATTGTATCTCATTTTATGGACATTTTTCCTTTTTTCGTTTTCACAATGTATGAGCATGTTTATTAACACACAATTTTTGGTTGCTCTGCACTGTTTTTCTGTTATTTTATCACTGTTTGGGATTTTGTGAATGTCCTTGTTTGGTGTTCAGCTTGCATCCATATGAATTACGCTTTGGAAGCTGTTCTTCATTCTTATATTTATTAGTTAATACATTTGATTCTCTATTTTTGCGCTGATTGCACCCCTCACTATTATTATAATAATGCCTATATAGCTGTGTATTTGCTTATTTTATTTCCTGGACTTTCAGGTTTTAAATGAGTGGATTTACTAAAGGCAAATAGGCTGTGCACTTTGTAAGTGCATTTGCACTTATTTTCCCCAGATCATATTGAATAGATTAAAGCGCTGCTGATCTCCAGCATCTAATCATGTGCAAGCAAAAAACATTTTTTTTGCACCTGATTGGTTATTCTTTACAAACTGAAGCTTTGCCATGTTTACAAGGCTTTGGGGAAAATTAGTGCAACTGCTATTGCAAAGTCTATGTATTTGTCTTTAGTAAATCAACCCCAGATCACATTGAATAGATTGAAGCTCTGGTGATCTCCAGCATCTAATCACGTGCAAGCAAAAAATGAATTGTTTGCACCTGATTGGTTATTCTTTACAAACTGAAGCTTTGCCATATTTACAAGGCTTTGGGGAAAATTTGAGCAACTGCAATTGCAAAGTGCAATGTCTACATTGTAGTCAAATCTAAAAACTCACAAACAGATATTCCCAAAAATGTAAAAACACCTCTTTATGTTACAACACAAAGTGGTCAGGAGCAGTGAGATATCCTTTTAATTCACTTCTGACAACCCTTTTAAAAATAGACAGGTCAGATTTATATTACTTTAGCATTTAATTTTCCATTGTCAAAATGACTTATTGTACATGGCATATTGTAAGGATATGACAGCCAGATTAACACTGCAAAGCCATCACTATTAATTTTTCCATACTGCAGTGAGGTATGCACAGCAGGATATTCAGATTATGCTAAGCATAAATGAATAGGAAAATAACTCATTTTTTTCTCTCTTTCAAGATGAAATTAACAATGTAACATTATAGAAGTCCTAAGTCAGCAAAGGAACAACAGTGAAACTATATGCCTAGGATAAAAGAATGTTTGTTAAAACCTTGCAGCAAAAAAATGATAAGATGTAACATGTTACATTTTGGAAAATATGGAAAATATATTAATTGCTTTTTTATAATAAGTAAGCCTTAAAGCAATAGCAGCACATCCAAAATATGATTAATGTATTTTATTCCTAATAGCCATAAGAGAAAATGGTGCATTTTATTATTGAACAGACAATAACTGATTAATGGCTTATGAGTATTCAATGACGATAAAATGTGCCTTATTTATTAAAGCTCATGTGCATATGTCAAAGCATCAATCATGAGCAAATAAATCATATCCTCGCAGTATTTAGTATGCACCCCCGAGGGTTAACACTTATGGACAGCTTATTGATACGTTTGGTTTGCTATGAAGTCTAGACTTCAGTGTTCAACTGTACAGTGATTTAACCTCCCTGGCGGTCTTCCCGTGTGTGGCACGGGGTGAGATTTTTAAGCTAAGATCGGTAACCCCGTGCCACACACGGACTTGCCTCGCTGGATGCAGAAAAAAAGTTTACTTACCTTTTCTCTGCGATCCAGCGATGAATCTCCGCAGTACACGGCGGCCGGATGTCCGCCTGATGCTGTGTGTACCACCGATTCCCTTCCCTGCGAGCGTCGCGACGTAGGGGGGGGAACGGCGCCAAATTCAAAAATGTAAACAAACACTATACATACAGTACACTGTAATCTTATAGATTACAGTACTGTATGTAAAAAATACACACCCCCCATGTCCCTAGTGGTCTGCCCTGTACACTACATGTCCTTTTATATAATAAAAACTGTTCTTTCTCCCTGCAAACTGTAGATTGCCCATAGCAACCAAAAGTGTCCCTTTATGGCAAAAATTGTTTTAGAGCAGCTAAAAAACAGCGATAATAAATCAGAATCACTTGCAGAATTGAGCGATAGCGATTTATGGGGAAATTCGTCATAAAAAAAAAAAAAATAATGACAGCAAAAATTCTGCAACTGAGCAAATTTCAGTGATTTTGATTTGATTACATTATTGAATAATTTTTACTATAATTATATTATTATTTGTTATAATTTTTTATAATTATTTATTATATTATAATTTTTAATAAAAAAAAATAAAAATCATACCCGGGATGCCTATTAGACTCTTGTTTGGATAGATTTCAGTGAGTTATTCCTAAGAATTACAGGCCTACAGTATAAAACGCCAAATTCCCTTGCAAATAATGGTACCGCTTTAAGCACCTAAAATCTGAAAGAATCATACCGCCAGGGAGGTTAACCTTGGCATGGCAAAAATAAAAATTAGATTTTCTCTAAAGGCCCATTCGTACCAGAACTCAATCTTCTCATATTAGTTATTTAATACATTGTCAGAATAATCTATACCAGATAAGGGCCGGTTAAAGAAGAAAATTTTCTTTTTTGCAGCAGTGATCTTAGCATCTTTTAAATATATGTTCTTAATAGTGAAACAAATATTCAGCTAAAATTAAAAACAGAACCTTAAAACATATGCAGAGTTCATCATTTAACTTCACCGTACAGTACTTCACTTACACTGTATGCACCAGTTCAACCCACTCCTTTTGGTGGTAGTCTTAAGCCACGTACACACTATCAGTCCATCCGATGAGAACAGTCTGAAGGACCGTTGTCATAGGTTAACTGATGAAGCTGACTGATAGTCTGATGTGCCTACACACCATCAGTAAAAAAACGATTTTATCAGAACGTGGTGACGTAAAACACAACGACGTGCTGAAAAAAATGAAGTTCAATGCTTCCAAGCATGCGTCGACTTGATTCTGAGCAAAGCGTGGATTTTTAACCAATGTTCGTGCCTACGAACGATCGGTTTTGACCTATTGGTTAGGAATCCATAGATTAATTTTAAAGCAAGTTGGCTTTTTTTTAACCTAAGGTTAAATAACCTATGGGGCCCACACATGATCGATTTTGACCAATGAAAATGGTCCATCAGACCGTTGTCCTCTGGCTATCCTATCGTGTGTACGATCGTGTGTACGAGGCCTAAGGATCTGTTTTTCCCTGCTCCTGATGAAAGAAAGCTATTCGTAAACATACCTTCTGCAGGCTACTTCCTGTCTCTCGCATACAGAAAGGCAGAATAGGGACTTATTTACGTGGGTATACTTACAGTATCCATACGTCCTTGCAAAGGGCTATCTTTCCATGCACCAGATGCACAAGTAATCTGTCTAATGGAATGCAGAGACAGAGACACACACATACATCTGTATGGCTGTCAAATTGGGACAAATAGCTGTGTCCATGTAGCTGACTGTATCCCACTAGACATGAATTGAATTGCCTGCTGGTGGATGCATGGAATACCCGTTCATCCCATGTGGGCAAAGACAGCCTTTTGCATGGTTGTACTCATAGGTTACGCCTGTATGAATGAGGCTTAAATATGTTTTTCACACTCACCAGTCAGATATAAACCTTTGTGACAAGTTTAATATAGCTTGCATTATAGGAGACAGAGAAAGAGGGAGTTATACATCAAAGGCTTCCTCAAGTGCACTACAAGTGGCCATGTGAGGAGTTTTCTGGGTTCTGTCAGCCATGGATTACACACAATTTGGATTAAGGTAAACTGAGTGTTTGCTAGCCTCATACCTTGTACAATCCCCACTAGATTTTTTTTTCCTTTTTTTACTAAACAAACTTAAAAACTAAAAAAAATAATAAAAATAAAACAAGTTTCTTAGTTTCTGTCATAAAATGTTGCAAATAATACATTCACTGATGGGCACTAATGAGGTTGCACAGATAGGCAATGATGAGGCTGAACAGATGGGCACTAATGAGGCTGCACTGAAAAAGTGGCACTTATGAGCACTGATAAGCTGCACTGATGGGCACTGATGAGGAGGCACTGATTGGCATTTATGAGGCTGCACTGATGGGCACTTATGAGGCTGCACTGATTAGGCGTTACTAATGAACACTGATAAGCTGCACTGATGAGGTGCACTGATGGGCACTAATAAGCCACACTGATAAGCTGCACTGATTGGCACTGATGGGGCTCTGTTAGACTGTGTGTACTCACTGTGCTCTGTCAGACTTGCCAGTTATCGGCTATCCGTTCCTCACACAGAGACAGCATGTGAGGAAAATAATTCAAATAACTGGCAAGTCAGTTTACATGTGATCATCTGTGACTGAATACAGATGATCACATGATAAAGGGTAGCTGTGATTGGCCCTTTATCACGATCTGTGATCAGCTGTTTGCAAAGGAGCTCATCCAAGGCACGGTTCTGGGAGGATGTCCATGGTTGCCCTCAAAAATCACTAGAGCCGCGCTGTAGCCGTCTCTCAGCTATAACGCAGGCAAGAAAGGGTTAAGTTACTGTTTGATACCTTAAAATGTTAATATGATTTAATACTTGCAGTAAACTTCTCATTACCTAGATAGTTCATCCTCAAGTGTTGAATTTTCATCATACAGCCTGAATGAGGTTGAAACATCCATATTATGTATGTATATGGATACCCAGTGCATAGGCCAAGATGGGGACTGCAATTATTTTCTATACACGCTTAAATTAAGGTTTTACAATTCTGTCACTTCATTTTTTGTTGTCTGTGTCCCATTGAGGAAATCTTTCACTTTCTGTCTTTGAGATGCAACAAGAAATGTGAAGATATTTATATTAAATTAACAATATGCAAAAGTTTCCCCATTGGAGGCTTTTTAGCAGCAATGTATCAAGGTCAAAGACGTAGGATTAGTGATACTATAAAATTATTTTTCAGAAAATCCAATGTCATAATGTAATTAAAATACAGTATATAGATTATGGCCATAAGTACAATACATATTCCACAATGCAGCATACAGACACAATTATACACATTGTTACATTGCATAATGCTATGCGATGTGAGAGCTCCGACGCATTTCTGTGTGCGGTTTGGAAACTGTATGGCGTGTTGTGTGTGGAAACTTTTTTCATATTGTCTGTTTTGGGGGTGTAGGGGAATTACCTTCTTAGACAGTTGTCACCTGCAATGGTGCCCCGATTAGAACATTGGAATATTTCCCATCATTTTTTGTTCTAGTGACAACTGTGAAATTTTGGATTTCACAGTTCTGGATAGTCACCAGGACAAATAGAGAGGGCGAATCTACTAGTGAGGGACACAAACAGAAAATAAAAGTCACTGGGATTCTAACCTTCCTACTTCATCTAAAACTTTTAAATAGTTATCCGTATACATATACCGTATTTATCGGTGTATATAGTGCACTTTTTTCCCTTTAAAATCGTGGGAAAATCGTGGGTGCGCGATATTTACCGATCCACGCTTCTCGCGCTGTGTTTGAACGCCGCCGACATATACCGAGTGCAGTACACTCGGGTACACTCGGTCAGGCTTGGCTTCCCTCGCGATCATGCTCTGTGCCGCCTCCTAGCCTTTATGCGAGAGAAGCCGAGCGTGGCCGAGCGTGCCCGAGTGTACTGCGCTCGGTATATGTCGGCGGCGGCATTCAAACACAGAGCGGGAAGTGGGGATCGACTCGAAAACAGCGCGGGAGAGGCGGGAGGACAACACCAAGGCCGCAGACGGACGCCGGACCGGACAAGGCCGCCGATGGACGCCGGGCAAGACAACGACGAGGGGCATTCAAACTGTAAGTATATTCTTTTTTTCCTGAAATTTCCCTTCCAGGTTGGGGGTGCGCGCTATTCACCTGGGCGCGCTATAAGAAGATAAATACGGTACATACAGTATATACATATACACACTATATATATATATATATATATATATATATATATACACAGTCATGGCCAAAAATATTGGCACCCCTGTATTTCATCAGATAATACACCACTCGGCCCAGAAAATTGTTGCAATTACAAATGTTTAGGCATTCTCATGTGATTACTTTTCACCAGCACAAGCACTTTCTTGAACTGTTTTGAATGCTCTATTTATTGAATTTATTTCATCCAGAGATCATTTAAATTAGAGATCACTTTTCACCAGCACAAGCACTTTTTGGACTTTTTTAAATATCTAATTAGTACTTTTTTTGAATATCTAATTAGTATTTTCTCTGGATTTATTTGAATGCTCAATAGGAGTTTAACTTTTTAAATGTGTATTCATTTTTTTATTGCTTATTTACATGCACATGTTTATGTTCACTCATAATGTTGCACATTATTTACTGGTGTTACATTCACACCCACATTACATTGAGAGTCAATTATAATCCATTGGACAGCGCCACATCTACTTATTTTTCTCCTTCATTCTCATGTTTATTTATTTTGTTTGTATTGGTATGACACAAAAAAAAGTTAGGGAAACAAAAAGCCAAATCTGACACATTCCACACAAAACTCCAAAACTTGACTGGACAAAATAATTTTCCCCTTTGTAAGAAATAATTGCATTCCAATTTTTTGATGCTCCTGTAATCTGTAAACTCACCTGTATCAATTAACAGGTGCTGACAATATGGAAATCACACAGGCAACCAGTTAAAATGGTGAAAAAATTAACTCAACCTTTCTGTTGCGTGTCTCTGTGTACCACACAGAGTATGGAGAAGAGAAAGAGCAGCAAAGAATTGTCAGGATTTGAGAACAAAAATTGTGGAAAAGCATGGACAATCTCAAGGTTACAAGTCCGTTTCCAGAGATCCTAATGTTCCAGTGTCTACTGTGCGCAACATTAAAAATAAGTTTACAGCCCATAGCACTGTAGCCCTTTCTCTTTCACTATAGGGGTGAGCAGCACTTTCCCTACCCCCATTGTGTCTTATCCATTTTTTATTTTTTTTATAGCACTGTAGCTAAGCTCCCTGGACGTGGTTGAAAGAGAAAAATTTATCAAAGATTGCAAAAAAGGATTGTTTGAATGGTGGATAAAGAACCTCGATCAATTTCCAGACACATTCAAGCTGATCTTCAGGCATAGGGGACAACTGTGTCAGCTCGCACTATACATCGCCATCTAAATGAAAAGCGATGCTATAGTAGGAGATCCAGGAGGACCCCACTGCTGACACAAAAACATTAAAAAAATATTGGAGTTTGCCAAAACTGACCTGAGAAAGCCAAAATCCTTTTGGGAGAACTATGGACTGGACAGAAAAAACAAAATTACAGCTTTTTGGTAAAGCCCATCATTCTACTGTTCAGAAAAATAAATTAGTTCTTTAAAGAAAAGAATACAGTCCCGACAGTCAAACATGGTGGAGGTTCACTGAAGTTTTGGGGTTACTTTGCTTCATTAGGCACTGGATGTCTTGACCATGTGCATGGTATTATGAAACCTGAAGACTACAAAGGAATTCTGGGGTGCAATATAGGTTCCAGTGTCAGAAAGTTGGGTCTCAGTCAGAGGTCATTTTACAGCAGGACAATGACCCAAAGCACACGTCAAAAAGCATTTAGAAATGGTTTAGGACAAAACGCTGAACAGTACTAAACTTGGCAGCAATGAGTCCAGATCTAAATCCCATAGAACACATGTGTAGAGATTTCAAAACAGCAGTTGGGAAGAGGAACCCTTCCAATCTGAGAGACCTGGAGCAGTTGGCAAAAGAAGAGTGGTCTTAAATTCCAGCAGAGAGCTATAAGAAACCTATTGATTTCAGTTATTTTTCCAAAGGAAACAGCCAGAAAGGCCCGAGGACAGCTCGGCTGACCTTGGCAAACCTTGGAAAGGCTTGGGAACAGAGTATTTTTGCGTCTTTCCGAGCATTTCTGAACTGCGCCAATCGGCTGGGATCGGCGCTGTTAGTCCCAGCTTGGCTACGGCGCCCCCACCCCCACCTCAAGCTAAACGTGTTTTGGCCTGAATCCTGATCATTTTGCGAGACAACACTTGCAAACCGAGTTAGGATTTTTAAAAATACAGAGCTTGCATTGCCAAATGCTTGTTAACCGTGTCACTCACAATCCGAGGTTCCACTGTATACTCAGAATGGCATGAGTGCCGAGCAGCCAACCTCCTGTGTTTACAATGCAGCAGGGCAGCCACTTGGCACAGGACCCAGAAGCAAGTGCAAATCAGTGGATTAGTGTTTTCCAGCTTTTATAGGGATCCCACAGATATAGCATATGCATATTTAAATTCATTCTGGATTCATAATGGTCAGCCACTTGGCAAAGGAACTGGAAATAAGTGGAGATCACTAGAGTAGCGGCATCTACCACTGTGATTTTCAGCTTCCAGGGGAATTGACCAGGTATTCATATACATAGTTACATTGGTTCATGATAATCTAATGTAACTATGTAAAAAAAATGCCATACCTGGAATTATTCCTGAAGCAGTTATTTATATGAAGGCCTGATTTTTCTGTATGGTTGGTTGCTGCCCTTTAAATTCCTCCAAACATGCTGCATTGCATTACAGAAAAGTTCCATCTTCTTAAATAAATTATATTGCCACAGACATGGGTTACATATACATATACATGACCATGCTGAACCCGAGAAAAAACCCTAACCTAGCACCAATTTTAATACTTTGCCAAAGACAAAGGTGTGAAAAAGGAATGAAGTATAAATGAGCCACAGACAGCTTTTAATTGTATGTATTCAAGAAGCTATGTACAGAACCCTGCCGGTCACTTCCATCAGCCATGATTCATCTGCATTGCATAGAGAAGCACAGTCTGTATATAGAAGCATAAAAATTCATAA
Organism: Rana kukunoris; assembly: GCA_029574335.1. Lineage (NCBI taxonomy): Eukaryota > Metazoa > Chordata > Amphibia > Anura > Ranidae > Rana > Rana kukunoris. The sequence continues at coordinate 199,839,252 of CM056051.1, forward strand.
TATAAATTAAAAAAAAAATTCTATTGCATATGTTCTTTTCTTAAAAGTACAATTAAAATGATTTAGAGATAGGCATTGCTGCTAATTCATGTGTCTTATTTTATCTTCTCTGAAAACGATAACTATTTTCAATGAGATTGCTTAGTAGAGGTCTGCCAGGCCAGATTAGCTATTTTAGCTTCAAACGGCAAGTTAAGTAAATTAGGCAAAATGTATTTACCAAAAGCTAAACTAAATAGACTGTACTATTGTATTTAAAAAATGTACGAAAAAGAAAAAAAAATTGTTTTTAATTGTATTATGTACCGATGTACCCCAAGATGACTGAGTTACCTATGAGGAGGGAGGCAGGTTGCTGTGATGTACCTACTAGCCACTCCCATCGGAGTGATGACATGCATCTAAAATAGGGTGTGTCATATAAATAGAAAGGCATTATTTAAAAATTTCATTAGCAGGTTGATGAGGGAGGAAAGATGTGGTTTTCAGAGTTCTGAGCTGATGTACAGTATCTCACAAAAGTGAGTACACCCCTCACATTTTTGTAAATATTTTATTATATCTTTTCATGTGACAACACTGAAGAAATTACCCTTTGCTACAATGTAAAGTAGTGAGTGTACAACTTGTATAACAATGTACATTTGCTGTCGCCTCAAGAAAACTCAACACACCATTAATGTCTAAACCGCTGGCAACAAAAGTGAGTACACCCCTAAGTGAAAATGTCCAAATTGGGCCCAAAGTGTCAATATTTTGTGTGGCCAACATTATTTTCCAGCACTTCCTTAACCCTCCTGGGCATGGAGTTCACCAGAGCTCACAGGTTGCCACTGGAGTCCTCTTCCACTCCTCCATAATGACATCATGGAGCTGGTGGACGTTAGAGACCTTGCGCTCCTCCACCTTCCATTTGAGGATTCCCCACAGATGCTCAATAGGGTTTAGGTCTGGAGACATGCTTGGCCAGTCCATCACCTTTACCCCCAGCTTCTTTAGCAAGGCAGTGGTTGTCTTGGAGGTGTGTTTGGGGTCGTTATTGAAAGGCTAGAGTTCCCCCATAATATCAATGCATTATAAGGCTTGCTAGAGTTCCCCCATAATATCAATGCATTATAAGGCTTGCTAGAGTTCCCCCATAATATCAATGCATTATAAGGATTGCTAGAGTTCCCCCATGGTGATCAATGCTTGTATGAAGATGTATCCTTGAGCTTCTAGGATTAGTTACACAAAAGCTAAGAACCTTGCCAAATGTTATTATGTACTGGGCAAAGAACCATAACATAGATAAGGTTCTGTAGACAACCAGATGTAGTCGGGCACACAGAAGATTGCTATATTTTACACACAGTGTATAATTGTGACGAATATTACTTGTATAACCTAATTACTAAAATATGATTGGCTGGGACAAGGGCGTTCCTTTATCCCTTTCATGCCTAAGCCTATTTCTGACATTTGTTAAATGTCCGTTAAAATCCGTATTTTTTGCTAGAAAATTACTTATAACCCCCAAACATTATATATATTTTTTATCATAGAATCTAGAGAATAAAATGGTGATTGTTGCAATATTTTATGTCACATGGTATTTGTGCGGCGGTATTTTAAACTCAACTTTTTGGGAAAAATTTACTTTCATGAATTTAAAAAAAATAAAAAGGTAAAGTTAGCCCAATTTTTTTGCATAATGTGAAAGATGATGTTGCGCCTAGTAAATAGATACCCAACATGTCACGCTTTATAATTGCATGCACTTGTGGAATGGCGACAAACTACAGTACCTAAAAATCTCCATAGGCAACGCTTTAAACTTTTTTTACAGTTACCAGGTTAGAGTTACAGAGGAGGTCTAGTGCTAGAATTATTGCTCTCGCTCTGACGATTGCTGCGATACCTCACATGTGTGATTTGAACACCGTTTTCATATGCGGACGCAACTTCGGTATGTGTTTTCTTTGTTGCGCAAGCTCGCAGGATGGCGGTGCTTTAAAAAAAAAAATATTATAATATTAAATTGTGTTTTTTTTTCTTTTTTTTTTACATTTTGATCACTTTTATTGCTGTCACAAGGAATGTAAACATCCCTTGTGACAGTAATAGGTGGTGACAGGTATTCTTTATGGAGGGATCGGGGGTCTAAAAGACCCCCAATCCCTCCTTTGCACTTCAAAGTATTCAGATCGCCGAAAACGATGATTCTGAATACTGTGTACTTTTTTAAATCCGGCGCCATTGGCAGCTGAGGAACCCGGAAGTGACGTTATGACGTCGCTTCCGTGTTTCCATTGCGGAGACTGAATCAAGCGGCTTTGATTCAGTCTGCGCCTGGAAACTGACGGCGCTGGATCGACGATCGGCTCTCCCGGTGGGACGGGAGGCCCGGTCAGAGTGGCGGGAGGGGGGATGTCCCCTCCCGCTCCTCCGGTATAACAACCGAGCGGCTTTTAGCCGCATCGGTTGTTATGCCGGATAGCCAATCGCTGGCTCTAAGCAATGGTACCGGGATGATGCCTACAGGCATCATCCCGCTATAATCCCCAAAAGCCGAGGACGCATATATGCGTTCGCTCGGCGTGAAAGGGTTATTGTATGATTTGATTAGGCGCAAGTACACATGAGAAATAAAGTCTAGTCTTGACATACCATATCTCCGTGTGGATGTTCTCACTGGCCGATGCATCGGAGAGTTACATACATCCAGATAGTCCTTAAAGCCTGGGTCTAGTTGAACCAGCAACCTTACAGTTATCATGTTGGAATACTGCCTTGTGGCCAAGTCTCTGAAGGGAGGGGATCATGCTCTGCTTCATTATTTTACAGTACATTAATGGTTCCCTCAGTGAACTGTAGCTCCCCAGTGGTGGAAGAACTCATGCAGCCCCAGATCATGACACTCCAATATCCATACTTGATTGTAGGGAAGACACACTTGGTTACCGCCACACACGCTTGACACCTAGTGAATCGAATAGTTTTATCTTGGTCCCATCAGACCACAGGAAATGGTTCCAGTAATCCATGTCCCTAGTCTGCTTGTCTTCAACAAACTGTTTGCTGGCTTTCTTGTGCATAATCTTTAAAAGAGGCTTCCTTTTGGGGCGACAGCCATGCAGTCCAATTTGATGCAGTTTGTAGCGTATGGTCTGAGCACTGACAGGCTTACCCCCCACCCCTTCAACAGCAATTCTGGCAACACTCTGTATGGTCTTGGTGTATGCGAGTGAGCCACAACTGCGGATAGCAAGGATTTCAATGTATGTACCTATGTTATGTGAGAACTCAGTATTGGACCCCAGGCATCACTCCAATCAGAACACAGGAGGTAAGGGGTTCTCTACATCATCTCTCTCTCACATAAAGGAATGCATTGAGCTTCTAGGGGTGGATGTATTACAACATGCGACCAACCCCTAGCGTTTAAAAGTATACAATACACGTGAAGATTCCAATGCACTTCTGAAAGTGATTATCAGTACGGGACCCCAGACGTCACTCCGAACAGGGAACAGGAGTTTGGGGGTTCTCTACATCATATCACTTCAACATAAAGAAATACATTAGGCCACTAAGGGAATAGGCATGAAATATCTTCAACCCATAGCATAGAAAAGTTTAGGCGAACATGTTCAGTCACTTAGGGCATGGGCCCATAAAGTACCAACTTATGTCAAGCACGTAGTAAATAGGATTTGTGATGGCAACTAATAGTTGCATAGGAGAGGCAAATATAGCTCAGGTAATTTGAGTATGTATGTCCCTTTAAAATACAGTGGACAGCTGAAGACACAGCAAGTAATCCCAGGCAGCAAGTTAGTATTCAATAATGCAGATTTAACTACAGTACTTGATAAGGGCAACATATGAAGCAGGTAACTCTAAGCAGTACAAAAAACACAAGGTTGCTACTTATCCGTTTGCAGAGGATGGGTGTGGTAATCTGATAGCAGCAATGGGATTTTTGAAGTGCAGCGTCTTCTGGAGGAAGATATCCTTAAGGTGTCCCAGCATGGCAGTCTGCATTAGCTTCAATCAGGGAGGCATCCAGGGTGGCATGGTTTAGGCTTAAGGATTGCTGGTACCCATAGTGCTCTGGTAGCCAAGCCAGCTATGTTCGACAATAATAGAACATTGTTTCTATGGGCTGTGAATGCCTTTATAGGCAGGAGACATGTGCAGTGCATAAGCACTGAATCCAGGGCAGCGATGATGTGCGGCGCACTTCCGCATTTAAAGCTGGAACACACGCAGAGCCTGGTGATGACATCATCGTGCGGGCCCTGTATGCATTCCAGCGTGGAACACATTACGGTGCTGAGAGCGCCTGTTACACTTGGCCACCCTGCTGCAGCTCAGTTTCAGGTTCTTGGCAATCTTCTTATAGTCTAGGCCATCTTTATGTAGAGCAACAATTTTTGTTTTGCAGGTACTCAGAGAGTGCCATGTTGAACTTCCAGTGACCACTGCTCCCCATTCACACCTGAGACCTTGTAACACTAATAAGTCATATGACCCCGGGAGGGAAAATTGCTAATTAGGCCCAATTTGGAAATTTTCACTTAGGGTTGTATTCACGTTTGTTTTCAGCGGTTTAGACATTAATGAGTGTGTGTTAAGTAATTTTGAGGGGACAGCAAATGTACACCATTGCTGCAATGTAAAGTAGTGAGGGTACAAAGTGTAATTTCTTTAGTGTTGTCACATGAAAAGATATAATAAAATATTTACAAAAATTTGAGGGTGTGCTCACTTTTGTGAGATACTGTATATGAAGGGCTAGCTTTTGGTATTTAAATGCATGATCCCTAACATTCTGGTGTTCTAAAACATTGCCCTAGCTCTGTCCAAATCCACACTTTAGATACACAGAAAAGTAGAAGGGGAAGAAAGCATACATTTAAAATGGTATAATACTTAAAATGAATACAGAGAACATTGTGTTACTTACTATTACTAAATGTCAAAGTGCCTGTCATGTGTATCAGTTGATGTTAATACCTATTGCTATGCTGACAAAAAAAAAAAAAAAACCTGCTTATTGGAAATGTTCCTGCAAATCTTTTTCTCTCCCTTGAAGATAATGTTACTGCCATTCATATCAGGACATCTAGACATGGGCATTTCCATGTATATTTTATCATTATCAGTCTTTTACAAAAGCTGTATTTAGTAGGTTTCAGCAGATAATGTATATTTTATGATGTACCTCTGTACAGCATTCAAACAGTTCTGTTAATGTTTTATGACCTCATATTTAACCTATTGCAACCTGCTAACCAAACAATTTGGGTGTAAGGATAATTTTAACATCCTTATTAATAAATGATGATAGTTAATGAACAACAGGAACATTTAGAAACATAAAAATTCATAAAACACATTAAATCTTTTTTAATACGGCATATGTTCTTTTCTGAAAAGTACAATTAAAATGATTTAGAGATAAGCATTGCTGCTATCTCATATGACTTATTTTATCTTCTCTGAAAATGAGAATTATTTTCAGTTCAAGAGATTGCTTATCAAAGGTCTGCCAGGCCAGATTAGCCATTTTAGCTTCAAACAGCAAGTTTAGATTAAATGAAAGAAAATTAATTTATCAAAGGCAAACATAAAAAGACTGAATATATTACATTTATTATAGTATTTGGAAAGTGTAAAAAAAATAAAAGATAATTATATTAATATACCCATATGCCCCAAAATGATTGTGATACCTATGTGTATTAGTAATATCTGCAGACCTGAAGAAGAAAGAGGTCCACTGCTGGCTAGGTTCATTTTTAGAAAAGGTTTCCTACAGTAGCTGGCTTGCTAACATCTGAACACAGCTACGGTAAATGTCACCTTAACCAAACACTCAGACCCTTAGATGATTGCTTTTTTACCTGACAAGCAGGCTGACAATTCAGTACAGAGAAAGTAACTTATTACTGTCTATAAGACAGAACAGTGCACATCTGGCTTTTATATTTTGTGTCAACTTCATTTGTGTCTTCCTTTATGTTTGAGATCAAAGAGGATCCTCTAAGGTGATTTGCAGTGGCTCTCATATTAATCAGTGAACACTCTGCTTCACTAATGGTCCATCATATACAGCAATCCTGGAATTCCAATCATTGTTAGTGGCTAGGTGCCAGCTTTCCCATTAGTGACCAAAGAGTCCAACAAATCCCTGGCAGATATGCATGCTGCTTTGATGATATAGTTACAAAGTTACATAGTTAGTCAGGTTGAAAAAAGACACAAGTCCATCTAGTTCAACCATAAAAATTAAAAATATCAAACAATCCCATATACAAAATCCTATACCCACAGTTGATCCAGAGGAGGGGGGAAAACCCCAGCAGAACTTAATCCAATTTTCTACAGCAGGAGGAAAAATTACTTCCTGACCCCCAACAAGCAATCGGCTTTTCCCTGGATCAAATTTATACATAAAAGTTGCTTTACTCATTCTTAAAGGACAAGCCCCCAAAGCACCTTGTCCCCATGTTGATGGGGACAAGGGTCTCATCCCCACAACCCTTGCCCGGCGGTTGTGGGGGTATGCGGGCAGGGGGCTTATCAGAATCTGGAAGACCCCTTTAACAAAGGGGACCCCCAGATCCTGCCCCCCTGTGTGAAATGGTAATGGGGTACACGGTACCCCTACCATTTCACAAAGAAAGTGTAAATAGTAGTTTTCAGAAAAAAAAACACACACACCATAGAACAAATTACTTTATTAATTAAACCAAATAAAAATCCAGCGGTGAAAATAGACGATCGATGCTGCTCGCTGCTCCCTTCTATCCAGCGCCGGGTGATCGGTCCGGCGACGGGTGATCTCTCTAGCGACGCACGGTCGGTCCAGCGATGAGAAGATCCATTCATTCAGAGCACAGCTCCATGAATGACGCGCCGGAGCTTTGACGTTTCTTTTATAGGGGAGACGGGCCACGCGTCACGTGACCCCGTCCCCCTCTGATGCACACTGTCACAGTCCAGACAAGCCCCTTGCATCAGAGGGGGACGGGGTCACGTGACGCGTGGCCCGCCTCCCCTATAAAAGAAACGTCAAAGCTCCGGCGCATCATTCGCGGAGCTGTGCTCTGAATGGATGGATCTCCTCATCGCTGGACCAACCGGCCGTCGCTAGAGAGATCACCCGTCGCTGGACCGATCACCCGGCGCTGGATAGAAGACAACGTTGGAGCAGGGAGCAGCATCGATCGTCTATTTTAACCGCTGGATTTTTATTTGGTTTAATTAATAAAGTAATTTGTTCTACGGTGTGTGTTTTTTTTCTGAAAACTACTATTTACACTTCCTTTGTGAAATGGTAGGGGTACAGTGTACCCGATTACCATTTCACACAGGGGGGGCCAGGATCTGGGGGTCCCCTTTGTTAAAGGGGTCTTCCAGATTCTGATAAGTCCCCTGCCCGCATACCCCCACAACCACCGGGCAAGGGTTGTGGGGATGAGACCCTTGTCCTCATCAACATGGGGACAAGGTGCTTTGGGGGGCACCCCAAAGCACCCTCCCAATGTTTAGGGCATGTGGCCTGGTGCGGTTCAGGAGAGGGGGGGCGCACTCTGTCTCCCCCCTCTTTTCTGCGGCGGCCAGGTCAACGTGTTCGGATAAAGGGTCTGGTGTGGATTTTAGGGGGAACTCCACGCCATTTTTTTTAAAATCTGGGGTGGAGTTCCCCTTAAAGTCCACACCAGACCTGAAGGGTCTGGTTATTGAATTTGGGGGGACCCCCCGCGCATTATTTTTTTCCCGAACTCCAAACCCGGACCCAAACTTTCACCAATTAATCGGGTTCGGGTGTGGGTTCAGGAAAAACCCAAAGTCCTTTACAGTTCGGGTTCGCTCAACCCTAGTCATCAACAAATCTATCTGACCACCCCAGTAGGAAAACAAAAAACTAAGGCCTTGTACACACGACCGAGAAACTCGTCGTAAAAGACACATCGTTTTCCTCAGCGAGTTCCTTGTCAGGCTTGTCGAGAATCTTGTCAAGCTTTCTTTGTGTACACACTGTCAAGACAATATATCGTCATTCTCAAACGTGGTGACGTACAACACGTACAATGGCACTATAAAGGGGAAGTTCTGGCACAACCCTTGGGGCTGCTTTTGCTAATCTCATGTTACTGCGTGTTAAGTAAAAGTTTGGTAAGAGACGATTCGCGCTTTTCAGTCTGTTACAGCATGAAGAATGTGCTTTCTCCATTACGAATGCTACTCTTACCGAAGGTGTGCTCCCGTCTCATACTTTATTCTGAGCATTCGCGGGTTTCTAAGCATACACACAAACGCGTTTCTCGTTGTAAACCAGCCTGACGAGAAACATGACGAGGAAATTGAGACTCCCGACAAGAAAAAAGAGGACTTGTTCTCTTTTTTCTCTTCGAGAACCACAACAGTTTTCTTGACGAAAAACATACACACGACCGTTTTCCTTGGCAAAAAAGCTCTGCCACCAAGTTTCTTGATGGATTTTGTCGAGGAAAATGATCGTGTGTACGAGGCCAACTTGTTCTCTTTTTTTTCTCGTCGAGAACCACGACAGTTTGGTAAGAGACAATTTGCGCTTTTCAGTCTGTTACAGCGTGACAAATGTGCTATCTCCATTATGAACGCTACTTTTACCGATGGTGCGCTCCCGTCTCATACTTTATTCTGAGCATGCACAGGTTTCTAAGCATACACACAAACGTGTTTCTCATTGTAAACCAACCCGACGAGAAACACGACGAGGAAATTTAGACTCCCGATGAGAAAAAAGAGGACTTATTCTCTTTTTTCTCGTCGAGAAACACAACAGTTTTCTCGACGAAAAACATACACATAACCGTTTTCCTTGGCAAAAAAGCTCTGCCACCAAGTTTCTTGATAGATTTTGTCGAGGGAAACGGTCGTGTGTATGAGGCCTCAGTCTGGAGGAAATCTAAAAACTGTAATAGGAAGGAAAAAGAAAGGAAAACTAGAAACTTTAATAAATTAAAATAGAAATGCCAGTCAATAACCGTCAATAATCTTTTTCCAATCCATACAACCTAAAAGATAATCTTCAGGTTATCTTCAACTTTCAATAGTTTGTTTAGACCAGGCTGGGCGAACAAATTATCTACTTTACTAATGTTTGCAGTGGCTGGGAGCACTGTATATGCTGTATGCATTCTCAGCTAAATACAGTATACACCACTGTGCTCCAGTACCTGCTTGAGACTCCTGAAGTAAAATCAGCCAGACTGAAAGCTGTTCAGTCATTCATAAGAAGCTTTGTATTCCATGAATGAGGCAGAGAGGTGGGCTAATCTAATTTGGTATCAGCTTTAAGCAGTACTGTATAATCAGTACAGCAGAGCTCAGAGGGATGGAAGAAGAAGCAGTACAATAAGTCAATCAGTGATAGACAGAAATCTCATCAGTGTGCTGCTTTTTCTTTCACTGTTCAATCACAGGGTGGTGATAGGGATAGAAACAGAGAATGACAGTGAAACTAAAGCCGCGTACACACGAACGGTCAAACAAATGAGAACGGTCTGATGGACCGTTTTTATCAGACCAAACCGATCGTGTGTGGGTGCCATCGGTTATTTATCCATCGGTTAAAAAAAGCAAACTTGTTTTAAATTTAACCGATGGATACCTAACCGATAGCAAAAAACGATCCTTTGTAGGCACGACCATCGGTTAAAAATCCATGCATGCTCAGAATCAAGTCGACGCATGCTTCGAAGCATTGAACTTCATTTTTTTCAGCACGTCGTTGTGTTTTACGTCACCGCGTTCTAACACAATCAGTTTTTTAACTGATGGTGTGTAGGCAAGACTGCCCATCAGTCAGCTTCATCGGTTAACCAATGAAAACGGTCCATCAGACCGTTCTCATCAGATGGACCGATCGTGTGTACAGGGCTTTAGGCAGATAAAGATCACAAAGTATAAAGAGTGAATATATTGCGCAAACAAACTAAGTAAATAGATACCAGGCCGCCAACACTACAAATGGATATTTGTAAAAGATAAATGTAAATAAAGTGTAGCGCCAAAACGTGACACCTTTGTGAGGAGGATGAGCTGGGTGAAAGTGATCAGTTATCATTCAAAGTATATAAACAAACCTGTGAAAAAACAATTTAAAACCTTTCCCCTTGACAAGAGGAAATATATATGGGGCACAGATTACTCCATGACCAATAGCAAAGTGAACAGATAATACAGTGAATAAATGTTCATATAACCCTGGAAAAGAAATTGTGCCACACACAAATACAGTATGTGGGATAAATATACTATAAGTGTCAATCACATGAGAGGAGTCAGTCCATATTCTCAGAATGATAATGACATAGAGTTCCTCTTGAAATGATGATATTTCTATCAGAGTACAATCCTTTATCGCTGGAAATAAGTGTAGATAAATACTCTTACCGGAAGCGATGGACCCCGAAGCACCGTATAGTGGGGGGGTCTCAAGGGCTTGTAAGGCCGATTGCCTATTGCAGATTGCCATTTAGGTTGTAGATCCAAGGCTTCTGACGATGTCTGGCGATTTTTCGGATGTTGCTATCTAAAAAATCTTCTCTCCAGACTGCAACCGACTATAGTGATGGCACTGTGTCTAATCACCTCAGAAGAGGGATAGAGGAAACAACAAGAGGACTCCTCATAGTGTAAAAAAGTATTTAATAAAAACCCAAAAGATACAAGGGTGGCAAAAAAGGAATTATAAAAAATAAAAAATATATAATAGGATAAAACCACACGTGAACCGAAAAAACAGAAAACACACATCAAATATCCCCCAAAAATGGATGGACAGAGCAGTTGGCAAAAGAAGTGTGCAGTGGGGACTTGGTAAGTCTGCTACCCGACCGGTTTCGTCTCCATAGGACATCAACAGGGGTGTATAGCTAAACCACCCAATCTTACCTGCACTTAAAAAACCGACACAATCACCTCCGTGAGACCCCCCTCGTTTCCGTAATCGGAAAAGTGGCGTGCGTGTCAACCATCCGCCACTTCCTGTTTCCATGTGTGTTCCAATCCCCGGAAATGGCTAGGGTAGAGGTCAAAAGCAATATTCCCCTCGCCAATCTCTTGGTGATGTCACCTCCCACTTCCTTCCCATCAAACAGGGAGGGACGTGGAGCATTCTATGCCCGACGGGTCAACTCCGCCTCCATGTACACTACGGGCGTCATGACGTCATGCATCCGTGCGTTCCACTTGCCGCTCCGCTGTGTGTTCCACCGACACTGTGCTAATACAGCGTGCGTGTCACGTGGTGCGGAACTGAGGAAGCGTCATGCGTTCCAGCCGTTACAGGCTTGCGCTCCATGGGGTCCAGTGATCATCCTGGGAGATGTGAATCTATATTGAAAAATAGGACCTAATGCATATGCCCAATGGATAAACAGTTCCACGAACTGCCACTATAGTAGCATTAAGAAAAAACAAATAAAAAAATTGGAAGTAAGGTAGTCTCTCGGGGGTGAGTGTCAATAACCAAAAAAAAGGAACCATCATATATATACACATGTATAAACCAGAAGAACATAAATTGTCATATGCGTCCAAAAATAAACAAACAAATAAAGCAATCCAATCAGATGAAGCCATTTAAGATTGGTTAATGAAGGCATTTACATCCCATTCTACATTTAAAGGGACACTAAAGTCAGGGCTTTTAAAAAAAAAAAATAACAAACATGTTATACTTACCTCCACTGTGCAGTTCATTTTGCACAGAGTGGCCCGGAAAGCTGTCTTCTGGGGTCCCTCGGCGGCTGTCTGGGCTCCTCCTCACAAAAACTTTCCCTCTTCATGCGAGGGCGCTCGCACGGAGGAAAGCTTTTGCGAGCACGCTCCCGTGATACAGCGGCGGCCATAGCCGCCGACTGTATCACTCGGCTCCGCCCCCCAGTGCGCCGTGTCATCCGCTCTGATTGACAGCAGCGCTAGCCAATGGCTGCGCTGCTATCAATCTGCCCAGCCTAGCCAATCAACGGCCAGGCTGGGAACCGAAGAGGACAACGTGGACGCGCCCGGGAGATTCGAACGGTCAGGTAAGTACAACGGGGGCTCGGGGGGGGGGCGGTGCTGTGAGAAGTTTTAGGATGCATTAAGGTAAAAAAACTTGTACCTTTACAACCCCTTTAAGCCATGGGGTGTGTAACATTTAAGTTGGAATATCCAGAATACTTCTAGATTTGATACCCCTCTAGTACTGGGCTCTCCTCTCCAGTGGGGGACAAATCTATCAATAATCTGGAAACTTGTGCCTTCCAGTTTCTTATTGTGTTTCTCTAAATAATGCCTAGGCACTGTATGCTTGGTGCAACCCTTTTTTATTTTAGCAATATGTTCACCCACCCTTGTGGAGAAACTACGTATGGTCCGACCCACGTATTGTTTCCCACAAGGGCAGGTGATGAGGTACACAACATGGGTCGTAGCACAGGTGAAAAAGTGTTTCATAGGAAACTCCATCCCTGTGTGTGTAGATCTGAAACATATTGTCTTCCTCCTTCCATGTATGTTGTGGACGTAGACTTTGCATTTCCTACACGGGTGACCGTTCTCATCAGATGGACCGATCATGTGTACAGGGCTTTAGGCAGATAAAGATCACGTCTCCTTCAATGCACAGGCCTGTGCTGTGGAGAGAAACACAAATCCTTTGGCAGGTAAAACAGTTCTCATATATGCATTTCATTTTTGTATTTAGCTAGAGTTTAGTTTTAGCATAATGCTATGTAATTGATAGAGGTAATTGTAGAGGAAATAATTAAGTAATGTGATATGCCAAACTAACTGACATATAGTGTAAACATAAAACTGAAAACAAAAGATCCCTTTAGATAGATGTTTCACTAACTACCAAAAAATGTCACATTCATTTGTGCAATAGAGTGATGGATATAAATAATCACATTTCCATTATATCAAACATACACATTGAAATATTAATTGTGTGCAAACAACTACTTTAGTGTTAATTAAACACTCGGAATACAAAAACACTGAAAATCAAATAATAAATTGTGCTACATTCCCTCATTGCTTCATCAGCAGCACGTGTTGCTTCCCTTCCTAGTCCAAGCTATATTTACATTAAGCTAAGACAGGCCATAGATTTTGCAATTCTCTTTCCTTCTACTATGGCTGGAATGACAGAAAATTGATTGATTTCCCCATCAACACTGTCTGTGCTGATGGTGGAATCCCCTCCAAAATGCTATTGTGTTCTGTCAGGGGAGAGCCTGCTAAACTAGCCAAATTGTCTATGGCCAACTTAACCACTTCCTTACTGGGCACTTAAACTCCTGCCCAGACCAATTTTCATCTTTCAGCGCTGACGCACTTTGAATGAAAATTGCACGGTCATACAACACTGTACCCAAATGAAATTTTTATCATTTTTTTCACACAAATCAAGCTTTTTTTGGTGGTATTTAATCGCTGCTGGGGTTTTTATTTTTTGCTAAACAAACAAAAAAGGATGGAAATTAAAAAATAAAATAAAATCATGTTTCATAGTTTGTTATAACATTTTGCAAACAGGTAATTTTTCTCATTCATTGATATGCGCTGATGAGGGGGCACTGGTGGGCACTGATGGGCTGATGGGCTGCACTGGTGGGCACTGATGGGATGCACTGGTGGGTACAGAAAAGGCGGTACTGATGGGCACAGATAAGGCAACACTGATAGGCACAGATAAGGCGGCACTGATGGGCACTGATAGGTATTACTGATTGGTACCACTGATAGATGCACTGATAGGTGGCACTGATAGGCACTGATGGGCACTGGTAGGTGACACTGACGGGCACTGGTAGGTGACACGGATGGGCACTGGTAGGTGACACTGACAGGCACTGGTAGTTGACACTGATGGGTGGCATTGGTAGGTGACACTGATTGGTGACACTGACAAGTGGCACTGTGGGCACTGATGGGTGGCACTGTGGGCACTAATGTGGCACTACTGGGTGGCACTGTGAACACTGGTAGGTGGCGTTGTTGTGCACTGATAAATGGCACTGGCAGGTGGCACAGATGAGCAATGAGCTATTAGCGTAAGGAGAAAAAAATGCAAATTACCGGCTCTGTTTACACCACATGATCAGCTATCATTGGCTGACAGCTGATGACGTGGTAAGGGTCGGGACTTCGATCTGTGATCAGCCGAGTCTCAGAGACTCTATGGGTTCTGCGGCCGTGGTCTCGGAGCTTCGGACCGGGTCCCGGGCGCACACCCGTGACCCATGGCTGGGCACCTAAAGAGAATGTACAGGTACGTGCTTGTGCCCAGCCGTGCCATTCTGCCGACATATATATCTGCAGGAGAGGTCCTTAAGTGGTTAAAAAAGAAAAAAAAAGACTTTACAATTATGTTAACTGACAGAAAACTGAAAAAAATGAAAACGGAAGTTTGTACACCTTTCTTGTGTATTCAGCTCAAAAGTAAGACATGTGTGGTCATATGCAAGTGTTTCTCCTATAAAAACCCATAATGGCCTTTGAAAACATTGAGCAGGTGAGTTGTTGGCAAAGTGAATTTCAACTCTAGTTAATAGCCTTTAGATGAATTTTCTGTTATATTGATATAGTCCAATGAAGTACAATTGAACTCAATGTAGCCCAACCAGAGCAAATTCCTGTAACTAAAGCAGTCTAACTTGCATGCAATATAAAGATACTAATGTGTGCTTATTCACTCGTTGTTAAGAATTGGATTTTAAGAACAACTAACAACTGTTCTACATGTTACAACTGCATTATACATTCCAAAATGTGTAGGTTGAATTGTACATAAATGTTGACACATCCCATCATCATCACATACTATCTAATCATAGAAAAATCAAATGAAGCTGTGTAAATATTGATTGGACAAGCCATGACATTTTGCATTTAATCTATACAGACACAGAGGAATTCAATAACATCCTAGCAACATTTTTTCTTGTGGAATGGCCCTTTAAAATGGCCTGTGCCAGATTAAAAAATCCTTGCTGTCCATTCTGGTAGCTTGACACATGCACCAGATTTGTGTAGTCCTTAATACTACTTCTTTCACAAAGTGGCGCTATTACTGCCCCAAATTAAAAAATAATTATATCCAGTTCATAGATAACAAAACTAGAAGTAACAATTCTACATTGGCATACAAGCAGAATGCTTGTGTCTGTACACTGCTGTGTAGCATATTTGCCACCATTACCCTCTCCCTTTCCCACCTGCCATTGATTGTTAAGAAAACTGGCCTCCTAGCAAACAGTGATGCTGATAGTGAGTCTGATGGGGATCCTAAGACACTAGTTCACCAACAGGGCTGTTCTTTTCTTTTTTTGACAAGCAGGCATAGTCAGTTTCTATAGCCAATAGTCTATTGGCTATTGATCTGCTCACTGCTTGATGTCAATCACAAGGGCAGTGGACCTGATGGGAACTAGTGTCTATGAATCCCCATCAGGCTCTGCCCACCCAGTTTTAAAAATAATCGACTGCTGCACTGTCAATAAGCAGGAGGAAGCTCAACTGCACTGAGGATGGAGTGTCCATACAGACATGATAATCTCTGTGCACCCCCCCCCCCCCATGCGTGGTGGGTGCCCCAGATTCATCTATTTGACATAAATCTGTTGCCCACACTAATATTTTTCATGTGGAAGTACAATGGAATTTTAAACCGTGTCTTAGACATCCTTTATGAATCCTCTTGATAGTTACATACGTGGTAAATGTAGAATTTAAAAAAGGTGACTATAGTAGATATTAAGGGGGCATACTTACAAATATTACATATTAGCTATATACCTCTTGTTTAGGCAGGATCAGAGAAATGCATTCTACAATCAAATGTCCTGTCAAGTTTTTAATGTTAGTATGCTGCTGTTAAAAATCAAAGGATTAACTGGGTGTGTAACCTGGGACCGAATTCAGGAAACCCATAAAAACTTGCCTCTTCATACTCTGTAAATTAATAATCTAAATCTTACAGATGTGAGGAACCTACATATGGGTGGAGAGCCTACATACTTTGGCTAAAATACAAATTGTCACCATCAGGGGGTCAGGCTCAAGACCAGATGCTATAGCGGGTAGCGGGACTACCAATGACCAGCAGGATTGGTACACAAGCAGCCACTCTGGCAGATGATGCAGGCTCATCTGAGGTGAGGAGTCTAAGTACTAACTGGTGTTCACCAGAGCTCCTGATTATGGAGATGGATTTAGATGCATGTTAATACCAAGTCACAGTCCTCAGGATCACCCCACCAGGAGGAGAGCAGGCCAAGGTCCAGCAGCAGATAAGCAGGTAAGGATCAAACAGAAGCATAGTCAGTAAACAAGCCAAAGATCAGTAACAAGTAGTTACAGGTTGGGATCAGGCAGAAGTATAGTCGAGGAACAAGCCAAGGGTCAATAAGTAGTGGTAGAAAAACATGGAAAGCAGCAGGGAAGACAAGAGCGGGATACTGGCAAAAGAGAGCACACTAATCTGGCAAACAGGAAGTGCAGAGACATAGCTTAAATCAAGAAGTTCATGGGAGAAGTAAAAAGTTCAAGGTTCAGCAGAAGCCACGGCACAAGGCAGGGTTGACCAGTTGATCACACAGAGTGCTGTCATTCAGGTACCTCAGTAAGAAGAGTCGTTGCCAGACACAGCAGAGGTCCCAGGTTCAAGCCAAGGCACTGACACTAATACCTCATGATTTTATGTTTCAATCTTCAGTATGTTGCCGTTAGAGCAATAAAGCACACCTTATGCCTTATCAAAGTAAACTTTTATTGTGATCTCTGTGCTTTCTTGTTTTACAAACATTTTCCCTGATGTCAAGAGTACTCTGTATGCTTTCAGAGAGCTGCATGATTTTGTGCCAAATTTTGATTTAACTATATGGATTGGATTTTACCAATAACATGGCAAATGTAACATGTGGAGCTCCACGAGTTACTTGGGTGTGTAGTCTGGAACTAAGTTTGGGTCACCCATAAAAGTTTACAGTTTTTTGTACGCTATGGCGTTGATTTACTAAAACTGGAGTGTGCAAAATCTGGTGCAATTGTGCATAGTAGCCAATCAGCTTCTGTTTCTATTTGTTTTTATTCAAAAAAATTTTTTACATACATACATTTCACATTACATTTACATTTACAATAACATACATTGAAATCATATTAAATACATTCACAATCTATTCAAATATAAACAACATACACTAAAATAATAAAGACAACATTGTCGAGATCGATCAATCCTACACCTTTTATTTATTTAATTTATTTCACTTATTTCACTTTCCCTCCTCCCTCTCTTGCCCTTCCCTCTTCCCCTCCTTATGCCGAGAAGAGAGAGGCGAGAAGAGAGGAAGGTGGGGAGAGAGAAGAGAAGGGGGAAAAAAAAAGAAAATACTACACCAGCAAAAAAAAAAAAAAGAACCCATTACCACCCAGATAAAAATGTGTATATTTTTTCCCCTAGTTAATGCTCTATGGCTCCTAAACATCTGTTTTTGGGGATTGATATCATATATATACATATACATTTCCTGTTCCTTCTGTGATTGTTTTAGTGCTTTTATGTGATTTACCCCATCTTTTCTCCGAATGACTAATTCTATTACCCTTCTCTTTATTGAAAGGGAGAAAACCAATATAACAGTTCTCCCCATCAAATCTACCTGCCAAACAACAACAACAACAACACAAAAGGCCAACAAAAAAAAGGGGGGGAAAACTTATTTTAGCAGTTCTCCCCTTCAAACCACCTGCCAAACAACAACAACAACAACACAAAAGGCCAACAAAAAAAAGGGGGGGACTTTCCCCCCCTCCATCTCTTCTCTTCCCCTTCCCCTCCCCCTCCCCCCTCCTCCCCCTCCTGATCTATATCTCCCCCCCTCTCTCTTGTGGGTGGGGGGTTGTTTTGCCAAGCTCCCAATAATTTCTACCTACTGTCTTCCCTACTCATATACTCTGAGTACAACTGAGATTGTTTAAAGTCCTCCCAACCTCTCCAAATCTCTGCTTCTCTCTGGTTAGGTTCCCAATACTGATCCTCCTCCATATTTCTAATTCTTTCTACCTCCTTTAGCCATTCCTGTATCGACGGGACCTGTTTTTCCTTCCATTTTTTCGGTATTAATATTTTTGTTACATTCAATAGGATAGGGATAATTGATGTTTTGTATTTTTTCTTGGATAAAGTTGTTGCATGGAACATACACTGCCAGGCATCTAAAGCTATCTCTATTTTGCTAATCTCTTTTATTAATTCTATTATTTGTGTCCAATATCGTTGAATCTTGGGGCACTGCCACCAAATATGGGCATGGGTTCCCACCTCTCCACACTCCCTCCAGCATAGAGGTGAGATCTGGGGGGTTTATCTTATATAATTTTGCTGGAACATAGTACCACTTAACTAATAACTTAAAATTCATTTCCTTTATTCGAGTGTTTACCGATGTGGAATGAACGAAATCCATAACCTTATTTTTCATTGTTTCTGGTAATATTTGGTTTAATTCTCTTTCCCAACTCTCCGTTGGGCACACAGCTCCAACTTCTAATTGTGTTATCAGAAGCTTATAAATAGTAGAGATTCTATATCCACCCGTCTCCCTTTGGTCCACCAATTTTTCCCATGCATTGAGATTGCCAACCCCCCGGAGTGGTTTTGGGAGGGAGCCTACAAAATGTTGCAATTGTTTATAACTCCAAACCTCCCAGGGGGTGGGTCCGTATCTTTCGCAGAGTTCATTTAGTGAACAAAGGACATTCTCCTTCATAACATCTCTTAATCTTAAGTAGGGAGCTGTGGTCCATTTTAAATATAATTTATTGTCTTTTCCCGGAATGAAATAGTTATTTCCAGTTAAGGGCATTAGGGGGCTATTGTGTTGACCTTGTGTATTTTTAATTAGTTTATCCCACATACTTAATGCTATTAAAGTGCTATTAAAGGATCCTCTAAACTGCCCTGGGATCCAGATAATCTGTCCCAGCGCTACTCTAGAGATTTTCTCCTCCAACTCTACCCATTTTTTTTTTTTGCTGGGGGCCATATGCCCAGTCCATCACCCGTCTTAATATTGCTGCCTCATAGTATTTTTCAAAATCAGGGAGGTAAACACCTCCCTTTTCTTTTGTCCTAGTTAATATTCGGCACGCAATACGATTACTTTTATTGTTCCATATAAAGCTCTGAGTTATCGATCTTAACGTTTTAAAGCTCAGCTTGTTCAATTAAGCTTTGACAGAAAAAAAAACTGGAAGCTGATTAATTTCTATGCAGAGATGCACCAGATGTTAGTAAATCAAGCCCTATCAATCAAGTGCAAAAGGTAAGGAACATTTGGAGTGTTAGGCCTCATTTACAGGGAAGCTGACCTTTGAAGTCTGTAAATGGGCTATGTATATGTGCTCCTTGAGCCATCAGTTTCTGGGTGCGGGTGTGTATGAGCAACCCCGAATGCAGACACGGTGCATTTAGGGCTGCTCACCTGCACCCACATGGTCTTCAAATTGGGATAAACAGCTGTGTACAATCAGCTGCTTCATCCCATAATTAAGATTGTGCTGCCTGCCCACAGCATCTCGCAGCTCAAGCTGTGTAAACACACAGTTTATTCGCAGACTACAGGTGTAAGTGCCCATGTGAATGGGGCCTTAAAACAAAATAAAATAAAAAATATAGAATACAATGAGACTGACAAAATGTCAAAGTGTATATTGTAGATTATTTGTACTGTTTTAGGATGTGCAGGTATATTCAAGAAGACAGTGATGATGTGCAAAGATTGAATTATCTACTGTGAGAGATATGGGGGGGGGTACCAGTTTACTATTTCAGTCTATTTTTTTTGCTGTTTTGTGTTGTGTTCTGCTGGGGGGACTATCCCTCACTTTCTGCTTTGGAAAAGTAAGAGGAAATGTACCAAAAGTTAGGGGAATGTCCCTCCTGGACAGTTTTCACCAGAACACTTGTCTTCATTTGATAATTTTTACAATCTCTTGCTTTTTGACCGTTCTAACATTTTGACAATTCCACTACAAATAGAGAAGCACATTTCTCCAGTGGTGACAAAGACCACAATAGACCACTCTAAAACTAAAAAATAAAAGCTTTGCCTTTATACACAGTTTAAAAATATTCTTCTTCTGCAGGCTGCTTTTTTTAAATGTAGTTCTAAGCAACAAAGTTACTTAACTTATAATAATCAACTAGATTCGAGGCTTCAGTTTTCCAGTGTGCATTTGAAAAAAAAATATAGATAGGCAACAATTTAAATGTTCCTATCTCTGGTGATGAATAAGCAACATTAGCCTGCAAAAACATGCAAGTATAAATGGTTGTGCAGTGACTACTTTACCCCTATTATCCCTTGTACTCCTTGGAAGTAACTGTAATGGAGAACTCGTGTCTGTGCATATGCTAAATCATAGCATATTCTGATTGCACTAAAAGGAATTAAATACAGGTTATATTTATTCACCAGAGTCACATTTTAAATGACTGTCAATTAATCGTATTTTTGCTTCCTATTTTCAAATGGCTTGCTGAATTATATGTGACACAGTCAAATTTGGAAGGCGGCAGAAAGAAATCAAACCTCTACCAATTCAAACTTTAAAATATAATTTAATACCTTGTCCAGTTCAGATAAAGAAAGCATCAGTCACTTGGATGAGACCCATTAAACATGTCACCTGCACTATTTCACTTCAGTCCTCAGAGGGATTGTGATTTGGAATATATATTTATGATTTATAAAATTCTTCACCTTCTCTAAGTGTATTTGGCAGTTACAGAAAAATAATATTCTGCTTTGAATAACTTTAATTCAGGCAAAATATAAATATGAGGTCTTGATTCATACAATTCAAATAACTTTTTTTTTTTTTCAAACTATATTTTCTTTTTAAACATTTGCAAAATGCCCTTTTACAATGATCTTTATGGACTGCAGTGATCTTAACCTTTGAATGTGTTATGATCTTGGACCAAACACTATATAGCATGGAACAAAATGAGGAGAATAATAAAATGGATGATGTTATTAAAATTTGAAAGTAGTTTAAGTAGCATAAGCTAACAAAATACAAAAATAAATTTAAGAGAAGACTGCGGTTTTATAAAAAAAATTAAGTGATCTTTTAGAGCATGGAAAATAAATGGTATGAAAAAATCCAGTGAGTATTTACTGGAATTGAAAAAAACCTTCTTTGGGTTTCCATTGAGGATTTTAAACTGAAAATACAACGGGTTATAACACTGGCAAGTGCACTTGTAGTGCAAAGTGGATTTTCCTTTAGTAAATAACCCCCATTGTGTTTTTGTTTTTTTTTCAAAATTGTTGCTCTTTTTTTGTTTATAGCACAAAAAATAAAAATGATGATCAAATACCACCAAAAGAAAGCTACATTTGTGGGAAAAGCAATTTTTCTTGGGTACAGCGTCACACAAGCGTGCAATTGTCAGTTAAATGGCCTGGTCATTGAGCAGCCAAATCTTCGGCAGCTGAAGTGGTTAAAGAGGAAATGGGCACAGTGCATCATATGATGTGCAACAAGACATCGGAAAAAAGATAAGTATATGTACAGTATAGGTAGCAAGAGTCCAGTTTTGGTTTCATTTCAAACTGGCCACAAGAAGCTTTTTTGCATAGCCAATGCTGAGTTAAATGTAAGTGAGTTGCCCCCAGCAAAGAATTATACAATGTAAACACAGTAGGCTTTCCACCATTACCTACACAAATAAAATGTTTTGTTTTTTTTCCAGGAAATTAATCTTATGCTCTTTGCAAAACAATGGGGTTAATTTATTAAAATAAACTAGGCTTTTCACCATGGGAAAGTAATTTTTATTATTATTATTTATTACTATACAGGTTTTATATATCGCCAACAGTTTGCAAACAAAATAAAGACAGACGTTACAGTTATATTACAATTTGGTACAAGAGGAATCAGAGGGCCCTGCTCATTAGAGCTTACAATCTAAAAAGAGAGGGTCAATTGATACAAAGGGTAATAGCTGTAGGGGATGAGCTGATGGAGGAAGTAAAGCAGTGTTACTTAGAAGCAGGATAGGCTTCTTTAAAGAGAAGAGTTTTCAGGGATCGTCTAAATATGGATAGATTAGGGGACAGTCGGATAGATTGGGGTATGGAGTTCCAAAGGATGGTAGAGGCTTTGGAGAAATCCTGGAGGCGAGCATGGGAGGAATGGGAGGAGGTGACAAGAGAGCTAGAGAGCAGAAGGTCTTGGGAGGACCAAAGAGAGTGGCTTTGTTGGTATTTTGGGACTAGGTTAGTGATGTAGCTGGGGGCCGAGTTGTGGGTGGCTTTGTAAGTTATTTTTAGTACTTTGAATTTTATTTGTTGGGTGAGTGAAAGCCAGTGGGGGATTGACAGAGAAGGGGTGGAGAACACTGAATGGTTGGTAAGGTGGATGAGTCTTGCAGCGGCATTCCTGATGGACTGAAGGGGGGATAGCTAATGTAAAGGAAATCCCATAAGTAGGGAGTTGCAGTAGTCAAATTTTTATTCTTCAAGCTGATTTTGCCTTAGCTTAGTGAATGGGAAGAAGCTCTGTTGATTTCCATGTGCAAAATAAAACAATGTTTTGTTTTATTGCACATTATTGAGTATTCTATACAAAGCTCTGCCAACATTTGCAGCATTATAAATGCATTGTTTTCTTCCCCAAAGCAATCACAACAGTGGCCTAACTGCTCCAAATTACACCATGGGCCAGATTCAGGTAGAGTTAGGCTGGAGTATCTGTGATACTCCAGCCTAACTGTCACTTTAAGCCGGCGTTTCTGTTTTCTGTAAGCAGAAAACAAGAAACGCCGGGTTGGTGTTCCGATGCGATCGGCGCAATTGAATTTCGCCATCGCATCGCAACTTTAATTTAAAAATGGCGCCGGGGCGTTCCCGCTGATTTACGATGAAAAAATATGTTAATCAGCGGGAATCGGCAATTCACGATCGTATTCGGGCGCGACGCAGTGACTTTCCGACGTTTCCGTAAGCGATACGCGGCGTAAAGATAAAGCAGCCCCCTAGTGGAGTATCCTATGTTAAGTATAGGCGTCGTCATCGCGTCGGGAAAAAAAAAATCGCGTCGCTTGCGTAAAACTTTCATGAATGGGGATGTGACGTCATTGACGTTCACTGACAGAATTTGGAGCATGCGCACTGGGATGCATTGACACTCGACGCATGCGCAGTACGTTCGCCGCGGGATCGCGCTTAGTTTTAATAATACACGCCCCGTACCCGCCCAATTTGAATTCCGCCGGCTCATTTGCGATGCGCTGCCGCAACTTTAGGAGCAAGTTCTTCATGAATAACAGCACTTGCTCCTAAAATTTTGGCAGCGTAACGTAAATGAGAAGCGTTACTCCAGAGCAAAGATGCTCCCATCTATCTGAATCTGGCCCCAAGTTCTCAATTAAATGCCCAAGGCATTTCAAGTAAAACAGTTTTTTTCCAGTGACTTCTACAAATGTATACAAACTATATAGAAAATGTTAAAAATAGAAAATGAAGAGATATGCATAAGTATACAATGATAGTGGAAGCAAATAAAATAACTAAAAAATATGTATATATGTGTAATATTTAAAAATATATATTTAACTTGAAACAACATTTGTCTTCAGCACCATTTTCTGTAGATAAAGCGTATATTGCCTACACCACCTTCCCAATGTACCCCACAAATGTTGCTGTAATTTTTTCATATCATCTTTATGACATGAATGAATCCATTTAAAATCAATTTAAAAATCAACCAATTGTAAATCTAAGCAGATGAACATTTTGACATTCACCTTCCTCTCCCTTTCACTGCACAAATAAAGCCCCCGCCTTTGCCTGTGCATTTTCATAAACCTACAGATTTTTTTTGTGACACATACCCCACCCTCCCTATCTCACCCATTCCATAGCCCACTGATTTTCTTATCTTAACAACTATCACAGTTTAATTACCATGGCTATATATATGTGTTTTTTCTGTGGTGATTGTCTCACTTAACATTTTGCTAAAAGTTTGTGTATCAGTACTGTGTGAACCAAGAAGGGTGCACTCTAAAAGCTTGTCCTGAAGATGTAAATGTTAGTGCTAGTAAAAAAAAAGATATAATGGACAGTACTTGTGTGTAGTAGGCAACACACGTAATTTTTATGATCATTTGATTTAAATACTTGCTTGGTATTGACAGTTTTCTTTTACCGGAGTAACCCGTTGTATTTTTAGTTTAAAGTCCTCAATGAAAACCCAAAGAAGGTTATTTCAATTCCAGTAAATACTCCCTGGATTTTTTCATACCATTTATTTTCCATACTCTAAAAGATCACTTATTTTTTTTATTTTTTATAAAACCACAATCTTCTCTTAAATTTATTTCTGTGTTTTGTTAGCTTATGCTACTTAAGCTACTTTCAAATTTTAAATTTATTGAACATTTCCTGTGTATCTGATCAATTTGATTTTTTTTATTGGTTCAAAGATAGAGACATTCACAAATCTATCTATCTATCTATTTTGGTCCTTAACTAACAACTTATAAAACAACTTATAAAACATTTTAAGTAGCTTCTCAAAAAAAAAATTCAATAATAATATTACACAAAAATTTGCCACATTCATGGTTATAACCCGCAGTGTGAATGTAAACTGATATATGTCGACTTTTCACCATATATTATGCATTTCATTATGGCTTTATAAATATAGGCAGCCCAATATAGCTCATATAATAACGCAAGTGCAAAATATTGAAAAATGTAATCCTGAGGAGATTCATAGATTTTGTTCCACAGGAGTTTAGCTGTTCATATTGTGTCACATATGACATATGAGATAAATAGCATAAAGGGTGTGAACATATGGTGTTGTAGATTTTAGCTTAGTGATTAAAGAAAAAGGCACATGCTTGCTCAAATGTCGCCTCAGGTAACAAAACATGTGTTTATGAGAATAACACCATATGTAGTCTACAAGTTTATCCTGAGAAAGTGGAGCAACTTAACAAGCCTTTGAGCTAGGTTTATTACAAGCTGCTGTGCTCATCAATCCCCAGTCCTCCTATTGCCTAAAAACACCAAGAAATTTCTAGACATTCTTTCTAAAAAGTAGAGCAAAGCATAAATAATCTTTTCAAAATGTGTTCGTATTTAAAAACCTTGTTAGTATGCATATGTCTTAATGATACACAGTATGTACATGGAGGTAACTCAATCTGATGTCCCTCTTATCTCACTCATAAGGTGGTCAAAATGAAATATTAGAGTGTAGTCTCTAATGATGTTAGCTGCCCACAATGTAACTGGTAACCAAAGACAAAAGCATATTTGTTTAGGTTGAAATTGATACATTAGGTTTCTTTTTTCTCAGACAAAATGATCATGTTATTTGGTAATGCTGACATGTGACCTCTTATTTTCTAATAACAGGGAGATGAATTAGTCAAACTTAAAGGCATCAACTGTTGTTTAAAGAAACATTTCAGATTTGTTAACCAATGACATGGAATTCAATTTACAGTACTGGATACACAAGCCATTTTGTAATTAGTTACAAACAACCTTTTAATATAAATGTAGCAGTTGGCCAATGTTTTCTGTAACTGCCAAAAGCTAAAGCTTCTTTAGTTTTACTACTCTTTTTCTACTTTAAAATTCTGCTTGCAGACAATTCTGGCAGGAGTTGTCTGCAAACAATCTTTTGCCTTGGCCTATAGCTACAAGAAACCCACAGAAAAATAGAGGTCAAATTCAAGGTATCCTAGTGCTTAGGTTTACTCCATTGGGAGTTTCATTTTGGCTTAGTTATTGTGCCTGCAGGTATCACTTTGGTGCATTTTTTCTTATTTATTATAATAAGGGAACAATGCTCCATGTAGAACACATTTCGGCAGATTCAGTGAATTGAAATGAAATATTTCAGTATCATTAGAAAGACACAGTATAACAGCTGCATTAGGTTTACCAAGGTACTTGCAATGCATAAAGTTAAGCATAAGGCTAAACTCCAGGCAAACAGCTATAAGTACATAATTTAAGTACATATACGTATACGACATTCTAAAGAATATAATGGATAGTACTGGCTTTATTCCATTCATTTTTCACCACTTGTTTCTGATGGTTAAAATAGCTAAAGGCAATACATTTTTTTTTTTTTTGTATAGAATTGTAGAGGGATTAGAACACCTGTCATGTCTTTATTGCTGTCTGTGCCACTGTTAGGGAGAATTACCCTCGCAATTTGTCTATTTACCTAGAGTGAAAGTGAAAGAAAATCCCAAATTTGGCCCTGTGTATTTTGGCCCTTTCTATTACCTAAAATACTAGGCTGATCCTGTCTGATGCTGCCCTCCCTTCTGTAAACTGACCATATTTATCATGGCTGCAGAGCCCCTGATACCGTGGTCAGTTTACGTGCCTCCATCATCCGCTGTCTCTCCTCTCTCCCTCCCCTCCCTGCCTGTCAGCTATTGTCAGTGTCTGCCCCTCGTGCTGCAAAAATAACTTTGTGTACTGTATAGATTCCCCTCTTTTAAATGATTTTATGTGCCCCAGCATTTGTTTTATATAAAAAATGTGTATCTGTATACCTTCCTTATTTCAGAGTGCCGCTGAAGGTATACAGATACATATTTTTATATAGAACATACACTGGGGCACATAACATCATTGAACAGAGGGAAATCTATAAAGTACACAAAGTGGCTTTAACCCATTTTTTGTATTTATAAACACATAACTACATTATGTTTGCCTAAGGTTCAACTTTATAAGAAATAATAATAATGTTTGGAAATATTTTATACTATGGCTAAGACATTCATCTGACCTCTCTGCTGAATTTACTGCTGTGCTGATATTTTTCTGATTGGGGAGCATACAATGGAACGTGAACCATAGCTTCAGCATGGACAGAATGCACTCCACAGTCATTGCCAATATGATAAATGTGAGTGCCAATAATTAAAGACTTGTTATTACAGTCACAGCCAGTGCACTTTTGTTATTAATGTAATATCTATTTATGAATCTTTAACAGATTTTGCCATAAGCAAAAAATAAGACACAACTGTTTTGCAGAAGACATGAAAGGTAGTTTGTTCATTCACAGTGGATGAGCAAATAATATGTTTATGTGTCATATTTCTGGAAAAGGGTCTAGAAAAAAACACTAAAATTTATTTTAAACAGGAATAGTTAAATTATTTTGATTTGTGAGCAACAATCTGCTTTCAGACAGTAGCCCATGGGCTATTAACTAAGCACAAGAGAAGAACACTGAAGACATATTTTCAAGGGAACATAACATACTGCATATGGCATTAGCACAGAACTAGACAGAGACTTGTTTTAAGAAAAAATATATAACATTTTACAAAACTTGATAGATTGAGGAAGACAATTTCACACACATCAACAATTTTTGCCAAATATTCCCATAACTGACATAAAATGCAGTGATGTGGAGATCTTCCTGTGCTTGTGAAGGGCATACACAAAACATTAGAGGACACTGAAAACTGGTGATTAACAAAACATTGTCTTGAAATAATACCTTCTGGATATTATTCTACAGCTCCTCATCTACTGTAAAAGTGCAATTAATGGGCAACAGTGTTGCAAACCCATTAAAAGTCTCATACTTAGTTACAATGACACATCAAATCAATATAAAATACAGAGCTCAATCTGGATATGTCCTTGGGAACAGCTTCTGAGCAGTGAAATTTACCTTTTACTTAAGCAATATAACAATTCTCTATGATAATAAACTAAATGTATTTATTTCCATTGCTTATAACTGGAATATAATATTATGCTTTAATATACAAAATGACTTTACTATTTCTTTTAAATTATTAAATTGTATGTTGCAGAAAGTGTCTGGCAATGGATAAATCAAGCTATGCTCAAAACAAATTTGCAATTAAACTGAGATGCATTAATGGAGATGGGTACTATGGGGTTGATTTAATAAAACTGGAGAGTGTAAAATCTGGTGCATCTGTGCTTTGTAGCCAATCACCCTTTAACTTCAGTTTGTTCAGTTAAGCTTTGACAAAAAACAACCTGGTAGCTGATTGGTTTCTATGCAGAGCTGTGCCAGATCTTGCTCTTTGCAGATTTAGTAAAGCAGTCCCAGTGTCTGCAGCCTACCTACTCAAGGCAATATAGAGTACTTTCAAATTATTATTTTTTTGAGCAGAGATAGTTTAATATACAGCAAATGTTGGGCCCCTTTACCACAGACGGACCGTTCAGGTCCGCCTGTCAGTTTTGACAGCGGACCTGAATGTCCGCTCCATGCCTCTCTATGGAGCGTCGGATGTCAGCGGAGACATGTCCGCCTGACATCTGACCCAATCCCCATCCGTCCGTAACGGATCGGGTGAGATCTGATGAAAATGGACATGCTGTCCTTTTTCATCAGATCACACCAGGAAACAGCGCCCCCCGACAAGCCCCTCCCCACTCAGTGATCAGAGAGGTGCTTGTCATCCGCCAACTCAGAGGAGATCAACAGACTGATCTCCCACTGAGCTGGCGGGAGCAGGTGGACTCCGTAGCGACGGAGTTCGCCTCGTGTGGAAGGAGCCTAAGAGAGATTGGTTTGATATTTGTAAATAAAATATGTAGTTGTATTGATGTGAGTTAATATTTTAAAAAGCTTGTTCCTATAAAAATGTATACAATTTTATATATGAACCATGCATATTTGCTTATTACATATACAGACTCTGAAAAACAAACAAGTCGCCTCTAAGTGCAGAAGTATAAAACTTTTAAATCCCCTAGGGTTAAAAAAACACAAGATAGTGGATAAAACAGGCATTTAGCAGGTAAGTGCATCCAGGAGATGTTCCACTGGCAGGGCAGTTCCAGTCTGTGATGGTAAAGCTTCCAGGGAAGTCCATGAGATAACATCCGACTTGTGTTGTGAATATTCAGAGGACACAATAAAGCTGGAGCCTGGGGATGACGTCAGAATCCAGCACGGAACACAAACAGGAAGTGGACAGGAAGTGTATCATAGAGGTGGGCATTTTTTTTTTCAGTTTCCATTAGAGATTGCTTGTCTCCCTGAGTGCTGTCTAAAGTGTGTGAAGATTTGCCACCTTCTCCAACACAGACTTTATTTGTCAGGATTCAAATGCTTGGAGTGCCCTGGATATACACTTTTTTCTGCATATACAGACTCTGCCTTCTGTTTGTAGTGCTACACCATGGTTTTGCTTTACTGCTTCTTCTTACCCCAGCAGACTGAGAGTGGCCATCACTGGGGCAGGTCAACTGAATAGTTAACACTTTACATGTTTTACGAGTAAAAAATGCTGAGGTAGGAGCACAACAGATTTGACACTATGGTAGGTTCTTCGGAGAAACCATTTTTAATTTCTTATTAACTGATTGCCGACCGCCCGCCGTCATATTACTGCGGGACGGTGGCACTGCTACGCGGGAGCACGTAGCTCTACGTCCTCCCTTTAGCAGCGTGTCGGGCTCGCGCGTGCGCCGCCGGCGGCGCGCGCGCGTGTCCCGTGCGTGTGCTTGGTGGGTACGATCGCCGCTGGGCACCCGCGATTGCTCGTTACAGAGCGGGGAACGGGAGGTATGTGTGTAAACACATACCTCTTGTTCCTGTCAGCGGGGGAAACGCTGATCTTCTGTCCATACAATGTATGGACAGAAGATCAGTGATTTCCCCTAGTGAGGCCACCCCCCTCCATACAGTTAGAACACACCAGGACCACACTTAACCCCTTCCCTGCTCCCTAGTGTTAACCCCTTCACTGCCAATGGCATTTTTATAGTAATACAATGCATTTTTATAGCATTGATCGCTATAAAAATGCCAATGGTCCCAAAAATGTGTCAAAAGTGTCCGATGTGTCCGCCATAATATCGCAGTACCGAAAAAAAAACGCTGATCGCCGCCATTACTAGAAAAAAAAGATAATAATAAAAATGCCATAAAACGACCCCCTTTTTTGTAAACGCTATAAATTTTGCGCAAACCAATTAATAAACGCTAATTGAGATTTTTCTTTAACGAAAAATATGTAGAAGAATACGTATTGGCCTAAACTGAGGAAAAAAAAGTTTTTTTATATCTTTTTTGGGATTTTTATTATAGCAAAATGTAAAAAATATTGTTTTTTTTTCAAAATAGTCGCTCTATTTTTGTTTATAACGCAAAAAAATAAAAACCGCACAGATGATCAAATACCACCAAAAGAAAGCTCTATTTGTGGGAAAAAAAGGACGCCAATTTTGTTTGGGAGCCACATCGCACGACCGCGCAATTGTCAGTTAAAGTGACGCAGTGCCGAATCACAAAAAGTGCTCTGGTCTTTGGACAGCAATATGGTCCGGGGCTAAAGTGGTTAAAGCATTCAGATATTCAGCTTAGTTAGTTTTACATATCATTTTATGAAAATTAAAAGAAAATTAGTGCAAGAAATAGTAACAGACAATATATTACAATGCAGCATTGATCTGATTCTGCATCTGCGTCAGCTATGCCTCTACTCTGTCAGTCACAGTTGGGCTGGCTCAGACTCTTAGCCGATCACTGGAAGACGGAGCCAGGTGCTGATCCAGGCAGGAGGATCCCGACCATATGGTCAGGATTTTTTCCGAGCCTCGCTCGGCTGAGTGACATCAATCAACAGCAGACTTTAGCATGTCGTCTTGTGAAAACAGGTCACAGGAGTGCAGAACAAACTGCACCTTTTTGACCTACAGGAGAAGTATAGCGTGTACGGCGCATGTGCGAGCCACGCTCCGCGCTGTGAATGGTTGGCCAATCTTCTGTGATCTGTGACGTGTCCCAGTAGATTGCAGGGAGGGAGGGGGTAATGGTTTACTTCCGGTGGCGTGGACCCCCGGGAGAAAGTGGGAGCTGGGTGCCCATAAAAACTGTGTTTCCCCTCCCCCCCCCCAAAAAAAAATACATGCCAAATGTGGCATGTCAGGGGGTCACCATCACTTAAAGCGGAAGTTCTATTAAGCAGGGTGCTTAATGGACAACAATAGACAGCCGTAGATATCTCCAGTGACCAGGACCTAATAAGATATCTTCATCATTGTTGATCCCGGCGTGACCCTACACATGATACAAGCATGCCCAATGCTGCGGCCATCTTGAAACTATATTATATGGACTATTTCATGAATTACATTTTGCATTAATTAGCACTGCATATTATCTTAGTGTAAGCAATAATAACCTGACAGATGTTCTAATCCCCCTCCACTCTACACAAAATATAAAAAAAGCCTTTAGTTATACTCTAAACATGAATCACGTTGTGTGTTTATGAAGTGAATATGTAGTTCCAGAACTACAAGCAAGTGCGGGTGCATCTTCTATAAAAATCTCTAAAATTAGGAAATGTGTAAGAAAATATCAAACTGACCGTGAAATGAAATACCACAATATTGATGAGTAATCACGTCGTAGGAATTAATTAGCAAATCTGGCTTTTTTTGCCTTGTATCAAATATACTTCAGCTGTAAAGGGTAATTTGATGATTGAAGTGTGACTGCAATATTGAATTCCCATTGTCTTTATGACATTGCAGCTCATTAACACAGAAATTGATAGCAAAATATCCATACATGGAAAAAGTGATGTTCAATGAATAATATATCACTAAAGCAATGTTTTTCTAAGCTGGATAGAAGTTTCCAAAGGCAGTTCATAAAACTACTACAGATTGTTAGCTGACATTCGATCAGTAGACTCCGCGTAAATCTTCTCTGAATACTTATGCACGACACACATGCCACCTTTATGTTTCAAAGAACATAACTCCCCACATGCATTAACATCCCAGATGCCACCAGTACCGCTTTTATTCCAAACAGGGTTTCAAGCCACCAAGAAATTTATTGACAGTGTGTCAGCAGACTATTAAGTGTGCCTAGAAAAAAAACTGTCAAAATGCATTTTTCTTTTTTTTTTTATATCAAGTCACACAATTTGTGTGATCTGTTAATGTAATGCAGATTTGGAAACACATTTAATGATAATCAGCAGGTATTCTTGAGCTGTTTGTCTGGTTGACAACTGTGTGAATGCTGCCTGAGCAATTTTTTGAAACTGACAACTCCAGATAGGTTGGGTTTATTGTCCCTTTCTGTACTCAGGGGTACCTTCTTCCAGACCCTTCTTCATTACAAGAAGCAGGAGCACTGTAGCAGCTAGTAAGCACAGTGATGGACAAGGAATCCATCATTCCAAAAAGTGGTGGTTTCCTAAAAAATGTTTGGGTACTAATTTTTATTCATTACAATGGAGTCTGGTGGCAGAGGTGGTGGGAGAGGTAGATATTTACTGTCTTTGTCAGAGATCAGTCAGTTTAGACTATTATTTTACATTACAATTTAAAGTAGTATGGTGCAGACAAGTATTTCTTAATTTCTGATATCTAATATTTTGCATAATAGCAGTCATTTTAGGGTTATAAACCTTAGTGATTGTAAACATTTTTTTTTCTTTTAGATAACAAACATATCATATGTACCTGCTCTGTGCAAAGGTTTTGCAAAAATCAACCTTGATCCTTCTCTTCTGGGTCCCCTGCTGGATCCTCTGTCTCCTACTCTTCTCTGTGTGCACTGATAGGTAGCTGTTTCATATGGTGGCACATGAACGAATGAATGAAAAACGTATATAGCGCGGCACATGCAAACTAAATCGCCTCTGGGCACTCGTTGTTCCTGTCTCTCTTGACATGAGAGGAGCAGAGTTTTCATCCGTCCTCTGAAGGTCAGGTGGTTTTCCTCCAACCGAATGCTGGTTGGTAAAGCGTTTCATAGTCTAGGACCTTGGACAGCAAACCTTCTTTCTCCTTTGGACTTGTATCTGGCTTTGGGTACCTTGACAAGGTTTTGGTTGGTGGATCGCAGGACACGATTGGGATTGTGGGCTTTTATCTTTTCGCATAGATATTGTGGAGCCTTCCCATGGATGCACTTATGTGTCAGACAGGGTGCTTTAAAAGCAATTCTGTCCTTTACTGGCAACCAGTGAAGGGTTCTCAACGAAGGTGAGATTGATTCCCAGGGCTTTTTCCCAGTCACAAGTCTGGCGGCTGTATTTTGAACGACTTGCAGACCAGAGATTTGGTACTTTTGGAGTCCGAGGTAGAGGGCATTTGCATAGTCCAGTCTGGAGTTCACAATTGTTCCCACCATGACTGCTACGTCTTCTTTGGGAATAAATGGAATGAGTCTGCTTAGTGGACACAGCAGATGGTGAGATCCACTGACTACTGACCCTATTTGTGCGTCCATTGTCATGTTGGTGTCAAAGATGACCCCAAGACTCTTGACTTTGGCGCTAGGGGTGATGATTTGGCCCAGAATGGGCGGAGGTGTCCAGTTGATTCTTACGATTGGAGTGAAACAGAAGAAGTTCTGTTTTGGAGCTGTTGAGTTTAAGATAACTCTTTGTCATCCAGTTTTCTATCAAAGAGAGTCATTTCTCTAAACTGAGATGATGATCCTTTTTGTTGCAGATGCGAAAATACAGTTGCGTGCCATCTGCATATGAATGATAGAGTAGTTGTTGGCTACTGATGATTTCAAAGAGAGGGCGAAGATAGATGTTGAAGAGCACCGGCGACAGGGGGGATCCCTGAGGGACCCCGCATGACACCGTGCGTTTTTCAGAAGTGAAAGGTCCCAATTTCACTGTTTGTGATTGGTTTTCCAAAAAGGAGGAGAACCATGATAAATCGCCTTCCTTAAATGACTGGTTTATAAGCAGCATGATAGGTGTTGCCAAGATGTCGGCACATTCCTTTAGCAGTTTTGTGGGGATGATATCATTAGGCGCTGTGCTGTTTCGCAAAGTACCGGTGATATTTTTTGTGGCATCGATGGAGATGGGTTCCAGAGTGAACTTTGTTGATTGTAGAAGATTTCTATGGGTGTTGTGTGGATGATTGAGGGGGGGCTGAGGGGGGTATTGTTTTGCTGAATGCTTTCCTGGATTCTCTCAATTTTATTGATGAAGAAATCCGATAGTTCATTGCAAAATTCTTGGGTATCTGAATTGGGGGCTTCAAGACAGCCTGGATTCATGGTCCGAGTGACCAGCTTGAAGAGTTCGTGGGGGCGATTTAGGGTGTTGGTGATGGCATTGGAAAAGTGTAATTTTTTGGCATTGAAGATTTCTTTATGGTATTTTCTTGTTATTGTCTTGTAGATGATGAGGTTCTCCTCTGAAGCGCTTCTTTTTCAGGCGGTTTCCGCCCTTCTGCGCTCTTGCTTCAGTAGTGACAGCTGGTTGTTAAACCAGCCAAACTTGTTTTTCCGGATGCGGGCTTTGCGTTTCGGGGCTACTAAGTCGGCTGACTGTAGTAGGGCTGCATTTATGGCATCCAGTGTTTCTGAGGCTGTTCGAAGTGGATGGATTGTTTTTATTTTATTCCCTAAGGTAGATTTGAAGAGTTCCGAATAGAGCATTGGAAAAGTGTAATTTTTTGGCATTGAAGATTTCTTTATGGTATTTTCTTGTTATTGTCTTGTAGATGATGAGGTTCTCCTCTGAAGCGCTTCTTTTTCAGGCGGTTTCCGCCCTTCTGCGCTCTTGCTTCAGTAGTGACAGCTGGTTGTTAAACCAGCCAAACTTGTTTTTCCGAATGCGGGCTTTGCGTTTCGGGGCTACTAAGTCGGCTGACTGTAGTAGGGCTGCATTTATGGCATCCAGTGTTTCTGAGGCTGTTCGAAGTGGATGGATTGTTTTTATTTTATTCCCTAAGGTAGATTTGAAGAGTTCCGAATAGAGCTTCTTCTGCGATCTAGTCCAGTGTGTTGTCACCGGCTTAGGTGTTTTTATCAATGGGGGAATTTTGGAGATTATGGGCCAGATTCACATACATTGGCGCATTTTTGGACCGGCGTAGTGCAACTCCTTTACGTTAGACCGGCTTAATTTCGTGGCGCAAGTACCATATCCTCATAGTATTTTCGGCCAAATTTGCACCGGTGCAATGTAAATTCCGAGATGTAAGGCGGTGTAATTCAAAGTGGGAAGGACGTGGGCGTGTTCCATTGAAATGAGCCGTGACCCTATGCAAATGAAGGGCCGGCCAGACTGGGCATGTGCACATGAAGCAGACTATGGTCAGCACCTCTCTGAGCATGCTCAGAACTCGGCACGGCGCAATCAGTTAGATAGGAACTAGGCCCGTCAGACTTAGTGAGCTATGCACAGTGCTTCAATAGACCGAGAGAAATGCCCTTCCATTGCAAAAGTACATCCAATTTTTTTTCCTTCCTGAAGCAAGGTGCTTTTATTCCGTTGTCTGTTAGGCGGCGTACACACGACCGAGGTTCTCGCTAGAAACCAGCGAGAACCTCGCTGGGAGCTGCATTCCAGCGAGAACCTCGGCCGTGTGTACGCTCCTGGCTCGCCCCGCCCGTCGGGAATCCCGTCGAGCGAATAGAGAGCAGGCTCTCTATTTGCTCGACGGCCCGTCGGGATGACTGGCTGGTTGCCATACCCGACGGGCGGGTCGCCGATTTCGAAGGCCGGCCGAGAACCTCGACGGGCGGAACGATGTGTTCCGCCCGTCGAGGTTCTCGTACGTGTGTACGCTGCCTCACTGTTTGGGGGTTTGTGTCGTGTCGATGTGTATATATATATATATATATATATATATATATATATATATATATATATATATATATATATATATATATAAAAAATATTAAATAAGATAATTATAATAATATTAAAATTAGTAAATTTATATTAGTTAAAAAAAAAATATATATATATATATATTTATTATATTAATTATTATAAAATATATACTAAACAGAAAAAAAATGTATATAAAATATATATTTACCCATTAGGGTGAAAAGAGCCACTGGCAAGGAAATGGAGTGTTGACAGTACTTTGCCCAGTGGCGGTCCACAGATCCTCTCCCGTGTAAGAACAGGGGAGTCCGCGCTATGGTGAATAAAGTATCTGTTGCCTCCCAGTAGGATCCCTATGTGGGGAGCTAATATAAATATGAATAGTAGAAAGGGAAATGGCGCTGCTAAATTAATACCTTTGTCGGGTATATCCGTGGGGTGAGCCCAATGGTAATAGGCCCCCCTTTTGGCTGGAATTAGGGTGCAATTGGAGAGATACCCTGTGTTAATAGGAGGGTAGATGTTGGTTCCTCAGCTTCCACTAATTTCAGTGAAATTGAGTAAAGGTGGATTAATTAGGTCAGGAGCCTGTGCAGGCCAGCAGGCCCAAAGATTGCTAAAGTAAAATGATCCTATGCTGCTATAAGGATGCCAGTTGTGACCGATGCACCCTAAACCATATAAAACAAAGAAAAAAATGTGTCTCTAGAGTCTAATAGGTAGGAATCCCTACTGGTGTGGTTACTGGTGTAATCAACCACACTATAGGGATTCCTACCTATTAGACTCTAGAGACACATTTTTTTCTTTGTTTTTTTATCTCCCTATTTTTTATCTCCCTCATTTGCATATTTGCATAGCAAATCAATGTTGTGTCTAGTGCAGTTTTGCATGCACGCTGCGCTGGTCTATCCAAATTACGTCGGTCTAAAAAATGTGGATTTCAGGCGTATATCGTTTTGGGGATACGGTGCATAGATAAGCATGTGCATTTTTAGACTTACGCATGCCTAACTCGTGATACTCCGGAGTAAGTGCTTTGTGAATCTGGCCCTATGAATTTAATTGCATGGTGATCTGTCCATGGCAACGGTTCATTTTCGAAAATGTTTATTTCCAGATCTTGTCTGAAAATAAGATCGAGTGTGTGACCTGAAGCATGTGTGGGTCCACATACTAATTGCTATAGCCCTAATCCTTCCAGGTGGTCGATACAGGCATCGGCAACAGGGTCGGCAAGTGGAGATAAATTCCGTCAGAGATGATAGAAGCTGCGATTTTGGCCCGGGTGGTCTATAGCAGAGTAGAATCCGGACGGTCTCCTGGGGATTTGTTTGCAGTTGCAGAGTAAGGGTTTCCATGAATGGAAGAGGGTTTTGAAGGACTGGTTTAGTGATCGCAAGGTAATTCTTGTGGATCACCGCTAGGCCTCCTCCTCTTTGCCCTATTCTGTTTTCGGCTATAATACGATAGTTTTCCGGCACCAGTTCTCCTAGAATGGTGTTACAGTCGGCTGTAAGCCAGCTTTCTGTAATAAAGAGGCAGTCTAAATCGTATTGTAGAATGAAATCATGGATTTCTAGTCGGTGTTTTACTGCCGATCTTGTATTGATCAAAGCACATGATATGGGCTTGGGCTGGGGTAAATGGCTGAAATTTTTGACAGTCGATCGTCGATCGGTTCTCAATAGTCACTCAATTCTTAGGGCTTTTTTGGTGACGGCTGGTAGTATTACGGCAAAATCGCCTCAGACCCCAAATGGTTTCTGCAGAATATTGCAGATTAACCATGGTCGCCAAACACCAGGGGGGGGGGGGGGTTAAGGGTGATGGAGGGAAGATTAGCTGAATCCTCTCTCCTAGCTTGGTCCAGAGGAAGGCAAAAAAAAACCTGGTCGAGCTATGCCAATATGCTGCAGCAGGGAAAAAAATTCCTTCCTGACCCCTTGAGAGGAGATTGGGCGAAGCCCTGGATCAAGTTCTACTTGTGTTGAGAAGGGGGGGGGAGTGGGGATGAGGGGTACCCTTGTTGCTGGGTGTAGCAAGATGGCCGCCGATCAGGCAGCAGGATCCAGGCTAGGGGCTGTCAGTTAGGTGGATCGGTGCTGTCCGGAGGACTGGGTCGGTGACCGGGAAATACAAGGTGTCCTTCTGGGATAGGGGGAGTTTATTGGGCAAATTGGGCAGTTTGGTTGAGATTGCCAGGTGTGGGGAGCGGCGCGCCGCTAGGCCGCGGGTGAAGCCGCGGTCTTTCCTAGATCGCGGCTGCAGCGGCTTTCCACAGGCCAGCTCCATTCTGAAGGAAACGCCTGACGGTGGAGGGGGAGGGGGTGAGGATTGGCTGCGGGCGCGCCTGGGGCATGTGAGGGAGGGCGATACCCTGAGGTTGTTGCTCCATCCTTGTTAGGCCTCAGCCGCGGCCTATCCTGAAAAGGACGGCTGCAGACTGTCCCATTGGCGGAGGGTGGAGGTGTGGAGGTGGACCAGCCTTACCTGTGAGGCTGAAGGGACTGACGAGCAGGGATGCCTGCGGGAGGAGGCAGTGGTGGAGAAAAAGGAAGCCAGCGGTACTCGTCCTAGGTGTTGTGACAAGGTGCTGCAGCAGAGAGCTGTGAAAAACCCTGCCTGCCTGGCTAATGCTGTCCCTGGGGAGAGCAGACTCGTTTAAGAGCGTCCTGCTCTCACTATCCCTAGGGTGAGCAGACTAAGGTGAGAGCGTCTGCTGCACACCTCACTCAGGTGAGGCTCAGCCCTGTCTCCTGCTCCCTTTTCACTTGATTGACAACAGCAAGAGCCATTAGCTGCTACTCTTGGTCAGAGAATGCATTAGGTAAAATAAATCTTCAGCCTTTAGAACCACTTTAACAAATTGCTAATAGCATTGGAAAGGTAAAGTGATCGTAAAGGTTTTTCTACCTGCTTACCTTCTCTGTGCAAGGGTTTTGCACAAGGCAGCCCCTATCCTCTTCTTCTGGGGTGCCCTGGCGGTGCTCTTGGCTCCTCCTCCTAATCAGGTGCCCCCACAAAGAGCCGCTTTCCATGGAGGCACTTGTGCAGTCCATTGACAGGACTCGGCCCCGCCTCAACCACTCTTGTGTCACTGGATTTGATTGACAGCAGCGGGAACCAATGGCTCCTACTGCTGTCAATCTTTCCAATTAGGATGGAGACACCAGCTGATGCTGCTGGGCTCGTGCTCGCCACTGGAACGATCGGGTTCAGGTAAGTAAAGGGGGGGCTCCGGGAGCAGCTACAGCGCAGAAGGTTTTTTATCTTAATGCATAGAATGCATTAAGGTGAAAAACTTGAGACTTGAGACTGTAATTTTTCCTTTATTGAAAATCAAGATGTTATCATAA
The DNA here is from genome assembly GCA_029574335.1 of Rana kukunoris. NCBI lineage: Eukaryota > Metazoa > Chordata > Amphibia > Anura > Ranidae > Rana > Rana kukunoris. The sequence goes on from CM056051.1 coordinate 199,878,336, forward strand.
CGTTAGTGAGGGTGGGGATGTTGATTCCAGCATTTTGGCAAGTATCATTAAACAGAGAGGATTTCCTTTTCAGGGGTTCCAGCAGAACAAACTTAAAATTAAGGCTCCTGTCCAGTTCTATTTCAGCCTGTTCACCTTATAGACAACAGGGCATTTGCTTAAATTTCTCCCCTGAAGAGGAACATTCTGTTTTGTTAAAGCCACCTTTGGCTTCTTTATTCCATAATGGAGTGGTTCCAGGAAGACTGCCCTCACAATCCTTGGCCAGGTTTAAGAATCCGAATAGACATCACCCAATTCATATCTACACTTTTTCTGGAGCCAGATTGCAGATACACTTCCCTAAACACCATCCACTGGGGTCTCTGAGGTTAAGTCCGTGAATAAAAATGTATGCACCTACCAGTCCTTAGATTTGATGACTGTATTTGTTTTCTTTTTTTAAGCTAAGAACATTTTCAGCAAGTACAGAAAATACCTGTTGACCTTGTCACTTCCTGTGACCTGACCTGGAGGCATACAATTAGTTTATCTTATTTGTGTAAACTACTAAGCTCTTAATTACTTCTATTAAGTAATAGAGAAGATTGAAGACAAAAGTCCAACAAGAAGCCAAGCACAGTTCACTCCATAAATATAGTGAAGGTATTAGCTTAGCCTTGCACGTTAATGAGTGGGCACATTCTGTGTGATATGAGTTTATCTCCTTTTTATGGTGACCTATTGGTGCAATGATTTGGATAAACCTCCAAAAAAGCAGCCCAAACCATGGACGAGTATTCTGTTACCTAAGGCCGGCCAAACATAGAGCAGGTTTCGCTATAGCAGCTGCTAGCGATAATCGCAAGAGAATCTGGAAGGCTGGTTGTACCCAAATTGATCAATTGATCAACTTGGTACATTCAGCCTGCCCATTAATGATTTGCATAAATGTTGATAATTTTAAGCACTCCTATCAGTGTTAAATGGTCTGTCTCCTTTCTGTAATGGCAAGACAGCTTTATTATTGAAAAAGCATCAGACTTACTAACTGAATGACCAGATGAAAATAGAAGAAGGAAAAATGAATGCATCCATCACATCTAATATTTGGTAAGCTGCAATATACTGTAATAAAGCTTGCTAAAGCTTAAAGTGTTTAATACTGCTTTACATTATTAATGACCCCCCCAAAAAAAAATTATATTATTTTAACGTACCAGAATACCAGAATATATATTTTTTAAATATGAAAACCAATATGCTTAAAAGAGATGAGCTTCATTATTTCAAAACAGTGAATTTATTTTTATAAATCAAATTCCTACATTAAGCCATAACAACTTCTACAAAAGGCATCAAATATGAAATATTATAGATGATAGTTTTCGTTTACAAATTTGTAAAACTCTAAGAAAAAGTAGTGAAAATGATTCCAAACAAAAGAGGTTAAAATTACAAATTTTACAGCACAACAAATGCTATGAAAAATGTTCAAAGCGCCAAATGGCTAATTACTGCCATTTTATCCCCCGAACACATTTCTATGTTAATCAGTTAAAAGAGAACTTTTCCATTTAGATGCAAATATAAACACCCATTAATCATCAAACTGTTTTGATGCAAATGATTCCGCAACAATCTAACACATAAGAGAGAACAGGCAATCAAGAGATTTCATGGCAGCAGCTGGGAAGCACTTTATT